>OX377203.1:48594122-48825347 GCA_947396885.1 Heligmosomoides polygyrus polygyrus
GAAATTATCAAAATATCGATAGTTCCAAGGTTGATCGAGATTGATACCATTCGATAGAGCTTTTCGATCTGAACGTAACGGTGCCATTGCGAGAGTCGAATGTGGGCGAGTAAGGGCGAAGAAAGCTCACCGCTGCCGTCCGTCGCTCTAAATGGCAGATGGGACTAAGGTAGTTTAAGCAGCTGGGAGAGTTGTGAGCGCTTCCTCGTGAAGTACCTTAAGTGATATGTTAGTATATGCATTTGTAGACCGTTAGCTCATCGCCTCTTCCCGCCGTGATCGACTGAAGTCGAAAAAATGTTTGTATAAGGTAAAAAAACAGCAAGTATTAAAATGAGAAAGGATCAAGGCTATGGAACTAATATGCTCGTTTTCGTCCCTAACCTCAGACGAGCACATTAAAAGGAAGCAGTAAACCTCCACGGGACTCCTCAGTGAGGAAGGAGGTTCTAAAAGAATTTTAAAAAATAAAAAAGACTTCAACTGACCTGTAATGGGATATAAGTCCACAATAAATTGACGACCTTATAGTAAACACAAAAAATAGTAAACTAGCCGCGCCTGTAAAGATTCATAGCAAATAACGGATCTATCCAAACGACGCGCTCGAGTCAACAACGAGAAAATCGTGGCAAATAACACAACCAAACGAAACGGTGCGAGCAAATCACGATATAACGCGGAAAAACGTAATAGCACTCAAGACACACTTAGGAAACCACAACGTAAGGCCTTGGTGGGGGAAAACGAACGTAAGGGACGGCTACCTTGGAAGAGAACTGAGCCCCTAGCCCATCCCAAGAGAGCATATATGTGCGATAGAGCTTTTTCGAGCTGAACGGAACGGTGCCATCGCGAGCGTCGAAGACGCAAATGTGGGCGAGTAAGGGCGGAAGAAAGCTCACCGCTGCCGTCCGTCGCTCTAGATGGCAGATGGGACTAAGGTAGTTTAAGCAGCTGGGGAGCTGTGAGCGCTTTCCTCGTGAAGTACCTTAAGTGATATGTTAGTATATGCATTTGTAGACCGTTAGCTCATCGCCTCTTCCCGCCGTGATCGACTGAAATCGAAAAAATGTTTTGTATAAGCCTGACCTGCATTTTCGCACCACCGTTAGTTTGTCAGTTCTTAACCTGAATCGCTATGCTTTGAAAAACTGCTAGAACTTCATACCTACTACAAATCCACAAGCTGCGGTAGGAAGGGGTTCATACTTGACAGAGTTATCACGCTCCAAACACACCCGTGCGAGCGGTCGTGCCACTCGATTGATAGGTTCGATTCTATGTGCATTGTTCACGGCGCACTCCAGATGCAAGCTGGACAGTCCTAGAGCAACGCCTGGGTAGGGCGGCTAGGGATTTCTGATAAAACTCCCTATACGCTCACTCTACAAGCGGTCGCTCGCTCTATAGGTTGTCGCGTCCACTCGATTGATTCTGTCGGGCCTATATGCATTGTTCACAGCACGCCATGCCGGCAGTTAGCTTCAAACAGTGGGCCATGCTCGTCCAAGCGCATGTGCAGGCTCCTCCCATCAGCCTAACGTCCAGAAGTTGAGGACGCCGCGCCCTAAGCGATTTGCATCCGGCGGACGCGTTGGCAAGCGGAAAGCGGCGCTCTCCGGCGCCCTTTTGCGCCGCTTCTCATCTTTGGCGCCGCTTGTGCTTGTTGGACACAGCGGCATGTCCGGTGCTGTAGATTACAACGGGGGTGAATTTTCGGGCCGTGTCGATTGCCATCAAACACAAACACACACACTCACTCACTCACACACACACACACACACACACACACACACACACACACACACACACACACACACACACACACACACACACACACACACACACACACACACACACACACACACACACACACACACACTCATACTCATACTCACACTCACACTCACACTCACACACTACTCTTTCATTTATAAGGATAGGATGGGATTACACGACTGTGTTCGTATGTATTGTAATCGGTACCAACAAAAATGCAGTACAATGGAGTATTGTGTGAACAATTAATAGCGGTTACGTGACTTGAAGGCCTAGAAGAATGAAGTAAATGGGGGTAATCAATTTGAAGCATCTTATGCCAGAGACCCATAAGCTCTTAAAGGACTGTCTGAAGGCACTATAGCTTGACAGTGAAAGCCGCTTTAGCGAAACTTCTGTAATAACTAGTATGTCCTACGGGTGAAGTGGAAACATCTACAGCTCCATTTAAACGTATTGTTATCACAGCTAATTATACCACCTCGTAGCGTTCAGTTCGAACAAGGTGTTCAACAACTTCGGTCAATTTTTTTCGATTTCTCGAAAACAGTAGATCTTGTTCCAATGTTATCTGGGGTACAGAAGCTCGGAAAGCTATTGAGTTAAGATTGGTATGCAAACTTTATTCAGGTTACGTTTCGGTGCAGCCGCCTTTTTTGGTAAAGGTTGAAAGAACACGCGGGTGAGCTGAATAAGTGCAAGGTCTCTACATCCTTGGGGAAAACAGGCCACGAGGCCATAGTGGAGAGTACGATATCGCAGCGCGGAACAGTCTGTAGGCGTTGACGATTGCGTTCAAGAACCCCGCAATCAAATGGAAAGAGGAGCGGGTGGCCGTAATCCAGGAGCTGGGCCCGTTGGCCGATCTTTGTGGGCGGGGTGGCTCTTGTAGGGATAAACAGAAAACTGCTGAGGAAGTGACCATAAGGGAGGGTTCGTTCACATACGTCTTTCTCCCGAGGATGACTTACCGGCCATTCGACTGTTTTCGTAAGGGCACTCTGGTTGCTCTACTCACTCCGCTTTCGTCTCATTCTCTTTTCAACTTTTGGTGCTTCAGTGACTTGAAGTAGTCCTTAGGCGAGTAATTTCTCCAACTCTTTATGTCTTTTCCAGACTCTAAAGAAGACGGTTACTCGTACCTTGGGCGGCTGGATGGCGAACTTCTCTCCCCGTGGCCCATGCAGCTTTTCGTTCAGCGCATCCATCTCCGCGTTCTTTGGTTCCGCTATGGCTGCTTGCACCAGTCTCTTTAGCTTTTTGTAGGTTGTGTGATACTCTGCTGCCGTCGTCTTCTGTCACTCCTCACGTGTCCGTTCATGTCCCCGGCGGAAGCCGTCCATGGTCGCCTTCTGGTAGTGACTTCTCGGTCTCCTCGAGCATGAGGTGGAAGTCATCCTTGTCATTTTTTGGGCAACCGATCTGCATGGCGTAGACGGACATGATGGTCCAGTAAATGTTTCTTGTGTCCTGTTGCTGTAACTTTTTTCTTTTCTTGAAACCATATACTACCGGATAGTATAAGGCCACAAAGGTTTCATGAGCTCTTGAATCAATAATCAAATTCCTTATTCGCAGCATGCTTATCTTATGCTTATCTTTTTCCCTAATAAAGGAGAAAGGATAAAGGACGGCGTTACTCAATCCCTTCTGGGATGCGCCAGCGTATTCTACTTCTACGGGATGTCGCGGAGGCGACATGAATGCGTATTTGGCCATACAATGACTTGGGGTGGTCAGCCGATGAACAAGTCTGGTACCAATTCACCGACCCCGGAGGGATGGAAGGCTTGGTTGGCCTGGGCGGGAAATCCAACCAGGAACCTGGTATCGGGTGCACGCGACAGTCGCGCCTCCTCCGACTGCGCTACACGCGCCTCCTCCGACTGCGCTACACGCGCCTCTCTTTCCCTAATAATTTTATTTATTTATTTATTTATTTATTTATTTATTTATTTATTTATTTATTTATTTATTTATTTATTTATTCTTTACATGGATAGCCAAGCAAAGGAAAATCAAGACAAATGTTTTTCTAAACAAGTTGAAGTCAATGCGAACAGACAAAAGAAAACAAGCACCAAAATAAAGCATGTAAAGAGGAGAACTACTAAACTGCATCCTGAAGATATCGGTCAAAAAGTTTTTTATGTTGCCTTATAGAGTTTGGTAAGATATGTTTCTTTGACAACTTCAAAAATTTACAGCCAGGGTCGGATTCATCAAAGACTTTCGTAATTTTAACGGGGAATTGTAAGCGAAAAGCTCAGATAACGCGGCTTACCAAGCGACATGATGAGCGATGCCGCGATATCTGAGCTTTTCGCTTACAATTCCTCGTTAAAGTTAGGTAATTCGTTGAAGAATCCGGCCTCAGCACGGCAAGTGAAAAACTGAGATTTTACATTGCTTTTGGTCTGAGAAACTGGATCATTCACTGACCACCCATTGTGTTCGATGAAAAAAAGTATAGAACTCCTGGAAGGGATTACGAGTAAAACCACTTATCATCTTATATATCGTAATTAAATTATATCTTCTCCTCCGACGTTCAAAGGAGACTGAAGAATCTGTTTCGTGAAATCGATGAAGGGATGGTATAGTGATCATACCAGTGTACTCGTATCCAGGGTTTTCATGTGAAGCTGTTTTGAACAGATTCCAGCCTGGCGATTCCTCCTTCACATTACGGACTGAAAATTGTGATACGACTTATAAGCAGTTAGTAGGTGCCGTGCTGTTCGCAAACTGTGCACCATTCGCTCAGCTTTTTTTCGATATTATTTCAATATTTTCCTTGAACGAGAATTAAGTGTCCAAAACAAAGCCCAAATCACGCAGGGAGACCGTACTACTAATTTGCATCTCGCCAAGGTAGGATATATACTTACCCGCTGTACTAAATGGAGTACTTGTGATTTTTGCGGAGATAATGGAAGTTCCCAATTTGATGAACAATCCGCAATTACATTTATTACTGATTTAAGAGAAAGATGATCTTCTAGAACAGCAATATTCTTATAAATTTTTGTATCGTCAGCTAACATTTTATAATACATTAAACGCCGAACTGGTTAACCAAAGAGCGGTATATATGGAGAAGAGAATTGGAGACAAAAAACGCGTCATTTACCCTAACTTGAAAAGATCTACCAGATATAAGGTTTTTTATCGATAGAGTAATCCTATGATGGACACCTATTTCCGTGAGTTTGATAATTAGTTTGTCCAAAGGGACCTTGTCGAAAGCCTTCACAAAATTAAAAAATATATATATTTCCACATCAATTTTTTGTTCAAGAGCTTTTGTCTAGTCATTAAGCGTAGACAACGTCAGCGTTTCAGTGGATTCACCTGTTCGAAAGCCATGTTGGTCATTAGGAATAAGATATTAGACTCGAGATAAAATACAAGGGCGTGAGTTTTCTCTCGAAGACACTGTACTGCAGCGGATCTGCTAACTGCGACTTCTTCCCTAGTTTCGAGCTTCGTAGGCCTTCTTGCCACTGCTAACGAAGGCTTGTCCTCAAAAGACATCTCTCCACTGCACGATGCATAGTTTTCATTGCTCTGGGGATTGTCTTGTTGTCGGGTCAGGCTTCCGTCGCGTAACACATCGCAGCAGTACAGAGGCGTGGAATATGAGGCCCTGGGGTCGACATCCTTGACCTGATCGGTGACTTCGCGAATCGAAATTAAGGCTGCCCATGCTGCGCTTCTCCTGCGGACGATTTCAGGAGCGAGGTCGTTCCCATGTTCAGCTCTCTTCCCAGATAGGCATAGGAGTCAACCTGTTGTAGAGCGACATCATTTAACCTTACGAGTCCCATGTCACACCTCCATAAATTGCGTTTTGGACATATTCATGTCCAATACAGCTTTCATACCTACCAAATTGAGCTCGTTCAACATCTCCTCGACTTCTGCTGTGCTGGTAGAGATGAGAACAGTATCGTCGGCGAAGCGAAGGTTCCTGATCTGTTTGCCGTGCACAAGGTAGCCTTTATTGTCCCAGTTCAAGTCTTCATGGCATCCTGGAATAGCTTAGGAGAAGTCGTGTGTCCCGGCCGTACTTATTTCCCGATAGGAATTTTAAGCCTTCGATCGAACTGGATGGTAGTTGATGTGTTCGAGAAGCATTTGTCGAGAAGTCGGATGTAGGACGATGGTATACCAGCATGCACAATCGCGTTCAGAATGGCGTTGATTTCCACAGAGTCGAACGCTTTCCGATAATCCACGAAGACAAGGAAAAGTGGGATGTTGTATTCGCGGCTCCTTTCGATGAGTTGTGAGACAGTCTGAATATGGTTAACGCAGGAACAATCCTTGCGAAACCCTGCTTGCTCCACTGGCTGATACTCATCCAAGCATCCGGTTAAGCAATATCTTGGTGAAGATCTTGTACACAACCGAGAGAAGGCTGATGGGTCGACAGTTGTTAGTATCCTCCTGCTGACCTTTTTTGAAGATTAAAACTGTTTTCGACTCCTTTCATGAGTCCGGAATCCTACCAAGTCGAAGGTAGTGGTTGAAGTGCTTGCTAAGAAGTGAGCAGAGGGCACTGCCACGCGCACGAAGGAGATCAGCAGAATACCGTCCGGCCCGGGAGCAGTGCCTCACTTCATCCTTCTGATGGCATGAGCAACTTCTGATTCCAGAATGGGAGGTGCTTCCTCTGCTGGTGGCATCAAGCATTTCGGGACAGTGATAGAAGAACGAATCAGATCTGTCTAGAATTCTTGAACGATGGCTTCCATCGCTCTTCAAGACGTTTGCGTTGTTCCATCCTTATCTATAAGAGCTGACATTATCGCTTTCTGGTCGCAGAGATCCCGTTTACAGCGCTTTATGCTTGAACCTTTCCCAGCGGCTTCTAACAGCTGCAATCTTCTGTAGGCTTGTATGATCTCCTTCACTGCAATTCGACAGGCTTTGGAGAGAGTGACTTTTTCCAGATGAGAGGCATTGGGATTCAGTTGAAAGCTCTTTTTTGCTCCAAGAGTTTAATCGCATGGCATTAAGTGTTGAAGCACGGTGATATAACTTCACAAGAGCTGCTAGCACATTTCAATAGTCCTTTGGAGAGAAGGTCGTTGTCTTCCGATGGATCTTCAAGAAGATTCCATTCATACGAGTTTATTGCATACTCCAATTCCTCCCACTTGAATGTGGGGATCCTCACCGGTGCCGGTTTATGAGTGTCACGTTTGAACATCCTCTTTTTGAGAGTCAGCTTTGCACGGACAAGACGGTGATCCGAGCCGGTATCAAATGAAGGCAGCACGGAGACGTCGAACAGACTCCAGCGTCTGTTTGTAAGAACATGGTCGATCTCCGAACGCGTTTCTCCATTTGGGCTTTCCCAGGTCCATCGTCGGTTTGAAGGCTTCTTAAACATAGAATTTCCATGGAAGAGACGGCACGCGGATAGTAAGTCTATCAGGCGTTCTCCTTTTTCGTTCCTTGAGGAAGTTCCATGTGGTCCTAGCCTCCATTTGTCATGGTCATTCGTACCGACGGTAGCGCTAAAGTTCCCAACAACAACTTTGTAATAGCTCTTCTCGTCGTTGACAGTCCTTTCGAATAGCTTATAGAATTTCTCCTTTTCTTCGTCTGTGGCCGCAGATGTTGGAACACATCTATCTATGATGGAGTTGGTTCCTCGATCTTTGGTTTCTAGACGCTGAACATCTTGACGCGAACTGATGATCTCGTAAGAGTCTACCAGGTGGTGCACTGTCGAGTTGACGAGAAATCCAACTCCGCCCAATATTTTTTCTGTCCACCTTTGCTCTGATAATGAGAAGCTCGTTGTGATCAGTCCTTCTTATGGTTTCGGTTGTGACTTTTGTTTTCTGCAATGCGATAACGTCGTATTTGATGTGGCTGCTTCTGTAAAGCAGTATCCGGAGATCCTGCTCAGATGCGATCGTACAACAGTTATAAATGCAGACGAATAGGAAGTTTCCGTGTCGTAGTGGGAGGGGTTTTCCGGTAGTCTGATTCCAATGACGTCCTGATAACTCCGAGATTAGATTGCCCCTCGCCGGAGGTGAATGCAACCGACGTCGTAGAAGTCCACCTCCGCCGCGCGGAGGACTGGGTGTTTAGTTGTTTGAGCCATGGCGGTGGTCTGGTTACTCATTGCTCCTGCTCAGGGATACATGAGAGTCGCCCATACACGACAAAGCATCGCATACTGCGTGACCATTTGTGCCGTTGGCCATCACAAGTGATGTTCACCCCTTCACCGCGATGAGGTGGCACCCGACATATAACTGGCATTAAATATGTGCTCAAGAGGGTAAACGATTTTCCTGATAAGGTAGGACGGTACTTCATCCGTAGTAGTTTCGTAAGTAGGTGATACCTTAAAGAGTGCAGTAAAAATCTCCCCCTTACAGAACCAAACCGAACTTTCCATACTAGAAGTATTATTCAGAACAACTGAGGAGTCGATGTTGTAGGGACGTTCTGCAAAAGTCTTTTGAAGATATTTAGCTATCATAGAAGCCTTTGTTGAATTACTCAATACTGCGATATCCGCTTCCTTCGTCCTTCAGTATATGGATTCGCTCTGAACGTTTCAGTACAGAATTTGACAGTTTATAAAGTCGAGAATTTCCTTTAAAGCATACTTATGTTACTTGTTTAAAAGTCGATCGAATCTACTGCAGAGTGGCTCATAAGTCCTGCAACAAAATTAGGCGACCTTATTGGTTGTCTTTTTCCAATTGCAGAGAACCGCATACTAACTATTGTGTAGCATGTGCTTACAAGGAAAAGTTCGCAATTCAAGGTGAGCTTTTACGAAGCTATTTTGGCAAGATGTAGAGCCCTGCGAGCGGAGTCCAGAGCCACAGTTACTTTTTGCTGAGCGCCTCTTTAAAGACCTGAAAAGGAGTTCTGAAAGCGGGCGCGCAACTATCACCAACCACTAAGGCACGCCACGAGGCATGTCTCGGCGACGCAGTTGGTAGGATGGACGCCTTGTAGGAGCACACCGGAGGGGTTTTAAGCTCAAGTCCGCGTACTGCCGGAATTTTTACACATATTAGTTGTTATTACGCTTTCTCATGCTCACAGAAGTCAATTTTAGGCCATCAGTGCTTACAACAAATCAAGGCTGTCTAATTGCGCCTTCATATGTGCTAGTTTTCCAACAATGCATATCTGCACCATACCATTTCTCTGGAAATAAGTCCTGTCTTGTCTTCCCTTTTGGTCAACAGCTATGGTTCATTCTCAAAAGCCAGTGAGGAACAATCTTCTCTGTGACAAGGACTGACCACTTCTTCGTTTAACGCGCAATCTGTGAGTGCAGAGAAAGGTCTTAGGTGAACATCGACGTACCCAGCTGCTACCCACGCGTATCGCAGACATAAAAAGGTCCCATTTTCATTATACTACCTCTAACTTCAACCGCCTCTTCTTCCCTACAGTCCCATCTCAATATATGGCGTTCAAGAGGATTTCTTTTATGACGTCCGCAACCGCAATGTCTCTCCTTTTCGGGGAAGTGAAATCCAGTGCGAAGGTGGAAAGTACTCGGCCGACAACACGTTCAGGTGAGAACGACATTTTTAGCACACCTATGTACCGATATGCCCTGGGTCTATAATATTCAACCATAAGGTACGAGTATTTGTGTGCAGTTACGGTAGCGCAGTTGGAGCGCGTCGTTCGAAATGGGTATTCAGCGTCTGCCTGATTTGATGAAAATTTTCTCAAAGTTGAGCGATCCCAGAAAGGTCAAAATAATAGTGCGTTTAATACTACCTTTGCGGGAACCTGATGATATAAACACAATGGCCACGCATGGCAGGTTTTTTTCATACACGATTTTCCAAAATGTCTTCCCTCACACCCTAGATTTTGTGTAGCGCTGTTTAAAAGCAAAGTGCACATTCTGGTAAAACGATTCTTCTAACAGCAAAAGAAAAGGACGTGGTAGCGGTTCTCAGTCCATCTGCAAAATATTGCACCTGCGAAAGATTAGCTGTGAAATTCCTGAATCTTTAGATTTTCAATCTTTGTTTATTGATCATCTTTAAAAAATGTCCTGCTCTATAAAGCCTGGGAATACTATTGTTTATTATCTTCTTTGGAGCGAATAAGAAATAAAACTCGCGAGGTGCTGCTACGCGAGCTGCAATGCAACCTACACGATCTGAAGGGTCTTATCAATCTAGGAGTGGTCCCTTATGAATAACCAGACGTTCAGCGGCCTAGCTGCCATCAAACGTCTTGTTGGGAGCTTCGCCCAAACTCCGACAGTGAAAAACTGGTTTTACGGAAAATGGAACAGTGGGGCACAATCTTCAAAACTGCTTCTATGAAGCCCATCCACCCTCTATCGCACTTATGCCGATTTTTTCTCCGAAGTACGCATTCTTTACGTGGCGAGGAACAGATTGTGATAATCTTGTGAGAACTCTATACCGCTAAATATCCGACGGCAATAATACTCCTCCGATTCCCGAGGTCATTCTCCTCCCCCCCCCCCCCCCCCGACAATACACAATACCCCCTTATCCATGTGCAGGCAGAGACAGGCAGAGAAATGTAGTGAGCATCAGTCAGTAGTGAGAGTGAGAGGCATGTACACGTACACGCTCGCTGCCTTTCAAAGGTCATCTGAAAATCCAACGCATGCTTCGCAGTGCTTGATCTGTGGCATCTTCTTGATCTAGACGCGCGTTGTACGACGTTCCTGTCACATACGCGTTGGAAGATAGTGGGAAAAAGTACTGGTCCGCCCTTACAGGTTCCCTCCACTGATCCCTCTTCCTATTACTGGTCCCACCTTCACTGGCCCTCATTACTGGTCCCACCTTCATTGGTTCCCCCTTTATCGTCCCCCCCCCCCCCCCCACCTTCACAGGACTCTCCCACTTCACTGGTTCCCGTTCACTGTGTGTCCCCTTTTTGTCACCCCCCTTACTGCTCCTCCCCCTCACCTAAGTAGTACTCTTTATTGGTCCCCCTTGACTGGCCGCCTTTACTGGTCCTACCTTCACTGGTCCTCTCTTCACTGGTCCTCCTTTAATGGTACCCTTTACCGGTTCCCCCTTTACAGGAACCTCCCACTTCACTGGTTCCCATTCAGTTCCCCACCCTTTATTACCCCCTCCCAACCCTCATCTTAGTGGTATTCTTTATAGGTCCCCCTTCATGGCTCCCATTAAAGGTCCTACCCGTACTGATGCCCCTCCTCCCTTTACTGGTCCTCCCACCTTTCACTGAACCCCGCTTACTGGTCTCCCCTTTAGTTGTCTTCCATTACACGTGTTCGGAATCCGGACACCCCTTGCGCAACATAGGTGACACCTCTTCTGAGTCCAGAGATCCCTACTATGAAATTCGTAATGCCTCTCCTGAGCCTAAACACCACTTGCGTGGCATCGGTGATATGTCTTCTGAATCCAGACCCCCATTATGCGACGTCGGTTACACATCTTCTGAACCCGGACGCCTGTTGAATAGCGTCGGTGACATGTTTTCTCAGCCCGGGCGCCCTCAACGCGACATCGGTGACACTGCTTCTGAACCCAGACACCCAATGGGTGACATCGGTGACATGCCCTCTGAATCCGTGCGCCTGTTGCACGACGTCAGCGACACCTCTTCTAAACCCGAACGCCTTTTGAGCAACGTTGCTGGCATGTTTTTTGAACTCGAACGCCCTTTGCGTGACAACGGTGACACTTCTTCTGACAGTCTTGACACGGCGTGAGTGCCACCTCGTCTGAAACCGACGCCTGCTACTCAACTTCTAAGACCAGATGGGATGAGCAGACGGATGGACGGACAACCGCTAACTCCTTTATATATATACAAGTGCTCCGACACGCCTAACGGCGTGTCTCGCACTTGCGCGCTTCGCGCGACTTTGTAGCATCACTGACCTATGGAAAGTAGTTTTTGTAAAACATAAGAATCGCTAGCATCTAGGACTTGGTGCGTACTTTATCGGCATCAAGCCCTTCACCACTTCGGTGCCTTCCTCATGGATATTCTCTCCGGACCGTCCATTGACGTCATTGATTTGTGCTGCGCAGTACTTCTGCCCCTCAGGTTGCTCTTCCGCAATCGTTCTCATGCTCAACAGCTAGCGTTTCAAGTTGTCGTTGACATGTCTTCCGAAGCCAGGTTCCCCCTTACTCCTGTCTTCTTACTGGATCCAATTGCTGGTTCGCCTTTACAGGTCTTCCCTCCCCCTCTCTCCCCCTCTTTAGTCCCCATCTTCCTGATCCCAACTAATGGCCCACTTCTTTGTTTCCACTTCTGACACCTACTGGTCTCTTCTTGCTGGTTTCTCTGTCGTGGTCCTCCAGGTTCTTCCTTTCCTTCCTGGTTGCCCTCCTTGTCTACCATAGAGGTCCCCATACCGCCCTTCTCCGCTATCTCCTTAGTGGTCCTCACAGGCTCATGGCATGGTCGGTGACACGTATTCAGAATGAGTATGCTTGCTGCGCGAAGTAGGGGGGGGGGCCGTTTTCTTGATCAAGAAAATTAGAAGCGCGCGCAGTGGCCGCTGTATCGAGCATGACGAGGCTATGCATGTGGCAGATTCCTTCTTCTCCGTATGAATTCCCTTACGGCTCCCTTCTTGTTGGTTCCCCGTCCTGGTCCCGCCTCCAGGTCCCTTTTTCAAGGTATATTCCTCTTCACCCCCTTGGGATCCTCCCTACTACTCTACTACAATTAAGTAGCCCTCCCACGCTCATGACACGACGACGGCGAGCGAGCGCCCATTGTGTGACATCGGTGTCACATCCTCTAAATCCGGTCTCTCTTAATGGTAATGGATCTCCTTGCTGATCCTCCTTACTGTCCCCCTTCCCTGATTGGTAACTCCTTGATGATCCCTTCGTATAGCCTAAACTCTTCTTGGTACCACCTCCTGGCCTGGTTCATTGCTCTCCCCATCGACCATCACGATGCTCTTCCTGGTCGCTGCCTCCTTATCGCCGTCGGTTCTCCAAAGTCCCCCTTCTACCCTTACCCCTTTAGTAGTCCTCCTCAAAGTCCCCCTTCTACCCTTACCCCTTTAGTAGTCCTCTCATGCTAATGGCAAGTCGGCATCTGAATCTGGACGCTCAACAACGCGCGTAGGTGCTGTTGTGTTAAGCAGTAAAGGGCTGCGTTTTCCCTGCTGCAGCAACATCCCACGCTCAATAGCAAATTTCGCCCGCGCTGTAGATGATGAGGAGCACCTTATTCAGGTTAGGTCACTCAACCGCTTTCGCTGTGGATGATGCCGCGTAGCTCACTTAGCTTAGATCACTGCACGCACACACTCTTTTATATATAGGTGGTGATGATAGGTGGTGCTGGTGATAGGTGGTGGTATCTCACTTAGGTTAGATCATTCGACCGCCTTCACTGTGGATGATCCGGCGTACCTCACTCAGGTTAGATCATTCGACCGCTCTCGCTGTGGATGATGCGGCGTAGCTCACTTAGCTTAGATCACTCTACGCACAAACTCTTTTATATATAGGTGGTGATAGTAGGATAGGATACCGCTTCACCATAATCTACAAACCATGGACTAACATCGTTTAAAAGTATGCCAAGTTTAGTGCATTTGTAGCCTTTTTATACGCTTATGTTTTTGTTGCAGTACTTATGGGCCAGGTTGTATTGTTTCTTTGATAACGGTGAAGGTTGTCAGAACTTGGACAATGTTGATATGTCGACCATACTTTTGTTTCTGCTCAAAAAACCTGATTAGGTTGGCAGGGGTTCACTAAAGTGTACCTCTAGCTTTTCAAAAGCTGGTCAATACAGAGAATTGATATAAAAAAACTCGTATTTGTCATTTACAGGAGCGTTCTCCAATTGAAAGTAAATACTGACAGATAATGTCATATTTTGCTTTTTGAAATGCTCTTCAAACTCGATAACTTGGTTTACTCAGAGAAAATTCAGTTCTAAATGAAACGTTAGAGTAATCGCTGGAACCTATTGGTGGTCCAATATTGATGTCTTAGACAAGTCGTATACTGCTAGTGAGAATAGTGTTCAGCGGATGATTCTACCGAGTGGGCGAAGTTCTGATGAAGATTGCAAGATTGGCACATGTTAACAAAGCTTTCTGACGCCATGGAAGCAGTAGGCGAGTAATTTTTGGACCAGTCAATATCTGGAAAATTGAAATAGCCAAGGGCAAGGCGTTGGGTTTTACTGGAGCAGAGATCACTTAAAACCTTCACAAGTTTGATTGTGCTGCTTAGAGATTCAGAAGGAGCCTTATAAACAGAAGCAAGTCTTAACGTTGTATCAGCTAAACTCAAATCGCAACACAGTATTTCAAAGTCTGCTATTGGTTTGCACCGTACTGTTTCAGAGTGGATGCCAGACCTAATGAGAATGAGTACACCACCACCTTTTTTGAGAGTTCTGTCACATCTTATGTAGCAAAGCTGGCCACACAAATCACTGAGTTTAGGTTGAATTTATGGACTCGCGTAGCCAAGTTTATGTGATGATAACTATGTCTGATGGTGACTTTAATTTTCTAATGGTGAACTTTAGCGGTAGTATGTTTTTTTCTGAATAGATCGAATGTTGCAATAAAGAAAGCTTAAGCGGCTTTCACACTGCCGTTGTTGCTGTTGCGCAACCGATGCCGTAATGATGAAGCATACCGCAAAGACGCAGAGGAGCAACAGCAGCAACGAGGGGGCTTTCACACCTCTGTTGCCGGAACCCTGCATCAGCAACACCGGCATCGGTTGCACAACGGTTGCGCGGCCTCAGCAACGTTGAATGATCGCCATCATTCCTTGTTGCTGATGCTCGTCAACGGAGGATATCACACGTCTTATCCCATTATCTTATCTCACCGCGTTGCGGCTGCAAGAAACATCGAACTCCGCCCTTTTTTCATTGCTCGTTGCTGCAACAGCAGCAACTGCAGTGTGAAAGCCGCTTTAGCTTTTTTATCAATATCCGAGGAAAGTTTTGCAGTTTTCCGTTTAAGTATCCAGCTGATTAGGCTGGTTAATAGTGATGGTCACACCCAGAGATGCTCTGCGGGTTAACTTAACTTCCCGACTGCGCGGTCTCTCCCTCTCTGATTAAAGAGGGCCGTATATGGTCGCCTCTACAGGAGAAAGAACGCAACCAGGTAGTCTCCTAAGCGCCAAAGATTTGTAGAAGGGGTTAGGTAATATAACCCTTAAAAGACGTGGACGACCTTCTACAGGCTTTCCTAGTCAACAGTTTGGTTGCGGAACACATTCTACATTTAGATGATCAAGAATATTTCTCTCGAATTTAAAATCGTGGAGCCAGTTCTGAAGATCTAAAATCATTAGACTCGGTGCTGCCAAATATAACGACAGAACGAAATCTTTCCTTTTCGTCTACGGCCGTATAATTATTGGCAGCAACAGTATCATGGCTAAACCCCTTTAGACACCAAGTCCACTCTGGGGACGTGTCCCTCATTCAGGCTCGACGTGTATCACACTTCATTGCACGTAAACGCCGTAACGACAGTTATGCTGCAGTGGTGTAATACACGTCTTTCATGCGCGTTTACACTAGATTCCAACTCATCAGTGACGTGTGCCCATTGAAGAGAACCACGGGAGGCCATTTCCCGCTCGACTTCGACCTACAAAGGTTGCACTACGGTCCGTAGCGGATTTGGGGTGGAAATAGGCTCGGGAGAGGGGGGAACCATATGCCAAACATTGATTTCGACGCCAATTTGAATAACTCGAAACCGTTATATTTTTCAAAATTTGAATTTGAAACTAGTTGAAAGGATTATTTATTTATCCATTTAATTATTGCTGCACCTAACGTGCGCCATAAAAACCAATCAAACAAGGAAAACAGTGCCAATAAAATACGATGCTTAGCTTAAAAGAAACAATATCAATGAGTCACCTTGGATAACACTATGAAATGCAAAAGAATGGAAGAAATGTCTTTGCAGATTATTCAGAACATTTGGAGCAAATGACTAGAAAAATATTTTCCGAAAAACGAAAGCATGGCAGAGCATATTATGTCGAGTTCTTTTAAATGAAGTTGACTAAAATTAATGAAAATTAATATCGGCATCAAAAGTGCAGACGTTGGCATTCAGTATAACTATGGTGTGACTTCCAGTGAATGGAGAAGTCACTTTCGAGCATCTTGTCAAAGAGAAAACACCCAGAATCGGTGCTATGGTATATCCGGCCGTACCAAGGCGAGCAGCTGTTGCATTAAGTTACCTCACAGCTATGTTTTCATAACAACTGAAGAGGACTAACCGCACTTGAAGTGATATATCTAGAAAAAAGAAAGAGACGAAGTACATTAGTGAACTAAAACATTTTAGAAACAGCACAAAGAGGTAGGTGCATAGGGAACTAGTCGGTACGAAAATAAAGGAATAAATCCTTTGCGCAAAGTTCTGAATACTGCCAAAGCTAATAGGTGAAAGCAACAGACATAGTGACCCCAACGTTCGAAAAGTAGCCATTGCTCCACTGGGCACTAGTTGACTAAACAGAAGAATGGCACTATTCAATCAGTTGTTGACGATCCATGAGAGAAAGATCCACCGGTTTTCATTGAAATGAAGATCGCTCCGAAAGGCAAGAGTCACCAACCTGCGTCTCAACACTGATCCCGATTGGGCTTGGAAGACGTCAGTGGTTAAGAGACGAAGCCATCTAGAGCGCCGGTAAAACACAATATTGAACATCTTATCTCTGCTAGCGCGCTGGATTCTACGGTGGGACATGCAGAATCTATTTCGCCCTCATCTGACGGGCCTAAAGACTCAGTACTTGCTCGCTGAGAGATTCACCTCGTTCCTGTTAATGCGAAAGCAAAAGACCAGGTCATATATTATTCGACGTACTTGAAGTGGCAGAAGTTAAAAACGATTTTCATAGCCAACGAGGAGAAGGCGTAGGATTCGAACAACGATCCGATATGGTGAAAACCACCCCTACCTGAATCACCGAGATCTGGGCTTTTCCAAAATTGCATGGTTAACACCATCCATTTAACCACGGTTTGAAAAAAGAGGGATCCGTCGGATCCAATGTCTACCATGTACTCAGTGGATATTAGCCTTGGTAGGAAGGCACATGCATGTCCAATTACATCAAAAATGCATAGCTTTGTTCATTATACGTGTAGAACACACTAATGCTACTGCATATTGTTGCTTTCGTACAACACAAAACGTTGTGTAGGGCTGTCATAAATGGTGACCTCCCCCCCCCCCCCCCCGCCGACGCTATTTGCGCCGATTTGGAAATAAGCGATGGAAACACAAAGGTTGAGTAGGACGGATCAGTTTTATACGTTAGTTTAAGCCTAAACTCTTCCAGAGTTGTTCTAATTTCCCCTAAGTGGACCCAGTTTTTTCACGCACATTTGTTTAAATAGTTCGGATCTTTGAACGAATTGCGCAGTCTAAGCTGCGATCGCCGCCCGTTCTTCTCATTCACCATAATCATAGACGTAAAATTTACTATTGTCACGCAACCGACGTCCTGACATTTACATGTAAAGGCGTGTGGAGAACGTAGATTACACCGGTTCACCATAACAGGCATTTTGGCCTCCGGCATACCTCCGACTTGCTCCAGAGATTGTCACGGGAGCGATTTGAATCGCTGCGCATTGCAGATTTGAATCGCTGCGCGTTGGAGAGACAGACTGCTGTGTCCGTCTGCGGACGGCGGGCATGGCGGGGCGCGGCGACTGGCCAAGTGAGGGATCCCGGAGTGATTCCCGCTCCGTTGAGATCGCTCCAGCGACAATCGCTTGAGCGACTTGAAGGTATTCCAGATGCCTATGGTGTTTGCATCCAATGACGTGTACCGTACGTGTATCGAACGTGTCGGAAATTCCCGAAATTCGCTCGGAAATTCGCTTGGTATCTAAACAGATCAAAACTAATATCACGTGGGGATCGGGTAGTACAGCTCCACCTTCCAGCTTCAGCTAAGACTGCCATTAGAGCTCTATTCTCTTCACGCATATTAGCCACCTGTTCCTACAGCTCTTGGTTTTTGGCTAACACCAGATTGAGCTGTTACTAAACAGCAAGCATAGGTTGAATAGAATTTTAGCAAAAGCAGGAGCCGGATACATCAACGACCTGCGTAACTTCAACGAAGAATTGTAAGCTTATCGCTCACCATATCGCTTGATAAGCTTACAATTCTCCGTTAAAGTTACGTAAGTCGTTGATGAATCTGGCTCAGGACTCTTCTTAGGCCTATGGCATACCACCAGCGACGAGTCCGGCGACGGCACTGCCAACGGACAAGTAATCGACTATTCGTGTTGGGACCTGTCAGAAACAATGGGGAGAGAGCGCGTGCTTGCCGGTTGTCGCTGCCACGTCGGTACTGCGTGTCGTTGGGAGAGGGGGCATACCGCCAGCGACCGGTCGTCGCTGCGCTTTGCACGGCGACCAGCTGTCGCCCGACCCTTTGCACTACGCATTCACGCATGCAAGCGTCGCTAACCGCGCTCCAGTGCAAATGCTCGCCCCGCCCAACACCGCCGTCGCTGAAACCACAGTTCCCCCGTCGCTCCGCTCCTCTCGTCGCTGGACTCGTCGCCGGCGGTATGCCATAGGCCTTATTTGCTTAAAGTTGTTCAAGCGCTAGCGCCACTTCGTCTGCTCCATATACAACATCCTGATCTTCACCAGTCATCACAATCCTGCTCGTCTTCTGCGATTGAGAGGTCTTCGACGACGATATGGTTGATCAAGAACGTGGCGAAACGGCAGTCAATTCGAGAGTCTTCGAGCGCACACAAACTGACAGAAGACACAGGATATGCCCGTCAAGGTGGCTTTAGCAGTAGATTTCGCTGGGCAGAACCCGTCACAAGCTTCGTCAATAAACGTAGTAAGAGGAACGCTAGCGAAATTGAGGCTGGAAGTAGCTGCGGTGGAGAGTAAAAGCGCACTGACGAGGAAGGTCAGAGAGGTGACCGTGGAGTTTCTCAGAGCGACCTATATAGGGTTGTAGGGCGTTGTCTGGGAAGGTTTTCAAATTTTTCAGTGGTTTCCAAATTTCCTGCGGACCTCTGGGTAAGTCAACAATGTCAAAAAACTGTACCGCTTCAGTGCGGACCGATAACGCAAAACTGACGCCTGGAATACCCTTGTCGTGCTCAGAAATAATCCTGCAAACGGTTTGGAGGCTTCAGTCATTGGTAAAACGTGGGATTTGATAAATTCCTAGTAGAAGCGAGAAGGCACATTCGCGGGAGGCATTCACCAGCAGCGTCGCATGGAGTGTATGGCCGAGTGGGTAACGCGGTGGACTTGCCAGAGGGTGGTCAAGGGATTGGTTCCGGGTGTGGGGTTTGTGCATTGCTAGTGCTCCTCTTTGAGTTTTTGTCAATGTAGAGTGCATTTTGGCATCAACAGGGTTCAGCGTTCGCGTCTCAACCTCCCTCGTACTCGTAGTCTCGATACTATAACGGCTAAAAACTTCTTACATTCAAACCAAATCTAGAGGATTTGGGGTGCCTATCACGAATCTGGCATCCGTTTCCGGTACAACACCAGATTACAGCAGGTTAGAGTACACATGAATACTGCGAAAAGCTGGTTTTCAAGCGAGTTTCTTCATCTGGCCGCACTTCGTTTCCAAAATCGTATCTTGTGCTGAAAATAGCCTTCAAAAAATTTTAAAACCAAGAACGTATACCAAATTTGTGGTCATCGCCGCCATAACATCCCTAAACGAATGGAGTGAGGAAGTGAGCGTGGCTAACCTATCTCCGCCATTTCACTTGCCCGCACCCTATTCAATCGTAGCCTACTGTAATCTACTGGAACAAAAACGGATTATAGATTCGTGATCAGTATCCCAAACGCCCTCCCCCTAGACGACCCTTCGCGAAATTTTTTCTGACCCTGCAGACGTTAGAGTACTTGTGTTCATACCTGTAGCGTCCCCCTCCCCCTCTAGAGTAGGGAAGAGCGACCGGCAACAAAATAAGCAGAAATGCGACCAATAACGTAGGAAGGATAAAAAAAATTCTAATTTTTATAACAGTTAGTGAAACCAGTAAAAGTCACAAGAAACGAGCTCTCCATAGAAATCCGAGAGGCGATCAGCATATCTTGGTGATGGATCAAAGTAATAGCCTATCATGCTTACTACAAGGTTACTACGATACACACCTCTAAAATCATAGGAAAAATTAGAACGGGATCACACATGGGACTCCCATCTAACAAGGGACTCAACAAGACAAGCATGGTTCAGCATGGCTATATCTAATCGACGAAAGCTAGCTTGGCTCACATCCCTCAAGAGGTTAAAAAGAGGTTGAAACCCGAACACTGAACCATGTTGATGCCAAAATGCACTCTACATTGACAAAAACACAAAGAGGAGCACTAGCAATGCACAAACCCCACACCCGGAACCAATCCCTTGACCACCCTCTGGCAAGTCCACCGCGTTACCCACTCGGCCATCCACTCCATGCGACGCTGCTGGTGAATGCCTCCCGCGAATGTGCCTTCTCGCTTCTACTAGCAATTTATCAAATCCCACGTTTTAGCAATGACTGAAGCTCCAAACCTTTTGCAGGACTATTTATGAGCACGACAATGGTATTCTAGGCGTCAGTTTTACGTACTTGCCCGCACTGAAGCAGTAGTTTTTTGCCATATTTGACCTACCAAGAAGTCCGCAGAAAATTTGGAAACCACTATGGTGCTTCACAGACAACGCCCTGCAACCCTCTATAGGTTGCTTTGAGAAACTCTACGGTCACCTCTCTGACCTTCCTCGTGAGTTGAACACGGCAACGCCGCAAGCACCGAAATGATTAGGTCTGACCTGCAACACGAATTCTAGATCATTGTTAAGGGTTGGGCACACTCGGCAGCGGCTTTAGTGCGTCGAAAACGGGGCGGGGCGTCGCTCTCAGGCTCAGGTCATGTTTGCGGTGAGAGGCGGTCGTTCTTTCATTTTCTGGTGTCAGCATTGGACCACTGCCAACCATCGCTCAGCTGACCGATTGGCTGGTTTGGTTGAGGAAAGGGCTTTGCATACCGCAGAGACGCAGAAGAGCAAAAACCTCAACGAGGGGGCTTCCACACAGCTGTTGCTGCAACCCCGCATCAGCAACACCGGCATCGGTTGCGCAACGGTTGCGCAACAACAAGGAATGGTTGCAATCATTTCTTGTTGCTGATGCTCGTCAACGAAGGCATACCACAGGTCTTAACTCATTATCTTATGTCGCCGCGTTGCGCCCGCAACAATCAACGAACTCCGCTCACTTTTGCGGCAACGCCGCAGCCATATCCTTCATCATAGGGCAAGGACGTTGAGGCCGCCAGTAACGGCAGACGGCGCCGTCCCGCACCCACACACTTTTGCGGCGACAGCAATAATGTTTCATATCATTGTTGCCGTCTTTGCGACAGTGCCGCAGGTCCCTCTGAGCTTCATCTAGTCAACTATTTTCGTGGATCATCCGGTCTACATTCCCACATTCAGAGGACCCAGTCGAACTATCTTCTTTAGCCGAAGTTGTTCAACCATCGGTACTCCTCGCATACTGACCATTTAACTCTACCGGGGATTTCACCCTCCTCTTCCGGGTGACCTCCAAGGCTTTGATTCTGTTGTGATCCTTCATCAATGCTTATCACTTTGTGAGGTTTCCTCATCAGCCAACTTGTCAACCCGACCTTGGCGTTGGAGCCGTTTTTGCGATTTTTGCAACGCGATGCGCGACGGGGCCGGGAGTCGAACCTGTGACCGCTTGGGTTTTTGACTGCAGTGCGAACAGGGGTGCATACAAAATTCTGTACGTTAATTTTTTAACGAAATTTTTTAATGGAAAATTTTCATTAAATTTCCGGTAAATCAATAAATTTCTTTAAAAGCACCAATAGCTGCAAACCATTATTTCAAGTGGAAAAATCGAGGAAAACCTTCTACGTTTCAACTTTAAGAGATCAACAGCTAAAGCTCAAAGAATGAAGTGTAATACTACAATGTAAATTAATTAATTGAACATCAACGAGCATAGAAAAATAAACAAGCTCTCAGCAAAAAATTGCTCACAGGTGTGGAGTAAGAACAGCTATGGAATTATCATTGAAGATGTCCACCGACAGGGCATCTTAAAATGTGTCATCCGGCGGAACCCGGATTCCCCCTCCCTCCTTTCCTAGTTCTTTGCGAAACTGTTCTGTGTGACTGTTCTACGAGCATATACAATCTCGATGCGGGCACCAGCCTGCTAGTATAGAAAGAGTTAACAAAAAAGGCAATTAAAAGCCCATCCGTGGCATGAAAGCCCATCAGAGGCATGTTAACACGTTGTCAAACGCACGATTTTCGAGTGGCTGGTGGGCGTGATCTATCCAACGTCGGGACCGTGACACGACATCATGTCACACGGTCTTACACTGCCTAAAAAGTGTAACACTTCGACATCGTGTTAACGTTAATGAGAAGTAGCTTTCCTAGTTTTTGTTATTAGCGTTTTTCTAAAATCGTTTAAAATACATCCAGCAGCCGAAAACATTCTCTCCGTCTCGACTGTTCTAGGTGGCTGGCAAACGTATTCTGTGACAAGCAACGCCAAGTGAGGATAGGCATACCTTACGAGGGGTTAGTCAGTATCTTTTTGGAATCGTTGAGGTGCTTGCTGGCTCGGCGAAGAAATTTCTAGCTTCAAAATGCATTAAAGGATAAGGATAAAGGACGGCGTTACTCAATCCTTTTTGGGATGCGCCACACATTCTACTTCTAAGAGATATCTTGAAGGCGATTTGATTGCGTATTGGGCCATGAAATGACTTGCGGTAACCATCCGATGAAGAAGTCAGCGCTCTTTCCTTCCCAGACAACTCTGGTACCAATTCACGGACACTGGAGGGATGGAAGGCTTGGTTGGCCTGAGTAGGAAATCCGAACCAGGAAACTGCTATCCGGTGCACGCGAGCTCTCCTATGACTGCTCTACACGTGCCCCAAAACGCATTATTTCCAAAAACCTAAACAAATTCATGAAAACATTAAAATATTCCTGCTGACTACGATGGTTTCTTCAGGAGCAGTCCTAATCTGGGGGACGAGAGACCTGCAACATTAGAGGAGGCTAAGGGTAGATGTGATAAACTCACTGAGAAAAACGTCCGTTAAAAATTCCGTTGAGTTTCTAAAAATTCCCGTTAAACCGTTAAGCCAGATTTTAACGAAAATGCCGTTAATTCGTTAAATCGTTAACCGTCAAATGTGCACCTCTGAGTGCGAAACACTCTGCTAACTCCCCAACAGTTGGGCTTTGCGTGATAAATTCCTTAACTCCCAGAGCCTGAAGCTGCCGCTCACAAACGTAGCAAGACTAGTCTGCGGTTAGCAGCTACGCGCCCCTATTTATTTATTCTGGTATAATTAAGCTGCAACCGACTTACCCTTCCCACATGACCCCGGAAACCTTCTCTTCTTCCTTATCGTTATCCTAGCACATTGCAGAAAGGCCAGGACTACTAGGACAGTAGCACGGTGAGGCCCTGACGCTGCAATTTGGTCGGCCCGGGCGCGCTTCCGGTGTTAGGCGTGCACTGTTTCGCGCCTTTCCCCGCTTACAACTGACAAAGGAAGGGTCTCAGGCGTATGTCTGAGCGGGGGAAACGGATAGTGCTGCGAGAATCTCCACGCTTCGTATAGTAGAAAAACATGTTTCGATTTTGCTGAGTCTTTGAACCAAAAGAGCTACGGGCCGTCGAAGGCGGGGTGCAGTAGCGCACCGTCAGCACCAGGGGTGTGCGTAAATGAAATCCGAAATTTCGTAAATCGTAAATCGTAATTACGACAAAACAGCCGTAAATCGTAAATCGTAAACCCTAAGTCGTAACTAGACTAGAGCTTCAAAGTTGGTCTTAGAGAAAACGGTCTCTGCCACCATGTTTGCAAGAGATGTTGTTTTTGTGCTTCGTACCAAACAAACACCTTCGCCCTTTTTCAGCATATGAATTGAATCATGGCTTTCAGTGAGGAAAATTCTTGCTTATTGGTTAACCTTGTGAATAAGAAAATCACATAAAATATTTAGCTCATCACAAAAAGGTTCTATAGCATGCAGCTTCAAATTTTTGTCCTGAGATTCGACATAGGATGCGTTACGTTAGGTACCTTCCACTACTGTAGGAGGCGAAGGGACGCGCTCGATTACCGTAGGCTGACCGGGTTCCGCGCCCGCCTCGGACGAGATTTCACTACGAAATTAGGCGAGTTGAGCAGAACTTGCACTTCCTCATTTCTTTTGTGCAAGTTGAGGGTCCGACCACATGCCGCCCTCCTTGATTTTCTACATTTCCTTACTCTTCGACGGTTTCATAGGTTTCGCTCAGGCCATTTTTCCTTTGCTTGTTTCATAGTTTGTTAGTTGAGTGCAGTCCTTATTTGCATGTGAATGTGGTTAGTACGAAATTTACTGCCTTCGTTAAAGTGTATTATAAGGATAAGGCATAGAAGGAGTCACTCAGCTTCCCAAAGCATATGAAAATTAGAATATCGATGAGAAAGAAGGGCGAAAAACGAGTAAAGTCTTCACTCTTCAATTACAGAAAGTCTGCCTCGCGGCGCATAGATCATACAAGTGCGGTTGGTCTGATTTCAGTTCCTGTGGAAGCATCATAGAGAGGTAGCGTAATGTAGCAATGACCGGAATACGGCCGTACTCCTGGGTGCTATCCTCTCTTCAGGTTGCTCGAGAGTTACTTCCGCATACTAGAACTCACACCATAGGTATACTGAATGCCAACGGCTGCACTTTTACTGCCTATGTCAAAACATTTTTTTTTCTCAACCCTAGTTAAACTCTTCAACATTATATTTTGTTTCGACATACCGGCACTTTCTTTTTACTTCAATATTTTTCAAGCCTTTGCACTGGCTCTTCTGAAAGATCTGCAGAAGTAATTTTGTTAATCCAGATGCAGTTCATAGTTTCGTCCAATACGCTCACAACAATTTGTTGGTGTTAGTTGTTTTAAAGCCGATTACCGTTTTTTATTGACTATTTTTCTGTGTTTTTAATGGCCACTCTGGGGGCAATAATAAATAAATGAATGAATAGTCTGTCCTGTTTATCTGCTATACCTTGTCCGAGGAGGGCTCAACAACCCGCCACGCTACAGTAATCGGGGGGGGAGCGTGCTACCGTAACTTAGGGAGACACCTAACGTACGAACCCGGTACTCTATCCTATCTTCTCGACATTTTGCCACCTTTAAATTAAGCAAATACCACTCGTTGTGACTCGATGTCAAAGCTGATGTCCTGATAAAAATTAAAGTGCGAATGTTGCAAAAGCGTAAAACCAGACGATACTTGGCACTACTAGCCGCGCTGAACCAAAAATAAAGAGAATGCGCACGAAGAAAATGAAAAAATGGCAATTTCCAATGTTCTAGATAAGCTTTGGTACTAGAAGTGCTACTACAATCTATTATAGATTGACCTATAAATACAGAGTGTCCCCGAAAAGATCACAGTGTGGGGCAGCCCTACGCAACGTTTTGCGTTGTGCGAAACTAAAAATAAAAATTTTACGCAAGGCCTATGCTATAATACGGCGACGCATCGGCGAATAACGAAGTATAACAGGCTAATTTGGATTCAATATGCATTCCTATCAAGGCGGATAACCACTCAGTACAAGGTGACCCCTGAGCCGTTTTGCGCAGAGGCTTTGATAAAAAATAAAAATTGAAATGGGTAGGGCCTACCTCAAACCGCCGCATAGCATTGAACCGCAGCAGAGAATCATGAATTATGCAAAGGCTTAATAACTATTTTTGCACACTTTCTTTAAACTGTCACATCTTCGACGGTATGCAAGCCTTACGCGAATTTTTGAATGATCACGGAGTAATGCCTTCCAATCGAAACTAAATTTCGGAATTTCGGAACGTACCAGAGCTGAGGGCGCGTGTAGCGCAGTCGTAGGAGGCGCGACTGTCGCGTGCACCCGATACCAGGTTCCTGGTTCGGATTTCCCGCCAAGGCCAACCAAGCCTTCCATCCCTCCGGGGTCAGTGAATTGGTACCAGACGTGTCTGGGAAGGATAGAGCGCTGACTTGTTCATCGGCTGGCCACCGCAAGTCATTGTATGGCCAAATACGCATTCATGTCGCCTCCACGACATCCCGTAGAAGTAGAATGCGCTGGCGCATCCCAGAAGGGATTGAGTAACGCCGTCCTTTATCCTTTATCCTTTATACCAGAGCTGGCTTTGCGCAGCTCCTTGAGGAATTTCCGCATTTCCACGGATTCATTACAAGATAGCGATCGTTGACTCGAGATGCACCATGCAAGACTTATTTTCCTACATTTGACCTTCACGGTATTTTAGTGCCGTTTCAGCATTCGTGATGCATTTTCCCGCACCATTCAAAGACATGTTTGTTCTTTATCCGTTGTAAGCAAATCTGTCAACAATTTACCTAGAAATGGTTGAAGGAGACCTTCGTTGGGCCACCCGAGGAATCGAAGTATCTTGCTCGAGCACCTTTCTGCAGTATCACTCATCTAAGACTCCAAGAAGCTGATGAAAGCAAGACCATGAAATATTCTACACACAGATTCTGAACGCCTACGGGAGGATCTACTGTCAAAAATTATTATAAGTATGCTCAAACTGGAGCGCGCTAGATGTGAGTGTCTGGTGATCAAAGATCACATTTACGAAAATTTACGATTTACGACCCCAAATGTCGTAAATCGTAAATCGTAAAAAATTCCTCCAAAATCGCCGTAAATCGTAAAATCGTAAATCGTAAATCGTAATTACGCACACACCTGGTCAGCACGTGCCCAAGTGTTGTATGGGACGCGGTGAAAGGCTCTGTGGCAAGCGAGTCGGTGGCTCAGCAGGGTGCGGGGTTTCTTCAAGAGTGCTCCGCCAGATGTTCGACTCCCGTGCAATATTTTTGCATTTTTTCATAACAGCTGCCTCCTTCACCAATTTGCTTCCTAAACAGGGGGGTTTACTTTGAGATCTGTACACTCACTTCTCTCACTTTTTGTAATATACGTTTTGTGTTTTCAGCGAATATTAAACAGTGACCTCACAACAGGTGTGGGTTACAGCAGGTGTGGATGGCTAGGGCTGTCGAGGTCATGACCACCGATTTTGCCCAGACTTCTCTCAGGGGATTATTTGCGGTGCTGATCACGAATCTGACATTTGTTCTTGAAATTTCGGCTGATTGCGGTAGGTCACAGCAGGCAAGGGCGACTAGGGCTGTTGAGGTCAGGGGTGTTAATCACGAATCTGGGGTGTTGATCACAAATCTGACCGTTTTGACAACTGAGGGGGAAATAAATGCTTAGGAGATGTGTATGAAGTAAATCGGTGAGGGAGGCAGCGGTTATGAAAAAACGCAAAAGTAGTGCACACAAAAGTAGTGCACAGTACCGGAGTCGAACAACAGGTGCGGCGAAGCAGCCCCGCACCCTGCTGAGCCACGGACTCGCTTGCCCCAGAGGCTTTCGCCGCGTACCATACAACAGCGCGCGCATGCACGTGGGCACCAGCGACTGGCGGAATTTCTGTTTTCTGTTTTCTGGGAAAATGGCCGAAATTGGCCAGAAAAACAAAAAATAGACCTGCGAACAAAATTACATCCAACAAAAAGTATCCAAAAAGTATCGTAGAATTATGTGTTTCGTTTCAAAATATGTTTCTAGAAAATTTTAAATTGCAAGCATGTGGCGCTCTTGGATGTGCTCTGTAGAAATTGCTCCATACACTCGTGACCTGCGTCTCTGGGCAGTACACGGTCGCATTTGGTTCGCGTTTAATTCCCCTATCCACCACCCGGGGACGCGCCACGTGGCCCTGCGACAAGCGGCCCAAGATCCCTCTAAACAAGAGAGCCCGAAGGCTCTCTATCGAGGGAGATCCGTGGGATGCAGGGGATGGACTCCTTGCTCCTGCTGTATCGGTTCGACGCGTTCCTTGTGCGTGGGAGTGGCACGTTCGTACACAGTGTGCGCGGATGTGTCCGTGACTGTGCGGATTGTAACTGTGTCGGCTCGGCCAAAACCTTGCACTCGGTAGACTGGGAGTACATGTAAGGCGATTCGAGGCCGCCCTAAGTCTCGCCCCGTCCCTTCGGGCAGTCTGGCTGGCCGCCCGGAATTCTTCGCCCGCACGACAGAGCCTGACTAGCTACCCGTGTTGTATGGAAGTCAAACACAGCAGCACTAAAGGGCCTCATTCCCGTGACCCCGAAAGAGCCCCCATTTCTGCAGCGATGGGAAGGACTAGTACGGAGTGGCTGCTAAGATCTCAGGACCTAACCAGGCTGCGCAAACTGAGAAGGACTAGGATGACAATCTATACTTACAACGCCCGCACGCTTGCGTCGGAAGCATCCGTCGAGGACCTGATGATGCAAGCCAGGAAGATCAAGTACGACGTCATCGGGCTGACCGAGACGAGAAGACACCACCCCCTACACGCCGCCTACGACTCCGGAGAAGAACTGTTCCTCGGAACATGCGACAGCAGGAGAGTAGGCGGCGTTGGTGTCCTCGTCAACACGCACTTGGCCATGAACATCGATTCGTACGAGTCTCTGACAACCCGAATCAGACGTCTGCGACTGAAGCGATGTGGCTCCGTGCCAGCTTTGACTGTATTCATCGCGTATGCCCCAACATCCGACTACGACGACGAAGAGGTCGAAGAATTCTACGTGGAGCTGGAGAAGTTCTATAAGGAAGATCACACCTTCTACAAGGTGATCGTCGGCGACTTCAACGCCAAGATCGGACCGCGAAGGTCGCCGGAAGAACTTCACATCGGAACCCACGGTTTGGAGTGGAACGAGCAAGGTGAAAGGCTGTCTGAGATTATCATGTCGACCAAAACCATCCATGGAAACTCGCAGTTCCAGAAGCCTCCCTCCCTGCGATGGACCTGGGAATCTCCCGGTGGCCAGTTCCACAACGAGATCGACCACATCATCTTCAACCGCAAGTATTGCCTGACCGACGTCTCCGTTGTCCCCAAGTTTTACACGGGATCGTACCACCGCCATCTTCGCGCAAGGTTCCGCTTTTCGCGTCAAGGAGAGAAGGCCGCGAAGTTCAAGAAGAGGAGTCCCAGAACGGCCATTAACTGGGATCTCTACACCTCTCTTGCCGGCCTTTGGGAAGATGCCGTCATGAACAACGTCGACGAGGAATACGACCGCTTCGTGCACCATCTCCACGATAGTGCTGAGAGAGCCGAGAGCTTGAAGACCACCAAGAGACGTCTGTCTTCGGAAACTCTCGAGCTGATACGCCAGCGTGGAGCAGCACGAGCATCAGGCAACTACCAACTGACGTCCGAGCTTGCGAAGCCATGCAGAGAGGCGATAAAGGAGGATCTTAAGGAGAGAAGGGCGGAAGTGTTGGCTGAAGCTGCAGAGGCAGGGGTGAGCATCCGCAATGCCCGCCGGAACTTCGCCAACTTCAAGACCAAGATGACCGCTCTCCGACGTCCCGACGGAACCATCACCTCTTCCAGAAGGACCATGGAGAAGGTCATCCACGACTTCTACTCCGATCTCTTCGATAGCCACGTCCACCTGCCCCCATGCCATCTTCCGCAGGATGGATACGTCGTCCCCTCTGTTCTCCCTTCCGAGATCCGACACGCCATCTCGTCGGTGAAGAAACGTACAGCACCCGGTCCCGACAGGATCAGACCCGAATACCTGAAGAACCTCCCGCCAGCGCTCATCAACACCCTGGCGCGGCTCTTCACACGTTACCTGTCGGAGTGCAAGGTTCCATCTCAGTGGAAGACCAGTAGAACCGTCTTGCTGTACAAGAAGGGAGACGTGCACGACATTGGCAACTATCGCCCGATCTGCCTGCTGTCCGTAGTCTACAAGCTGTTCACTCGAGTTATCCTGAATGCGAACAAGCAAGATTTCGGAGAGGATTCAGCACGATCGACCACATACACACCGTTACGAAGCTCATCGAAGTGTCGCGAGAGTACAAACTGCCGCTTTGCCTTACGTTCATCGACCTGAAGAAGGCATTCGACTCTGTCGAAACTGAAGCGGTCATCAAAGCCCTTCTCACTCAGGGCGTTCCTACTCATCAGTACATCAGAGTCCTTCGAGAGCTGTACAGTGGATTCACGACCAAGATCTCATAATTCTACAACGACGTCGTCGTCGACGTGAAGAGAGGGGTTCGGCAAGGGGATACCATATCCGCGAAGCTCTTCAGCGCCACTCTCGAAAACGTCATGCGCGAACTAGAATGGGAAGACATGGGAGTGAAGGTCGACAGCCGGCAACTACATCATCTTCGCTTCGCTGACGACATCGTGCTCATAACACCGAGCAACAGCCAGGCGGAGCGAATGCTGGCCGACTTCGATCGTGTATGTGGGAACGTTGGACTGCAGCTGAATCTTACGAAGACGATGTTCATGATGAACGGACAAGTTTCTGATGCCCCATTCTCGCTCAACGGAACGAACATCTCCGAATGCTCCAGCTATGTGTAAAGTCAACATGGCCAACGAGCTAGCGCCAGTGCTGAACTGGAGGAGACGAGCGGCTAGGGGAGCTTTTGAGAGCGCGATGAAGTCGTGAAGAACACGAAGAACGTCCGATTCCGTGCCCACCTATTCAACTCCACTGTTCTTCCTGCCCTAACATACGCCTCAGAGACCTGGGCTATACGAAAGCGGGATGAACACGCGATCAGCGTCGCGCAGCGTGGAATAGAGAGGACGATGCTCGGAGTGACACGACTCACGCAAGTGAGAGAAGGCCTCCGGAGTTCCGAGCTTGGCTGACGTTCGAAGATCAGAGACGCTGTCGCATGAGCCAGGTCGTGGAAAATTAGGTGGGCCGGCCACGTAATGCGATTCGCAGGCACCCGCTGGAGGAGAGCCATCACCAACTGGATTCCGCGAGATGTCAAGAGAACACCAGGACGCCCACCAACGCGTTGGTCGGACTTCTTCGTGAAAGCTCTGAAGCACCGATATGACGCTCTTCATGTCCCTCGAGCGAGGAGGATCCATTGGACCACTCTGGCACGCGACAGGGACGAATGGAGACGCTGCTGGCACCCGCTCGAGCAATTCGATGATCAACGGGACGACAGGTGATACAGGTGATACTCGTGACCTATGCCGCTTTGCTTGTTTGATTCATTGCATAAGTGCTGCTGGCATGTAGTTCCTTCATAGGACATTTCTCGTCTTTCATAATTTGGCTTCGTATTCTCTCGAATTTCAACAGTACCTTGCACCATCTACGATTACTTGCAACTTTATATTAAAGCCACAAAACTAGTGTTCTGAGCAACATTTAATTACCATTAACTAACCCGCTTCTCCTATGGTATCTTGGGTAGGATTATTCTCCACCTCTGGTGTAAATTTTGAAAACGGAGCTTTTTCTTTTCCAACTCTGCTTGGCTCTTGGCTATAAAAAATGGAGACAGAAAAGTTATGGATAGTTTTGGTTTCGCTGAGATGCACAAAAAATTTTATGTATTACCTGAATCATTTGTCGTTCCGTAGATCATCGAATTGCTCGAGCGAGCGCCACAAGCGTTTCCAATCGTCCCTGTCGCGTACCAGAGTGCTCCAATGGATCCTCCTCGCTCGAGGGACGCGAAGAACGTCATATGGTCGTTCAGGGCTTTCACGAAGACGTCCGACCAACACGTTGGTGGGCGTCCTGGTGTTCTCTTGACATCCAGCGGAATCCAGTCCGTAACGGCTTTCGTCAAGCGGGTATTTGTAAAGCGCATTATGTAGCCGGCCCACCTAATTTTCAAATTGGCCCATGCGACAGCTTCTGGTCTTCGAACGTCGACGAAGCTGGCCTCTCCGAAATCCTGCTTCTTTGCACGGCTGTCCTTCGTCCACCGTTCGGCTGATCCCATTCAGGATGACTTGAGTGAACAGCTTGTAGACTACGGACAGCAGACAAATCGAGGGATTGTTGCCACGTCGTGCACATCACCTATCTTGCACAGCAAGAGGGTCCTGTAGTCTTCCACTGAGATGCAATATGATGTGTATGTGATGAGTAATAACAATATGATGGAGAGGATATATGCTTGATTCCCATTCTACAGTGTCTTCGCATTCAAAATAGCACTTTCACTCAAAAACTGTCGTGCTGACAGCCCCGCAGTCACACTGATATACAAGCTTTTTAAAACAATTGGGACCGTTAGTCTAGCGAACGGTCTGTCTTGTGATTAAGTCTACATTTTGGAGTGCATCAGAGAGCCTTAAACCGCTGTATACGAAATAAGAATGTGATTGGTAAAATTCATCAGTTATAAGCCGCTCTTCTTCGTACATATCTCTCCTTTTAAGCCCCAACCTTTGAAGAACCAATGCATTCATTTTTCACAGAAATACTCGCAGTATTGCGATTATTGATGTAATCGTCAGGGCCTTAGCTATGAAATGGAGCTGATGAGTAATGTTGCATACTTCAAAAGTCGACAGTCCTAAGATCTTTGTGTCGAGCTTTACAATTTGCTGATTGTTCTGAATTTTGAGTGTACTAGATATTTTTATAAACCTAAAAAACGCTTATTCTCGACCACATTTCTAGTTATGCAAAAGCATTTGCTACCGGAAAATGGACTTTTTGGTAGAATAATTAGGTCGTCTGATAATTTGAAAATTCTCTGTTTTCTGTTCTCTGATTTTCTGTTTTCTGGCGTTTTTGGCTCTTCTGTTTTCTGATTTCTGTTTTCTGACGAAAGCGATTTTCTGTTTTCTGGGAAAATTTTAAAAATTTCTGCCCATCCCTGGTGGGCACGTGCCGACGGTGCGCTACAGTACCCCGCCTTCGACGGCCCGTAGCTCTTTTGGTTCAAGGACTCAGCCAAATCGAAACAGGTTTTTCTACTATATGAAAGGTGGAGGTTCTCGCAGTTCTCTCCATTTCGCCCGCTCGGACCTACGCCTGAGACCCTTCCATGGTGGGGACAGACTTCCTTCCGTCATTCCGGGTAACGCGAACGTTTGAACGCCAGCAAGATGTATGACCGTTGGGCACAACAGAATGTACACTGGGGCGTTTCGAATCCGCGAATGCACACAAAGGCATTAGAGTACCGCACCCGGAATGACTGAAATCGTCCAGCTTCATCCTATTGTGCAGGAGTAGATCGATCAGCTGATGCTCACCGGCTTTCTTCTAAATGGTAAGCAGCAGGTGGAACTGGGGTCAACTCAACTCCGATGCAAAGCAACATGCTCAAGTACAACGAACAATAGTAACGCGTGAGCTCATGAACTACGATGGTTGAAGGAGGCTTATCGTTATCAGCAAATCTTCAAACCTTCCGAACAACAAAACAAAGACTGCTGGTGCTGCAGAACCAAATCTGACGGCAATACCACAAGCCCATTTTAGGCTAACTAACTGACATCGAGTGGTAGCTCTTCCGCTACCCTCCAACAACACTGTAAGTTCAGCGTTCTCATTCAGACACGCCGTTTCGCACCACCTGATCTGGAACAGATGTGCGCACTTGGTGATGACGGACAGAAATGTCTGTGATATGTGTCGTATGTACTTAAGGACCCTTACACGATTGTAGACAGCCGTTGTCATCCACTATGGAAAAGACTTTAGCGCAGAATAATAGGCCAGTATCTTAAAGGTTTACACTTCCTGGAGCTGAATGTCGGACAGAATCTGCGCCGTGCATTACGAGTTGGCGGGGGACTATACTTCCGCTCCAGGTACAGTGATATATAGCCTACAGTATGACGAAATATTTGACTTTCCTGACTGTAATTACCCGAAAATAGTGAAATCTAGAAAGAAAAAAAGGCAAAGGAGCCTATCATCGTAAAAGTGCCGGCGCAGCACGTGGACGGGAAGGGGGGGGGCAGTCCTTGGCTTCGACAGCCTAGAGCGTAGCAGTCAGGTTTGGTGACGTGGAATTCCCCCATTGTACGCGTATATACGTGTAATGCAAGTTGCACCGAGAGGGGCCTAGGTCAAGCGGGTGAAAACCCGTAACTTTTTTGGGAACGGATGGACTGCCCCCCCCCCCCTCGTCCACTAGTTGCGTCAAAGTGCCTCCAACCGGCATTTCGCCATTTGCGCATCCAATCCAAAATTTGCGCTTTGTCTCCTTTTTATATCCGTAGTCTGCTAGTCTGGACGCGTGTAGCGCGGTCGGAGGAGGCGCGACTGTCGCGTGCACCCGATACCAGGTTCCTGGTTCGGATTTCCCGCCCAGGCCAACCAAGCCTTCCATCCATCCGGGGTCGGTGAATTGGTACCAGACATGTTTGGGAAGGATAAAGCGCTGACTTGTTAATCGGCTGGCCACCGCAAGTCATTGTATGGCCAAATACGCATTCATGTCGCCTCCACGACATCCCGTAGAAGTAGAATGCGCTGGCGCATCCCAAAAGGGATTGAGTAACGCCGTCCTTTATCCTTTGTCCTTTATCCTAGTCTGCTAGTCTCCAATGTCAAACAGCTTGTATGGTTTTCCCTCAGAAAAGTTTTCATCGCGTTCTCTTAAGGGAATGTCCAAGCTCGATGTTGCTGGTGTCGTTTCTCCCTCAAATCTCTCATTTTTCCATAAGAGCGAATCAGAGGTGGGCAACGCCCCCCCCCCCCCCCCATTTTGAGGTGGGAATGAAGTCGCGCGTCATCGTACACCTATGACTGCTGTGTTGTTAGGCAGCGGAAAAGGGCGCAGGAGAGAACCAACGCTTGCTCGCGCAGTTGTCCATGTGCTGAAGGAAAAAACCTCAGGATCTCCGAGCCGCCTCCCATTCGTGTACAGGGTGGGAGTGCCCGGCCCGCTCACTAATAACTGGCTATCATCCGCGATCAGCGCTGCGCGTCGCTGCTGCTTGGCGAGCTGTTTGCACGAACAGCACGCTGCAGTGCGCGATCAGCGTGTCCCCGACGGCAAACATGCAGGCGGCGACGTGTTGGTGGCTTCTGACGGACGGCGGCAGCAGCTGACATCACGCTGTCACGTCGCCGGTCAGCACTTCTCTTCCCCGTTTGGGCTCGGCGGCGGTGATAGCCCGTGGCCTGAATTCCGCCGTCCCCTCCTCCTCGAGGCCGTTGAGGAACCTGTTCCGCCACGCAGCTAGTAATGCATAAGATGCGCTGAACGCCAGCGTCTGGTTCATCACCACGGCAAAAAGTTCGCGCACTTTCGACTAGCGACGTCCACGCCCTGGTCGTTCTCGTGTTTGTAGCTGAAGCCTCGTTCGTGCTTCATCTTTCTCCCATTGTTCTCGTGCCTGGATTCCTGATTTCTTCACTTTGCGACTGTCCCAGTCACATAATAGGAGGAGCTGCAGCTGCACTCAGCATGATCCCCGCTCCAATTGTAGATCTCGGACAACTGGTAGAGTACAACCTTCAGGCGTCTTCGATAACGTACCCATCTCCGAAAAAGCTGATTGTTACTCTAACAGACCCAACATTCTGCGCAGCTGCAACCAATAATTTTCCCAACTTCCTCTGCAGTTTAAGGGAACTCAAAGCTCTATAACAGGAAAAACACAAACTTTATGTGTTGGCACGAGCTGACTACATAGTCTCTAGACCAGACTTAAATGACGTGCAGCTGAACACCATTGCTTTATGAAGCAGAGGTGTCATACTCATCGCTGTGGTATGAGCCTCCTATAGTCATTAGAACTGTGGGGTCAACTGACCATGAGTAAATGCGGCGTGCGTGTCTACCTGCGACAGGCGGGGTGTGTTGTCCAAACGTTACGTTGCCGCTCCAGATGTCGCTTTTGCGGAAGACGGCGCCCTGTGTGCTCCAGGAGAAGCTCGACTCGCGGAGAAGCGTATTCGCAGGACAAGCGAAATATGGGTGAAATGTCCGCTCGAATTCCTGACGACAACTTCTGCAAAGGCGTGGTGGCCGAAGGCGGCGAACTTCCGGCTCTCGTCCTGGTCCGAATCGAGCGTGAGAGGACGAGTACAAGGCTGTGGCAAGCTTGCACTCGGGAAGAGAGACAGTCTAATTTTCGCGAGAGCCGGAAGAAAGGTGAGCTTCTCCGACAGACAGCTGTGGCGCCCTCTCTTCCGCAACTTCATTAAGCGCCGCGCTCGATGTGGTGCATCCAATACCATCCCTGCCAGTTTGATAGCCCATCACCGTTCCAGACGAGATTGACGATTCGGAGCAGAATGCTTGCGCCTATCCACTCTCTGTGGCCACTGTCACCGAAGTTACGTGTCGGTCACTCCTAATATTGTGTACGAGTGGCGATGACTCTTTCTTTACTAGTGAGGAGCCCGACAATTCCTCGATCCAGTTTGCATTATGTTCTGCCCGAGTCTACCGCTATAACTGGAACGCATGCTTTAAAGCACGAGTTTATTGTGGGGGAAACTGTTAAGAAGCGACAGCTACAAGTACAACTGGCTATAATACACTATACTTGAAGCTCGCAATGTAGAGGGTTTTCCTTGATTACGGATATACCTAGCGACCCTGCTAAAAGGATACTCATCGGCTGCATGGAAACATCCGATACAATAGCTGCTTTTTAGTAGTCTTAGTTATGACAGTTACCATGGTTGTAGCTCCTCCTTCTTGAATTAGTGAGCCCTCATTCAAAAAGATCGGCTATCCTTTCCTGGTTCGCGTCAGAGCATTCTCCTTCTGTGTTGACCTGACAAAGTTCCTGAAAACTGCTAGAGGAACATTATGCGTTTCTGTGATGGGTAAGGGAAGGACTGCAGGACTCTCCAAGGCCATCTCGATGGCTGACGTCCGATGGTTACAGCCTTGCTATAATTGACGAAGCAATCAGTTCGTTTAACAGCCGCAGCGAGCAGGAAAAAAGCACTAATAATACACTAGACAACTGTGTTCTAATGTACCCAATTCATAGTGTTTCAATTCGTGAACATTATGAACATCTATAGTTCATAACGTCAGAGCTCCAGGTGAAAAGTAAAATAAGGCAGAACTGAGCGGAAGCGAGTGTGGAGGGAAATGGTTCGGTTCGCACTCCCCGATTGCATCACATGTCAACGCAACGTTTCCTTTGTTGAAAAGGGCACTCTAAAATGGGTGAACCAATAGAATATCAGAGCCTGCTTCTGAGGAAGACGAACGCTATGAGAATGGCCGCGAATAGAATTCATTTGCTTTAAACATTCTTTTGAGAAGATTTGGCTCCACAATCCGCGCTTTCGTAGAACCGAGGTGAAAATCCACAAAAAGAAATACCTGGAGCTCCTCTACCACCTGCCGTCCCATTGACCATGTGCTCGAGGAAGCGTAGCCAAGCAACATTAGTCTTATAAGCCACGTACCAGAGTGATCCATTGGATCGAGTGACACGAAGAGTGTGAAATTCGGTCTTGCAGTGCGTCCTGGTGTCCCCTTGACATCTCGCGGAATCCAGGGGCCGGATTCATCAACAATTAAGCTCGTGGGTATAATGGGTATTAAGGGGTAGAGACAAGACAAGAGTCATGTAGAGATAAGGAAAGAGTCAGAAACGCAGGCTTCAATGTATGGGCATCTCTACCCCTATACCCGCGGGTTAGTCGTTGATGAATCCGGCCCCAGTCGGTAACGGGGGGGGGGGGGGGGGTGAGGGCAGCGAGAACCCCTTGGCGTCGGGCACGGTGCACTTCCGACAGAGATGGCTATTCAACGACTCGGAGATATGGCAGACAATAGGCACCTGCCATATCTCCGAGTCGCTCCAGCGACTGGTAGCTGCGATAGTGTTGCGCGGGTTGCTACGAACTGCGACTCGGAGGTATGCCAGATGCCACAGAGTGCGAAAATGTGTACCGGCGACATCGACCGCGCAGAAGGTAAGATACATCAGGTGAGACAAGGATGAGACAAGTCCTGGTAGGGAAGTGGGATTGATTGCTAACAAAGTACGGGCGGAATGAGACTCAATCTTTTTCAAATGAGTGAAGAAAAACGGTCAAGGATCTGGTGAGGGGAATTCGAAACAAGAACTGGGAAGGAATTACTAACTAGAAGTTCCGGAAGCAGGTGCTTGTACATTTCTGTTGGGGAGGGAGGGATGAGCGCATTATTCCGCAGCTTTCCCTTAATTCTAACTTTGCGCTACACTTGATCGTCACCTACTCACTTGTCATAGTTCACGTGTAACACCATTCGTAAGCACCCCTTTGGCAAACACTAAGGACCTCCGTATTTTTCCAATCTACAAGCGGCTCCAGGACGTAACTTCAACGCGACGTCGCGGCGCTGAAACAAGGACGTGCGTTCGATGATGCATGGTTAGCCGCGGAGCACGAAATTTTACCACTGCTTAAGCTCCTCGCCTAGTTTTTTAAGGTTTATTGCTCGTCAGGACCACAGTTGGCCATGTTCTTTGCAAAGCGTAGATTGCCCTGCCTGGTTTACCATCCATCAGGTTGTCTCCCTCAATTTATGCTTCTAACTACCTTTTTTAGAAGATTGCTGCCAGGGTTGTTGAATAATTCAGCACAGTTTTATTTCACGTTGTGTTTGCTAAAGGGGTGCTTGGTAATGGCATTTCACGTGAGCTATGACAAGTGAGTTGGTGACGGTCAAGTGCATCGCAAAATTGGAATTAAGGAGAAAGCTACGGATTAGTGCGCTCATCCCCCCCCCTCAATAGAAACTTACAAACATTTGCTTCCGGAACTTCTATATTTAGTAATCACGTCCGAGTTCTTGTTTCGAATTTCCCTCACCTGATCCTTGACCGTTCCCTTCACTTATTTGATCTAAATTCTCATTCCGTCCGCACTTTGTTAACAACCGCTCCCACATCCCTACCAGGAGACATCAGACTTTTCTCATCCTCATCTCATGTCCCTTTCCTTCAACTGCGCAGTCAAAGTCGCCGGCACACCCTTTGGCGTCCTAGCGCTAGCGCTACTAGCCGTCCTTGAAGCAGTCGCACCGCGACAACTCGTCCATTTTCATCGCGCGACGCCAGGGGTGGTTCGCGCGGCGTTGGAGTTACAAGCAGAGGCAGAGGCATTTCACTGCTTCCTTTTTCCTCCATGCGCCTCCACCGAGGAGAATTCCTCTTTCATTTTATTTGGGGCTTTCTGTGGTGGTACTAGGAGGGGTTGGACATGCTAAGGTAACTAAGGTGTTTGATGGAGCAATAAACGTCAAAAAATGGAGGCGCTTAAACACTGTCAAGATTTCGTGCTCCGCGGCTAACCATGTGCCACCAAGCGCACGTCCGCGTTTCAGCGCCGCGACATCGCATGCGGCTAGCGCGCGACGTCGCGTTGGAGTTATGTCCAGTCCATTCTCCATGGTGGATCTTCTCGTTGAGCCACGTTGCGCTCTCCGTGCTCTGCTGCAAGTTGTTCTATCTCTTGTTATTTACTGCTACCGTTCCTACAATACCGGCCATATTTTTTTTTTCTTTGGGCGGAAAAAGCGAAAAAAAAACCGCCTTTTCCGCCGCTTTCCTGTAGTGTTCTTCAAATTGAGCGCATTGCAAATTGAAGCACATATTCGTGATCAGCACCGAGCTCTCCTCCCGATGAGCTGCAAATCGCCTAGCGAGCGCATGAAAAATAGTTCAGTGACCTAATTTCTGAATGGCGCGGCTGACCCCTTCCCTCGCGGGAGATAATTACACCCACAGCTCCTAAGTAGCTAATGAAGCAAGAGATTCGGCCTATTATAGCCTATTTTCTACCTTATATATAATAATACTTAGTTCTTTGGCCTCCCTCGCTCACCGAGATCACAACGATATGATTTTTCAAAGTATCTGATCGTTTAAGTGCCATTAATTTTAAAAAACGTTTCCACTTTGGAGGACTCTAACTCTGGAATATCAAGTTTGTGTGCTCTTATATTTGTTTGTTCTGTTAAACATAATTGCTGAAACCAAGGCGCGAAGTTGGAACCTTTAAGGTTGAAATTTGCAGCAATTGTGCGCTGGCAAAGTTGCCAACATGGCATTGCTTTGTGCATATCCGCAAACTTTTCCCATGGTAAAAGCGACTACAGAAGCATTTCTTTGAAGGAAGAAGCATAACGATTTGGAGGCCTATGAAAACTCTTTATAGACTTCCACAGGTAGGATTTCGACCAAGCTAGAAGACATTTCAGTCACTCAGTTGCGAAGCAAACTCACTCCAAATGTGAATTGAGTGAAATTAAAAAATTTCAAAAATGGGAAAATTACTCACGAGTGCATTCACCAATTAAATCTGACTCGAACGGTGGTTCAGTTTGCATTTTGCGTTCATTTTCTCAAGGATTATCACGAATCGAATGCCTAATAGCCCTGGACGGGACTCAAATTAGGTGCGGAGTCAGTTCCGCTGCCTGCCCTTGTGACCCGTCGCGCCGTCTGAGGACGCCGTATATCGCATAAGCGGAGTCTTCACACCCCTGATGTTGCGGTGTATTATTGATCCTACCAAACACCACAGAGGTGATGTGGCCCACGGTCGAATTTTGACCATACTTTGACATTGTTCTCCCTTTTATTTCTTTTATTGCAAAATTTTACCCATGCTTTGTTCAGTTTTATTCGTTTTACTTCCGTATCAATTCATTTTTTACGTAGGTTAAAATTTCTATTATTATTTTTTAGTTTGAATTTTTGGGCGGATGGGAGTTGGGGATCTAAATAAAGCGGAAACAGAGTGCGTGACGCATCCCAGAAGGATTTAATTTCTAGTACTGATCGCCGACCTTCTCGTAATCACCGACTAGAACTTTATTCCCATTCTTTTTATTTCTCTGTAATACCTGTTCAAGTATTCAGCACTATGAAGTGGCCACTTTTTAGCTGGTTGAACACGTCTTAAACCATTATTTTTCCTCTGAAATAATGTTTTTATACATTTTCACTCACTGGGTTCACTTATTGGATAGGTGAATTAAAACTCCTAAGAAGGTCGTATTAAAATTTTCCTCCAGCAAAAAGTTATTCTAACTTTTTTCGGGAGGTCCTAGTTCATTGTAGAAGAAGCGCATTTCAATTCTGAAGAGTTCGCTCTGATTTCATGAGTCTTAGGCTAGCTCAGAATAGTGTCCAGTTTGATTTTAAAGGTGTCCAGTTTGACGTAAAAGTGACATGTTGACTTCTTTTGTGGTTTTGCTGGGAATAATGAGGCACTGATTTGTTGGTTGCCTAGCTAACGTAACGTCTAGACCATTTTCCCTTTGTATTTGTAGCTATTGCTATTCAAATTGTTGCTCCGATATTTTGCAGAAGAGGAATACGTGGCTCATCCCATGAACAATGTGTCAACCGATCTTTACCCTTTATCGTTTCGATACCTTTGGCCTTGCCTTCTAAAGTGTGCCACTTCAAACCAGGTTTTTTGCTGTTCGTTTGGTAACAGGCACGCAGGCACGAGGGCAATAAAAGCGTTAAAGGTTTGCGTTAGTCGATCCTTCCGAGGAGTTTGCCACGAATTCTATTTCAAGTGGGTACTGTAGAGATAAGTTGAGTATGTGTTTGGCTTACACAATAAGCTGTTCTAGTCCTGCCGATAGCCGAGCCAGTGTTTTGTTGTTTACAGAATAGTCTGGCATTAGTTCGTTTCATCGGAATTACGGAAGGCGTAGCTAGCAGGGGCTGGATCCGAGCCTCATACCTTGGTTAGGTGTGCAAATGAGGGGCGGCGCCTCCTCTCGCGTTCCACACGCTCACATATCTCCTTTAATTTCAATAAGAACTACCAGTAACAGAAAGAATGTGTTGGTATCGTATGCCAAACCTATGTTGAGGAGCTGAACCACGGCGAGTATCAATCAACTGCAGGTCGCGACGCGTGTCTCAAATCTATCCGATTCCCAAAGTCACGTCTGCGTGTTCCTGCACCCCCAGCGATTTGTTGTCTCCCCGGCGAACGTTTTCCACCATCAGCTGTGTGCTGTGGAATGATGAGTGAGAGCGCTGCTTGAGCTGAGAGCCGTACTGAAGCGGATCCTTTCAATCGCACTATTCACAGTGATACGTTTACAAATGTCCGACACCTGTGGCCTTTTGGACTCCATACGACGGCGTTCGCCCACCGTTTTCGGCGATTCTCCTTCAGCTCCTTGCAGATCAGTTGCTTTCCTGCTTTCCCGGTTTTCCTTTTTCCATCATTCCATTCCTCTATTGCTCTTGGTGGCGAATCTTCTCGTTGAACCACTGCGCTCCCCGTGCCGTTGCAGCGAATAGCCATACCTATTCTAATTTTCTGCTACCCAGTCCGTGCCTTGTGGTGTTCCTCTTTTTTATGGTTTTCTAACAAAATCTGGTGGCTTCTCTTTGTTATCAATTCTAGATTAATCTTATTTTAACAGCTTTATGTTTGATGGTTATTTGTCACGTCCAACGTCAACAAGGGAAGTGCAGGTTGTGCACAGCAGTAACTCTATCTTCCTTCTCCTTCCCTGCTGGTGAGCACAGGGGAAGGATACTGTGTCTGTTTGATCATTGTCTGAGGGCCCGTGAAAAAACGAGAATCAAAATAAATCTTGGTTTTCCATCCTATTACAATCAAAGTATCACACCTACACTTAAACAATCAGATCCCTTGAAAAATTATAGTGTTGTGATATCGGTGAGCGAGGGAGGCCAAAGAACTAAGTATTATTATATATAAGGTAGAAAATAGGCTATAATAGGCCGAATCTCTTGCTTCATTAGCTACTTAGGAGCTGTGGGTGTAATTATCTCCCGCGAGGGAAGGGGTCAGCCGCGCCATTCAGAAATTAGGTCACTGAACTATTTTTCATGCGCTCGCTAGGCGATTTGCAGCTCATCGGGAGGAGAGCTCGGTGCTGATCACGAATATGTGCTTCAATTTGGAATGCGCTCAATTTGAAGAGCAGTCCATAAAAGCGGCGGAAAAGGCGGTTTTTTCGCTTTTTCCACCCAACGACCAAAAGATAAGGCCGGTATTGTACATCTCCTTAATTCCTTTCATTCAGGGTTTATTCTTTTCTGGTGGTATCTTTATAGCATTAATTTTCTATAACATCTTAAACTTGCTTCTTTACGTTCAACTGTTGGTTGCCAAGTCCAGCTTCAACAAGGGGAGCTCAGGTTAGTTTACAGCAGCTCCTTCTTCCTTCCCCTCCCTTACTGATGAGCAACGGATACTCTGTCTGTTTGTGTTTCGTCTAAGGGCCCGTGCGAAACGAAAACCAAACTAATTCTTTGTTTTCCATATTTCCATAATTACACACAATTATATGGCTTTATTCATTTATCATTTACGTCCTGGAACGGTGGCGATGTCCGTTCCTCCACGTGGTGCCACTGGAAACTGCTCGCTCTGCGAGCTAAGCTAATCATGGACATTGGAATGCAGGCGACAGGCCCTTGTGACAGGCCGGCCTACGAAGACCCACGTCACATCACATGGTGTATGGTAAGTCAAGTTTCTCGAGATAGTGCTACGGCGTCCGCGGGAGCCGACGCGCACTCGCAGAGCCCGGCGAGTGTGAGAAGTATGCGAGGGTCACTGAATGTGGGTACGTTGACGGACCGCTCGTGCGAGTTGGTTGAAGCACTGGAGCGAAGAAGAGTTGATTTCTGTGCGGAGCAGGAGACGAGGTGGTCTTGCCGCAAGTCAAGGGGCATAGGACGTGGCTTCAAGGCCGTTCTATGTGGAAGTCCCAGGACCACCAGTGGTGTCGGATTAATCGTCTCCGAACGATTTCGTGACTCGATTGTAAGCATCGAGCGCTTTGACGATCGATTGATGAAAATCGTTGTCACCGCTAAGGAGCGACTCTATCACTTCTTTTCTGCGTATGCTCCGCAGACTGGCTGTTCCGATCAAGCCAAGGATGAGTTTTGGAACCTGCTTGATGAGAAGACAGCAGAGGTACCGTCGAAAGATGTCATCATAGTCGCTGGTGACCTTAATGGGCACGTAGGTGCTGCGAAGGACGGGTACAGCTGTCATGGTGGTTTCGGATACGGGTCTCGTAACCCCGATGGTGAGCGTATTCTTGAGTATGCGGAATCGCATAGCCTCACCATTATGAACACCGTTTTCCGAAAACGCGACTCCCACCTCATCTCATATTATAGTGGGAGCTCCAAGTCTCAGATAGACTTTGTGATTGTGAAGGATCGTGACCGGAGTCTTGTCACAGACGCGAAGGTCGTGCCGTATGAGACGGTCGGGGCGACCCACACCATCGACCGCTGATCTGTACTTTGAAGATCGCCCCTCCGAGGCAGAAGCAGGTCGAGCGATGCGGTGCTGCAAGAATCAAGTGGTGGCGAATGAAAGAGAAGGAGCAGCTGTGATTTCTCGCGTGCGGTTACCGATAGTTACGACTGTCGATGAAACTTGGAAGAGAGCAACCGACGCGATACGCCAAGCTGTAAGATTGGAACTCGGCACTACGAAGCCTGGACGACGCAAAGTCGACAAGCAGACATGGCTGTGGACGGACGATGTGAAAGCGATGGTTCGAGAGAAGAAGTCGCTATATCATGTGTTTCTCGGCGACAGAACAGCCGACAACTGGCAGGAGTATCAGAAGGCGAAGAAGGCTGCAAAGAAAGCCGTGGCTGTTGCGAAAGCCACTCATTATGGTGATGTCTACCGAAAGCTCGAGTCGCGCGATGGTGAGCGGTATTTGTACCGATTCGCTAAGACCCGCCATCGCCAAACCGAGGATATTGAAAAGTTCGTTGGCATCAACGATGAAAGCGGCCATCTTCTGACAGACCGCAAAAAGGCGCTGAAGCGATGGCGTGATTACTTTGAGGAAATTTCCACTATGAAATTTCCTCATCCGGCCATCCCTTCTGTGGCTTCTGCTTACGGCCCCGTTCACATGATCACCGTGGAGGAAACAGAAGCGGCTCTGAAGAAGATGAAGCCCGGTAAGGCGACAGGGCCGGATGATCTGGCAGCCGATGTTTGGAAGTCGAAGCTCTGGTATCCAGCTGAGTGGTTGACTGATTGTGAGTTCTTCAACCAGGTAGTAAAGGAGAAGAAAGTACCGGAGTGTTGGCACAACAGTACGACGATTCCGATCTGGAAGAAGAAGGGTAGTCCTGCGAACTGCTTCAATTACCGTCCGATTCGCTTGCTTTCGCATAGCATTAAGATCTTCGAGCGAATCCTAGATAGAAGAATCCGTGAAATCGTCAAGCTCTCCGACAACCAGTGCGGCTTTGTGTCTGGTTGTGGGACCATTGATGCTATACACGCCGCCCGCCTCCTGGTGGAGAAGCATCGCGAGAGACAGAAATCGGTGTATATCGCCTTTCTCGACTTGGAGAAGGCTTTCGACCGCGTACCGCGTGAGGTTATATGGTACGCCTTGCGACGACACAACGTACCTGAGGAACTCATAGAGTGGGTGCGGATGCTCTACTCTTGCTCAAAGAGTAGAGTGCAAGGTGCAGCTGGAACCTCAATGGAGTTCCCCATCTCTGTTGGGGTGCACCAGGGTTCTGCGCTTTCTCCGCTCCTCTTTGTTGTCGTCATGGATGCCATTATGCGAGATCTTCAGCAGCCTGTTCCATGGACACTGCTTTATGCTGATGACGTGATGCTCGCTTGCGAAGAGAAGGACGATCTCGAGCGGCAGGTGCAAGCTTGGTGCGACCGTCTGGCGAGGTTCGGACTCAAATTGAACGTCAGGAAGACCGAGTACCTAACGACTGACGTGAACGAGTACGGCTCCATTAAGATTAACAGTACTGAACTTGCACGTACTTCGGTGTTTAAATACCTGGGATCAGCAATAGCGTCTGACGGCGGTCTGATGGTTGAAGTGAACTCACGTGTGAGTGCAGCTTGGTCCAAGTGGCGTTCGCTGACTAACGTGCTCTGCGATAGGAAGATCCCAGAGCACCTGAAGTCGAAGATTTACAGAGCCGTCGTGCGGCCAGTAGCGATGTACGGCGCTGAGTGTTGGCCTGCGACTAAGGAAGTTGAAACGCGCCTCAGTGTCATGGAGACGAAGATGCTGCGCTGGACGGCTGGAGTCACCCGCATGGACCGCATTCGAAATGATGCTATTCGGCAGAAGTTCGGTGTCGCGCCGATAGCGGACAAAATGCGCGAAGCTCGCTTGCGATGGTACAGCCTCGTTCTGCGTTCTGCGTGGGAAAGAAGACAGCGTCCGCAAGATAGGCCTTTAGTTGGAAGTATCTGGAAAGCGGCCTAGAGGACGCCCGAAGCAGCGTTGGTCCGATACGTTACACACGGACATGAAAGTAGCTGGAGTCCACCCTGATCAAGCGCAGGATCGGGAAAGGTGGCGTCGTAACACCAGAAGAGCGGACCCCGCGACGATGCGGGACAAACGCTGAAGAATAAGAAAAAGATTTGCGTCCTGGAGCCTCGGTTACGGCTCTCGTCCATAGGGCGCCTGTAAAGGCCAGCCCACCTAATTTTTGACGACTCGGCCCATGCGATAGTGTGTCTGATCTTCGAACGTTGGCGGAGCTTGAAACTCCGGAGGATCTCTCTCACTTGCGTGAGTTGCGTCACTTCGAGCATCGTCCTCCCGATTCCACGCTGCACGACGCTGGTCGCCCACTCATCCTGCTTGCGCATGGCCCAGGTCTCTGATGCGCATTTTAGCGGAGGAAGGACAGTGGAGTCGAATAGCTGGACATGGAGGTGGACGTTCCTTGTCTTGTTCACCGCTTCTTCGACGCTCTTGAAGGCTCCTAAGCTTCTCGTTTCCTTCTGCCCAGCTCCGGCGCTGTGTCGTTGGTTGGGTTGACTTTGCGACCCATATACGCGTAGCTGGAGCACTCGAAGATGTTTGTTCCGTTGAGCGAGAATGGGGCTTCAGAAACTCGACCATTCCTCATGAACATCGTCTCCGTAAGATTCAGCTGCAGTCCAAGGTTTCCACATACGCGATCGAAGTCGGCCAGCATTCGCCCGCATAGGTGATGCTCGATGTAATGAGCACGATGTCGTCAGCGAAGCGAAGATGGTGCAGCTGCCGCCGTCGACCTCCACTCCAGTTTCTTCCAATTCTGGTTCACCGTCGACCTTCACTCCCATGTCCTCCCATTCTATTTCACGCATGACGTTTTCGAGGGTGGCGCTGAAGAGCTTCGGGGATATGGTATCCCCCTGCCGAGCCCCTCTCTTCACGTCGATAACGACGTCGTTGTAGAATGGTGAGATCTTGGTCGTGAATCCACTGTACAGCTCTCGAAGGACTCTGATGTACTGAGTAGGAACACCCTGAGTGAGTAGGGCTTCGATGACCGCTTCAGTTTCGGCAGGGTCGAATGCCTTTTTCAGGTCGATGAACGTAAGGCAAAGCGGCAGCTGGTACTCTAACGATCCTTCGATGAGCTTCGCCAATGTGTGTATGTGGTCAACCGTGATGAATCCTCCTCGGAATCCTGCTTGTTCACGTGGCTGTCCTTCGTCCAGCGTTCGGCTGATCCAATTCAGGATGACTCCAGTGAACAGCTTGTAGACTACGGACAGCAGGCAGATCCGGCGATGCTTACCTACGTTGTGTACGTCTCCCTTCTGGAGCCGTACCTTGAGTCCCCCCCCCCCGAAGGGGATTGGGCGTGATAAGATATGCTGATATTGACCGAATTTCCACCAAGGGGGGGGGGGAACAGGAGCATACGGCCTCTGATGCGAGCGTACGGACGTTGTAGGTACAGATAGTCCTCCTAGTCTCTCTCAAACCTCAAATTGCACAGTCTGGGGCCGGCTTCATCAACGACTTACAGCAATTTAACAGAGAAAATACAGCCAAAATCCCTGATAGCGTGGCTTGTCAAGCGATATGGTGAAACATTTTGCCGCGTTAGGGATTTTTTAGGGTTTTCTTTTGTATTTCCCTGTTAAATTGCTGTATGTCGTTGATGAATCCGGTCCCTGGATAAAACTTGAGATCCTAGCAGCTCTCCTTACTCGTCCCATCCATAGCTGCTGAAATAGGCTCTGTCTGATTCAAGGGATTGAGGCCTTTACTACAGCTGTATTACAGTTTATCGGTTTATTAAATATATCTGCAAAAGGCAAATATCACAGAGAAACAACAGGCATCCAACAATTATAATAAAAACAGACAAGGTAGTAAGGCACAAAAACAACTAAAATGAGTAAGAAGAAACACCAAAAACACAGGCTGAAACTGGAAGTCTGCATTACTTGAAAGAATTAGTCAATTTCAAGAAATGTTGTACCTGAGCAATAGTTTGCTCACAATCAGCTTGAATTGCTTAGGAGATAAGACTTTTGAAGGTGGCGATGCCCGTTTCTCCACGTGGTGCCACTGCAAACTGCTCCCTCTGGGAGCTAATCGCGGACATTCGAGTGCAGGCGACAGGCCCTTGTGACAGGCCGGCCTACGAACACCCATGTCACATCACATGGTTGATGACGCTTAAGAGATTTCGACATAGTGCTACGGCGTCCGCGGGAGCCGACGCGCACTCGCAAAGCCCGGCGAGTGTGGAAAGTATGCAAGGGTCCCTGATGCGAGGACGGCATCGCGGGGCAACTGAGCTAGTCCGAAAGTCCTGCAACGTAGGCAAGACCCGCGTAGCAACGTTGAATGTGGGTACGTTGACGGGCCGCTCTTCGAGTTGGTAGAAGCACTGGAGCGAAGAAGAGTTGATTTCTGTGCGGTGTAGGAGACAAGGTGGTCCTGCTGCAGTCAAGGGACATAGGACGAGGCTTTAAGGCCGATCTATGTGGAAGTCCCAGGACCACCAGTGGTGTTGGTATGATCGCTTTCGAACGTTTCCGTGACGCGATTGCAAGGCTAGAAGGTTTCGATGACCGCCTGATGAAGATTGTTGTCGCCGTAGAACAGCGACGATGACATTTCTTTTCCGCATATGCTCCGCTGTCTGGCTGTTCCGAGCAAACCAAGGACGAGTTCTGGTCCCTGCTTGATGAGAAGACAGCGGAGGTGCCGTCAGAAGATATGGTTGTTGTGGCAGGTGACCTTAATGGTCACGTCGGAGCGACGAAAGACGGCTACAGCTGTCATGGTGGTTTTGGCTATGGGTCGCACAATGCCGGTGGTGAGCGTATACTTGAGTATGCAGACTCACATGACCTCACCATCGTGAACACCAAATTTAGAAAGCGTGACTCCCACCTCATCGCGTTTTATAGCGGGAACGCCAAAACGCAGATCGACTAAGTCCTTGTTAGGCGTCGAGACCAAAGCCTTGTCACAGATGCGAAGACCGTGCCGTATGAAACGGTTGCCACGCAACACTGCCCACTGATCTGCTCGCTGAAGATCACACCCCCGAGGTGTAAACATGTGGAGCGATGCGGGTTGGCTAGAATCAAACGGTGGCGACTGAAAAAGAAGGAAGCGACAGTTATTTCTCGCATTCGGTTGCCAACGGTGACGAGTGTCGACGAAACCTAGAAGGATACCGATGCGATAACTCGGGCTGCACGCTTCGAACTTGGCACAACTAAGCCTGGACGACGCTGGGTCGACAAGCAGGCATGGCTGTGGACTGACGATGTCTAAGAAAAAGTCCGAGAAAATAAACGGCTCTATCACGTATTTGTCGGTGATAAAACAGTTCACAATTGGCGATATTATCGAGAAGCGAAAAAAACTGCAAAAAAGGCAGTGTGGCTGCTGCTAAAGCCTCATACTACGCTGTAGTCAGTGAAAAACTGGAAACGCGCGATGGTGAGCGTTATCTTTTCCGACTCGCCAAAGCTCGCTGTCGCCAAGCAGAAGACATCGAGAAGGCATTAACGACGAGAACGACATCTTCTGATGGATCGTAAGAGGGCTGTGAAGCGATGGCACGACTACTTCGAGGAGATCTCGAATGTTTAATTTGCCCATCCTGCTATTCCTTTTGCATCTCCTGTATACGGTCCCGTTCAGAAGATCACAGTGAGCGAAACCGAAGCAGCCCTGAGGAAAATGAAGTCAGACAAAGCTACTGGTCCCGACGACCTGCCAGCCGACCTGTGGAAGTCGAAGGGCTGGTGCCCTGCTGACTGGCTGACAGAGTTTTTCAATCAGGTTGTTGCTGAGAAGAAAGTGCCCGAGAGCTGGTAGTATAGCACGACCATCCCGATTTGGAAGAAGATGGGCAGTCCTGCGGACTGCGTTAGTTACCGTCCAGTTCGCCTTCTTTCGCACACTATGAAAATCTTTGAGCGAATTGTCGATCGACGTATCCGGGATGTCGTCCAGCTTTCCTTTCCACGAATCAGTGTGGTTTCGTCTCTGGCTGTGGCACCGTTGATGCCACTCACGCCGTACGTCTTCTGCTGGAGAAACACCGGGAGAAACAGAAACTGGTGCATTTTGTCTTCCTGGACTTGGAGAAGGCCTTCGACCGCGTTCCGCGAGAAGTTAGTTATGGTACGCGTTGCGGCAACATGGTATCCCTCAAGAGCTTATCGAGTGGGTGCGCATTCTGTACTCTTGCCCAAGGAGTCGAGTGCGAGCACCAGCGGGCACCTCCATGGAATTCCCCATCTCTGTAGGGGTGCACCAGGGATCTGCGCTATCCCCACTGCTCTTCGTGTTCGTGATGGATGCAATCTCACGAGATCCCCAGATGGCGGCACCTTGGACGCTGCTCTATGCTGACAACGTCATCCTTGCATCTTACTATATATAATTCGCTTAATCCGTCGGTCACGTTGTCAGTCACGGGGAGAGGGACTGAAGCCAAGATATGCCTAGGACAGTGCGGCGTATGCCAGCCGGGTTTTCTTTCAGCTTAACAATGGGCGATTGCTAGCGAACTGAAACCCCGGCGGCGGATCACCCAAGTTTACGATGTACTCAGCGAACAACGCGTCAGGGTAAGAATGAACACGTCGGCGACCGTGCATGGCGAGCCGCAGACGTGCCGAACACGTCGGCGACCGTGCATGGCGAGCCGTAGACGTGCCGAACACGTCGGCAACCGTGCATGGCGAGCCGCAGACGTGCCGAACACGTCGGCGACCGTGCATGGCGATCCGCAGACGTGCCGAACACGTCGGCAACCGTGCATGGCGAGCCGTAGACGTGCCGAACACGTCGACGGTACAAAACTTCAGCCCTGGGGGTAATCGAGGTCGCCGAACACGAATCTGAAGTCGACCAATCGATATCCATCGATATTTTCGATTTTTTGAGGATGGCGCTCAAGTGGCGCGAAACTTCGGCCCTGGGGGTAATCGAGGTCGCTGAACACGAATCTGAAGTCGACCAATCGATATCGATCGATATTATCGATTTTTTGAGAATCACGTTGAGGAAGATCAGCCGATCCATCTCGATTAACATAATGGTCAGGAGGCCTAGGGAAGGATAGGAAACCCGTAGCGGCCATGGCGGCCGCTAGGCCGCCGAACGACTGGTGTGAAGATAAAACCGAACTCGAGCGACAGGCACAGGCGTGGTGCGATCGCCTGCCATTGTTCGGACTCAAGCTAAACGTCAAAAAGACAGAGTACTTGGCGACGGATGTGGATGAGCACGGATCTATAGATCAATGGTACTGAGCTCTCACGAGTTACATCTTTCAAGTATCTCGGATCAGCGATCACGTCCGATGGCAGCCTAAGGTTGGAGGTGAACGCACGTGTGAGTGCAGACTGGTCCAAATGAACGCTCATTAACTGGGGTGCTATGCAACAGGACAATACCTCAGCACCTCAAATTGAAGGTTTATAGAACAGTCGTTCGCCCGGTAGCGACGTACGGTGCTGAGTGCTGGCCCGTGACGAAGGAAATTGAAAGCTGCTTCAGTGTAATGGAGACGAAAATGCTACGGTGGACGGCTGGAGTTACGCGCTTGGAACGCGTTCGCAACGACGCCATACGACAGAGGTTCGGTGTCGCCCCGATTACCGAGAAGCTGCGCGAAGCTCATCTTCGATGGTACGGCCACGTCCTTCGCGCTAATGACGACACCGTCCGGAAGATAGGCCTGAACCTTGAGGTCCCTGGCAAGCGGCCCAGGGGACGCCCAAAGCATCGTTGGCTAGATACATTTGGACTTAAAGATGGCTGGTGCGCCCTGATCAAGCATTTGATCGGGAGAATTGGATTGGCGTCACCACACCAGAAGAGCGGATCCCGCCACCAAGCGAGACAGACGCTAATTAAAATGATGATGACGATAAGACCTTTGAAGTATTTTTGTGACCCTAAGGTATGCGCTGGCAGCTCTATGTGTGAATGAGTTGGCATATACTCTGGATTTTGGTCGGGGTAATGTGAGTTTTAGCATACCACCCCTAGTGCGCGAGTTTGCCAAACTAGATAACTGCTTCATGTTACTGCCCTTATTGGTACATCTGTGAACAACAGATTACGGCGAGATGCTAGCGAGGTCTATTCCTCTCTACTGCGCTCGGAACGTTGTAATACGAGAAAGCACGGGTGCGTGCCAGAAGTTTACGAGTGAAATTGCTTTGAACCCTTCCTAGGCAGTATATCTCTTTTCTTCTAAGAGGTGAGAACACTGTGACATTAGATTCAACAACGGCCCTGACATAAGATTTATAAGTTCGAAGAAAAGTTTATTCGTTATTACTGCAAAGGCCTGTGAGTATATGATAGGTACGCATAAATGCCTGTCTACATCGAACTTTGATGTGCTCAGAAAAATCAAGGTTACTGTTGTAATGAAATCCGAGATCACTCGGAAGAACTATGACGCCGTCCACATTGTATGAGAATCGAGTTGGAGACCCGGCTCTAAGCTGCATAAAATAATCTTTTGGGGTGACAGAGGCAATTACCATTCTTTAGTCCACTTCACTAATGAGCTAATTGCTGATTTTACTGGAGTGGTAACTAGGTAACTATTCTGTCCCTTCCCTTCGGACAGCCAGACAGACTGCCCAAAAGGACAGTGTGAGACTTTTCAGGCGACCTTGAATTGCTCTTTAGTGTGCGGTCAGTCCACTATAGTTGTGGTCGAATGACCTATTCGAATGGGCATTCGAATGATTTTCATTTGAAATTAAATACTCGAACACGAATATTCAAAAATTGCGTTCTTCGAATGCTTTCGAATTCGAATATTCAAAAAATCGCGTTTTTGAATATAAATTGGCGTATTCGAAATTTGTGAGCATTTGAAAAGGTTAGAATATTCGAAAACATTTCGAGAACAAAGCCGAGCCGACTTGCAAGATATAGTCTGCGCAGACGCAAACACATCCACGCATTCTCTGCATGTGCATTCCACGCTCCCACAAATGGTATGAGCCAGGCACGGCAGGATCAAGGAGCTTATCCCCTGCATACCGCCTCCGGCTCTAGGCAGTAAATGGTCGCACTCGGATCGGGCTTCACTCCCCTATCCACCACCTGTGGACGCCTGCCACAGGTTGTCCAAGGTCCCTCTACCGAGGGACTCTCTAAAGTGAGAGATCTGTGCATCTGAAACTCACCTGTATCACCTGTATCACCTGTCGTGCCGTTGATCATCGACTTGCTCGAGCGGGGCCAGCAGCGTCTCCATTCATCCCTGTCGCGTGCTCCAATGGATCCTCCTCGCTCGAGGGACACGAAGAGCGTCATAGCGGTCGTTCAGCGCTTTCACGAAGAAGTCCGACCAACGCGTTGGTGGGCGTCCTTATGTTTCCTTGACATCCCGCGGAATCCAGTCGGTGACGGCTCTCGTCCAGCGGGTGTCTGCGAAGCGCATTACGTGGCCGGCCCACCTAATTTTCGACAACTTGGCCCACGCGACAGCGTCTCTGATCTTCGGACGTCGGCGAAGTTCGGAACTCCGGAGGCCTTCTCTCACTTGCGTGAGTCGTGTCACTCCGAGCATCGTCTACTCGATTCCAAGCTGCGCGACGCTGATCGCGTGTTCATCCTGCTTTCGTATAGCCCAGGTCTCTGAGGCGATGTTAGGGCTGGAAGAACGGAGAGTCGAATAGGTGGACACGGAGTCGGACGTTCTTCGTCTTTTTCGCGACTTCTTCGACGCTCTTGAAAGCTCCCCAAGCCGCTCGTTTCCTCCTGCTCAGCTCTGGCGTTAGGTCGTTGGCCATATTGACTTCGCGACCCAGATACACGTAGCTGGAGCATCCGGAGATGTTCGTTCCGTTGAGCGAGAATGGAGCATCAACGGAACGAACATCTCCGGATGCTGTGCATGTGCTACGAAGACGATGTTCATGAGGAACTTGTCCGTTCCTCATGAACATCGTCTTCGTAAGATACAGCTCAGTCCAGCGTTCCCACATACACGGTCGAAGTCGGCCAGCATTCGGTCCGCTTGGCTGACGCTCGGTGTAATGAGCGCGAAGCGAAGATGGTGCAGCTGCCGGCCGTCGACCTTCACTCCCATGTCCTCCCATTCTATTTCACGCATGACGTTTTCGAGGGTGGCGCTGAAGAGCTTCGGGGATATGGTATCCCCCTGCCGGGCCCTCTCTTCACGTAGATAACGACGTCGTTGTAGAATGGTGAGATCTTGGTCGTGAATCCATTGTATAGCTCTCGAATGACTCTGATGTACTGAGTAGGAACACCCTGAGTGAGCAGGGCGTCGATGACCGCTTCAGTTTCGACGGAGTCGAATGCCTTCTTCAGGTCGATGAACGTAAGGCAAAGCGGCTGCTTGTACTCTCGCGAAACTTCGATGAGCTTCGTAACGGTGTGTATGTGGTCGATCGTGCTGAATCCTCTCCGAAATCCTGCTTGTTCGCATTCAGGATAACTCGAGTGAACAGCTTGTAGACTACGGACAGCAGGCAGATCGGGTGATAGTTGCCAATGTCGTGCACGTCTCCTTTCTTGCACAGCAAGACGGTCCTGCTGGTCTTCCACTGAGATGGAACCTTGCACTCCGACAGGTAGCGCGTGAAGAGCTGCGCCAGGGTGTTGATGAGCGCTGGCAGTAGGTTCTTCAGGTGTTCGGGTCTGATCCTGTCGGGACCGGGTGCTGTACGTTTCTTCACCGACGAGATGGCGTGTCGGATCTCGGAAGGGAGAACAGAGGGGACGACGTATCCATCCTGCGGAAGATGGCATGGGGGCAGGTGGACGTGGCTATCGAAGAGATCGGAGTAGAAGTCGTAGATGACCTTCTCCATGGTCCTTCTCGAAGAGGTGACGGTTCCGTCAGTACGTCGGAGACCGGTCATCTTGGTTTTGAAGTTGGCGAAGTTCCGGTGGACATTGCGGATGCTCAACCCTGCCTCTGCTGCTTCAGCCAGCACTTCCGCCCTTCTCTCCTTAAAATCCTCCTTCATCGCCGCTCTGCATAGCTTCGCAAGCTCGGACGTCAATTGCTAGTTGCCTGACGCTCGTTCTGCTCCACACTGGCGTATCAGCTCGAGAGTTTGCCGAGAACTTGAACACCACCAGGAGACAGGGGTCTCTTGGTGGTGTTCAAGTTCTCGGCTTCCTTAGCACTATAGCGGAGATGGTGCACGAAGTGGTCGTATTCCTCGTCGATGTTGTCCATAACGGAATCTTCCCAAAGGCCGGCAAGAGAGGTGTAAAGGTCCCAGCTGATGGTCGTTCTGGGACTCCTCTTCTTGAACTTCACGGCCTTCTCTCCTTGACGAGAAAAGCGGAACCTTGCACGAAGGAGGAGGTGGTCCAATTCCGTGTAGAACTTGGGGACAACGGAAACGTCGGTCAGGCAATACTTGCGGTTGAAGATGATGTGGTCGATCTCGTTGAGGAATCTCTCGGCCACCGGGGGATTCCCAGGTCCATCGTAGAGAGGGAGGCTTCTGGAACTGTGAGTTTACGGATGGTCTTGGTCGACATGATAAACTCAGACAGCCTTTCATCTTGCTCGTTCCACTCCAAACCGTGGTTTCCGATGTGAAGTTCTTCCGGCGACCTTCGTGATCCGATCTTGGCGTTGAAGTCGCCGATGATCACCTTGTAGAAGGTGTGATCTTCCTTATAGAACTTCTCCAGCTCCACGTAGAATTCTTCGACCTCTTCGCCGTCGTAGTCGGATGTTGGGGCATACGCGATGAATACAGTCAAAGCTGGCACGGAGCCACATCGCTTCAGTCGCAGACGTCTGATTCGGGTTGTCAGAGACTCGTACGAATCGATGTTCATGGCCAAGTGCTGTTGATGAGGACGGACACCAACGCCGCCTACTCCCCTGCTGTCGAATGTCCTGAGGAACAGTTCTTCTCCGGAGTCATAGGCGGCGTGTAGGAGGTGGTGTCTTCTCGTCTCGGTCAGTCCGATGACGTCGTACTTGATCTTCCTGGCTTACATCGTCAGGTCCTCGACATATGCTTTCGATGCGAGCGTGCGGGCGTTGTAAGTACAGTACCGCCGCTAAGCGCTAAACCGCTCAAAAACGCGTTTTTTGCGTCGCGTCATGATAACTTTGTTCAAAATAAAGATTTTCTCACGAAAACTCACAAAGGCTTTTAGCGCCATCCTAGCTTTCATTTGGCATGCGACCGCTTCTCAAAATTTGCAGTAAACCTTAAAATCAGCATCTAAATTAATTAGACTCATAATTGCTTTGACCTGACCTACTACCGTCGCCGAGCCTCGCCTAATTGTGTCCCCAGGCACTCCCATTCGAATTCTAAATTTTTTAAACATAATTAAATTGTATTTTCCTGTCGTTTATGCCCTTCCCCTTGTTACGACAATTCATATGATAGCAAACTTGGCTGGAATACGTCTATTTTGAGATTGCTTCAAGATCGCCGATTTCGATTACTTGAACGAAAGAGTTTTCAGTCAGAAAGCTGTGATGTAGCTTGTTGACTCATTATTTTAGAGGTGATAAAAATGGCATAAAAATTGTTTCAAGGTATTTTTAAGCATTTGCGTCTGCTTGCTGGTTGCAAACTGTCAGAGCTGGTTGCAAACTGTCAGAGCTGCAAGTAAGCGAACGTTGCATATCGGGATCGCCGGATTTAGGCATTATCTAAGCTCTGACCGATTGCCTTATTCTGAGAACGCGTGTACTAGCTAGACACATTGTAAAGACTCCGTGTGTCGAATACCGAGAAACAGTAATCAGGTGACAGAATTTCAGCCAGTTAAAGTGACGACTTTGTTCGAAAGTGTGACTGTGCTTCAGCAGCGTTTCCTGCTTACTCCTTGCAGAATTAAAGCTGGCCAACAGAGTATTGCAATTCCATGATGATTTTTTCACCCAAATTTTTAAATCAATCCGGACACTAATCATCTGTCGCACCAGTCCAGCGCTGATGTCCTCTCCTGACATAATTGCGCCGACCTGACATGCCCTACAGAGACATTGCACTCGAATGGGTGACCAACAAATCCCCCTTTTCTCTTTCTCATAGCTGCGGTTTTGTTAGACTTCGTGGAATTCATGCTATCAATTCTTGAAGAATGTTTATACGACGCAAGTCTCGATCGAATCCACCCATCCACCTTGTATGTTTTTCTAACAAATTGCTTTACTGTTACGCAGCAATTCGAGGTAATTTTTTTCAATCACACTGTAAAGGGGACTGTGTTTAAAGTTCTCGTTTCGAGATCATTCAAACGAATTTTATGGGCGTAGTGGAGAAGAGTAGAGCTCCCGCTCTGATTTTCACATTTTGGAGTTGTGTATCTCAACAGGTTCGAGAATATAAACCAAATATATACGTAATCTAAAATATGAACGTTCCTATGGAAATGATCATATAAGGTGAAAGTCGTGGAAATCAATTTTCCATGGCTCAAAAAACAATAAATACTTGTACGTGGCTTCATTATTCAGATCATCTGTTAAGCCAGGTATTGCTGTTCCTATAAACATAGGCAATGCGTGATTAATTTTCCTGTTGCAACTTTGTTGCTCCAGACCCTCAAATTAAACATTATTCTTGATTTTTGAACAGATAGAAACTAAATGCTTTGCAACAATTTAATTTATGTATTAATCTATTATTTCTTGGCTCGTAGCGGCGTTGGATACAAGTAAAGAAGTTTCAGCAGCTGTTATTGAGCAAAATTTGCTCGTTCTCATTTTATTTCTTCATTTAGAAAATTGTGTGTAGTGGAGCAGCTTTATCATGAGTGGTAAAGCTGGTAACCGTGACATGAATACAGATTTTGGGGATCCCTGGGTCTGGGGACAAATCTTAATGTTTATGGAGTGTGCGTCTTACTTAACCCGGAAAACCCAAAAAATTATCAGAAATTGATATCAGATAATTGTAGTGAGGTCGAACAGGACTGAAGCTATGAGAAAGAGAAAAAAGGGATTCGTTGGTCACTCAGTCGAGTGCAATCTCTGTAGGGCATGTCAGGTCGGCGCAATTATGTCAGGAGAGGGCCTCTACATCAGCGCTCGAACTAGTGCGACAGATGATTGGTGTCCGGATTGATTGAAAAATTTGGGTGAAAAATCATGGAATTACAACACTCTGTTGGCCAGCTTTAATTCTGCGAGGAGTGAGCAGGAAACGCTGCTGAAGCACAGACACACTTTCGAACAAAGTCGTCACTTTAACTGGCTGAAATTCTGTCACCTGATTACTGTTTCTCGGTATTCGACGCACGGAGTCTACAATGTGTCTAGCTAGTACACGCGTTCTCAGAATAAGGCAATCGGTCAGAGCTTAGATAATGCCTAAATCCGGCGATCCCGATATGCAACGTTCGCTTACTTGCAGCTCTGACAGTTTGCAACCACCATGCAAATGCTTAAAATTACCACGAAACCTAAATTTTTTATGCCATTTTTATCACCTCTAAAATAATGAGTCAGCAGGCTACTTCACAGCGTTCTGACTCTGAATTCTTTCGTTCAAGTAATCGAAATCGGCGATCTTGAAGCAATCTCAAAATGGACGTATTCCGGCCAAGTTTGCTACCATATCAATTCTCATAACAAGGGAAGGGCATAAAAGGCAGGAAAATAAAATTTAATTATGTTTAAAAAATTTAGAATTCGACTTGAAGTGCCTGGGGACACAATTAGGCGACGCTCGGCGACGGTAGTAGGTCAATTCAAAGCAATTAAGAGTCTCCTTAATTTAGGTGCTGATTTTAAGGCTTCCTGCTAATTTTGAGAAGCGGTCGCATGCCAAATGAAAGCTAGGATGGCGCTAAATGCCTTTATGAGTTTTCGTGAGAAAATCCTTATTTTGAACAAAGTTATCATGAGTTATCATGTCATCCTAGTCCTTCTCAATTTGCGCAGCCTGGTTAGGTCCTAAGATCTTAGCAGCCTCTCCGTACTCGTCCTTCCCATCGCTACAGAAAGGGCGCTCTTTCGGGGTCACGGGAATGAGGCCCTTTAGTGCTGCTGTGTTTGACTTCCATACAACACGGGTAGCTAATCAGGCTCTGTCGTGCGGGCGAAGAATTCCGGGCAGCCAGCCAGACTGCCCGAAGGGACGGGGCGAGACATAGGGCGACCTCGAACCGCCTTACATGTACTCCCAGTCTACCGAGTGCAAGCTTTTGGCCTAGCCGACACAGTTACAATCCGCACAGGCGCGAACACATCCACGCACACTGTGCATGAACATGCCGCTCCCACGCACAAGGAACGCATCGACCCGACACAGCAGGAGCAAGGAGTCCATCCCCTGCATCCCACTTGCGTCTCTGGGCAGTACACGGTCGCATTTGGTTCGCTTTTAATTCCCCTATCCACCACCCGGGGACGCGCCACGTGGCCCTGCGACAAGCGGCACGAGATCCCTCTTAACAAGAGAGCCCGAAGGCTCTCTATCGAGGGAGATCCGTGGAACTGAAACTCACAGCATTAAAATACCTTGTAAGAGGAAAAGAAAAATAAAAACTTACGCTCTGCAGCCAGAGAAGCAGCAAGTATGATATCATTTTGTTAGCCATTGGGACATGGGTTCGCATAGCGCATAGTACCAGGAATTCATTAATTGGGGCCTGTGATTCCACTGGTAGTGAAGGAGCCCATAGAGTAACTAAACAACGGGACTTCATGGTGTAAGCAGTTCCGACGAACCTTCGTTACATGGGCCACATGCCCAAGTTTCTTGTGAGAGTCCAGATCCTGCTGAGAACCCCTTTTTGTAAGGAGGGAAGAGCTTCCACAAGAAGTGCTGAGGCGTAGAGTGTGAAGCTACCTCATGATCTGAACGCCCTCGTTTAGCCAGAGGCGGCCTCTTGCTAATTTCATTGCATGGGTAAACGATGCTTTATATTACGTCAATTCTGATCTGTACCAACTTCTTATATGACTTGCGGTTAGTTTTCGTACCAGCGTTTCTAGGGCAGCATGTACATACAGCACTAAGGAAAAATTATGCGCTTTTGAACGCAACTCTGGACAAACGTCCTGAACCATTTCAACATATTTCGCGTAGCGTTGAAGGCAGTCACAATTTATGGAGCTCGTGGATTGCTGTCGAAAGGGATGAAAGTGTAGGATGGAGACGTTGTTCTAGCAAAGACTCCCAAAATTGACCACATCTGTCGTAAGCCTCAAGCAGTTATAGAATGTTCTTCACATAAGATAACGAAAAGATGTGCTCTGGAGAGGACCAACACAATAGTTTGGCGGCAACAACCTTAATTGCAATGCGAATTTCGAAATTTGTCGAATAGGATACATGTCTAGAGGGAAAGACCCTGATAGGCAGCTTTTCTCTGGTCGCAGCAAACCCATGTGCCCTTCGACAGATGCAGACTACATTCATTCGCACTTAACGTTTCTACACTAAAAGGTTTTTGACAAATTCTCTGGAAGACGTGAAAGAGAGGGTGGCCTCCTTCTCTAGACTTGCCTCGGAAGGAGTGAATATGAATTCACATGAAGTTCTTCGATTATTCTTCGATTTTGCTGGTGCTACCTCCGTCATCAAAGAAATCTATTGTCCATTACAGGGCTCTTCAGCAGATACCAAGCCCCAGCCCCAGCTCCCAACTATATTTGAATGAACTCCTATCAGGCTCTTAACGTGTTCACTCTATTCAGAGCACGTGATTCTGTGAGGACCCACGCCCTCCCCCCCCCCCCCCTACCCGATGTTCAGAAACGTGGCGGTTTACCTATTGTTCTGCTGAAATATAAAGCTGTGCGATATTTGCACCTGAAGGCGATGGTTCCATATGCATCAGCAACGTGACAGTTTGATTTCTGATGCACGGATCAAGATACCTCACTGCTTAAAGTGGTCAAATTTCCGCCCATATGCAAGGTTGAATGCAGTGACCTGACCAGTTATCTTCTGATTAGTGTCCAGCACAACTAATATCGTCTTAAACTCTCTTCCAATCCACTTGCCTTCATTGCTGCTCATAATGCAGGATCGCTCCTAAATGTCCAACTTGCCAGCACAACTGTTCCTTGGAGAATGGGTCAGATTAAATCGCAGAACCAGTGGTGTAAATGCCGATGCGAAAGGAAAGGTTTCTAACAAGGAAAGGTTCCCAACTCATGGTGAGCTTTTGCGATGCTATTTTCACAAGGTGTATGTAGGGCTCTGTGAGCGGAGTCCAGAATTACAGTCAGTTTTTCCTGAACGCCTTTTTAAAGCCTTGAAAAGAGGCGTGTAGGCGTGTACGCAACACTCATCAACCTCTACGACACCCCACGAAATGTGCCTCGGTGGCGCAGTCGGTGGGAGTGCCCCCTTGTAGGAGCACACCGGCGGGTTTTTCAGTTCGAGTCCGAGTGCTGCCTATATTTTCGCACATACTTTGTTGTTATTACGCCTTCTCATGATCACAGGAGGCAATTTTAGACCACCGATACTTACAACAAAGAAAGGCTGTCTGCGCCTTCAAGCGTGCTAGTTTTCCAACTATTCATATCTGTACCACCACCATATCATACCGTATCACCAATGATACCGTAATTACACGCAAATACGCTTATCTTACGGTTGAATACTATGAACCTGAACATGTTGTCTGCCAACTACTTTCCATCCGGAATATACAGCCAGTTACGTGCAGCCGAGGTGGTATATTGAAAGTAGGTAACTGGGATAAAATATTATCCTAACTGGGTACCACCCGTGACGTTTCTTTTGATTGCAGATTGTAAGCCAGACCTACCGGCAGTTCTGCGCTCCGGTGTTTCGGCCGTGTCTGTCATACGCGTGGGTGGCAGCTGGTTACGTTGATGTTCACCCAGGACCCTTCCCTGCACCCACAGATTACGCGTTCGACGAAGTAGAAGTTTTCATTCCTTGCCAGGGAGATTGTTCCTCATTGGCTTTTGTAAGATGCTGCTGATGTGACAAGCACTTATGTTTTACTTGTTTCATAGATTTTTTACCATGGCTGTTGATTAAAAGAAAAATAATAAATATAAGACTTTTAATTTAATAATATATAAGACTTTTTATTCCCAATGAAATGATATGGTGCAGATATGAATAGTTGAAAAACTAGCACATATGAAGGCGCAAATAGACAGCCTTGGTTTGTTTTAAGCATTGATGGTCTACAATTGCCTCCTGTGATCATGAGAAAGCGTAGTAACAACAAACTAATACGTGCAGAAATAGTGACAGCACTCGGACTCGAACTGGAAAGTCCGCCGATGTGCTCCTACGAGGCGGCACTCCTACCGACTCCGCCACTGAGGCACATCTCATGGGGTGTCGTAGAGTTGGTAAATGTTGCGCACTCGCATTCACACCTCTTTTTCAGATCTTTAAAAAAGCGTTTAGCAAAAACTGACTGCGGTTCTGGAATTCACTCACAGGGCCCTACATTCTGTCAAAACAGCATCGCAAAAGCTCATCATGAGTTGGGAACCTTTCCTTGAAGACCAGCGTTTTTAGGGCGATTCACTTCCACCACACTAGCTTTCTTGGTCATACCATTCACCAGGATGCAAACTATGTGCAGGTAGTCGCATACAGTGTGAGTTTTGAGTGAAGAGACCAAATCTGTAGCCAGCCTGACGCTCCTATTGGAAGAGGTTATGAACTATCTAGCATATTTCGTAGGTTTTGTACTGAGGCGACAGCACCACCTAGAATGACTCAGTCGGCAGTGGAGTCTCTCATTAAGGCTCCTCTCCCACAATCTAAGGACTTGTCGACATCGCCGAGTTGTTAATGACAATAACAATGACAATTAATGACATCATGCTGTGGGATGGTCTTCGAGGTGGAGCGAGTCCACGAAAAAAGGGCTGACCATGAGTTCGAGGCTTCATGTCGAGAAGCCTTTCTGATGGACAGCCTCCGAGGACTTCACTCGAGGCCACTTTTGTTCCACTGTTGATCAGCAGTAACCAAGGTTCACCGGCTATCATCGATCATTAGAAGGTCAGCGCCGGTTCGCGTTCGCGAAAACCGACCGTTAAACGTCTGCCGGCTTGTTCAGTAGCAGACTCAGCAGAACGCCCACTCTTTCTTCAACTGCTTGTCGCAGCCGAGCTCGTGATTGTTCACCCTCTCGATTTCACCTACCGACGCAATTAATCGAGTTCTGATACAGTCCAAGACAAACAGTCTGGAAGACAAAGGCCTGCAAAAACGTCTGTCGCTCTCCTTAACGAACCGAACTCCTCCTTCTTTCGCCGTTTTTGTGCCCGCTTCATCTACGTCTTCAAAGCCAATTTCATCGCTGTCAGAGCAGCTCGTCCTTCTGCGGTCAGTCAGCATTTGCTGTCTCGCAAGCGAGTTGCTGGTGCGAATACCTCGAGTTTTCTCCTGTTTCGAAATCTAACGCGAACACTTCTTACACTTCTTATTTATAAGTTTATAGGAGTCGTCTGTTCTGTTCCACTGGACGAAGGGGAGCACAGTAGCCAACCGAAACCACTTATTTTACGCACAACGGCCCGCTTCTCTATGAGCACCCTTCTTGCTTTAGACTCTTTCCTTACATTCCTTGTTGCTATTGTCAACAATGTGCCAGCGCGAGACTCACTCTTGCTGGACTGCTAGCAGAGGGCGATTGCACACTAACAATACTGGTGGATCTATGCGCCTCTGAAGATGTCGAGCCGTCTGCAGAGGACAGCTTGACGCAGAGCTCAGGCATATGCTATACTTCAAAGATACGTCGCCGAGGCTGTCGGCGACAGTGCTGGGCAGGTGCTACGTAGTGTCGCCGAAGTATAATATACACCTTATGTGCAATCCGTCTGGCGGGTCGCAAGTGCGTAACAGCTGAAGACCATGCGAAATGCTCTCGAGTAAAAGCTGAATAAACCGCGAGCTTCCCTGTCCCTGGCACCCTTTCACTACACTGTCCGATGATGCCGTCGGACACCCTCGTAAAAACAGTTCATGGAAAGTTATCAAACATTTAATAGTACAATATTAATCACCGAGTTCACTAATATATGTGGTAAAGATGGACCATGAAAAACTTCATTGGTTAGTGTTCTATTCATATCAAACAAATAATGCAAGAAACGACGCCATGGGAACCATTATAAAAATACTTCATAAGCAGTTTTTGATTACTTGATGGTATAATAATACAAGCACAGTTTACTAGTATGTACATCTAACATTGTCCTCAAGAATCCTCTTTGGATACTGGTATATTCACATCTATCGTGCGTGTTATATCCCTCGTCCATGATAGGCCGGAAAATTTTGTGCGCTCCCTCTGCTATTGTCCAACGACGTCGTCGGACACTCGACGCGCGGGCAAAGTTCGCGCTGTCCCACGCGACAGTCACGTCAAAATCGCGCGTGTCGTGAAAGGGTTAAGCGCCCAGCCCTCATCATACTATATAATAACGCGCTAATCGCTGAGTCATACTATCGATCGGCTCCGCCGCAGAAATTAGTCAAAAAATAGGGGAAATCGGAGGGAAAATTTGGAGCGAAAATGGGGAAAATTACGGCCCGAAAATAGCGAAAAATACCCAAACGTCTTCTCCCTGCCTGGGAACTGCAGCCCTAGAGCAATCGAGACCGCTGAACACGTATCTGAGGTTTGTTTTTGAAGTATCGATCGCCACCAGTCGATATTGATCAAATTACGGTGCGGGAAAATAGTGGAAAATACCCAGACGTCTTCTATCTGCCTGGAAACTTCAGCCCTGGGGCAATCGAGGTCGCTGAACACGAATCTGAAATTCGTTTTTAAAGTATCGATCGCCATCAATCGATACTGATCAAACTATCGATTTTTTGTGGATGTCGTTAAGGCGATCTGAAACCTTAGCCCTGGGAGTAGTCGAGGCCGCTTAATACGAATCTGAAGTTCGGTTTTGTAGTATCGATCACCGTCAATCGATGCTGATCAAATTACGGGGCGCGAAAATAGCGGAAAATACTCAGACGTATTCTACGTGCCAGGGGATTCAGAAGACTTGCGGTATACGTTGCATGACGTGCCTGGGACTCAGAAGACGTGCCAATGATGTCGCTCAATGTGTTTCCGATTTAGGTAGACGTGCCGAAGACGTCGTCCGCTAACAAGGGAGGCCCTGAACCTCCCCCAAAGATTCTCAACGTCACCTATATGGTCTTGTAGAGCATCGGACGTGAATCACAGAACTGTGCTCCATTTTTGCTACTGGCCACTGGGTGGTCCAAAAATGGCAAAAAAAATGGTACCGCTTCAGGACAGGCTGATAAACCAAAGTGACACCTGGAATGGCCCTGTAGTGCTCTGAACGTAACCTACAAAATGTTTGGAGCTCAAATTAAAGTTTGATTATAGTAATTTCCCACGTTTCCTAGACGAAGCTGCAGTGTACATTCAAGTGATTCATGGCCGCCGCCTGCGTCACCGACTGGATTGCAGAGTGGATAGCGAGGCGGACTTGTGACTAGGTGGACTGTTAGTGTTTTTGCAAATGACGATTACATTTTGTCTCAGGTAGGGTACCTTCTCCGCGTCCTAACCCCGCTTTCAACCCGCTGCCAGATGTAGAAGAAGCTGGTTTTGTTGCGTGGAGCGATATCGCGCGTCCATTAAATGATGCTTGTCTCGCTGAGGAAGGTTTCGTTAGATGCCATCCCCATATGACCTTTTTGGTATTTCTCAATTACTTTTGGAAATGTTTCTCACTGTCACCTCATTCGTGAACAAGATCGACAAGCATTGATTTGACCCATCGTCAAGATGTGCTCATTGCTCTTCGAATTTCCTCATAGACTGCTTTTCATTCTTCTCGCAACTTTCACTATTTAACTGCTCCAGGTACTGCATATGTTATCAACTCATGTGATTGGTCGACGTGCTGTGTGTTTCTTCCTCAACATTCTGTTATACACCTATGGGAGACGGTCGGGGGCATTGCTGATAGGTTTTGGTCCAAAATTCATCTTTAGGGTCATTTAGGATGCAGAGCCCCAATTTTGCAGCCAATTTCGGTGAAACGATAGGCTACAGAAGGTTACGATTGATTACGATTGATATGTGTAAGCTAAAGGAGTGTATTGCAGAATAACCGGGACTGCCGCCTTTCACGATTCCAAAGGTCGAGGAGGTGTCGAAAGAAAATTTTTCGCTCAAACATCGCTCACGGGGTTGTTTGGGGTGCTGATCACGGATATGACATCTATTTTTAAAATTTCAGTCGATTACGGTAGGTTGCGGTAGATATGGGTGACTAAAGCTGTGCACGTTAGTGGTATCGCTTCCTTCTCCAATGTTGTCAGACATATTTTCCAACCTTCACATCAACTTTGATGAGAAGTAGTACAAGCAAAATGATAATTTAGAAAAAGAGTGACAGATTCGTGGTCAGCGGCTTAAATAGTTCCAAACAGGGTCATTCCAGGTGTCATTATGCCTTATCAACCCGCTTGGAAGTGATACCATTTTTGCCCTTTCCGGACCACCCAATGATCCCTAGCAAAAACGAAGCACAGTTCTGTGATCCTCGCCCGATGCCCTACAAGAACGTATAGGACTCGTTGAGAATCTTTAGGGGAAGTTCATGAGCTTTCCTTGTAGGGGGGTCGTTGAGGGGGGCCAGTGCCAGTAATGGGGCACCGTTTCACTAAGGGCGGACTAGTAGTGAGGAACTAATAGATCGCCCTATCATACTACATATATACTGTACGTGCTACGAGCCTTTTGTACTCCTAGGTAGGGAAGAAGCTGTACAACAAGTAGAGCAACTAGCTCGATGTGATTGTCCTCAGCTTAGTGATAGTGCAACATCGCGCGAAGCGCGAAAGTGGAAGGCACGCCGATAGGCGTGATCCGAAATTCCGAAAGTCCGTGCGCGTTGTTGCCAAGGAGTTCGGTTCAAACTGCCTTCTTTGGTTCATAAACGAAACAGACTGCAACAAGCCCATCCTCCTCTTCCAACAGCAGTCACCATTGCCATTCCATGCAGTTCCTCCGTTTCACTACTGACAGAAAAGTACTTAACCACAAGACTGTGCAAACGTCTCTGTTTGGGTGAGGCACGGAATTTGAGGATGTATCGCACACAAGCGATTTTAGAAGGTAGAGAACAAGTCATCACTAAGAGAATCCAAACCTTCAATCACGTCTTGGGCAATTTCTTACGGAAGCGATTGGTTTCTAGATTCCAAGATTCCTTCAGAATGAAGAAAGTGTTACATGCGTCCGAAAAGAGCAGCGAGAAGGGGATTTTCGGTTTAATTTCACCCACATCCCATTTCCGCTGTAAAAATCCTCTGCGTGACAAGGATCAATCAGAAATCCGCTGCGAATGGTGTTGCTCCTTCTTGAATCCAAGCGCTCAATCACGTCTTCTGGCAATTTCTTAAGGGAGCGATCGGCTCTTTTGGGGATGTGGGGGAACGCGCTTTCCCCTTAATATTTGGCGGCGGCCGCTATCAGCACAGTAGCCGTACTACGAACCTTGTAGCTCTTCCACATCTTTCCTTCTCGGTTCATTGCCCGCAGACGGAATGTCACGTTCCACAACTGTCTCTCACAAGGGAAGGGTCTGAAGCGTATGTCGGAACGGGGAGGGAGGGCGAGTCATATAGGAGGAGGTACAATAGACCCCCTCCTATATGACTCGTGAAGCGCAGATTGCATTGTGACTTCAAGGACCTCCTACTCCTTGGGTTTAACGACTTGGCAAAAAAGAAACACATTTTTATACTGACTGAGGAGTGGGGATTCTTCCTGTATGACTCACTCTCCCCGCTCACTTCAGACTCTTCCCTTGTCAGACGATCGCGTGGTTAGTCGACTTTATAAAAACTGAGCAGCTTGATGCCATGCTAGTTTCACCCGAACTGCGTCATCTATGTACGGCCTTCAAGAGTTTAACTGAAGGGCGACACGAATTCAATCCGACCGCATATCATCAGATGGGTAGGCTAGGCCTGCACTAAGCTAAGTCCCCTCAGCAGCTGAGATGAGTTGCAGATCTGCCCTTATTTTCTGTTCCCTCATTTTCTCTAAATCTAGGTAACTGCTGTACGCTTCCAAGAGAGTGTTATTGTGAAACTGTCATACTCGTTCTAGGCGAGCGTAAGAGCTGTCTGCAGATGCAGTGTTCACCTCTAAGCAAGCGCTGCAACCGATTACTGCCCTCAATATTTCCTCTGACCTGCGCATTTCAGGACTCAGGCCGGGCACTAACCATGGAAGCGAGGGGCGCAAGGCGTCCAGAAACGGTGATGCAGCTAGCAAGAAGATTCGGTGAAATTGGAGCTGCACAGGTTCGCCCTTCATATTTTCTGTTACGATTACGAGGAGGAAAGCGATTCTTCCATAGCACCACCGCTTCAAAATCGTACGCGCTTGTTGAGGGTTGGTGACTTCCTCCATCTGATTTTCTTTGAATTGTCAGAACAGTAATGGCATCTCTGACAGTGAGGCACTCTGCAAATCCCGTACAGTTCCAGTCTATACTCTCACTTTTGAAGTGCACTGCCAATAGAGAGAAGGAGCTTCTTTCTGCAAGGAAATTTGGTCCAAAATCAGATTTTTAAGGTATCCGAAAATTTTCAACGATAGAAGTAGCTGGGGCAGCACGCCTTTACGATGACAACTCTCGCCACAAAAGCCTTAAGTAGTATTGCCAGCGATGGCAAACATTTTGAACTCTTCAATTTTTCATATGTTCCGGACCTTCACATACATCAAAACCGTACCTCATTCAGGGGGCGGCGATTTGGTAACGAAGTTGAGGGAATGGAAAGCGCAGTGATTTGCTTGTGGCAGTCTACCAATTGATGAACAGAGTAAACGTCCAGTATGTACAGCGACACTGAGTGCATTTCAGCAGAACGACGTATATCGCTCTCGAAACTCCCTCTTTGATGGCAAAGAGAATGCCAGAACCGGAGGACAATCCAAAAGCGGACCATGTACGCCGGTGAAGACAGGTATGTTCGCTGAATCCATTCGGCGCCTTTCCCACCGTTTTGGAGCCCTGCAGTGCATTCTCTACAAAGGCTAGCATAAGGTTTTCGGAAATGCTAAAATGCGCACTATGAACGAAAATGCCCTCTCTACCTATCAATGTGTTTATTTGCTTGGCGTATTAGAGCTGGAGGAGGAAGCGCCGACTGCTGTACGCACCTCGGAATTGAGTGTTCTTGCTTCGAGTCCCACCCAGGTCAAGCAAGCATTCCACTCCTTCGAGGTTTTTTAATTACACTTGTCGCTGAAGAATAAAACACGTATTTGCTCATCGGCCGATCACCAAAAGTCATTGTATGGTCCAAATACGCACTCAAGCTGCCTACGAAATATCCCACAGAAATAGAATGTGTGGGGTATCCTAGATGGAAATTGATCAACATAGCTCTTTTTCCTTTGTTTGTTTACTTCTCTGTGCTACGGTGCGCTTAACGGCTAACAAGAATACACTACATATAAAATCAAGAAAAACTAAATTATGGAAATCACGTGACCAAAACAAGCAAAACAGATTGTACGAATGCTTCGTGTGGAAGAAACTGGCACATGTAGAAAAAATGGATGGCTACGTATTTTATGTAAGGCGTTTACAATTTTCACATGAGACGTGACGCCCTGTGGCAGGGTTTTTTTTCGGAAGTGGGTCCATGGGTGTTTTTCCATTCCTTGCGTTCTTATCTCAGCTCATAGAGACTAATCACTGCTCCATTGTCAATGTCTCTCGGAAGGGCATGGAGCAGTGCCTATGCAGTGCAGCGTTTCAGTTTTAACTCCACGCCAAACCGGATCAAGTCGGCAAGTAACCACGAACGCTCTCTTCGGTCTTTTGACTTACGCTGCAGAACGCGTTGTGCTAGCCGTTTCAGCTGTAGCTATCGCTGCTGGCCTGGACGTGTTGACGGCATCGTTTCCACGTTGGGAGAGGAAGTGAAACGCAGTGTGACCGGCTCTCCGGAAAGTTGAGACGTGCATCTTGTTCTGCACGCTCAGTCGCGTCCACAGCTTGAGATGTCGAGACAGCACATGCGTATCGCAGTACGAATACTTTGAAGCATACAAATTTTCTACTTCTGTTGCTGTGATTGTATTAGCCATACACAACTGTCAGAACCTTTAGCCGCCGACTTGGCGAAGTCGCCTTCTTCCAGAGCCTTAGACAGAGCCACAGGCGTGAGCGGTGGAGCCGGCCGCCACTAGCTAGACACCCGCTACTTTATACAGTGCATATGCTTTTTATTTTTGTCCTTCCCGTCTAAGACACAACGATAGCCCGACTCGAAGTAAAGCTATGGTCCCTCGTTCAATGCCTGTGTTTTCAAGAGTTTCCCTTCTGCAACAGGGTGCAACAGTTTATTCATAGTTTTAGGTTGAGATTACGAACAGCGTAGTTGACTACAGAATTATAATTATCGTTTAGCCTACGCACAAGCAAACCAGTCGAAAACTAAAGCCCTGGATGAGTTCAGAGCACGGTCCCTATAATTCACATGATTCCTGATTTCTATTTTCCTGCGCTTTCATATGCGTCCTAATTCTTTCAACAGCTTCGATCGCACAAATTTATAGCCCTCAAGCAGCGCGTACATTTTTAGACACCCTGCTGCGCGCAGAGAAGAGTGGCATGGCATTTGTTGTTTTACCGTGGGGCAGACATTTAGGCTTTTAGGAAAAGTGAACAATGAACAGTGAATTGCTTTGCACATCACTCTGCCTCGATAACTGTGCGCTGATATCCGTTGTTTTTCTCCCGATCATATTTCCCTCATCCCTCACTTTCCTAACCCTGCGCGTACCCTGTTCTTGAGAGTGCTGGGCGACGAAAAATTGCCGAAATCGCTTCTTCCGCTCTTGCTGAAAAAGAACTCAGCTGTCTGGTGGTCGGCACTTACCACTGAATGAACGAGATCATTTTTTGGGTCTCTTCGAAAGGGCTTTTTGTCCTGAGAGATTGATGAAGGGTCACAGACGCTGGAAACCACCCTGCAATTAGAATGGCGTCGGCGACTTTTTTTAGAGAGTCTGTTTCTTCGAAGAAGATCTAGTGTGCCTGTGCCATTGTGAGTTCCATATGAGTTTTGGAGTTGCCACTGCAGTTCTAGAGAAGTGACAGAACAATGACAGGGATGCGAGTTTTATCTCGTATAAGTTATGAAGGACGTATTAGGGTGTAGCATAGGTTCTGTCCACTTTCTTCGACAAAACGTGGCTCAGCTTCTCCTGAGCTACGAGGAAAGTGGGATCATGAGAATGCTATAAAGTGTCCTTGGTTTACCATATAAGACTGAGATTTGCACAAGCAACATTTGTAGCTAATTATGGCTTGAGACCGCAATCACCTTCGACACTGCTTGTTACATGATACAAAACTTAGAAAAATATAGAAGTTCGAAGAAGTAAAGAAATGTGTAAAATGCTAATTTTTAAATTACAAAATAAATATTACACAATATAGAAAACATATTAAAAAGGGTTGTTTCGCCACCATCTTTAGACGAACCTTTGTGTAATGCTCCTCCCGTGGTTCTTCAGTGAAGAAGAGGAGCATATTTAGGATATCTTTAAAATCTGTTTGTGTGTGAAGAGAGGAGAATGAAAAGGAAGAGAGATTACAAAAGATTAGAAAAGAAGAGAAAGAATGAATACGATAGGATGAAGAATTATACACTACTTGAGAAAATTGAATTTAAAAATGAAGACAAATGAGGAGTAGAAAAAAATGTAGTTAATCAAAAAGATATCACTCAAAGAAGCAGTAAAATATATGTTCTTATAAGTTGAAAGGAATTAATTAGAAGGTTTATTCATATATAATTATTATATTAGGTTGGCAACTAAATTCGTGGACTCTTAAGCTTCTTCAGCAAAAGCGTTTATAAAAAAAACCAGCCGTCCGTGCGGCCTCTCGGCTGCATCGACGGCTTTTTAACGGCTTCGCCGTGGCAATAACTTCTCATCATCATTTGTAGCTGACCCCTTTGTCATGGTTTCTTCAGGAAGAACATCTTAACTACGTCGATTAGGGCAAGCTAGAAAAAAAGCGAAAAAATGGACGACATTCACCAAAACGCTTATCCGCCCAATATCGATTGATGGCGATCGAGAGTTTAAAAACGAACTTCAGATTCGTGTTCAGCGATCTCGATTACCCCTAGGGGTAAAGTTTCGTGCCGCTTGAACGACATCCACAAAAAATCAATCGTATCGATCGATATCGATTGGTCGACTTCAGATTCGTGTTCAGCGTCCTCGACAAGGGCTAAAGTTTCGTGCCGCTTGAACGACATGTACAAAAAATCGATAATATCGATCGATATCGACTGCTTCCAAAAACCCCTCCCGTCGATGATCATCTAACTGCCCAGGCACGGTTGCCGACGTGTTCGGCACGTCTCCGGCTCGCCATGCACAGTTGCTGACGTGTTCGGCACGTCTCCGGCTCGCCATGCACGGTTGCCGACGTGTTCGGCAGTTCTGCGGCATCGCCAGGCACGTTGATGTTCAACAATAGCTTCCAATACGCAGTGCTTCCACTCCAGTTGTGACGGACGGAAACACGCACACACACACTGCTCCTTTATATATTGTAGGATAACAAGTAATGAACTTTAATCGAAGTAAGGTCCGTTGAAATGCAAAACCCCTTCCATTTTATTAGGTGGGTTGTGTGTCACACGGCCGCAGAATTCTTTTGGTTTTGAGACGAAAAATCCTTGGATGTGCATTTTGACCTCGTCCACATTGATAAGTCGTATCCCAACCAAGGGGTGCTGCAGCAAGCGGCGAAGGTTGTAGTCATTCGGCGCACGGTCTGGGCTGTAATGTGGATGAGTTAGACGCTCCCAGCCAAGGTCTTCGATTTTTTGAAGAGTCCAGCTCGCGACGTGTGGTCTGGCGTTATCCCGCTGAAGGATTATGCCATTTGTGAAGAGCTGTCGTTACCGATTCTGGTGAAGCTCAGCCTGCAACTTAAGAAGAGCAGACTTCGGCATCAGTGCTGGAACCACTCTCGATGAGTTTCCAGAAGATAACGCCTTCCCGATACCACCAAACGGATCTCCTTCTTGTGGGGGTCAGGCTTAGGCGTTGGCAGCGCCTTCTATTTTGCTTTAAGCTACTGTTAGAACATTTACGATTACCTAGTGGAACACGCTGCTTCCTCTGCGATAGGGTCAAGTCGTGAGGCACCTATTTATCGAGTGTCAAAAAAAAGCCAACGCTGTGCAGAATAGTCTTAATGCTTCTGTGTCACGCAGGTTTGTTATAGTGGAACAACTTTATTCGGCCGACGTTTCGACAACTTTGTCGTTTTCAAGGGCCTGAAAGAAGTTCGAAACCTAAGACCAGACACTCATTTCGGCAAAAACGTCCTTCTCCAGCTCTGTCAGTTTCAATATTTACTACGAGTGTCAAGCGGAATCCTACTAAAGCAAGCCGAACTCACCGTTGTTCCACAGGTACTGAGGGAGTGCTCAGCTACGCTAACACCGTTGAGCAACTGAGACCTACCAACTGCTGATCCATACTGATGTTAAGTGTATAGATTGCACGGTCTCAGAGTTCGCACAGCGGGATAAACGGCAAAAATTCACTGGTGATCGAAATGCATTCACTTCGGTTATTCATTGTTAGATTACGCTCGCGGATCCAGAAGGCCTCTAGGACCTTTCTGGGACCGATCTCACTTTCACGAAGCAACACAGTGCATTTAATATTAAAATCGTCTCCGTGATGGACATCCACTCGATGTTTACCGAGTGGGGTTACCAAACTACGCTTTTCCTTACCAGCAAGATGTTCCCTGATACGAACGCTTAGCGCTCTCCCTGTTTCCCCAATATATAGCTTCCCACAGCTTAAACACTGAATTTGGTAAACCACACCTTTCTGCGCACAGTCTCCACTCCTTCCATAAGGGCAGATCACGCAGTCTCTCGCTATACATGAGCGATCGTAAAGCCTATTGCGAACTAGCAGTCGCTTGATGTTGTGTCCTGGTATGTTGACCAGCACAACATCATCGTCCAAATTTGCTCGCACCAGGCATAGACGTACAGCTGCCGTGATCTCAGAAATAAAGGGTAACTGGAGACATATTTTGTTTTCCCGCGCATTTGCATCACGCCCAGATCCCATCCGGCCATTTCGTTGCCTTGGATCGTACCCATTGAGACGTGCAATATTGTGGGCAAGCATACGCGATTCCTCGCGCTCCTCATGTCCCGTGCACACACCCACTGCCGTTCTGTACATGTTGCGAAGCACAGCACGTTTCACAGACGGAGGTTGAGCAGATTTTGCATGGACTATGATGTTCTTGGAGCTACCCTTACGATACCATTTCACATTGAAAGAACCGTTTGCTACCCTAATTTGAGTGTTCAAGTAGGGTAGCCAGCCTTCACACGGAGTTTCTCGAGTGAACTTAATGTTTTGTGATTGTGTGTTAAGGATGTTGAACAACTCATCCATCTCGGATTGCGTTATCGTTATTATACAACAATCATCAATGTATCGACAGTACATTATGGGAAGGCGCTCCAGTGCTGGTCGTTCCACTCTGCTCATGAAGCAGATCGCTAGAGTTGGAGCTAAGCGCTGTCCCATCGCCAGTCCTCTACACTGCGAGAAATGACCACTTCCGGACCACTTGAAAACATTACATTTCAAGCATTCTTGTACCAGCATCATTATGTGTGATTTATTCAAACCAAACGTAGTAATACTTCTTCCATGCTCATCTAGCATCTCCGAAAGTGCTTGTAAAGCAGCGTTATTATCTACGTTGGTATATAACGCAGTCACGTCAAATGATTCAATCACACAATTTTGCTGAGGCTTACTAGATCGCAAGCGGTCCAGAAATTGTTCCGTGTTTACCAAATGTGAAGGTATGAAGCTGAGAAGTTGACCGACAATTTTGTTGAGGAACCAGGAGATCGGGTCAGTCGGTCCATCTACGCAGCTTATTATGGGTCGGATTTTGTATGCGCCTGCACTCAAAGAGTTCTTCTCCTCTTCAGACAATTTATGCGTTTTGACCAGGTGATAGAATACCGGGCAGGTGGGCGTGTCCGGTTTCAGCCTCTTGATAAGTCGCTTATCTAGACCAGCCGACTCACCCACAGACTTCCAAACAGAGTTTAACCTGTGGAATTGCGAACGAAAATGTCTCTCTGATGACTCGGCATAAACCGTTTGGTCAGCGAGATGGTTTTGGTGTTCAGATATCTGTCTATCCAGGGGTCCCGGACAAACAACGAACTCACCACCTTTGTCACTAACAGAGAGTCGTATTTCGTTACGAGCTATTAGGTCGCGCAGTTCTCTCAAGCCTTCCCACTGTTCTCTTGTCAAATTCGTTGTTCGGTCACCTATGTGCCTACGAAAAACGCGAAGCACCTCCGACACTAGAATTCCGAATTTGACATCAACTTCAGGAACAGGGTCGTGCTCCTTGTAAAAAGCGCGAGGGAACGGAATAGGTGAGAGCATCGTTCGTAGAGGTTCTTCGTTTGTACGAGAGTCAGGGTTGTTTCTTGCCTTCGCTCTAAGCTGATCTCTTAGCTTATGTAACCCGCCCACTACTTTTCGATAGGTCTATGCATTTACGTGCTGCGATAGTGAAAATGATGGCCCTAAATCCAAAAAATCCAACGCTTTCGGGGAAATGAGTGCATTGCCAATAACGGTAACTCTTGCCTGATTCGCTGCGGCAGTGGTGGTCGTCTGCTGAGGCACTCGGCTCCCAGATAACTGTGGAACTCCGGTGAAAGGCCTACCATCAGAAAAGGTTCCTATGTTTTCACTCCTAAGAGCATCGAACTTTCTACAGAGAGTGGATTTTGCATTTGCTCGAAGAGTATCACAGATCTGCTTCGATCCGCTCTCAATCCTTCTCCAGACCTCATTTTGCAAAAACCGTCTACATGACTCCTCCTTCGCAGTGCATTTCAGCAACGTTGAGTACAGTATGTACTGCTTCTGCCTGATAGCGACTCCCAGGACCGACCGGTAGATAGCACGAATCCTAGGATGACCCTCCGGTAGATTACATATCGACCCAAGTTGCTTATTTCGAATGAATCTCGAAATGAGATTGGTGCTTCTGCACCGCTGGAGGAAGAACAGGGACTGTCTGGTGAGCACGATCTTTTGTCAGAGAGCTAGAACTTCTTTAACGATGCCGAACATCTGTGGCGGTACGAACTGCATAACCCTCCATGTTCGGTTTTCATAAAACCTGGGCATATTGCGAGAGTGTCTGGTCTTAGGTTTCGAACTTCTTTCAGGCCTTTGAAAACGACGAAGTTGTCGAAACGTCGACCGAATAAAGTTGTTCCACTATAACAAACCTGCGTGGCACAGAAGCATTAAGACTGCTCTCGCAATATGCCCAGGTTTTATGAAAACCGATTATGCGGCTGCGCAGAATCTTCTCAATAGAGGAATGTGAGGGCCTAAATTCGTCCGCCAACATACGAGTTGCCAAGCTCGGATTTCCTTCGATGGCGCTAGTTACAGCTCAACGATCACGGACACTCGGTCGTGCGTCGCTTGTTTTCAGTTTCGACGTTGTCCTCAAGGAACCTCTTGAAACATTTGAACACCGCCAGTCGTTGGAGAGCTCCATCTCCTACAGCTGCACATAGGTTTTGTCCGGCTTCAGTGGAAGAGTGGCCGAGCTGGTACTCGTGAAGAAGGCGTTCGCGAAAAGCGGCTCTGTGTCTTTTCATTTCAGAATCAAAACTTTCCAATAGGTCGGAATGGCAGGACAGCAAGAGTAGTTTCGAAAGTGCAGACTAAGTGGTTTCAAACAGTGGAAAGAGCAAGAGAATTGATGCACAAATCAGCTGATAATCTTTGCTAGAAGAAGTGACTACGAGATAGTCCACGAATTTGGTTGCCAACCTAATATATAAATATTACAATTATAACTATATAATTATAATATGTATAATTAAAGGATAAAGGGATAAAGGACGGCGTTACTCAATCCCTTCTGGGATGCGCCAGCGCATTCTACTTCTACGGGATGTCGTGGAGGCGACATGAATGCGTATTTGGCCATACAATGACTTGCGGTGGCCAGCCGATGAACAAGTCAGCGCTTTATCCTTCCCAGACAAGTCTGGTACCAATTCACCGACCCCGGAGGGATGGAAGGCTTGGTTGGCCTGGGCGGGAAATCCGAACCAGGAACCTGGTATCGGGTGCACACGACAGTCGCGCCTCCTCCGACTGCGCTACACGCGCCCATATGTATAATTATAATTTAAGATTATAATTTATTTTATAAATATTACAATTATAACTATATAATTACAATAATATGTATAATTATAATTTAAGATTATATTAGGTTGGCAACTAATTTCGTGGACTCTCAAGAATCTTCAGCAAAACTATTTATTAGCAAATAACTAATGACAATCTTTAATTAAAATAAGATCCCTCAGAATGCAGAAGTGCTTCCCATATATCAGGTAGATGGTCTATCCCACGACCATAGAATTATTGTGCTTTTAAGGCCAAGAATCTTTGGAGGTGCATTTTGACTCGGTCCACATTATTGAATCGTCTTCCAACCAAGAAGTACTGCACCGAACTAAAAATGTGGTAGTCACTCGGCGCAAGGTCTGGGCTGTAACGTGGATGAGTTTAACGCTACCAATCAAGGTCTTCCATTTTTTGAGGCGTCCGGTTCGCTACATTCCCTCCGTTTGGTGGTGTCAAGAAGGTATTAACTTCTGGGAGCTCGTCAAGAATGGTTCCAGCACTAATGCTGTAATCTACTCTTCTCAACCTGGCCGCGCGCAGGCTGAACACCGCTGGAATCGGTTCAGACCGATTTTCAGGAGCGGAATTATCTTTCAGCAAGATAACGCCAGATCACCCGTCGCGAATCGGAAGCTGCAAAAAATCGAAGACTTTGGCTGGGAGCGTTTAACTCACCCACCTTACAGCAAAGGCTGTGCGCCAAGTGACTAGCACCTTTATAGCTCGCTGGAGCACTTCTTGGTTGGAGGACGATTTATTAATGTGGACCATGTCAAAATGCACCTCCAAGGATTCTTGGCCTCAAAAGCACAAGAATTTTACAGCTGTGGGATGGGCCAGGTAGCTGATAAATGGGAAGCAGTCCCGCGTTCCAATAGATCTTACTTTGTTTGAAAACTGTTGTTTGTTATTTGTTTATGAACACTTTTGTTGAAGGCGCTTGAGAGTCCACGAAATTAGTTGCCAACCTAATAATTTATTGTATAATTATTACAAAATGTAGCTCTAATAGTGACAATTACAATTTATTATGAACTAACAACCACAACTATCAAAGTTTACAACAAACTATAAATATAACGATCGTAGTTATAAACTGTAGGTTTTTTATTTAATTCTAATTTATTATATTAGGTTGGCAACTAATTTCGTGGACTCTCAAGCGACTTCAACAAAAGTGTTCATAAACAAATAACAAATAACAGTTTTCAACCAAAATAAGATATGTTGGAACGCGGGACTGATTGCCATTTATCAGCTACCTGGCCCATCCCACAGCTGTAGAATTCTTGTGCTTTTGAAGCCAAGAAACCTTGAAGGTGCATTTTGACATGGTCTACATTAATAAATCGTCCTCCAACCAAGCAGTGCTGCAGCGAGCTATAAAGGTGCTAGTCATTTGGCGCACAGCCTGTGCTGTAAGGCGGGTGAGTTAGACCCTCCCAGCTAAGGTCTTCTATTTTCTGAAGCTCCCGATTCGTGACGTGTGATCTGGCGTTATCTTGCTGATAGATAATTCCGCTCCTGAAAATCTGTCTGAACCGATTCCAGCGGAGTTCAGCCTGCGCGCGGCCAGGTTGAGAAGAGTAGATTGCAGCACTAATGCTGGAACCGTTCTTGACGAGCTCCCAGAAGTTAATACCTTCTTGACAGCACCAAATGGAGGAAACGTAGCGAACCGGACGCCTCAAAAAATAGAAGATCTTGGCTGGGAGCGTCTAACTCACCCACCTTACAGCCCAGACCTTGCGCCGAGTGACTACCACATTTTTAGTGCGGTGCAGTACTTCTTGGTTGGAAGACGATTCAATAATGTGGACCGAGTCAAAATGCACCTCCAAAGATTCTTGGCCTTAAAAGCACAATAATTCTATGGCCGGTAGACAGACCAGCTACCTGATATATGGGAAGCACTTCTGCGTTCTGGGGGATCTTATTTCAACTGAAGATTGGCATTAGTTATTTGTTAATAAATACTTTTGCTGAAGATTCTTGAGAGTCCACGAAATTAGTTGCCAACCTAATATATAATTAAATTTTTTAAATATAATTATTATAACTATCACAACTAACTATTATTAATATCGGTCTTTAAAATTGAAAGACTTACCTCCGAATTACCGCACTTCGTAGTAACACATTTACAAATAAGGAAGTGTGTGTCAGTCAACTGATATATATATATATATATATATATATATATATATATAATGATATCCACACTAATTCTCAGTTATAATTCAAATATAGCAAAACTGGTTGTATCATTGAGGAAGGTTACATGATGCACACTCAGGTTGTAAAACAGAATGCAATAAAACCAACAGCAAAACAAAACGGTATCGTTATCACTGTTAAGAATTCTTTATCACTAGTAATAATATTTTATATTACTTCTAACGTAAATACACAGGTTTTGCAAATAAAAGGTTTGGAAGGTATTTAATTAAGTGTATTTTTGTTCGTCAAATGTGTTTCGCAATCTACAGCAAGATTGTCTTTGACTTCATGAAGTTTGAACGTATAATAGATAAATCTGTGTTTATATAAAAATTTAATTATGTTTGAAATAATGAGCTTCCTTATCTTCTTCTTCTATTCATTATGCTTTAAAATATTTTCAATTCAATATTTTTTTCTAGAAAATGCATTAGATCAGAACAAGTGTTTCCTATTTCCGATAAAATTATAGCTCTTTTTGATATTTATCGAGACCGCTGACGTAAAATGTGGAAACTTTAGAACTCATCTGTTTTATTGTGCATTCTTCTTTCTATTCTGCTATTGATAATTATTAATGTGATGTCTAAATAATTGCAGTGGTGTTCATTGGTGTGTTTTTTTTTCAATTTCAGGGTATCCTTATAAACTATTTTCAAAATATCATCTACATGTTTTTCGTCTAAGTTATGGACTTTTACTAGATCATCCATGTACCTATATGGTATGAATATGCTACTACTACTAGCCACAAACGCTTTAGCGAATTCGTATTTCAAAATAGACATTGTGATGTCTGCAAATAGTGAACTAAAGTTACCTCCTTGAGGAACACCTTTGTTTTGCCTGAAGATAGTTGAGCTAAATACTACATAGCTATTTTTAAGTAAGAAATTAACCTGATTCGTAACGTCTTGCATATTAAACGTTTTATATTGAGAATTCAAATTTGTTTCATTAGAGTAAGATATCTTGTAGTCATTACAAGTTATGAAATTTTTATTAGCATTTTTAAAACAGATTTTGAGTAAACCTGCAATTTTGTCTAAGATAGTCCTATGAGGCAGGTTAGTAAACATATCTTTGAAGTCCACTGAATAGAGGTTCAAATGGTTATCTTGTAATGCGTTTAGTTCATAGGTAATATTTGTATTATTAATTGCCCCATATATTTTCATAGATCTGTTTCGGTTAGCTACTACGTTACAATAGTCAATGAAATGATTTTTAATAAATGCGAATATACATCGTAATTGTAAGGCAAGGTTTTTAACGCTACTTTTAAATGTGCTTGTTAGAAATCTAGAACTTATTGGGTCCTTGTGCATTTTAGGTATTTATTTATTTTATTTATTTAGCCAACACACAAATATACAACGTAGCGAACGAAGAGATGGAAAAACTGGGACTAATTGGCTTGTAATAAACAAGAAATAGAAAAAAGAAAGAAAAATGCTGAAGATGGGCGAGGTGAGGGGAGAAGGATAGGGAAATGATTGGTATAGGAGTGGCAGGAAGTGTGCTCAACTGTGAACAAATCCATGAACGTTAAGTACGTATGTCACGTCTAATTTGAGTATACTAGCTCGACCCAATGAAAAAAGAGTTCACCGATGGGCAGGTGGCTTACGATACTACGACCACAGGGCAAAAACGACAGAACCATGCGAGGTGGCCGTGATGATGAAGCTGTTATAAAATTGCACGCACCCCTGGCAGCCTCTCTGATGGGAGGTTGTGAGCTGTTACCTGCCGTGTTTATGTTGATCTCAACTGATTAGTGTACAGCAAGTTGCTGAAGCGTCCAAAGGAATTCCGGCAACTCAACGCGCACAAATTGTTCCCCCTCAAGCACACGAAAAATGTGCAGGAGCGTAGCAAGAAGCCGAAATACAATAGTGGAAATGGATGAAGTATACAGAAGAAACTCGTAGAAGCTGCGTAACCGTTCGTTTATGTACGTCCAGTCTTGGCGCTTCGTCGTATCTTGTTTCTAATCTTCTCCTTTCTGAAAAATCGGCAGTTGTAGGATCGCGAATGGACGCCGACACTGCTGTATTAGATCTATCTTGTTCTACTTGTCGATCGTTCTGGAATTTTCTGCGGTAGCATATAAGGACGTGGTTAGCTGAGTTCAGTACGGAGCCACTACCCGGAGGACAGCGACCAGACAGCAGCGGACGACTGGACCACCGATGACGCGACAACCCGTTCGCCAGCAGCCGAGCCATCCACTCCACTACAAGAGCCAGCCACACGGGAGCAACCACGGATGACCCCAAACGCGCAGCCAAGGACTAGATCCACATGAACATCACTTTGCAAACGTGTTCAATAAAGATTTAGCAGGTCGACACACAGGGGGAAAGAACCCCCGATGCCTTGCACGTTGACAGCGCGTGCAATCGTTGAGCCGGCCTGCCCACAGGGGCGCGCTGGAATGCCCACACTATGCGGAGTTGTACCGAGGCGCTAGATTATGGTGGTTACGAGTGAAGTTCGGCATAGCCATTCCCATTCAAACGAGACTTGAGTTCGCGGGCCAGACTGATCTTAAAGGTGTGGGAGTTCCTATAAATGGAGAGATCAGGGGGAAAGCTGTTCCACAATGCTACTACTCGCGCAAGAAAGGAGCTTTCGTAATTGGCCGTGTTTGGCTTCTCTGGCCTGATGCGGAAAGTGTGACCTCTTAGCATTCCAATGCTAGGCGCTAATTCAAATAAATCGGAAATAATGAGGCTAATCTCGTTCGTAGTAAATTTATACATTAAGGTAAAGTCCGCAATTTTCCTTCTGAACTTTAAGGAGTCAGCATTTAGCTTGGATAGTCGTTCTTTGTTAGATAAGGAAAATAAAGCGCACCTGGAAAAGGAGCGGTACGTGAAACTTTTCTGCACTTTTTCAATCTCATCTATGGCAGGTAGGCAGTAGATTTTCGGTATTGCGGTGTCATTGTTAATTCTTAAGCCGTTACTCACATTGAGAAGGTTGTGTCTACGTAGGATATGAGATTAACTGATATTGGGCATGTGATTGTACACTTTGTTGTTTTCGTCTTTAGTTGTCAAGAGCACATTGTGCGCGTTAATGACTATTCCTAGTTCTTTCATAGTTACCTGAAAGTATTATTTTTTAAAAATTATACCGTAGTTGTTAGAAGCTTTGTATAGCGGGCAAAAAAAAACGAAGTAATTTTGGTTGTACTTTATTTGATTATATGGGAGAATTTCAGATTTTTCTTGATTATTATTTAGTATGTGCTTGACTCCATTTCTATATTGTAAAATAAAATAATTTCTTATTTGATTTATAATATAACAGGTGCTCCGTCACGCCTATCGGCGCGCCTCGCTCTAGCTCGCTTCGCGCGATGCTGCAGTATCACTAAACTAAGGATAATCAAATGAAGCTAGCTGCTCTACTTGTACAGCTTTCTTCCCTACCTAGAAGTACAAAAGGCTCGCAGAACGTACAGTATCTAATATGATAGGGCGGTCTATTAGTTCCTCACTACTGGTCCTCCCCTAATGAAACGGTCCCCCATTACTGGTACTGGTCCCCCTCAATGATATACGCTTAGCGGGCGACGTCTTCGGCACGCCTTCTGAATCCCCAGGCACATTGGACGACGTCTTCAGCACTTTAACCTGAATCCCCAAGCACGTAGATCGAAGTCTTTGCACGTTTTCCCCAGGCACGTCATGCTACGTATTCCGCACGTCTTCTAAGTCCCCTGGCACGTAGAAGACGTCCCGGTATTTCCGCTATTTTCCCGCACCGTAAATTGGCCAATATCGATGGCGATCGATACTTAGAAAACGAACTTCAAATTCTTGTTCAGCGACCTCGACTACCCCAGGGCCAAAGTTTCGGACGGCCAGGATGACGTCCACAAAAATCGATAGTTTGATTAATATCGATTGACAGCGATCGATTCTTTAAAAACGAACTTTAGATTCGTGTTCTGCGACCGCGATTACCCCAGGGATAAAGTTCCGGACCGCCTGAGCGACATCCACAAAAAATCAAACAGTTTGATCAACATCGATTGGTGGCGATCGATACTTCAAAAACTAACTTCAGATTCGTGTTCAGCAATTGCCCCAGGCAGGAAGAAGACGTCTGGGATTTTTCACTATTTTCGTGCCGTAACTTCCCCCCCCCCCCCCCCCATCTTTCCCCGAATTCCCCCCCCCCCACAATCTTCATCCTAATTTGACTGACTGACTAATTTCTGCTGCCGGTCGATAGTATGACTCATCGCTTAGCGCGTTATTTTAGACTATGATAATTTTATCAATATCGATCGATGGTGATCTACGCTTCAAAAACGGACTTCATAATCGTGTTCAGCGACCTCGATTACCCCCAACGCTGAAGTTTCGGACCGCTTGGACGACATTCATGAAAAATCGATAATTTGATCGATATCGATCGATGGTGATCTACACTTCAAAAACGAACTTCATAATCATGTTCAGCGACCTCGATTTCCCACTGGGCTGAAGTTGGCGAGTTTGTTTGGCACGTCTACGGCTCGCCATGCACGGTCGTCGACGTGTTCGGTACGTCTACTGAGTCATCAGGCATGTAGAATGCGTTTAGGTATTTTCCTCTATTTTCTGGCCTTAATTTGTGCCCCGTAATTCCTCTATCTCATGACTTATCGTCGATCGATAGTGTGACTCGTCGGTTAGCGGATTATTGTATAGTATGATTATATATTATAAATATATTGCCCCAATTTTAGAAAATGTTTAGGAATGAAAGATTATTAATATATAACGCTATATATTTATAATCATATTTATTAATTATAACATATAATATTATATATTATAAATATATAATATTATATATTTATAATATATAATATAATATATTAGGTCATCCAATAAGTAATGTCGTTTTTTTGTGCACTACCGCTTTAGCTCATTATTTGTCGGCAGATTTGTGTATTTCGATGGTGCACTAAAGTGATTCTAAGGTAAATGAGACTTGCTCTTTTAGAATCTACCATCCGTTGAATTGTTTACTTGCAAGTTTAGGTGAAATGGCTTGGCGAATCTCAGAGGAGCATATTCGGCATTGCATGATGTTTGAATTTCGGAAAGGTAGTAACGCAACGGTTGCTAACAAAAATATCTTCGATGTATATCCAGATGCATTGGACATTCGCAAATGCCAGCGATGGTTTTCCAAGTTCAAATTCGGTAATCTTGACCTCTCTGACTCATTTCGATCAGGAAGACCCGTAACATTTGACAACGACATGCTGATGGCAGAATTGGAGGCCAATCGTTGTCAAAGAGTGAAGGAACTTTCGAGTACTCTCAACGGACCTAAATCGGCCATACACTTTCGTCTATGCCAAGTTTACAAGGTACGCAGAGAGATGTTTGGGTACCGCACGATTTATCCGCCGAGAACCGTACCGTGATCGACGCTTTGCAACGCACTGCTTCAGCGACACCGTTCAGACCCGTTTTTTGATCGACTGATCACAAGAGACGAGAAGTGGATCTTGTACGATAATCCGAAGCGCAAAAAGCAGTGGCTTTCCAAAAGTGAGCAACCAAAAAGTACTTCGAAGCCGAATATTCATGTCAGAAAGGTACTCCTTTGTGTTTGGTGGAGTATCCGTGGAACTGTCCACTATGAAGTGCTTAAATCTGAAAAGGCCGTTGACGCAGACCTTACCATGAGCAACTGAATCGAGTGGACCAAGCTTTACTGGAAAAGTATCCGGCGATCGCCAACAGAAAGGGCGTAATTCTCCATCACGCCAGTGCAAGATCGCGCTGCGTAAAACGAACGCTGGAAAAATCAACAAATTAGGATGGGAGGTTTCGGCTCATCAACCGTATAATCCCGATCTCACACCTTCGCATTACCACTTATTCCGGTCTTTACAGCATTTTCTTAGTGACAAGAAATTTGAAAGATTGGAGGATATTCAAAATGCTATGTCCACATATTTTGCTCAAAAACCACAGCAGTTTTATTGCTCAGGAATTGAAAATTTGCTCGTTAGGTGGAGAAAGGTGGTTGATAATGATGGTGATTACATTGTTGGCTGAAATGAAGTTTTGTTGAAAATTTGTTCAATCGAAGTCAAGGTTGGAAAAACGACATTACTTATTGGAGACCTAATATATTATAATTAGATTCAATTTATATTTACTTTTGATCTTTTCGATAATGACATCAATAGCCTGGTTATATTAGGTTGTCCCATAAGTCTTCGCCGTTCTTTTCAACGATTTACTGCAGATATGGCTGGCGGTCTCTTGCATAGCGCTGAATAGCTTTCGAAAGAGAATGATTTGCTCTATCAGACCATGTATTGCATTTCTTTTTTCATCATGAATTCTGCCAATTTTTAGGTCGTTGAAGTGAAAAGTGAAAAGCGAAAAAGTAGCCATTTCCGCACTTGTTCTCTCCGCTAAGGTTTGTAATTTTTTGCGCAGTTTCTATAGCACTTGGAAGACAATGTTCTGTACTACAAGAATATGTGCTGGTCCTATTTTCTCACTTGTCCTTTATTGATTTTTAGGTTATCAAATTGGGACAACCTAATATATTGTTTCGCAAAGACAAGGGTTAGATAAAATATTATTAGGTTGTAACGGAATAAATGGTACTGAACCACTGTAAATTTAAACAGTTAATATCTCGGCTTGTAGGCAAGTTTATTAATCGAAATAAAAACCTGATTCTACACATCTTAGCCAACGTGACACAAGCTTTTTTATCCCAGTAGCATAAAAATCAGAAGTTCTGGAATTGACGAAATCTTCGAAGGCATATTCGGCATCCTATTGGTATTTGAATATTTTCCCTACCAAGAAGTCGCCAAGATGCTTGAAGAAATGGTAGTCTGTTGGGGAGAGGTCGGGAGAAAACGGAAGATGTGGTAGAGTTTCAATGCTCAGCTCATTCAACTTCTGCAACGTCATTCGTGCTACACGGGGGCGAGCATTGTCGTGCAGAAGGAGAACTCGCCTTCGGTTTACCAAGGCCGGCCGGATATCCTTCAATTTTTTCATCTTTTCTTCAATTTCAATGCAGTAGTTCTCTGCCGTGATGGATTCACCGGGAGGGAGAAGCTGTGGTGAATAATTCCCAGCGAACACCACCAGACTGTCACCATTACTTTCTTTTCGTGCAATTCCGGCTTCGCAAAAACCTTGGGGCTCTCATCGCTGTCCACCCACTGTGCCGATCGTCGCCTGTTGTCGTACGTTATCCATTTCTCGTCACAGGTTACGATGCGATCAAGGAATGGGTCCGTTTCGTTCCGTAGAAGCAGTGCGGACGAGATCTCATATCGTCGGTTTCTTTGCTCCTCAGACAGCTCGTGAGGCACCCATCTTTCCAGCTTTTTGGTCTTTCCAATTTCCTTCAGATGCCGAGCAGCTGTGTAGTGACTGACGCCAAGAACCTTCGCTATCTCCCTTTTACCTTTGTGTGGATCCTCCTCTACCAAATCTCTCAGCTTGTCCTCATCAACATCACTATGCCTCCCACGACCTTCATGTTCTTCCAAGCTCTCATCTCCATTCCGGAACTTCTGATACCAACGATACGCCGTCCAAATTGTGGAACATCCTTGACCGAATGCGGCGTTGATCTTCTCGTCCGCCTCCTTAGCTGTAGTGCCCAGCTTGAATTCATACAAGTAAATGCCTCGGATTACCCTTTTGTCCATCTGCGAAAAAAGTCAATAAAACTCTAAAGTTTTCCCACTTTTACATAGAAAATTTGCTACTCTCCGGTAGAGCAAAGTTTGCGCTTCTAAGTGATATGCCACATGTTACTCTTTGTTCTTGATCAAACGCGTAAAGACGCGCCAAAAAATGACGCGAGCCAGTGCCATTTAATTCGTTACAACCGAATAGAAATGTCAGTGTTATCTAATGACTTGAGGAACTTATTATAATTAAAAATTGCGGTTGATATTGGAGGATCGGATTTGTAGACTACTCTAAAAGGTAGTTTATTTGATTGTAAATTCTTCAGAAGTTCGATGGAGTAGATGGTATTAAATATTTTATTAAAGTTGACAACGTGTAATTTAGTGTGTATGTAAGGGACTACTACATTAAAATAATCTTTTAATGTCGTATTATTGTTATTATGAATGTAGTTACATTTTGATGCTGTCAGTAATCAATACAGAACAAGCTTTGCTTTTTGTTTAAGATGTTTTAAAAAGAGTGGATCAGGACATAACAGTTTTATTATATTTCTTTTCGAAAGACTTTTAAGGAGTTCATAAAAATCCATAATGCGAAGGTTATTTTTATTGCTGCTTAAATAGTTAAGAATTTCGTTATATCTGTTGTGCTCTTAATGTTTATTTCTTGTTTTTTCTATTTGTTCTTTCTTTAATGATCTTTATTGCGAAGTAAGGGTGGTTAGCTTTATGCATTAGAGGATTAGCAATGTTTGTTACTTATTGTTACTTATTGTAGCTAATACCATATCCTTTTATATTGTCATTATGTCCAAGCGGATATGCAGTGTTGAGTAGTTTTATCCAGGAAAGTTTCTTATTGAGTAATATATTTTTCTCTTTGTTGCTCTCTAGTGCATCTAAGATACTAACGTCAAATTCCGACTTGCAGTAGTGAAAGTGAGTATATAAAACATTAAATTTCTTCTTATTATTTATGTAATATATATGCTCTCTTATTCTCTCTTTTAGACTTCTTGTAGTTATGCCTACGTATTGGATGTTACATTTTTTTACATGTCATGAAATAAACTAAATTCTTGGTGCAACATTTAGAAGTTGTTGTTTTAAAAGTGTTGATCTTAAATTTAGTTACGCTAGAAATTGTACTGTCACTAAATGAAGTAATGTTACATTGGCGAGGTTGACATTACAACGAAATCCTTTATGCTGCTTGCCAAAATCTTTAATTATATTTTGATTGATCCCGTTTTTAAGCTTGTAGAAAACATCAGAGATAAAATAGTTATTTATTTTGGTTACCATTTGTCTTTAGACCTATATCTGAGTACATGGGCGGTCTACCCCAAGTACAAAGAGGAGTCTCCCTTGAAGGGTTCCGTGGAAGTGCCACGCGGGGATGTCAGAGCCATACGTTAGACCCGTAATGGAGGCGCCAAAAATGACCTCTCTTGACTATTTTGACTTTTATAAACCTCATCATTACGATCCCCATTTTTTAGTAAGAGGATGGGACCTCTTGAGTGGGTAAGAGAGTTTGTGTGTGAAATGTCTCAATTCCCAAGAATAAAAATGAAAAGTTTTTTATATTTACGTTTGAAAATTTTGTACAGACTGTAATGAATGAAATGACAAAGTTAGTCGGATATAGGAACATTCAATTTTATTAATTGTGGGATTGCAAAATATCTTTTTAATCAGGTAGTACCAAATGTGACAGTACAATAAGTAAATCTTAAATACTAATGTCGTTTATTATTAATATGGTACTTTATTTACCTTGGGTTTTAAGTTGGCAATGTTTTAATTTATTGATAATATTACTATATTTAATAATCTGTTATGTTTGTTGTTTTATAGTTGGTTCTATTTATTTCATTTCATTTATTATTTATTATTATTTATTTATTTTTTAAACTAATTATTTCAGCTTAGTATTTACATAACATCCACAAAATTTTAGAATAGAAGCACGTCAGTAGAACACAGCAATAATTTAAGTGAAATAGGTGAGAGAAAAATGTTTTAATTGAGACAGAAGACTGAAAGAGTAAAGATTTGAGAAAATTCTGCGTCAACTAGACGCTTGGCCACTGGGCGCATGGGAACGCCACTGGCGTCTGAGTTCAATCTTACTGGTGAGGTCACACCGCAGCAAAAGCCTGCCTAAATATATGCAGCAGATACGGCGAAGGGCTACAGAAACCTGCAGGAGAGGTTCTCCCGCTTTAGACCTCGTTTGAGTCGATCCTACAACAAGTACCAGGCATGTAGCAAGAAGATTTGGCTGCAGCCACATGACGGTAGGCAGCCATGTTCGAAAGCTCGGGAACGTTGCAAGGTACGGCAAATGGTTACCTTACAAACTGACGGATGACCAAAGACGCCAGCGAGTAGATGATGCCTGTACTTCCTTAGTCTCCAGAAAGAGCCATTTGGCCCAGAAACATAAGAACTGGCGATGAAAAGATCTCGTTCTTGGTTAACTACATATAGTAGACGTAAGAAACGGGTGTATGCAGGAAAGGACCCGGACCCGGACGTCAAAAGTAAAGTCCACGAGAAGAAAGTGATGTCAGTTTGGTTGTCGGTGTCTGGAGTTGCATACTGGGAGCTTCTGCAAGATGGTGTCACGTGGCTTCAGTCTTCTACGCTCTCCAGCTGGGACGTATCAACGCTACACTAGGTCTGATGGAGACCCAAGCAGCCAAAGAAGGTTTGTTTTCCACACGACAACGCCCACCCTCATCATGCTTTCCAGATGCGCAGGAAATTGTTGGAAATAGGATGAGAAGTCCTATCCCGTCCCTCCTATTCAGCTGATCTAGCACCATCCGACTTCCACCTTTTCCGCTCTCTGCCGCATTTCTTGGACGGGAGAATATACGAGGACTGAAGTGACCTGGAACAGGACGTGACTGCATTCTTCTCGTTGAAACCTCCAGAGTCTACAGGCGCGGCATTGAACAGTTGCCAAGAAGATGGCAGAAAGCGATCAATACTAATGGTGTTTATATTTTGACTGATTGCCTGTTATTCCTTAGAAAAATTCAAATAAAAAAATTTTTCAAAAGTGGACACAGAACTTACGCTACACCCTAATATAAATAAATATGGAAGGAGCAGCAAGGTGGTTCGGGGGACGAGCGTTCTACCCCTCGTTCCCCTGGCCTGCCCACCCCACCCCCTGGGCTTGCTCGAGAGTCCAGTGGCTGCTTTAGAGATAGTGGAGACGCAGACATTTGCCACGCCTCTGTTTAAAGGGCCGGGGGTAAAACGCCACTCCGCCAGGTGGTTCGGCCTATGCGGTATGGTGTGTTATATATGTGTCACGTCAAACTAGACACTTCTAAACAACCCTAACGCTTTTGTAACCAAACTGAACATCTTCCAAATCAAGAGGTGCTCCTTCCACATTAAACTAGGCTTTCGAAAAAGGTTAGAATAATTTTTGTTCAAGGAAAATTTTGGTATAACTTTCTTTAAAGTTTTTATTCGCTTACCTAATATCTCAACACATTGTTCAAAATTTGAAAAATTCCTATTATCGAGGAAAAATAATGACGTCGCGATTTTCAATCGGATTGATAGCAAAATTTCTTTTTGCATGGAGTTTCACACCTATGCACGATGCAACAAATACAACTGTAATGAACACACATATCCTCACTTTGATGCTTTATGTAAGCACCATTTACACTATCACTCAAATAAGAGCTTTTCAAGTGCATGGCGCAATCTCGTATTTTAATGTACTAAAGTACTGCTAATTTATTGTCCTAATGTAAATAAAATCTCGAGTAGGCATATAGGCGAGTTTGTTGCCACTTGAGCTCTGGTGCTTCTGTCGTCTGAGACGCAGATGAAGCCATCGAACCCGAATCGCCTAGCTGACTGACTCTGTCGACTCTATATGCATTGTGCACGGCGCAGTTCAGGGATACGCCGTTGCAGTATAGAGTGCCTCTGAATTAGACCCGCCCGGGAACCCACACAAAACACTGGAAAGGTTCTAGAAGTTCTCGGAATAATCTGGAAAATTTCTTTTTTTCTACGCCCACTCGATTACAGTTGCTAGTTATTACGTGGGTGGGAAGCCCATGTTAGCTATTACACAAACTGAGCTCACAAACTGAGAATAACCAGCGAGAACGGAGCACGGAATAAAACGGCAAAGCAGGAAGTTACAATGCAGTATTGCCGAAAATTTACGACCCCCCCCCCCCTTGGGTAGACCACTGTTTTATTTCCTTTCTTTTTTCTTTTTTCCTATCAATGATTTTTTTTAATTTTCATGCGATTTTTGTACTTTTTAAAAGGTCCTTCCTTCCACTGTGTCAGATTTCTTCAAAAAAGAGTGCTGCTGAGTAAATGTTTAATTTAGTAATTTGTTAGAAAAGACGCAGATAAAGGTTTTGTGTATGTAATCTTTTGATAATAATATTTTGTTTGTTAATTAAAAAATAAAGCACTTTTGAGAGCAGTTGTCGAATCACAACGAGTTCAACTTTTCAGGCTTTCCGAGTTCTCGTAGACATGGCACATTTTTGTACATGAAGAAGCAACATCTGCATTCGAAATTGTACTCTATACAATGCCGAGCGTTGATTTCTAAAGCTGACTTGAGTGCTTTATCCACAAAATATTTTAGACACTCTTGAAAGTGATGACGGAACGGCAACCGCAGGATGGACTTGTCACGAAACTAATTTTCTCTCTTCTGCAGAAAACAGCATCAGAAAGTGGAGTTGTACCCTATACAATTTTAAGCCACAGTTTGACACACGGTAATAAAACCTGTTTTTCTAAGACGATACTCTGTATGAACAGGCGCTCCTATCTGTATCATTTGCCGAAAATTTTCGACACCTTTAATCACATGGAAGCCACTATTTTTACAACCTGCTTTTTAAAGCGTAGAATCCACACTTCTTATAGTTTTAAAAGCTCAGTGAGTTTTTACAGAGACGTAGAACAAACCCCGAAATATGGGAGGTTACGTCGTGTAAAAATCGATTACCAAAAAAGGGGTCATCACGCTTGGCGGTTGGTTCGATTCTTGAGCGAAAAAAATTGAAGTGGCTTCACAAAAATATTCACAACTTGGCTAATTCCTCGAAGTTTCAAAATCCCGCTAGCTTCTTAGAAACCTGAAAAAAGCCCTCTTTCGCTATATAAGAATCAATTTTTAAAAATTCGGTCTTCATGCGCGGCAGGGAGGGTCCGTTTTCGGGTCCATTTCGCAAAAATACGTATCGAAAATCGAACCCCGCCTCGTATGAATACCCCTTTCTTGGAAATCGATTGTCACATGGTTAGAAAGCATACTTGCTCTTTTTTTTGATGGCCGAGTGGTTTTCTGATAGCCGAGCGGTTTTTGATTTTCGGAAAATTAGCCGAGATATGATCAATTTTCGGAAGCCTTCACCATCGTCATCGGAGTGATTTCACAAAAATGTTCATAACTCAGCCAATTCTTCGAAATTCAAAAATCCCTTATTAAAAAATAGAAAAAATACACTGCGACCAGAAAGTATAGGGACACTTAAAAATTGTAGTTTTCGTACGCTAATCGATATCAATCGACCTGAACTTTTTACTGTAAAATTCGTTACGGCAAAGAAGTTCGAAGCAAAAGATTTTAGGAAAATCGGTTTGATGTGAGCTAAATAAGAAAATAAAATATGGAGACACACCATTTTCAATTGACCAGAAAGTATAGGGACACTAGTAAAAAACAACTTCATTGTCAAGATAAAAAACAGTCGTTGATAACTAGTACTCAATTGGTCCTCCGCGGTTCATTGCAACATCTACAAGTCGGGCTGGCATCGAAGCAGCATGATTTCGAAGTGTTTGTAGAGGAAAATCATCCCAAGCGCGTAGAATTGCTGATCGAAGTCCTTGCAGAGAAGAATATGTCTGGTTATGCTCGTAAATCTTCCTTACAAGGTGTCCCCAGATATTTTGCATTGGGTACATATCGGGAGAACATGCAGGCCAGTCGAGAACTTCAACAGAATTTCTTCTGAGGAAGCCTTTTGTGGATCTGCTGACATGCGGCGGTGCATTGTCCTGTTGAAAAACCCATCCCTGACCAGCATTCTGTTGAAGGAATGGGAGCAGATGGGTTTTCAACAGTTGCTGGTATTCATCTGCGTCCATCCTTGCTGACGTGAAGGCAAGAGGGAGCTTTCCTTCTGCGTGGAATGCCGCCCACACCATAACTGTGCCGCCTCCAAAATTCCTTCTTGGGAAATACTCCTTCTCCTTGCGTAAGTCATGCCAGTAGAATCGGTTCCCATCTGGACCATCGAGGTTAAAGCGCTTTTCGTCCGAGAAGATCACCTGAACTATGAAATGTTAAAATACATAGCGTCAGAACTGACAACGCAAAAAATCTGCCTTAGTCCAAAGACGTCGTTTGTTCCTAGAGACGAACTCGAGCCTGTTCCTCTTGTGCGTTTCTGTCAAACGTGGAGCAGAACGGAGCTGGGTATATACAACATTCCCATTGCGTTTTAAGCAGCACCGAATCGTTTCTTTCGAGACTTTCTTACTCAAACTCTTGCGCACTTCCTCCAAACTGATTGATTTATTGGAAACTATTCGCACGATTTGCCTCTCGTCTCGAGTCGAAAGAAGCCTGGGACGTCCTGAAGACTTCCTCGAGTGATATAGATCAGGACTGCGTAGAAATTTGCTAATAACGTTCTTTGATCGTCCCAGTTGAGTCGAAATTTGGCGTATGCTGAGTCCTGCATCTCTGAGGGCCTTGATTTGAGCTTGTTCGTCTATTGATAGCATCGATTCGCGACCCATCCTTACAATGAGCAAATTATGAGGCAGTATATTGCATAGCAAAATAGTTTTCAACAACGTACCTTTCTCAGCGCACCTTATTTGGTGGTGTCCCTATACTTTCTGGTCACTCAAAAACAGGGTCCCGTCACGTGATCCTTTCCCGTTCCTTGCCACCTCGGGGGATTTTGCCCATTTCTTTCGTATATATGTTTTTTGCCGTGTGGAATTCCATAGTATAATTTTTAGATCAATTCCTGCGGGTAGCTAGCAGAATTACGCAATTTGCTGGTGTCCCTATACTTTCCGGTCGCAGTGTATGCTTCCTAATTGTAGAACAATCGATTTTCAAGAAAGGGGTCTTCATGCGGGGCGGGGGTCGATTTCTGGTCGATTTTCGGCAAAAATCGACAACAAATCGAACCCCTCCGCCCCGCATGAAGACCCCTTTTTATAAAGCGTTTTTGTAATCGTAAAGCAGCGCTTTTCCTCTTTTTTCCATGAGCTAGCGGGATTTTTGAATATCCAAAAACTAGCTGAGTTATGAATATTTTAGATCACTTCGATGACGACCGTGAAGGGTCAATCCGAAATTCAGTTCACGACCTCCAAAAATTGATCATATCTCGGCTTATTTTCCGAAAATCAAAAATCCCGCTTGGCTAAACAATTGATTTCCAAGAGAGGGGTTTTCATGTGGGGCGGGGGGTTCGATTTTCGGTACGTATTTTTGCGAAATGGACCCGAAATCGGACCCTCCCTGCCGCGCATGAAGACCGAATTTTTTAAATTTGATTCTTATATAGCGAAAAAGGACTTCTAGTTTTTGAAAAGCAGCGGAATTTTGAAAATTCGAAGAATTAGTCAGGTTATGAATATTTTTGTGAAGTCACTTCAATTTTTTCGCACAAAATCGAAGACCTCCGCCCCGTATGATGGGGTCGATCCGACCTATTCGTTTCAGAAAACCCTGATTTTCACACTGTGCATTGAACAAGACTTGAAACTTTTTTGGTAAGATTTTTACTGTGTACGTGATCTGCTTCAGGTAAAAATTAATTAATTTTCCTTGAAAAACGAAAAATTTAAATACGGTCCCCCCTAATAGTCGCTGCGAAAAAGCTTACTTTTTTACTGTGTAATATTTATGACGTATAATTCCGTAAAGCACAATTTCACTCGTGTGTTTATTCCTTCAGAAGATAGAAAAATTTTCCACGAGAAGACCATTCTCAGTGGCGACCGATGATATCGGAGAACGCAATGGCTCCACGTAACCTACCACATTTCGGAGTTTGTTCGACGTCTCTGAAAAATTCACAGTTTTTAAAACAATAAGAAGTGTGGATGCTACGCTTTAAAAAGCAGGTTGTAAAAATAGCGGCCTCCATGTGATTAACGGTGTCGAAAATTTTCGGAAAATGATACAAATCGGAGCGTTTGTTCATACAGGTTTTATTACCTTCTATCAAACTGTGGATTAAAACTTTATTGCGTACAACTCCACTTTCTGATGCTGTTTCCAGTAGAAGCGAGGAGATTAATCTGTGACAAGTCCATCCTCCGGTTGCCATTCCGTCATCGCTTCGAAGAGCGCTTCCAAAAATCTTGTACGAAAAGCACCTAATTTTCCTTAGTGATTGACACGCCATATTTTATAGACTGCAAGTTAGAACGTAGATGTAGCTCGTTCAGGCAGAAAACTGTCGCGTCCATGACTTCCTGAAAAAAATCTGAAAATAGAAAACTTCTCATTGACTCCAAATCTGGTGCAGAAAATCTTTATTTTTAACAAGTAATACAACCATTATTTGAAACTTTTTTATATTAATTTTTCAACTTCGCAGGACGATGGAGAGACTCCACGCCTTCGTAGATATTCCTGAAAACAACTACTTATTAAGAATTAAAACATTACCTAAAAACCTGAAAAATAAGAGAGAATCCTCTGCCGAAACCGGAAGAGTACGACCCCCTCCCCCCTCCAGACGAGGCCACAGTACGACCCCCCTTCGATTCTCCAACCTCAAGCTTGACCCTGGTCCAGCATTGCGTATACGGGTGTTTTTCGATAATCGCCAATATGGTAATCGATGACGGAGTGATTGGCACCAACACATAACAACTTGGTTTTTTCTATTGACAGTGGCACCCGCCAATATTCCGTCCATTTGTGGACGGGAGAGATGGAATGTTGCAGCGTTTCACAATCACTGGAACCGTCCACATTGAGCCTGATACCACCGGAGAAAGCAGTGCAATTTACGCCCGACTAAGTGATGAGCAAGGGAAGCTCATATTATACAAACCAAGGGATAGGACCCACCCCGGGGAACACCGCCGAGGACGTATCGAGGACTAAAAAGTGTGCTGTTAAGTCGAACCACCGTTGCTCTGCCTGAGATGAATTCAAGAATCCATGCAACAGTGTATTGCAACCATGGTAATCTTCCGATTCAACATAGGATGTGAAACTTTGTCAAATGTTTTGGAGAAGTCAAGGTGCACACTATCGACACATTGCCGTCCATGACGAAACGATAAGATCCAGCCGTTTAAGCACTCGAGGAGGAAGTGAAAGTTGGTTCACCCCTTTGAAATCTGTGCTGAAGAGGAGATTTTATTGAGTGCTGCTGAAGATGATTGAGAATGTATTTCCTTAGTATTTTTTGAAAAGACCGGCAAAGTCTGACGTAATACAATTAGTTGTTAAGAACAAGGGAGGATTTTGGACAGTCCTTGAAGAAATTCATGAGAAATCTCCGTTCACCCTACCTAGATTATGCTCCACACTATAAGGCGTGCATTTGGAGGGCTCCGTGCACAATGTATATAGAATCGATGGAGTCAGTAGTTACGCCTAGATTTGCAACTAGTGAAAACTAGTTTCGCCAGTCCAAAAACCTGGACGTAACTACTAGCTCCATCGATTCTATGCACACTATCCACGGAGCACTCCAAAGGCACGCCTCACAGCGTAGAGCATAATCTGACAGGGGTGGCCGTCACGTCGCACTCTGGGACCATATCTGACACTGTAGAGCACCAGCAACCTATGTCGTGCCTGACAAACTCTGGAACCATGCACGTCCTGGGAACAGCTGCTCCATCCGCAGTCCTGCTCCAGTAATTTGTGGACGACACACGACGAAATTGCGTTGGTTTGATGGAGCTCTGGGCGGTTCTGTAGATCTCGAAGGTGTGAATCGAATATTATTTCATCTTTCTGGAAAGAAACCCTGATTTGGAGGAGTTATCAGCATCCCATGATTTGCTACTTATTGACTCGTCGCAACCCTTTTTTTTTTTGACCGTGCTACGCGACAGCATTGTAGAGATGCTAACCCCAAGATTCTGCTTTTTCAACTTCAGCTGGGAAAAAGCCGCACTTTCCACCACACATCTCGCCGTTGGCTTAACGACCGAAATGATTCTGAACAACTTTTTGCATATCGGCGTGTTTCTTCTTGAAAGATTGAGGGCCACTGTTCAGAATTTAGCTGCGGAACGCATGTGTCTTATGTAAGTGGAAACGTACGTAAAGGTATTCTCCACAGACATTTCCTGGCGGAGTGGCGTTCTATTTCAGGCCCTCTAACCAGAGGCGTGGCAAATGTCTGCGTCTAAACTATCTCGTAAGGCGCCTTTTATACTTGCGCGATACCGGCGTGATGGTTGACATGGCTATCGATCTTTCGCGCCGCCCGGCGGCACCGCATCACTTTCATACTCCGCCGCCTCGAAACACCACATTTGACGGAATTTCGGGTTACGGTATTCGGCGAATCGCGCCGCTGGAGGGAAGGGCGCGGCGCGGCGCGATCAGCTGCGGCAGACTTGGTGTGCAGTGGAAGATTTCACACCGGAATCAAATATTTTGCTATCTCCTTTTTGTTTTGGTTCCCCAATCAACAGAACAAAGAGGGTGTTGCAAAATTATGGCGCTATTGTAGTACATTCAGAATTCCAAAGGTGGAGAAGAGGTCGAGAATTTTTTTTCGACTCATCTTCGTCCAGCGAGGAGTTAAAACACACGTCTAACTACATATAACGGGGAGTAGAGCAGAGTAGAAGTGCAATACAAATAACAAAATAGGGCATCAGTTAAAAGTTCCGACTTCACCAACAAGACTTCGGTCGAAAAAAATTTTTCGCTGAAACTTTGTCTCGGGGATGCTATTTGGGGTGCTGATCACGAATCTGACATCCGTTTTTCACGATTAGGTCGGAGATCACCCATACCATTAACAAGGGTGGTCCAGGCAGAGTCACCGATTTCGCCGAAACTTCGTCTGAGGGAGGGGGGGGGGTATTTGGTGTGCTGACCACGAACCTGACATCCGTTTCGTAAGCGTCAATATCTTATAACGAATTTCTCACCTTGAAGTAAAAGCTGGAAGAGGTTCGGTGGTGAGAACGATGCAATAAGATTAAAACAATGACGAGATTTCATTGATAAATATTGTGACTAAAAATGACCAAAACTAACTGAAATATATCAGCGGAGGAATAAAAAGGCATGGAAAGTATACCGCAAGAAATACTCTAAAGTCGGTGATCCTGCCTAGACCACCCTTGTTAACGGTATGGCTGGTCTCCGATCGAATCGTGGAATACGGATGTCTAATTCGTGATCAGCACCCCAAATAACCCCCTAGAGAAGGTCTCAGCGATTTTTTTTTCGACCGAAGTCGTGTCAGTGGAGTCGGAACTTTTAACTAGTGCCAAAGGATCATTTAGTGCCATTTGCATTGCAGGGGATTCGACTCAATACCACACTCACCAGTTTCAACCCTAGGTTGAGTAGACGACTTCTAACCCATCCTTAGGCCTATGTCATACCTTCGCTCACCTCGAGCGAAGGCGACGAGCAGAGCGATGAGCGAAGTCTCTTCGCTAGCGCGAAGCTAGCGAATAGGCGCGCAGTTAATAGCGTTGTGTGTAGCTGCGTCGTAGCATCGCTACCGATGCTGCCCGACACTCTGCTCAGCTCAGCGACGCGGTCGCATCGGTAGCGATGCCGTATCGCTCGAAAGTATGACACCCCGCTAGCGAGGCTTCGCTAGCGGCGGATCGGACAACTGCTACAGGCGTCTGCCCCTCCACAACGTCTGATACCGTCCCTTCCCCAATTATGTTAGTTGTCCATCGCCTTCGCTAGCGAAGAGCGATGGTATGACATAAGCCTTAAAGAAGGATTCGTCGCTTCTCACAGGAGACCCACCACTTCTCACAGAAGATCCACCACATTAGCAAGATACATTCAGTTGCTCAGCCGGGCGAATCCTTTCTGTTTTGGTTTTCCATTGACTCAAGGGCCCTCTCCTTCGTCATCCTTGGCGAGCGGACCGTAGTTAGCAGAAGCTCGTGGCCGCGCGCCGCTGACGCTCCCCTTCCTGGCTGCAATCGCGCAGCGGCGCGTCAAATTAGGAGCGCGCCGCGGACGCTCCCCTTCCTGGCTGCAATCGCGCAGCGGCGCGTCAAATTAAGGCCCCCACAGAGTTCTGCGGCAACGCCGCTCGCCGCAATGGTTAAGGATAGGGCAGGGACGCCGCCGGCGGCGAGCTCTGCGTCTCTGCCCTATGGTTAAGCATAGGGCCGCGGCGCTGCCGCAGAACTCTGTGGGGGCCTTTAGGAGCGCGCCGCGGCCAGTCGTGCCGCACCCCAAATTGACGCGCCGCGCCGCGACGAGAGTATAAAAGGCGCCTAAGGCAGCCACTGGGCTCTCGAGCAAGCCCAGGGGTTGGGGTTGGGCGGGCCAGGGGACGAGGGGATAGATCGCTCGTCCCCCGACATTTCCTCGAACATATCTGCTATCAAAATGGCAGACCTCCTTAAGGTGAGGTTTTGCTAAATCCGAACCATGAGTGACCTGAATAACTAGCACCTTCATCCGCATTTCTACACTTTAACAATTCGTGGATATCAGGTTTTATGTGCACTTTGCTGTGAGATGAATGACGTCGGATGCAGCCTCCGACGACTCTGTGCGTTCCTTATCTGCAACGGTTCGGGGTTTTGCACCATTTTTACATGTTTGCTGCTCAAAGTTTCTCGCTGAGTCGGTCTCGTGTCTGTACTAGCCGAGCCCATCAAGATTCCACTAGTGGAGAGATCCGAGGAAAAAGGAGTATTCTCCAGGCGCAACTTCGGCGGTGAAGCCTCATGGTTTGGGCTGCGTTTTCTGGATGCGGGCTTGTTGCCTTGGAGTTCATCTCGTTTAGAATGAACAGTGAAGACTACCAGAAATTGCACGGAGATTACCTTCTGCCATGTTTAAGAAGATTTCATAGGCACACCCTTATTTTCCAACAAGATGATGCTTCCATACACGAATCACAGTCAACTACAGACTGACTTAACACCAACAGAATTCCACTTTTGGAGTGGGTTCGGGGTCTCCAGCACTAATAAGATTACCTGCTTAGAATTCTTCTGCAGAGCTTTTCGATAGTGAGGAATACGAATGTAACATCAATGAGTCTCGGCAGCGGGTTCTTCGGGTACTAATGGACAAATCGGGGTGAACCTATAATTTTGCACCCGGGTGTATTTGGTCGACTGTGTGTATTTAAAGGGCTTAAGCTGCGGCTGCTGTCACTCCTGCTCGATCTTGTAACATTTCTCTCCATCACTGGGCTTATTTTCCCAATCTTTGAATGAGAAAGCTGCAAACCAGATATATTGGTCGAACACTGCGAGTTGAACACGCTTAGAAGACACTAATGCGCATGCCGTAGGAGGGAAAATCAAATGCCGATGATCTGCCCAGACTTAACCTGTAATTTTTGCAGCGTGCCAAACTCATGATGGAACCATCGGTGGCATTGCTAGTCTGAAGTTTGTCACACGTGAGTCTTTAATAAATTCGAATTAAACAATACAAAATCGCCCCATATCATCACATAATCGCGGTGCCGAAGAAGGCATTACATAACAGACAGGTCCACTTACTTAAGAGGTTCAGGCTGATCACGTTTCCTAATATTTGCTTAGATACTAACCTACATTCACTGGTCAAGCGGCCCACAGTACGGCTTAAATTCGTTTCGTTGCCTCACCATCGTCATCGAGAATGGTGTTGCCATTCGAGCTTGGTGACGTTGTCGAACAGCTTCATTCGTCACCGACTGAAATGCCAGTTGGCTCAGCCGTGTCACAAGGTATCGGACCACCTTGCTGGAGGTCTCCCAAGAGGGCGCTTGGTGTCCCTCGATCCACTCCAGTGCTCTTTCCATCCATCGGTCGCCGTGTTTCCTCATAATGTGAACAGTCCATCGGCATTTAGCCCTTCACGCGTCCCTCCCCTCCGCTGGCTCACGGAGATAGGACATTCTTCTCATGTCGGTGCTGCGAAATCCGGCTCGACGTTGAGTTCGCCGGCTGTACTTCAGAAGGCATCGCTCTCGCGCTCTATGCTTGATCCTTAACGTGCTTAGCGTGGCGAGAATCTCGACACGTCTCCGCCGCGAGACAATGTCCAATGAGAACAGTCGAGCCTCACAGGTCTTCTCTTAGGTGTATAGACGGTCTGTGGCCAGGTTGAGAGCGAGCCGTGCAGCTCTCTGGTTCCAATCCAATTCCTCTTTGAATTCGTTCTCCGTGTTCATCGAAATCCGATGTAGACGTAGTACGATATCTCAGTGAGCTGAGAGCCTTCCACTTGAATTCCTTCTTCCTTGCAGTAGAATTATTCATGAATTTTGTCCTCCGGTTGATTCGCAGTTCTATCCTTTTCCCTGTTTCGTCTGCTTCAACAGGCATCACCTCTTCTTCAGAGGTAGAATTCAAGAATAGTCGATGTCGTCAGCAAAATGAAAATTTGAGAGGAATCTTCCATCACATATGCCCCCTCTAGCGACTTCATTATCAACTACAGCAATGCGGTGAACAGCTTCGGCGACGCGGTGTTGCTCTGTCGCATCCCATTCATGGGAATGGTAAAGGGCGGTAGGTGAGCTGAACTGTTGTCTTGCATCCAGCATAGTAGTCGGCTGAAGTTCTCACATAAGACGAGTCCACCTTGGTCGGTGAGCGCAGGCAGAATGGCGTTCGCTTTAACACTGGCAAATGCCTTCTTGAAGACGATGAAGGTGAGAAATAGAGACAGCTGGTATTCGCGCCAAAGCTCAATGATCCTCGAGTTAGCATGGATGTGGTTCATGCAGCAGAAATCCTTGTGGAATCAACAGTTTTGATCTCACTCAGTGTCCATGATATGCGTACAAGTGTAATCTTCGTGAAGTGGTTCTAAAGCACGTTAAGCAGGAATATATGACGGCTGCTTCGAAGATTTATTCCATTCTCATGAAGAAGGACAGTACGCGAGTTCCCACACTTGTCTGGAATTCGTCCCTCTTGAAGGCAGGATGCCGTATGCGACGCGAGTATGACTTGTGGCGGATGTCGTCCAGCCCGAAAAAAGTCGGATGAATTGTAGTTCGGTCCAAAGTATGTGCAACTGTTCATGCCCTTGATCGCCGCTGGAGCATTCCGCGCTCCTAGAGCTCCCATGGAAAAGGCGTGCGCGGCGGCTCCGACATTGCGGTGTGGAACGTTTGCCCACGAATGAAGAGGGCGTTCTTCCGTCTCTGAAGCATCGTACGTCGTTCCTTCGGGCCTCAGTCGCCTGCAGGGCGATCACAAGAAAACTGATATCTTCTGCCGCTTGCAGAAGAGCCGTACTCGTGTCGTCCTCGTCTAGAATTAACGACGTTCTGTACAACGCTAAATTTCTCCACCCTCACCGATCTCATACTATTTCACGTCAAACACAGCAGAGCTCAGCGCGCAGGGTACAGAGGCTAGAGCTGAACTGTCGTGGCAAGAAGAAACTCCGTATGAACAGCCTCGCTACAGTGAGTTCGGGGTATGCTTCACACTTCGCTAGGCTTACAAAAAGTTGTCGCCGTGTCGAAATACGCAGCTAAAACTAGCTTCTTGGTCTTAGTCCTTTATGTTGTCTTAGCTCTTCCCCAACGGAGAACGTTGATAATGCGTTCCTGCTGTACAAAATACATATTGGGCAAGTACAAGTAACATCAAGAAGTTTTCCCAAGTCCAAATCAGGAGTTAAACTCAATTTTTTATTGTCAGGGGCGGATTTGCCTATCTGACGTTAAACAGTAATTCTTACCCTTCTCCACAACATTTCGGACCTTTCAAACGGTTGGCTTTCAAGGCTTTCCTGTAGTTCCAGCTGTGTATTTACTAGTGTTTATTGTTGGATTTTGCATGTGTTTCACTTCACTCCTTCAAAAGGCACAGGTCCTCGAGGGGTACGTTGTGAGAAGAACGGATAGGTGGGTACAGAATCAAACATACTCCGTCTTCTTCATTATTGCTTTTACGCTCATGCAACATTTGTAGGCGAAAAGATAACGATTAGCAAGACTCATGAAAAGTCAGGACAAGAATAGAATTATTCGCTTTCCAAATCTCACCCACTTCTCTTGGTATATATCGAAAAGCAGGAGGGAATTTTGGAGCAGCGAAGCTGAAACTAAGCGGTAGTTTTGCGGCACAGATGTGCCAGAGATTCTTCTCCCCTGTATGCTTCCCATTGATTCAATATCTACTAGAGAGTACACGCAGTTCTCGGACAAAAATAAAGGAGCATCATTCGTGGACGTGGACCTTTCCTTGGTGGTTCCATCCGATCTGTCGTAGAAGAGGACGGATTTGCACCTGTTCCGGAAGAAAATAAGCTGGATGGCCATTCTCAGGTGCTCTTCTTCCTTCTTCAATCAATTGAAAACAGCCGCTGGCTGCTAGCCGGTAGCATTTAGACGAACGGTGAAGAATCTAAACATATGGGAAACATGCGCCACGTCGAAGCGTCGAATTCATTGTTTGAAGCGTTCCTAGTCCTTGACTTCTGCATTGCCCATTCCTTCTCGCCCTTCCTTCTCCGCTTCCCGACGCCCTAAGATTTAGCAGAACCCAGGTGGGTCCCAGGTTGTCACTCACCTTGTTTACCCTCGTCACGTCATCGCCATGAAGTTGTAGGATGGCGGTTTAAAGCGCTCGCTCCCGAGCTCGCCTCCTGTTACAATGGCCGACGTTGCAGCATTCGCCGCGGCTACACAGCCACCTCGCGGCGCTCAGCCTCCCGAAAGACGGCCCACAGCACGTGGCTGAACTCAAGCTGGTCCGCCCTCGACCAGCAACAGTGCCGGCGACAGCTCACTGAATCCTTTCGGCCGAATTCTGCGGCGTCGCGCGGACTTCTTCTTTCCCCTTGCTCTCAGTCAACCTGCCTACTCATACTCCTTGCTGGTCTCTTCAAAAATGTTCCCCTCAGAGGCCGTCAAAGCTTAGATACGACTCTTGCGTATACATTTAAGAAAGCGTTCAACTTTTATCAACTTTTAAATAACCATCTATATGACTCTTAAAAGAACTAAATGCAACGCCCTCACCTACAGGGCTGGCTTAACTTTCAACTCCATCAAAATCTCAAGTGAAGCCTAGTTCCCTTCCTTCGGGAAACGCCACTGTTCCTACATTTGAAATTTAATAACTCTGATTAGTGAAGTTAGTGTTGGGCCCTTGAGTTTCAAAAACCTTTGGAAACACACTCCAGCAGCAAGTCGCCGAGCCGAAATGCTTCGCTCATTTCCGTGGCCAAAGATGTTCATTTCTGGAGTAACAATCGCAGTGTGTGACTTTAAGTCCTGCTAGTTGTTTGCTAACTGTGAGCGCAAGGAACCTTCTATTGCCCCTGACAGCCTGGCTACTTCATAAGCAAACATAACAAATAAATGATGGAGCGAAACATACGCTGTAATGCTGGGCAGCGCCTACATATAGTACGACGAAAACACACTGACGAAGGAATGAATAAAAGCACCAAACGTCTTCGTAAATCGCAACCACTGAACAACACGCAAACTGTGTATTCTTATACACCAATTGCCTCTTGTGGTAAGACGTCGAGGGATTCCTTGTCTACGGTGGGTTGATCTACCATTATTTCGCCTAAGGGAATAGCTAAGCAGATCACAGTTCCTTTTACTCCAGACGATTCCCCAGCCTTCTTTAATTGTTGTGAAGGCAGATGTCACTGGGATGAAGAAAAGGCAATCGGAGAAAGTGCTGGGAGCTTTTATCGACGCGTCTATCTGAGTGATTTCAAGGCATTACATCTGGTTGTGTCAGCAGCAGATTCAAGCATTACGATCCCCCCCCCCCCCCTAGCTAGAATACTTTCCTGCCCTAGTCACTATCACTCTCTCAACGTCCTAAGTCCGTATCCAAGAGAAAAGAGAGTGCGCAAGCTCCCCATGAAGTCTAGCCGCTCTTAGAGCTCATTCGTGTGTGGAACAAGCCTTTCTTCTTCTGGACTATGACAGTCATCAAATCCTGTTTCCTCGGCGATGTGTTCATCTAAATCGTGTTCTATAGGGTAGGCAGGGGTTGCTCATAATTGAGCTTCTCGATTAGCTGTTCTATAATAGATGATCTTCGACGGATTAGCTTTCGCACAGTTACTCTCAATGGCCTTGAGCCTTCACACTACGATCCAGATAGTTCTTATAGAATAGGATAGTTCCTCTTCTGCAAGCTTGTGAGCCGACCATATAGAAAAGGGAACATTTTTTGGATTGAGGTCTAGCAGTAAAAATTTTGGGAGGAAACCTGGTCTACCAAAACGTAAGAGTACTTAACGCGACCGCGCGTCGCTCTGTGTGAATGAGTTGTTGCTCCACAGGCAAGAAGAGAGCGTTCTGATGACGGCCGACAGTGCTACAAGGTTTCACATTGAGGGATTCCCACTCCTAGGTTGTTTCCGCGCTGCTGTCGTCTCAGCAGCAGTCGCAGAGGCAGACACCTCGCTAGCACACCCTGTCTTCTCGATTCTCATCAAACCCCTGCATTACTTATTTATCTGTTGCATGCTCTAGGCCACACACCACATTTCAGAAAATGCATTCTTGGGACAACCACCATGAGTGCCACATATGAGCTTTCATCTATGTCAACTTTCGATGATTTGCTCTCCTGGCTAGAAGATAAGCACAGAAGTCATACATACGACGGGGCCTACGAGCATTGTTCAACTTTGGTTCCCTATGGCATAAACATAAACAAAAAGTAAGGTAGATTTGCTGTTACCAAGGCCAAACTTTCCTCCTAGAATTGTGTTGTTATTAGGTTGTCCGGAAAGTTCTCGCCGTTTCGTGTTATCATTTTTCACTCGTCTATTAATAGGTAAAAACTCAACTTGCATTGCGCATTAATGCTACTTTCTGTACAAACGTTTTCGCTCTATCTGAGTAAATAATTTACGTTTCAACATTGTTATGTAATTCTGCTCTTGAGGAGCTTATTGAAGTATGTTGAAGGAGCAATTCAAGACGATTTAATTTAACTTCAAATTGGGACAATCCGCTGCCGAAACAGCTCGACGAATCAGTCAGGTGTGGCGGCCTAATAGTGTTGGAGAAAGCACTGTGCGCCAGTGGTTCGGTAAATTTCGCCCCGGATATTCCAGCCTCGAAGATGACTCCCGTAGCGGTCCACCTAGAGCAATCATGGACGACGAGTTGAAGGAATTCGTAGGAGCTGAACTATCCCAAAGAGTTCGCGGGATCGCGGAAGAGTGGACGTCCGTGAAACTGCTGTTGCGGATGCGTTGAAACGCCTTGGGAAGGTGAAAAAGCTCGAAAACTGGGTGCCCTACGAGTTGAGTGAGCGGCAAAAATTGTCGCTTTTTGAGATTTGTTCTTCTCTACTTTTGCACAACAAAACTGGCCCGTTTTTGGATCGAGTCATCACTTGTGATGAAAAGTCGATTCTGTACGATAAGCGGAAACGTTCCAGGCAGTGGTTCGACGCCGGCCGACGAACTCCTAGGCATATTCCGAAGGCGAGCCTCCACCAAAAAGATAATGGTCACTGTGGGGAGGTCACAGCAGACTCCTGTTGTAAAGAAGTCGACGAAATGCACCGAAAATTGCGTCAGCTTCAGCCAGCATTTCTCAAAGAAGAGGCCCTCTGCACGATAACGTCCGCCTATACGTTTCACAAACCCCTATTTGAAAATTGAACGAATTAAGGTTGGCGTTCTGCGTCACCCGCCGAATTCTCCAGACCTCCCACCAGTCGACTGCCACCTTTTCAGGCACTTTCAGAACTTTCTCGCTAGTAAAACTCTCACCAATCAGCGCCAAGCCAAAACAGCTTTCGTGGATTTTGTCGGATCTCGATCACCTCATTTTTTTGCTGATGGAATAAGTCGCAAAAAGTCCCGTTTTACTGCTCTACTGCTGAGAGGAAAAGACTCCAAATATGGGTAGTTTTCTCACCCACATCATCATTAATTATATCCTGACAGGACATTCAAAAGTGCTCCGCTTATAAGTACTGCCCGCGCAACATCTCTATACTGACGTTTGTTCCTGATTCCACCTTCCACTGAATCATCGTCCTCTCAGACAGCGCTGAACGCATCACTAGTAGCGCCATTTGTCATCTATTACTCGCCCAATAAGGGCAATTAAATGGAATTTAAAACTTCGCCAACTTGAGACTTCGAGTAAGACCTCCACCGAGAACACAGCGATGAATCCTCTTCAATTGTGTGTGTTTCAGATCAGCAGATGTCAACTCGAGCAAACATCTTCAAACAGATGGAGAAGGTGAACAGCTCTATGGCTTCACCTCGCGTATTGAACCCGAATTCGATCAAGGACGCGCTATTGCGATGGGTTCAAAACAGAATACAAGGCTATCCGGTTAGTTGTTTGATCTGAAGTCAGAGTTCCAAAAATTCCCTGCAGGATTTGTCATCTCCAAGAATGTAACACAACATCGAATGGACCTTGGCCAAGTCAGTTTCTGGCACAGCAGCCACAAGACCAGTCCGTCATATAAGGGGGGGGGGGGGCAAGAGCAATGAGACAAATTGAAAAATTCTTTATCTCTTTATAACTCAATTACAACTCAACGATGCTGAGGAATGTGTTCGCCATTGAGGTCAATGACTTGCTGCCATCGCTCAGCCAACTTCCTGATCCCATGCTTCCAGAAATGCTTGAGCCTGGTGTTGATCTTCTTCTTCTTCTTCTTCTTCAAGGTTTGTCCCGCTTCGTGGCGGGGTCCGCTATTCTGGTGTCATGACGCCACCTTTCCCGATCCAGCGCTAGATCAGGGTGGACACCAGCAACCTTCAAGTACTTATGTAACGTATCAGCCCATCACTGCTTCGGGCGCCCTCTAGGCCGCTTTCCTATTACCTCGAAGTTAAGGCCTATTTGCGGACGCTATCTCCCCTTCCACGCAGAACGTGGCCGTACCATCGTAAGCGAGCTTCGCGCATCTTGTCCGCTATGGGCGTGACACCGAACTTCTGCCGAATGACATCGTTTCGGATGCGGTCCATGCGCGTGACTCCAGCCGCAAACCGCAGCATCTTCGTCTCTATGACGCGGAGGCGCGTTTCAACTTCCTTGGTCGCTGGCCAACACTTAGCGTCGTACATTGCTACCGGCCGAACGACTGCCCTGTAGATCTTCGACTTCAGCTGCTCTGGTATCTTCCTATCGCAGAACACGCCAGTCAACGAACACCACTTGGACCATGCTGCACTCACGCGTGAATTCACCTCAACCATCAGTTTGCCGTCAGACGCGACTGCTGATGCCAGGTGCTTAAAGACCGCAGTGCGTGGAAGCTCGGTGCCGTTAACCTTGATGGAGCTGGACTCAGTAACGTCCGTCGTTAAATACTCGGTCTTCTTCACGTTCAATTTGAGTCCAAACCGCTCCAAGCGATCACACCAAGCTTGCACCTCTCGCTCAAGTTCACCTTTATCCTCGCTAGCGAGCATCACGTCGGCGGCATAAAGCAACGTCCAAGGGACGGGTTTCTGAAGATCTCGTGTGATGGCATCCATGACGACAACAAAGAGGAGTGGGGAAAGCGCAGAACCCTGGTGTACCCCGGCAGATGGGAAACTCCATCCAGGTTCCAGCTGCACCTTGAACTCGACTCTTTGGACAAGAGTAGAGAATTCGCACCCACTCTATGAGCTCTTCAGGAACTCCATGTTGACGCAGGGCGTGCCATATCACTTCACGCGGTCATATGCCTTCTCCAATTCGAGAAAGGCGATATGCACTGGCTTCTGTTTCTCGCGATGCTTCTCTGTCAAGAGGCAGGCGGCATGTATGGCATCAACGGTACCACAGCCAGCCACGAAGCCGCACTGATTGCTGGAATGCCACCTTGCTGCGGCGCACCTCAATATTCCGCTTCCGTTACTGTACCGCTACCAAGCAAATTGTGAAACTGTTGTAATTCCGCTACTGCACAACCCCAAACCTTTTACAGGGCAGATTCTTACCACGACATGGCAGTTCCAGACTCGGTTTTTCTTTCTCGTCCTGCGCTGAAGTGATACGGTTTTGTACAATTTTTGACCTACTCGGATATCCGCAGTAAATTTGAAAACCACTGCGGCAATCTCCTACAACCTTCAATAGGTCACTTTTAGAATTGCCACGGTGAGTTCGGTGACCTCTCCTTCTTCGCCATAACCTGATTAAAGGACTTCGCCAACCCTCAGCAGGATGTCAAAACTATGACTTCCACAAATCAGCCGTCGTCGGGCCCAGTTGCTTTGCCTGGCATCATCTTCTTCAGAGCCGCTTCTATCTCCTCCACGGTGATCTTCTGGACAGGGCCGTGGGTTGGAGGCGTTAGAATGATGGCTGGATTAGGAAATTCTACTGTAGAGATTTCCTCAAAGTGATTTCGCCATCGCTGCCATGCTTTCTTGCGGTCCATAAGAAGATGGCCGTTCTCGCTATTGACGCCGAAAAACTTCTCGATGTCCTCGGTCTGCCGATGGCGATTCTTACAAGTCGGTACAAATACCGCTCATCATCGCGTGACTCGAGCTTCTCATTGGCATGCCTATAATATGTGGTTTTTGCAACAACCACGGTCTTCTTGGAGTTTTCTTCGCTTTTTACTTTCGCCAGTTATCGAGCTGTCCTTTCGCCGAGAGACACATGATAGAGCGACCTCTCTCGCACTTTTGCTTTCATGTCATCTGTCCACAGCCAGGCCTGCTTGTCGACCTTCCGTCGCCCAGGCTTCGTAATGCCGACTTCCGACTGTGCAGCTTGACGAATCGCGTCGGTCGCCTTCTTCCTCGTCTTCGTCGGTAACTGAATGCGAGAAATTATAGCTGCGTCGTTCTCTCTCGTTCGGTGCCACTTTATTCTCGATGTACCGCATCGCTCGACCTGCTTAGGCATCGGAGGAGCGAGAAAGTAAGATAGCTGTCGATGCTGTGGGGCGACCTCTCATACGGCACGATCTTCACGTCTGTGACAAGACTTCGGTCACGATCCTTCATAAGGACAAAGTTTAGTTTTCTGGGCACGCGACTCCTGACCGAATCCACCATGGCAGTTGTACCCGCCTTTCGTCACGCCCACGTGCCCACTAAGATCACCAGTGACTACGATGACATCTTCCGACGGCACCTCTGCTGTCTTCTCATGAAGCAGGCTCAAAAAATTATCCTTCATAAGATGTACAATACCGGCCTTAACTTTTGGTCATTGGGCGGAAAAAGCGAAAAAAAAACGCCTTTTCCGCCGCTTTTCTGTAGCGCTCTTCAAATTGAGCGCATTGAAAATTGAAACACATATTCGTGATCAGCACCGAGCCCTCTTCCCGATGAGCTCCAAAGCGCATAGCCAGCGCCTGAGAAGTACTTCAGTGACCTAATTCCTGGCTGTCGCGGCTGACTCCTTCCATCGCGGGAGATAATTACACCCGCATCTCCTAAATTGCCAGTGATGGAAGAGATTTGGCCTATTAAAGCCTATTTTCAACTTTATTTGTATAACATATAGTTCTCTGGGTTCCCTAGCATTTCTCGATCACAATGATGTACTTTCTTAAAGGATCCGATAACATAAGTGCTATAATTTTCAGAAAATGTCTCCAGTTTGGAGGACAATAATTTCGGCACGTCAAGCTTATGTGTTCCTGTACTCGGTTGTCCCGTTGAAGGCAACAGTGGAAATAATGCTGCGAAAGTAGAATCTTTGGGGTTGAAATCGCTAGTAATTATACCCCGGCAAAGTTGGCCACATGACACTTCTTTGCAGTTAGCCGCACACTTTTTGCATGATTGAAGTGAACACAAAATCGTTTCTTTGAAGAAAGAAACACAAATATTTGGAGGCCCATAAAAACTCCTAATAGTCCTCAATAGGTGAAATTTCGACTAGGCTGGAAGACATTTTGGCCACGTAGTTACGAGCAAACTCACCGCAATGCTAACTGAGTGTCATTTAAAAAATTGTTCAAAAACGGAAAATATAGTCTACAAGAGCATTCTCCAGTTAATTCTGAGTTGAAGGGTGGTTCGATTTCAAATTTTGGTTCGTTTGTACCGGTTCATCACGAGTGAAGTATCCAATAGCCCTGGTCGGGACCCAGATTAGCTCCGGAGCTAGTCCACTCTCCTGCCTCTGTGACCCCTCGCGCCATCTGAGGACGCCGTAAATCGCCTAACTAGAGTCTTCACACATCCGCTGCCGCGGCGCCATATTGATACTTCCAAACGAGGATGGAGTAGAGTACGCAGCGTACACCAAATAGGGTTTGGATAACATCGACCTCCCCCTTTCATTTAACATGCTCCATCTTACCAGAAACATGTCTTTCATATTTATTCATATTTTTATTCATATTCATATATTCATACTACTAACTGCGGCTTCGTTTTCGACATTGATAGTAATTAAGGATGACATATGGCTTTATTGAATCGCCTTTTTGAAATGCGCTGCGCATTCTACTTCTAGAGATACCAACAAAGGAGGCAGTTTGAGTTCTTTATTTGGCTTAAACAATGCATGTATACTTATAAATAAAAAATAGAACCTAGAAATAGAAATAAAACTTTTAGAAGAAAGTGATCAGCCCATATTTCTTATCATTTCTTGTCTTTCTTATTTTAACTCCTAGGGTTCGATGCATAGGCAGCAGATCTGTGTGGGAAGGATACAATACAGACTGTTCCATCGGCTGGCCAACGAGAGTCAATTTTTACGACGACAAGTACACATTTAAGTCACCTCCACTATAGAAGTAAAATTCGTGCCGCATCTCAAATAGGGAATGAGTAACGGGATGCGCCACGCACTCTATCTCCGCTTTATTTAGGTCCCCAATTCCCATGCGCCCAAAAATTCAAACTAAAAAAATAATAAAAGAAATTTTAGCCTATGTAAAAAATTGAGTTGAAATTGAAGTAAAACGAAAAATAAAACTGCACAAAGCATGGGTTAAAATAAATAAAAGAAATAAAAGGGAGAATAATGTCAAAATATGGTCAAAACTCGACCGTGGACCACACCACCTCTGCGGTGTTTGGTAGGATCAATAATACACCGCAAACATCAGAGGTGTGAAGACTCCGGTTAGGCGATTTACGGCGTCCTCAGACAGCGCGACGGGTCACAAGGGCAGGCAACGGGACCGACTCCGCACTAATTTGAGTCCCAACCAGGGCTAATAGGCATTCGATTCGTGATAACCTTGTGCAAATAAACGCAAAATGGAAACTGAACCACCGCTCGTGTCAGATTTAATTGGTGAATGCACTCGTGGGTAATTTTCCCATTTCTGAAAATTTTTTTCAATTCGACTCAATTCACATTTGGAGTGAGTTTGCTTCGTAACTGAGTGACTGAAATGTCTTCTAGCTTAGTCGAAATCTTACCTGTGGAAGTCTATAGGGAGTTTTCATAGGCCTCCAAATCGTTCTGCTTCTTCCTTCAAAGAAATGCTTCTGTATTCGCTTTTACCATAGGAAAAGTGCGCGGATAAGCACAAAGAAGTACATGTTGGCAACTTTGCCAGCGCATAATTACTACAGATTTCAACCCTAAAGGTTCCAACTCCGCGGCTTGATTTCAGCCATTACGTCTAACGGGACAGACAAATATAAGAGTACTGAAACTTGATATTCTAGAGTTAGAGTCCTCTAAAGTGGAGACATTTTCTAAAATTGCACTCAAACAATCGGATCCTTTGAAAAATTTTATCGCTGTGATCTCGGTGAGCGAGGGAATCCAGAAAACTATGTATTACTATATATAAGGTAGAAAATAGGCTATAATAGGCCGAATCTCTTGCTTCATTAGCTACCTAGGAGCTACGGGTGTAACTATCTCCCGCGAGGGAAGAGGTCAGCCGCGCCAGGCAGAAATTAGGTCACTGAACTATTTTTCAGGCGCTCGCTAGGCGATTTGCAGCTCATCGGGAGGAGAGCTCGGTGCTGATCACGAATCTGTGCCTTAATTTACAATGCGCTCAGTTTGAAGAGCACTACAGAAAAGCGGCGGAAAAGGCGGTTTTTTTCGCTTTTTCCGCCCAAAGACCAAAAGATAAGGCCGGTATTGTAGGTGCTTTCAAAGGTGTAATGTCATCATTGTCGTCCGCTTTTCGTCTCCGACAAATGGGAGTGCCGTAAGAATTTCATCAAACCGAAAAGAAATAGAATTTCCTAGCCCTACCCCGAAGCCAGGACGGTTTGAAGTGGACCTGGCCCCTCAGCGGAGCGGACCGGAAACTTTTGTTTTGCATGTAAAAGGTTTAGTAAGGCAGCCGTTAGACTCTCGGTGAAGCCTAGGGGGTTGGGGTGGATGAGCAAGGTGGATGAAAGGAAGATCGCACGCCCCCCAGCAGGGGCGGGTGTACCTCCCTCCGAGAACTGCGGCTGCACTCGCGGCATGTGGCTCCCACCACGATAGGAGCGTAATGGACGAGACTGCGTGCGGCGCCGCAAGACTCTGTTCCCGGCACTTTGGCAACAAGCGGTGGACGACAGGCGGCGGAACTCGTGAAGTGGAGCACTCATGCAGTCCTGCCACCGCCGTCGTCGTCGCCCAAAATCATGCCATAAAAGTGTGCGGCTGCGGCACGGCACTACTCGCTGCCTGGGTCAAGCTCTAAGTTCCTGTCGTAGGACTGTGGTATACTTTCGTGTCGCGCCTGCGACGGATCGGGGCGACAGTGTTGTGCGGATTGCTACGAACTGCGCAGATACACAACGCTGTCGCCGCGACCCGTCGTCGGGGTGACGCGGGAGTAAATTATAGGCCCTACGATTAGGGATAGGACGCCACCTTGCCGCGAATGTGTGTGGAGACCTTTGGTGCGGATCGCGTCGCGTCGTTGACGTACACAACGCGAATTCGCGGCTGAACTATTGATTCTGCATCTTTTGCACGTGTTTACGTCGCGCGCACACTAAGGCCTATGTTCTACTCCCGCGGGAGCATCCGCGGATGGGCGGAAATCGCGCCGGGCCACTCGTCGCGGGCCGCCACATCCGCCGTCCGCGGATCGCCGCCAACAGACGACGAGGGGGCTGTTATACTCCCCGCCTGCGGGACGGCAGCCGTGCAGTGCACCGCGGATGGCTGTTGTACCATGGAGTTCGGCGCGGGAAACGCGCTCCAATGCTACGCTAGCCGTCCCGGGAGGACGACGACCGTCCGGGGTGCTCCTTTCGTCCGCGGACGTCCCGCAGATGCTCCCGCGGGAGTATAACATAGGCCTTAGTGTGCGCGCGACGTAAACACGTGCAAAAAATACAGAATCAATAGTTCAGCTAACCGTCCACGAGTTAAGGTTTTGTGTATACTTCCCGTGGCCGCGAAACAATCGCGGCGATGAGTATGGGGTCGTTTAGTGTGCGCGCGACGCGCAACGCGATGCATGTGTAGTGGCCAAATTGATCGAGCGACGCGATTAATCGATTCCACCGCTACAAATGGCATCGCGCCGCGCGCCGCGTGCACACTAAACGACCCCTATTGCAAAGCGCGTCCGCTCATCGCTGTAAGCTAGCGCGACACCAATCCGCCCAGGACCCACGATACGCAACGCGCACGTTGTGAGAAAGGTAGGTCCGAAAGCTGCCAACAGGGGCGGTTAGTGACGTCATACTGGCGCCGTCGCCGCGTCTTGCGCTAGAGCGCGGAAGTGTGCACCGCTTGCCATTGTTTGCGCTTTGTCGGCCGGTGCAAGAGGAGGAAAACAGTGGAGTGCTTCGCTTTGTAGATTGGAGAAATAATCCAACGTTTCTTAACGCTTACGAGTGGCGTGACACTTGGACTGCGACAAGAGAGCTGGAGGACGGTGGCGACCAGGTGACGAGCAAGAGCAAAATTTAAACGATAGTTACAGATTATTGTGTCAGTGACCGGAAAGTGTGCAGAGAGTTTCGGAAACCAACCGTCTTCCACACGTCTATAGAGATTCATTAGAGTGTCTTGTAATATCTGTAGTTTTCCTGTCGCACCGGACAATACAGGAGAGCAGCAAAGAATGTTCGCCAACAGCAGCGCCGACCGGTTGTAGCCCATTGGAGAATCTGTGGAAAAGGCGCACAAAAAAAAACGAAAAACATTAGCGGCTTTCTTTGTTCCCTACTTCATCATATTGCCTCTCTCACTAGACATTGGACCTGACACCAATTTGTATAATTCGAATCCGTCATGTTTTCAAACCCTGGTTAAAAGGATTGTGCAAACAATGAGATTATCCATTATCAATTCAGGGAATATGAATTACTCGGATTTATACTTCGTCGTATCGCCCCTCCCATGCTTGCAAGTACTTGCAGAGCTATGGTGGTTGGAGGGGTCACCATAGCATGCCGCGGCATGCAGGCGTGGCGAGTAGCTACATTCAGCGAATGTAGATGCAGTCTTACCTCGTCTTTTCGATTACAGATCCGCGTTTTGTCTGCTTCCGTGTTGGACAAGGGGGGGGAACTTTAGGATGTAGGCAATTTTAACACGGGTGCGTCAGTCGCCCCACACTCCGGAGTCCCAATTCGGAGAACAGAGCTATAGGATTGTTTGTTTGTTTTCTTTATTATCCGTGTGTCTCGTTTTCTTTTTTTTGTATTAGTGACAACTTTTTCAAAGGTGGTCCCCCTCAACTACCACAGCGCCACACTTGCTTCTGGAACTTCTAGATAATGTCCATCCGTACCCTCGTTTTGGAATTTCCTCACCAGATGCGTCTTTCCTGTTTTCCATTTGCCCTCACTCACTTGAGGCACTTTCAGGCCTCATCTTGTTAACAAACGCTCGCACTTCTCACCTCTACCAGAATGCATCAAGCGTGCCTCACTCCACTGCTTTTCTTTTTCTGCGCCAGTCGAAAGACCGCGGGCAGCAGCCGCTGGTGCACACTTTCGCGCTCTAGCGCGCCCAGCAGCAAAACGCGGCAACCGCGCGCGCATGATGTCACTAGCCGTCCCTGTCTGCGGACCGAAAAAGTATACTATGCCCGCGATGGCGTTGGAGGTATGCGCCGGGCTAACGAAAGATATCGCTTGTAAAGCAGGTTCTTCTTGTAAAGCATGCTCTCTTTGGCATACGGCCATCACCAGCTAAGCCACTTTTAACAAAACGTGATCTCTAAATGTTAGTGATGACGAAAATACAAACAAACATACATCGAGAAACAACACTACATTCGCTACTTGCAGAACGTTTCTGTGACGAACTTCTCGTCATCGTGGGCCGATGGACTGGCATTCTGTGCTCTGATTCACCGGTTCGCCCCAGACGCATTCGATTTCAACCAGCTGGATCCCAAGAACAAGCGACACAACATGGAACTCGCATTTCGAGTGGCAGAGTAAGTTGGCGGGCAGTAAAAATTGTAGCAACCGCTTTACTGTCTCAGCCACAGAGATGTGCGGAATTTCCGTTTCCGTGTTCCGAATTCCGGTTTCCGGCCATTTTCAGATCTTCCGTTCCGTTCCGTGTTCCGCCTGTTTTTGGGCCGGAAGGCGGAAACGGAAATGGGCACTCTATTGAACACAATCAGCTTATCAATTAAAAAGGGTTCTCCTTCATATAATTGTGAGAGAAACACTGCTTGATAACTCTAGTATTAATATTCTTGATACTGGTTAGATTACAAAAACTCAAAAATGGCGACAGCTGAGCGCGAGGTATAATTAATGTGCACAAAAGCTATGTATGCATTGTATGCTAAGAAATACACTCAGCATTTGAATGATCATAAAAATCCTGATCCATTAGTTACAAACAAGTGCTCCGACACGCCTATCGGCGTGTCTCGCACTTCCGCGCTTCGCGCGGCCTTGCACTGACCTACGAAAAGCAATATCTGTAAAAAATAAAATTCGCTAACATCTAGGTTTTGCTGCGTACATTATCGGCGTGAACCCGTTCACTACTCTCGTCATAGGAATTCTCACCGGATCTTCCTGCAACGTCATTGGTTTGTGCTGCTCAGTGCTTCTGTCCCTCAAGTTGTTCCTCTGAATGCCGTTTTCATGAATTCAGACCCTTGCTACGTGGCCAGAGAACCCATCTTATAAGCCTTTATTCTTCTTACGCGACGTAGGGGAGGACACTTCCACTGAATCTAGAAGCTCAGAAACGCATGTTTGCCGCTGTGTCAAGCAGGAAGAAGCTGCACAGATGGTGTATTTCTTGTTATCTGTATTACAGTACCGGACATGCCGCTGCGTCCAACAAGCACAAGCGGCGCAAAAGATGAGAAGCAGCGCAAAAGGGCGCCGGAGAGCACCGTTTTCCGCTCGCCACGCGCCGCGTCTGAGGCAAGTCGCGTTAGTGCGTGGCGTTCTCAACTTCTGGACGTTAGACTGAATGAAGGAGCTTATCCATGCGTTCGAACGAGCATGGCCTACTGTTTGGAACTAACTTCCGGCATGGCGCGCGCTCTGAACAATGCATGTGGACCGGCAGAATCAATCGAGTGGGCGCGACCGCTCGCAGAGTGACGTTAGGCTGATGGGCTGATGGAAGGAGCCTATCCATGTGTTCGGACGAGCATGCCCTACTGTTTGGAACTAACTGCCGGCATGGCGCGCGCTCTGAACAATGCATATAGGCCCGGCAGAATCAATCGTGTGGGAGCGACAACCTGTAGAGCGAGCGACAGCTTCAACAATGAGCGCATGGGGAGTTTTAACGAAAATTCCTAGCCTTCCTACTGTGGGGTGCGTGTAGCGCAGTCGGAGGAGGCGCGACTGTCGCGTGCACCCGATACCAGGTTCCTGGTTCGGATTTCTCGCCCAGGCCAACCAAGCCTTCCATCCCTCCGGGGTCGGTGAATTGGTACCAGACTTGTCTGGGAAGGATAAAGCGCTGACTTGTCCATCGGCTGGCCACCGCAACTCATTGTATGGCCAAATACTCATTCATGTCGCCTCCACGACATCCTGTAGAAGTAGAATGCGCTGGCGCATCCCAGAAGGGATTGAGTAACGCCGTCCTTTATCCTTTATCCGATCCTACTCAGGCATTGCTCTAGGACTATCGAGTGGGCGCGACAGCTTGTAGAGTGCGCGTTTAGGGAGTTTTATCAGAAATCCTTAGCCGCCCTACTCAGGAGCTGCTCTAAGACTGTCCAGCTTGCATCTGGAGTGCGCCGTGAGCAATGCATATAGAATCGAACCTATCAATCGAGTGGGCGCGACCGCTCGCAAATTGCACGCGCAGGCGTGTTTGGAGCGCGATAACTCTGTCACGTGTGAATCCTTCCTGCTGCAGCTTTTTGTAATCAGTAAAAAGTCAGTAAAAAGCTCTTGCAGCTCGCAAAACACAGCGATGTAGCCTAAGAACTGACAAAGTTACGGTGGTGCAAAAATGCAGATCAGGCTTGTACAACCAATTTTTTTCGGTTTCAGGCGATCAGTGAGGGGAGAGGCGATGAGCTAACGGTCTACAAATGCATACGCTAACAGACCGCTCAACGTACTTTACAAGAAGGCGCTTACAGCTCTCCAGCTGCCTAACCTGCCTTAGTTACAGCTGCCGCTTTAGAGCGGCGGACGGCAACAGTAAAGATTCTTCCGCCCTCACTCCTTCCAGTTTTGAGTTTTCGGCACTCGCAATGACACTGTTCTGTTCAGCTCGATGAGCTCTATCGAACGGTGTCAATCTCAGCCAGTTTTGGAAAAATCGATTTTTTGACAATTTCGCGTCGAAGAAGGCGTCGCTCTAGGTCGCGGCAGAGAGTGATGACGTCATCGAAAATCAATATTTCCGAACCGGGCCAGATTGGTTAAGATTCGATAGAGCTTTTCGTGCTGAATTGAACAGTGCTGCTACGAGTAGCGAATACCGTAGTCTGGGCGAGTAGGAGCACGGAGAACATCGACCGTTATTGTGCTAAATTGCACATGTTCGGAGCGCAGCAGCTCGGCCAGGTTCGAGTCGTTTCGGCTGCAACTCGTGGGTCTTATAGGCAGTAAAAGGTTCTAGTAGCTCACCCAAGTAGAAGTGGCGTAGCTTAAGAAGAGGCAATGTTACAGAGATGCGAATATGCAGACGCGGGTTGTGTGAAGCATTTTTTCCGATTTCGGTGAGCCACAGCGGGAAGACGCAACTAGCTAACGCGCTTAAAATGCGTGGGCTAACAGGACGCTTAAAATACCTTACGATGACGTGCTCAGAACGCCTCAGCTGCCTAAACTGTCTTAGCCACAGCTGCCAGTTTAAAGCGTCGGAAGATAGCGGTTAGAGTTTCTTGCGCTCTTACTCGCCAAGATTTGAGTTTTCAACACTCGCAATGGTACTTTTCTGTTCAGTATGAAAAGCGCTATCGTGTCAATTACGACCGATTTTGGAAAAATCGATTTTTTGGCGGTTCCGCACCGAGGACAAGGCCACTCAAGGCCGCGGCAGAGCGACGATGACGTCATCGAAAATCGATATTTTCGAACCGGGCCAAATTGGTTACTATTCGATAGAGCTTTTCGCGGTGAATCTAATGGTGTTATTGTGGGTATCGAAAACCCAAATATGGGTGAGTAAGAGAGCAGGAAACTTCAACCGCTAAGTCCGCCGCCTAAAACGGCAGCTGGTACTAAGGCAATTTAATAAGCTAGGGAGTTGTGAGCACGTTTTCGTAAAGAACCTTAAGCGTTCTGCTAGCCAGCGCATTTGTAAGATGTTAGCTCTTGGCGTCTTTCCGCAGGGGTCGACTGAATTTGGAAAAATCGTGTCACACAAGGCTGACCTGCATTTAGGCAGCGCTGTAACTTTGTCCAGTCATAAGCTACATCACCGTGTTTTGGCACACTACTAGAACATTTTGCTGCCTACAAAACCAACAAGCTGCAACCGGAAAGGTTCACACTTTACAGAGCTATTGCGCTCAGAAGACGCCGCGCGCACAATTTAGCACAACAATGGTCATGCTCTCCTCGCTCTTACTCGCTCACATCACAGGTCTCGCCTCTCTACGTAAAAACGTTCCATTCAACATCAAAAGCGCTATCGAATGGTGTCCAACTTGGCCAGATTCCAAAATATTGGCTTTCGGTGACGTCATCGGCCCTCCGCTGCGGCCTCACCCCCGATGCAAAATTGTCAAAAAATCGATATCTCCAAAATTGGTCGAAATTAATACCGTTCGATAGAACTCATCGAGCTAAACAGAACAATTTTATTGCGAGTGCCGAAACTCAAAACCGGAAGGAGTAAGGGCGAAAGAATCTTTACTGTTGCCGTCCGCCGGTCTAAAGCGGCAGCTGTAACTAAGGCAGGTTAGGCAGCTGGAAAGCTGTAAGCGCCTTGTTGTAATGTACGTTAAGTGATCTGTTAGACTATGCATTTGTAGGCAGTCAGCTCATCGACTCTTCCCGCAGTGATCGCCTGAAATTGAAAAAATTGGTTGTACAAGCCTGACCTGCATTATTGCACCACCGTAACTTTGTCAGTTCTTAGGCTACATCGCTGTGCTTTGGCGAGCTGCTAGAGCTTTTTACATGACTACAAAATTCACAGGCTGCAGCCGGAAGGGCTCAAACGTGACAGAGTTATTGCGCTTCAAACACGCCCGCGCGTGCAATTTGCGAGCGGTCGCGCCCACTCTATTGATAGGTTCGATCCTATATGCATTGTTCACGGCGCACTCAAGATGCAAGCTGGACAGTCCTAGAGCAGCTCCTGAGTAGGGCGGCTAGGGATTTCTGATAAAACTCCTCAAACTCTCACTCTACAAGCTTTCGTGCCCACTCGATTGATAGGTGCGATTCTATATGCATTGTTCACGGCGCACTCCAGATGCTAGCAGGACAGTCTTAGAGCAGCTCCTGAGTAGGGCGGCTAAGGATTTCTGATAAAACTCCCTAAACGCGCACTCTACAAGCTGTCGCGCCCACTCGATTGATAGGTTCGATTCTATATGCATTGTTCACGGCGCACTCCAGATGCTAGCAGGACAGTCTTAGAGCAGCTCCTGAGTAGGGTGGCTAAGGATTTCTGATAAAACTCCCTAAACGCGCACTCTACAAGCTGTCGCGCCCACTCGATTGATAGGTTCGATTCTATATGCATTGTTCACGGCGCACTCCAAACGCAAGCTGGACAGTCCTAGAGCAATGCCTGAGTATGAAGGCTAGGAATTTTCGTTAAAACTCCCCATGCGCTCACTGTTGAAGCTGTCGCTCGCTCTACAGGTTGTCGCTCCCACTCGATTGATTCTGCCGGGCCTATATGCATTGTTCAGAGCGCGCGCCATGCCGGCAGTTAGTTCCAAACAGTAGGGCATGCTCGTTCGAACGCATGGATAAGCTCCTTCATTCAGTCTAACGTCCAGAAGTTGAGAACGCCGCGCACTAACGCGACTTGCCTCAGACGCAGCGCGTGGCGAGCGGAAAACGGCGCTCTCCGGCGCCCTTTTGCGCCGCTTGTACTTGTTGGACGCAGCGGCATGTCCGGTACTGTAATTCCCCTTACAGCTTCCTTCTTGCTGATTCCCGTCCTAGGGCCGGATTCATTAGCGACTTAGAGCAATTTAACAGAGAAAATTACAGCCGAGACCCGATAGAGCGTCTTATCAAGCGATGTGGTGAGCTGCGTTATCTAATTTCTCCGCGTCGATGAGTCCGACCCCTTCTTCCACCTCCAGGTCCCTCCTTCCTGGTCGCTGTCCGGGTCCTCCCCCCCCCCCCCGGCGTGGTCTCCCTTCTCTATCTCATAAAGTTGCACTCCCATGCTTATGGCACGACGACGGTGAGCGGCCTTGTCGACGTCGTCCGTGGATCAGTCGAAAATGCGTCCCGAGGGAGTATTTTGTTTGTGGGTGGGTTCTTTGTTCCCGGCACTGTCAACATCCTCGGCGGACCTCGAGTTACGATATGAAAACTGCAGAAACGCCCGTCTCTCGGGCACAAATGGTGCCTTTTTTACACTTAACGCTCATATAAGGTTAGTAAGATGTGGGCTTCACAGGATTCTTGTGGTCTTTAATATGTAGCAGTTCTATGCCAACAAAAAAGTGAAATGTTTTCTTTAAGGCTTGCAGAAAAATATGTGAAAAGTTTCTTTGGCGTGTTCTTCAATAAACAACGAAATTGAGACAGATAACAGAGTTTCAACAGAAAAACGGCCTACAAATATATTAGGTTGGTGCATAAGTTCTCGGACATTTGATTCCTCCTGAATTGAAAGCGCATTTTCCCGCCAAATTTCTCACATGTATCAACGCATAAATGATCGATCGATAGAGAAAGGAAAGGGCTACAAAACTGTTCCTAACATTTACTTCTGCGTTGTTAACGTCAGCTATAATGGCTAAGCAATTCATCCCAACTGAGACGCATATTCGGCACGTCATGTTATTCCTGCATCAATCTGGCCTCAATGCCAACGAATCCTATCGTCGCCTGGAGGATGTTTACAATGAGAGGGCTCCTGCTCGAAGTACTGTGTACCAGTGGTTCTCGAAGTTTACAGTTGGTGAATTCTCCGTTGAAGATAATGAACGAGAATGACGCCCGATGACACTGGATTTGGATGGCCTCCGAAGTAGAGTGGAAGCGGATCCATACCAAACCACTCGCGAACTATCAAGAACTCTTGGTGTTAGCTACTCAATAGTCGTTCGAGGATTGAAGTCGATTGGCAAGGTGCAAAAATTGGGTCGCTGGGTACCTCACGACTTGACACAACATGACATGGATCGCAGAGCCGATGTCGCTCTGTCTCTCCTTACCCTCAGACGTACCCACGGATGGATGGACAACCTTGTTACCGGGGATAAGAAGTAGATACTCTACTCTAATTATCACCGGCGTGCACAGTGGGTAGACGCAACTGGAGAGGCAGAGGACGTTCCGAAACCCGACATTCACGTGAAAAAGGTGATGCTATGCATTTGGTGGAGCGTTCTTGGCGTAGAATACTGGGAGCTGCTGGACGAAGGATAACAGCGACGGCAGAGGGCCAGTTGAAGGTGGGCCCTCAACTGAGGAAGTTGAGCGCCCACCTTCAAACCACACGAGGAGAGCAAGTGAAGGTGTATTTTCAACACGACAACGCTAGACCGCATATTGCTAGAGCGATGGCGGCTGAGTTGGCGGACTACGGATGGACCGCTTTTCCACATCCACCTTACTCACAGATCTCGCTCCTTCTGATTATCATTTGATTTCAAGCCTTCAACGCTATTCGGACGGCCAGCAATTCAGGAACCGAGAGGATGTCAGGGAGGCACTGCTCAAATTTTTCGAATCACAACCGGCCAGGTTTTGGAGAAAAGGCATCCATGACTTACCAACACGTTGGCGAATTGATTGACAATTGATGTAAAGGGTGGTTACTTCAAATGATTTGATATTGCTGTTCGTATGTTGTGATAATAAATATTTCATGCCCCAAATGTCCGAGAACTTATGCACCAACCTAATACGTATCTCTACCTAGTAGATGGCGTGAGTCTTTTCTTATACTGCCTAATTCTAATAATACATGGTGTCTCTAGAAATGTAAAGGTGATAGGTGATAACTGTTCACTGTTAGAAAGGTGATAACTTTGGTCACAAAAATGGTAAGTTAAAGGCTCATATAAAAGCTTAAGAAGATAGGAATTTTTTGACGTATGATCGGGATAGACTGCGCCATGCCCTCGTCTGTTATTTTGCATTTCACAATCTATTGATAGTGTTTCGCTTGAATACTTGTTACAATCTCTTTACAAAGTGACCGTCTCGATTGATTTGTGCTTCTTTTAAAGTTTAAAACCTAAAACACACCATGCCTTGCGAAAAATACAGGGTATCCTGAAAAATACAGGTACTGTTTGAATGGTTCTAACATTCTTCTTCTTATTATTATTCTTCAGCGTTTGTCCCGCATCGTCGCAGGGTCCGCTCTTCTGGTGTTACGACACACCTTTCCCGATCCTGCGCTTGATCAGGGTGGACTCCAGCTACTTTCATGTTCGTGTGTAACGTATCGGACCAACGCTGCTTTGGGCGTCCTCTAGGCCGCTTTCCAGATACTTCCAACTCAAGGCCTATCTTGCGGACGTTGTCTTCTTTCCCACGCAGAACGTGGCCGTACCATCGCAAGCGAGCTTCGCGCATCTTGTCCGCTATCGGCGCGACACCGAACTTCTGCCGAATAGCATCATTTCTAATGCGGTCCATGTGGGTGACTCCAGCCGTCCAGCGCAGCATCTTCGTCTCCATGACGCTGAGGCGCGTTTCAACTTCCTTAGTCGCAGGCCAACACTCAGCGCCGTACATCGCTACTGGCCGCACGACGGCTCTGTAAATCTTCGACTTCAGGTGCTCTGGGATCTTCCTATCGCAGAGCACGCCAGTCAGCGAATGACACTTGGATCAAGCTGCACTCACGCGTGAGTTCACTTCAACCATCAGACCGCCGTCAGACGCTATTGCTGATCCCAGGTATTTAAACACCGAAGTGCGTGTAAGTTCAGTACCGTTAATCTTAATGGAGCCGGACTCGTTCACGTCAGTCGTTAGGTACTCGGTCTTCTTGACTTTCAATTTGAGTCCGAACCTCGCCAGACGGTCGTACCAAGCTTGCACCTGCCGCTCGAGATCGTCTTTCTCTTCGCAAGCGAGCATCACGTCATCAGCATAAAGCAGCGTCCATGGGACAGGCTTCTGAAGATCTCTCGTAATGGCATACATGACGACAACAAAGAGGAGCGGAGAAAGCGCTGAACCTTGGTGCACCCCAACAGAGATGGGAAACTCCATTGAGGTTCCAGCTGCAGCTTGCACTCTACTCTTTGGGCAAGAGTGGAGCATCCGCACCCACTCTATAAGTTCCTCAGGTACGTTGTGTCGTCGCAAGGCGTACCATATAACCTCACGCGGTACGCGGTCGAAAGCCTTCTCCAAGTCGAGAAAGGCGATATGCACCGGCTTCTGTCTCTCGCGATGCTTCTCCACCAGTAGGCGGGCGGCATGTATAGCATCAATGGTCCCACAACCAGACACAAATCCGCACTGGTTGTCGGAGAGCTTGACGATTTCACGGATTCGTCTGTCGAGGATTCGCTCGAAGATCTTCATGCTGTGCGAAAGCAAGCGAATCGGACGGTAATTGAAGCAGTCCGCAGGACTGCCCTTCTTCTTCCAGATCGGAATCGTCGTACTGTTGTGCCAACACTCCGGTACTTTCTTCTCCTTTACTACCTGGTTGAAGAACTCAGTCAACCACTCAGCAGGATACCAGAGCTTCGACTTCCAAACATCGGCTGCCAGATCATCCGGTCCTGTCGCCTTGCATGGCTTCATCTTCTTCAGAGCCGCTTCCGTTTCTTCCACGGTGATCTTGTGAACGGGACCGTGAACAGAAGCCACAGAAGGGATGGCCGGATGAGGAAATCCCATAGTGGAAATTTCCTCAAAGTAATCACGCCATCGCTTCAGCGCCTTTTTGCGGTCTGTCAGAAGATGGCCGCTTTCATCGTTGATGCCAACGAACTTTTCAATATCCTCGGTTTGGCGATGGCGGGTCTTAGCCAATCGGTACAAATACCGCTCACCATCGCGCGACTCGAGCTTTCGGTAGACATCACCATAATGAGTGGCTTTCGCAACAGCCACGGCTTTCTTTGCAGCCTTCTTCGCGTTCTGATACTCCTGCCAGTTGTCGGCTGTTCTGTCGCCGAGAAATACATGATACAGCGACTTCTTCTCTCGAACCTTCGCTTTCACGTCGTCTGTCCACAGCCATGCCTGCTTGTCGACTTTGCGTCGTCCAGGATTCGTAGTGCCGAGTTCCAACCTTGCAGCTTGGCGTATCGCGTCGGTTGCTTTCTTCCAAGTTTCATCGACAGTCGTAACTTTCGGTAACCGAACGCGAGAAATCACAGCTGCTTCCTTCTCTTTTATTTGCCACCACTTGATTCTTGCAGCACCGCATCGCTCGACCTGCTTCAGTCTCGGAGAGGCGATCTTCAAAGTACAGATCAGCGGTCGGTGCTGTGGGGCGATCGTCTCATACGGCACGACCTTCGCGTCTGTGACAAGGCTCCGGTCGCGATCCTTTACAAGCACAAAATCTATCTGAGACTTGGAGCTCCCACTATAATATGAGATGAGGTGGGAGTCGCATTTTCGGAAAACGGTGTTCACAATGGTGAGGCTATGCGATTCCGCATACTCAAGAATTCGCTCACCATCGGGGTTACGAGACCCGTATCCAAAACCACCATGACAGCTGTACCCGTCCTTCGCAGCACCTACGTGCCCATTAAGGTCACCAGCGACTATGATGACATCTTTCGACGGTACCTCTGCTGTCTTCTCATCAAGCAGGTTCCAAAACTCATCCTTGGCTTGATCGGAGCAGCCAGTCTGCGGAGCATACGCAGAGAAGAAGTGATAGAGTCGCTCCTTAGCGGCGACAACGATCTTCATCAATCGATCGTCAAAGCGCTCGACGCTTACAATCGAGTCACGAAATCGTTCGGAGACGATTATTCCGACACCACTGGTGGTCCTGGGACTTCCACATAGAACAGCCTTGAAGCCACGTCCTATGTCCCTTGACTTGCGGCAGGATCACCTCGTCTCCTGCACCGCACAGAAATCAACTCTTCTACGCTCCAGTGCTTCAACCAACTCGCACGAGCGGCCCGTCAACGTACCCACATTCAGCGTTGCCACGCGGGTCCTGCTTACGTTACAGGACTTTCGGACTAGCTCAGTTGCCCCCCGATGCCGTCCTCGCATCAGGGACCCTCGCATACTTCTCACACTCGCCGGGCTGTGCGAGTGCGCGTCGGCTCCCGCGGATGTCGTAGCATTATCTCGATACTCACTTAACGTCATCAACCATGTGATGTGACATGGGGTCTCCATAGGCCGGCCTGTTACAAGGGCCTGTCGCCTGTACTCGAATGTCCGTGATTAGCTTAGCTCGCAGAGCGAGCAGTTTCCAGTGGCACCACGTGGAGGAACGGACATCGCCACCTGAATGGTTCTAACATTGCTGCTAGTAAAACCTTTGAAGACGTTTGAAACTCATATGAAAGCACAGGTAACGAGATTTATGTAACGTGTAAATAGCCCCGTCTGAAACCTTGCATTTCAGACTTGTTTGATTGTGCATGGTCCGATTGCTTACAATCTTGTTACTACTTGGCCACATTAACCTATGATGTGCTTTTTTTTAATGTTTCGAACTTGGCAATGACGTGAAAGACACGTTGCATGGGAGTGATGACATTGAAAACGCGCTCCTATGCTAAAAGTGCGCTCCGATGCTCTCCTTTCAACGACGTCCCCGACGCCGCCATTTGTTGACGACGTCGGCGACGTCGGTGGTGACGTCAGCGTCGACGACGTCGGTGACGGGTCGCAGCGTCGACGACGTCGGTGACGGGTCGCAGCGTCGGCGACGCGTCGCCGAAGTATAACATAGGCCTTACTGATCTACTCGTAATGGATCCCCAACCTGGTCCTCCTTACTGCACCCACTTATTTGTAACTCCCTAATGGTCCCTCCTTATTGCCTCCACCCTTTTTGGTGCCACCTCCTGGTCTGCTTCATTGTTGTATGTGTCCTTCTTTTTGACTATTGTGTCCCATCGTGATCCCACCTTCATTGCTGGTCGCTCTCCTGGCCCCCATTTTCGAAGTCCCCTCACTGCTCTTACCCCTTTAGCGGTCCTCCCATCTTCATGGCACGAAGTCGGCGGCACGGGTTTGAGAATCAAGACGCTCAGAAACGCGCACATTAGTAACGAACACTTATTCTGAATCCAGAAGCTAACAAACACGAGCAGTTGCCGCTGTGTCAAGCAGGAAGAGGCTGCTCTTCCTCTACTGCTGAGGAGTCCCACGTTGAATTCTGAAAGCGGCTGCTCGTCGCATGATGCCGGTAATACACCTTCTTAATCCAGATGCTTCTAGCAAGGCGTAGAGGAGCCGTCTTCTGAACCCAGACGCTCAGAAAGGCGTGCAGTTGCCGCTGCGTGAAGCAGGAGGAGGCTGCACCTCTGCAGCACCAGCATCTCATGTTGAATTCTGAATTCTACGCTCGCCGCACGACGCGGAGACACATTTTCATTACCTAGATGCTTCTACCGGGACGTAGAGGACCTGCCTTCTGAAACCAGAAGCTCAGAAGATCGGTCTTCCGTACCAGAAGCTCAGAAGCGCGCGCAGTTGCCGGTGTGTTGAGCTTGAAGAGGCTGCACAGATGGCAGACTCCCTGTTCCCCGTATGAATTACCTTACGGCTCCCTTCTTACTGGTTCCCTGTCCTGGTCCCGCTTCCAGGTCCCTTCTTCCTGTCTATCCCTCCCCCACCCCTTGTGATCCTCCTTATTACTCTACCCCAATTAAGTAACCCTCACACGCTCATGGTATGACGGCGGCGAGCGAACGCCAATTGCGCGACATCGGTGTCACATCTTCTAATCCGATCTCCCTTACGTAATGAATACCCTTGCTGGTCCTCCTTACTCCCCCCCCCCCGTTATCGGCAACTCCCTACTGGTTCCTCCTTATTGCCTAAACCCTTATTAGTACCACCTCCTCTCCTGCTTCATTGTTTCCCCTATCGAACACCATCCCAATGCCTCTTCCAGGTCGCTCCTTCCTGGTCGCTGTCGTAGTCCCCCTTCTACTCCTACCTCTTTATTGGTCCTCCTATGCCAATAGCACGAAATTGGCGGCACGGCTTTTGAATCTGGATGCTCAGAAACGCACGTAGGTGCTGTTTTGTTAAGCTGTAAAAGACTGTGCTTCACCTGCTGCAGAAACATACCACGTTCAATAACAAATTTTTCCCGCGCTGTGGATGATGAGGCGTATCTCACTCAGATAAGATAACTCGACGGCCCGCGCTGTGGATGATGCGGCGTATCTCATTCAGGTTAGATCATCGACTGCCCTCACTGTGGATAATGCGGCGTTTCTCACTGCGGTTAGATCACTCGACCGCTCTCGCTGTGGATGATGCGTCGTACCTCACTTAGGTTAGATCACTCGACGGACAAACTCTTTTATATATAGGTGGTGAGTGGTGATAGCCACAAAGCCTAAGCCAACTTTGTAGGCATATGGCGCACTATCATGAAACAAAGGGCTCAGTAAAGGTTGTGGCATGCGGTTGTCTGCACCAAGATTACACCAGTGTTCCTGATCAAATTCCAACGTTTAATTTCGTTAGGTGTGATTTTCATCTGAATGGAGTTATGCGATTCATTTTTAATGAAGCGTCATAAATATCTGCCATGGGCTCTTATTTTGATTGACTATGGTGACTTATTGAATTCTGACACAAAACAATTGCTTCGAGAACCATCTATTAGGTTGAAAGATGGGTGCCTCACGAGCTGTCTGAGGAGCAAAGAAACCAACGATATGAGATCTCGTCCGCACTGCTTCTACGGAACGAAACGGACCCATTCCTTGATCGCATCGTAACCTGTGACAAGAAATGGATAACGTACGACAACAGGCGACGATCGGCACAGAAGGTGGGCAGCGATGAGAGCCCCAAGGGTTTTGCGAAGCCGGAATTGCACCAAAAGAAAGCAATGGTGACAGTATGGTGGTGTTCGCTGGGAATTATTCACCACAGCTTCCTCCCTCCCGGTGAATCCATCACGGCAGAGAACTACTGCATTGAAATTGAAGAAATGATAAAAAAATTGAAGGATATCCGGCCGGCCTTGGTAAACCGAAGGCGAGTTCTCCTTCTGCACGACAATGCTCGCCCCCATGTAGCACGAATGACGTTGCAGAAATTGAATGAGCTGAGCATTGAAACTCTACCACATCCTCCGTTTTCTCCCGACCTCTCCCCAACAGACTACCATTTCCTCAAGCATCTTGGCGACTTCTTGGTAGGGAAAATATTCAAATACCAACAGGATGCCGAAAATGTCTTCGAAGATTTCGTCAATTCCAGAACTTCTGATTTTTATGCTACTGGGATAAAAAAGCTTGTGTTACGTTTGCAAAGATGTGTAGAATCAGAAGGTTTTTATTTCGATTAATAAACTTGCCTACAAGCCGAGATATTAACTGTCTAAATTTACAGTGGTTCAGTGCCATTTATTTCGTTACAACCTAATAGGAGCTGTTCAGTAAGCAGTTGGTGTCACCTTGGGAGCAGAGTTTCTAGCCTGCCACAATCTGAATATTCTGTGGAAGTGTGAACCCACCGTGACTAATCAGTCATCCAGTTATCATATTAGATCCCAGAATGAATTCTGAGTACTGGTTTTGGAGATTACAATATAACTGCTAATGTTGAGTATGTGGATATCTGTGCAGTCACCACGCCGTCCATGTTGGCACAGGTTTCCAAAAGTGTTGAGAGGACCTGGTCCTGGTCAGGAAATGATTTAGGTTGCTTTTCCAGTTTTAGACTTCACCCGAGTCAGTTTTTTTAATGCGGGTCTGTAAGTAACCTCAAATTGTTAAGTCGGTTAGTCTACCGTTCAAAAAATACAATATCGCTCGCGCCCCACGGTCAAAAGTGGGCGAAAAAACGCCAACATAGCGTCGCAAAGCGTCGCACGCTCATAACTCCTTCAGTTTTGGGTTTCTTGAATAAAGGTTGGCACCATTCGATTCGCCTCTTCGTAATCTACACAAACATGTGTAAAGGTTTACCAGAACTCTCATATTTTCCCCGTGGGTGGTCCAAAATTGACTGGACGGGTGATTAGAGCAGCTTATTTCCCAGGATATGCGTGCTTTCGGAGTATCTCAAAGATGGCGTACGTCGCCAGTGCTCTGCCATGCCAGGAATGCCCCGAGAGTGCGCCGTGCACAATGCACACAGAACCTAACCAATCAATCGAGTGGGCGAGCGCATGTTCCCTGCGCTTCTATTTTCTCTCACTGGGAACTGCGACGTTTTCAAGACTATTTCGAGCCGTTTGGAGAATGTTATCAGAAATTCACCGCCACCCCACTCAGGATTAGCTCCAATCTGTCCCAGCGAAACTTTGGTGTGCGCCGTGAACATGCACAGAGAATCGAACCTTTCAATCGAGGGGGACAGCCTGTAGACTGAGCGTTTGGGCACTTTTATCATAAATTTTTTGCCGCCCTACTCAGCAATTGCTTCAAGGCTGTTCAGCAAGCCTTTGGAGTGCGCTATGAACAATGCATACAGAATCGAACCTTTCAATCGAGGGGGGGGGGGCGACCGCTCGCAAATTGCACGCGCAGGCGTCTTTGGAGCACAATAGCTCTGTCAAGTTGGAACCTTTCAGATTGCAGCTTGTAGGTATTGTGGGCAGTCGAACGGTCTGCTAGAACACCAAAGCAGAATGGTTTAGCATAGGAGGGGGCAATGTTATAGGGGTGCGAAGAGGCAGGTGAGGCTTGTGTGAAGCATTTTTTTCCGAATTCCGTGGACCACTGCGAGAAGACGCCACAAGCTAACGGCGTTAAAATGCGCACGCGAACAGAGCACTTAAGGTACTTTATGGTGACGTGCTCAGAAGTTCTCACCTTCCTAAACTGCCTTAGCCTCAGCTGCCGTTCTAGAGTGTCGAAAGTTAGCGGTTAGAGTTTCTTGCGCTCCTACTCGCCCAGATTTGAGTCTTTGACACTCGCTATGGCACCGTTCCGTTCAGCATGGAAAGCGCTATCGAGCGGTATCAATTTCGACCGATCTTGGAAACATCAATTTTTGACTGTTTCGCATCGAGGACGAGGCCGCGGCGGAAGGACGATGACGTCATCGAAAAATCGATGTCTTCGAGTTGGGCCACGCTTGATACCATTTGATAGAGCTTTTCATGCTGAATTGAATGATGTCATTTAGACTGGGAAAACTCTAATCTATGCGAGCAACAGCTCGGAGAACATTTACCGTTGTTGCGCTAAATTGCACGCGCGGGCGTGTTCGAAACACAATAACTTTGTCGAGTTCGAGTCGTTTCGGCTGCAACTTCTGGGTATTGTAGGCAGTAGAACGATATATTAGTATACTAAAGTAGAATGGCTTACCTTAGGATGGAGCAATGTTACAGCGGAGGGAATATGCAGGTGAGGCTTTTAGGTTTTTTTCGATTTTGGTGAACCACTGCGAGAAGACGCGACGAGCTAACGCTCTCAAAATGCGTATGCGAACAGAACACTTAATCTACTTTGCGATGACGAACTCAGGACTTGTCAGCTCCCTAAATTGCCTTAGCCCCATCTGCCGTTTTAGGGCGGCGGACTTAGCGGTTGAAGTTTCCTGCACTCTTGCTCGCCCACATTTGGGTTTTCGACACTCCCAGTAACACCGTTTTCTTCATAACGAAAAGCTCTATTGAATGGTGTCACTCTCGACCAATTTCAAAAAAATCGATTTTTCACAATATCGAGGACGTGAGCGCTCTAGGACGAGCTACGCGGACGATGACGTCATCGAAAACCGGTATTTTCGAAAGTGGCCAAATTTCCTTGTGCAAACTTCGTCGAAAATCATCTAGGGATTAATTGGGGTGCTGATTACGAATCCGACGTCCGCTTTTGGAAATTCCGCCGACTTCAGCAGGTTACTTCCCGTTTGAGGGTGGTCGGGTGAGGATCACCTATCACTCTCAATTATCGGTATGACCAGTATCCTGCCGTATTCGTCCAAATGTTCTTCGGCATTGTGTTCGACACCCCGAATAGGTCCCCGGCCCTATACGAATTTTGAGCAAAATCGATGATCCTGACCCAACCACCCTCAATTATCCAGAAGAAAATCCAAAACCTACCGAAGTCGACGGAATTCTCAAAAACGGACGTCGGATTCGTAATCAGCCCCCAAATAACACCTAGACGATTTTAGACGCAGTTTGCACGAGGAAATTTGGCCAATTTCGAAAATATCGGTTCGATGACGTCATCATCCGCGCAGCTCGGCCTAGCGCACTTACGTCCTCAATGGGCTATTGTCAAAAAATCGATATTGCCAAAACGGTCGAAATTGACAGCATTCGATAGAGATGTTCAAGCAGAACAGAAAGGTGTTACTGGGAGTGTCGAAAACCCAAATATGGGCGAGTAAGAGGGCAGGAAACTTCAACCGCTAAGTCCGCTGCCCTAAAACGGCAGATGGGGCTAAGGCAGTTTAGGCAGGTGAGAACTTCTGAGCACGTAACCGTAAAGTACCTTAAGTGCTCTGTTCGCACACGCATTCTGAAGCCGTTAGCTCCCCGCGTCTCCATCGATTTTTCGCTGACGTCATCGTATTTCCGCCGCGGGCTCGTCCTTGATGCGAAACAGTCAAAAAATTGATGTTGCCAAAATCGGTCGAAATTCATACCGCTCGATAGCGATTTTCATGCTGAACGGAACGGTGCCATAGCGAGTGTCAAAGACTCAAATCTGGGCGAGTAGGAGCGCAAGAAACTCTAACCGCTAACTTTCGCCACTCTAAAACGGCAGCTGAGGCTAAGGCAGTTTAGGAAGGTGAGAACTTCTGAGCATGTCACCGTAAAGTACCTTAAGTGCTCTGTTCGCATACGCATTCTGAAGCCGTTAGCTCCCCGCGTCTCCTCGCAGTGGTCCACCGAAATCGGAAAAAATGCGTCACGCAAGCCTCACCTGCATTTTCGCACCGCTCTAACATTGCCCCCTCCTAAGCTAAACCATTCTACTTTGGCATACTAACAGACCGCTCGACTGCCTACAGGAACCACAAGTTGCAGCCGAAACGATTCGAACTTGACAGAGCTATTGCGCTCCGAACACGCCAGCGCGTGCAATTTGCGAGCGGTCGCCTCCCTCGATTAAAGGGTGCGAATCTGTATGCATTGTTCACGGCGCACTCCAAAGGCTCGCTGGGCAGCCTTGGAGCAATTCCTGAGTAGGGCGCCAAGAAATTTCTGATAAAACTGCCCAAACGATCAGTCTACAAGCTGTCCCCCCCCCCCCCCGATTGAAAGGTTCGATTCTCTATTCATTGTTCAAGGCGTTCACGGCGCACTCCAAATTCTAGCTGGACAGCCTTAGAGCAACTCCTGGCTAGGGCGGCTGAAATTTCTGACAAAACTCTCCAAACGCTCAGTTTACAAGATGCCCCCCCCCCTCGATTGAAAGGTCCTTCTTCGTCCGCATTGTACACGGCGCACACCAAAATTTCGCTGAGACAGATTGGAGCTAATCCTGAGTGTGGTGACTAGAAATTTCTGAGAACCTTCTCCAAATGGTTCGAAATAGTACTGAGAATTTCGCATTTCCCGGTAAGAAAAAATAGAAGCGCAGGGAACATGCGCTCGCCCACTCGATTGATAGGTTAGGTTCTGTGTGCATTGTGCATGGCGCACTCTCGGGGCATTCCTGGCATGACAGAGCACTGGCGACGTACGCCATCTTTGAGATACTCCGAAAGCACGCATACCCTGAGAAGTAAGCTGCTCTAATCGCCCGTCCAGCCAATTTTAGACCACCCACTGCGAAAATACGGGTGTTCCGGTAAAGTTTTACACAGGTTTGTGTAGATCTCGAAGAGGTGAATCGAATGGTACCAACCTTTATTCAAGAAACCCAAAACTGAAGGAGTTATGAGCGTGCGACGCTTTGCGACGCTATGTTGGCGTTTTTTCGCCCACTTTTGACCGTGCGGCGCGAGCGATATTGTAGCAGCATCAAAAAAGCCACAGGCACTAGATATGGAAAGGCTGCATGCTGGAATAGTGAGGTTAAATCCTGAATTTGTTTTCATTTATTGCTCTAGCCATAGCTAAAAGGTTGTCATGAGAAAATTATAAATTCATGCTTTGTTATGTTATGTTATGATGAAGATGAACATTAAATTGTGGAAGATTCTGCTGCTCGCAAAGTTCTTAGCAAGAAAAAGTGCAATAGAAGCAGCTTCTGACGCCGTTTCAGATGCACTTTTGAAAAAATGGCGAATATATGTCATTTCCGTTTCCGCGTTTCGTATTCCGGTTTCCGGCCATTTTTGAGCGTTTCCGTTCCGTCTTTCGTCTTTCGCTTTTTCCAGAACAATTTCCGCACATCCCTGCGCAGCCATAACAGCTTCTGATCGGTTAGATCGCTGAGTGAATCGAGCCATTTCAGAGAGCACGGAATCTGTCCCCTACTGGAGGTGGACGACATGATCCTGATGGGCGACCGACCCGATTGGAAATGCGTCTTCACCTACGTTCAGTGTTTCTATAAGCAGTTCCGTGACCGCCCTTGATTACTGAAAGCTTTTCTTAAAGCAACTTTACGACTCGCTTCTGCAGGCACTGTAGGCATACTCTGCAGCACCGTAGAGTCCTCTCTCTGATCGTCCTGTCCGTGAATTCTATTTGAGCCGCCCTCTCTTCCGCGGAAATGGCCTCTACCTGCAACACCGACCTTATTCTGCATGTCATGAAAACTCCGGATTAATCCGGTTATTTTGCCTGATATCACTGACCATTTTGTTTTGTCGCTGTTTGTGCTGTGCCATAGTGGAACCGACGTAGGCTGTTGTTCAACAGCAGTCCGGTAGCGTAGCGCGTGCTCGTGACTTCACGGCTGCCGCCGCTCTTCCGACCAAAGCTCTCGCAGCCGGACTGCTCGTGCTTGTGTTCGACCAATCTGATGTGCGCTACTACTTAACGCTCTTTCGTTACCTTCTACCTGTGTTCAATCGCTGGATTCGTGATTCTTTCTAGTCTTGTGTAATTTCAAGCCAACTAGGTGACGTTCTAAAGGCTGCCACTATGCACTCGCCACAACATCTTGATCCGCATATCACACAATTGGTCAAGCGTTGAGGAACTCATTGTTTAACAGTATCACACTGCATATGTATCTATTTCACTGCGAACAGCAATCTTTCACTCATGTGCTCTAATAATAAAGGTATATCCACTCTGGGACCAAACGACAACATCAACAGCAGCAACAACGATTCGATACTGTGCACAGAAAGACTTCTCATAGTACAGTGACATAGTATACTGGAGAGTCCTTTGCAACGAATAGGCCACCCTGCTACATGACCTATGCATCACATGATCAAGAACACATGTGTGCCTCCTTGACGTCAAAGGGGTGCTTGCCCAGCGAGAGGAAAGGGACTACCCTTTATCTCATCCACACTAAACAACAAGGCGATAGCACAAGCCAGACAAACAACAAGAACATCGAATTTCGAACAAATGCTCAGCACAATGGATATCAACGAAAAATGAGACACGAAGTAGGCCCGCAATTGCACGACCTGCTCACTACTCTCACATCAAACCATCTGCTCCTTTTCCTCCGCTTTTTTCGCATTCTAGAAACATAAAAGCTGTTGCGAATAATAAAATTCTCAAGTCCCGCTGTACTAAATCTAAAATGTTCCTTATTTACCGACTCAACGCCGTTCACTTCCCATGTTCACCATCGTGCCCTCAGAGATGCTGCTGAGTTTGCTACCCACAAGGGAAGGATACCAGGTAGCGGTGGCAACTTGAGATGAGATGCGTATCATGGGATGCAGCTTCGCATGTTGATTCCAAATATATGGTCACTACCTGTAACGGTGATGGATTGGGGCTTCTGTTCACGCCTAAGAAGGTTATTTAAGGCATCGATCGCTATGATATGCACAGCGCAAAAGAATCAAATTTGTTCTGATGACATATCCAGGCTTCGTGTACACCAGGTACCTCCAGGAGTAATCCCGGATCACCTTGTATTAACATTGGCAGAAAAATCTGTAAAATTCACTTGTACGCTTTGCACTACACGTCACGTCACTCTTACCATTTATAACGGTTTTTCGTAATTACGATTTACGAAATTTCGAATATCATTTACGCACAACCCTGCTGGCCACTGCAATCCCATCACGTCAGCGACTGCAGCTCGCTGTCATATTCTTGCATGCCGCTGGAGGACATATTGATATTGAAACAGGTCTGTGCCGACCATTTAAAAACTGTTAAAGGTAGACAGTTTTTGTTAAAAATAAGAGTGAAGTGCTGTCTGTCAAAAAAAGTGTGCGCTCTCCTGACTATAAGATTATCACGAACAAATCTGGAGCGGATTTCTTAACTTTCAACACTCCAAAGATCGAGACGAGGTCGAAGAAATCGCCCAAAAAACTTCGTCTGTGGTTATTTGGGGTGCTGATCGCAAATCTGACAGCCGTTCTTACAAGGAGAGCCTCCAAAATAGTTTTTTCGGAATGCTTTTCTGTGGTCGAAATAAGGAGTGTGGACGAGTGAGCGTGAAGTTCATCACGCCCTGCGGCTACACCACCGAATGGTGTCGCTTGGCGCAGTGACGTTGATGTCGCCTCTTGGGCGCATCGAATGAGGTGTCGTCAAAATTTTTGCACACGTCGGGTCATTACTATTACGTGCTTGCGTGACCACAGGAATCAATCTACACACGATTAATGCTTTTAGTAAGCAAATGCAGCCCTTTTCTGCTTTCATTTGAGTTACCTCCTATTGGATCGTATTTGCACTGTATCATATCAACAACGACACCATAAATACACAAAAACACATACAATTCACGGGACATAAATTTGGTTTGACACCGGTAAATGCTTAATATTCACTAAAAGCATTAATCGTGTACAAATTGACTCCTGTAATCTCGCAAGCACATAATAGTGATTCGATGTGTGCAAAAGCTATGGCGATACAGGGGGCACGAATCGTGAAACCACTCAGTGCGGCAGAGGGCCGACATGGCCACCCACTGAGACAACCAACCACATTCGGTTGGGGGCAGCAGCAGTAGGTGCGGGTGAGTTCTTGCAGGTGAAAGACCACGATCCCGATAGCGTTGCTCACTCGCACCTAGCGTGATCGGCCAAATTTCAAAAACGAATGTCAGATTCGTGATGGACACCCGGGATAGGTATGATAGGGTAGATGAACCGGAGAACCTCTGTCACTGTCATTGCATCTAACGCTGAACGGCGAAATCTGCAGCCGCACGAAATACGCTGCAACGTACCCCCTCAATTCTTCACAGAAAAGTATGTGAGAGTATGTTTTATATGAATATTTTATTTATAAGTATGTTTTATGAAACTACCGCTCATATCGCTACTATCGATTTGAAAAAGGCCCTAACCTTTTGAGACTACCAGCAATGTTTGATGACTTGCCTTGTGAGCTTCGTTATGTGCGTGACTGGTACAGGTCCAAGATACAGTTGGCATGCTTCCAAACTCACCGTCAGAGGCAGCTGAAACTTCTGCTGACTCACTAGTCTCTGAGGCAGGGTCAAGCTTGAGGTGCGAGAATCGTAGGGGGTCGTACTGGGGCCTCGTCTGGAGGGGGGGAGTCGTACTCTTCCGGTTTTGGCAGAGGATTCTCTCTTATTTTTCAGATTTTAGGCGATGTTTTTAATTCTTAATAAGTTTTTTTTTCAGGAAAGTCTACGAAGGCGTGGAGCCTCTCCTTCGTTCCCTGGAGTGGTGAAAATTAATATTAAAAAAGCTTAAATGGTGATTGTATTACTTGTTAAAAATAAAGATTTCTTGCCGGCAGATTTGGAATCAATGAGAGATTTCCATTTTTTCAGATTTTTTCCAGGAAGTCATGGCCACAACAGTTTTCTGCCTGAACGAGAGACATCTACGTCCCAAACTGCACTCTATAAAACTCGGAGTGTCAATCACTAAGAAAAACTAAGTGCTTTCATTACAATATTTTTGGGCATATATGAATCGTTTTTGAAATTTAAGTATTTCTAGTAATTCTGCAAAAATTGACCAATAATCACACCTCCTCGCCGCGCATGAAGACCCTCTTTTTCAAAACTGATTCATATATTATATGAAAGCGCATTTTCTCTAGTTTTCAAAAAGCTCTTAAGTTTTCAAATTTCCAAAAACTTACTGAAATATTATTTATACAAAATCACTTCAATTTTTTCGCACAAAAATCGAAGGACCCCGCCCTGTATGAAGACCTCTTTTTTGATGGCTGTTTTTTTACACGATAAGAAAGCTTTTTCCTTCTATTTTTCCAGAAGTTTTTGGCTTTTTCAAATTTTGAAAAACTTACCGATTTATCATAATTTTTCTGAACGTCAAATTTTGTCAATCCAGTGACGTCGATGCGGAATTGACCAGAGGTCGATCCAACTTGTTCGATTAAAAAACCATGATTTTTTTTACTGTGCTTTTGTCACGCTGGATACTTTCTGCGGCAAATTTTAACTGCATAGGTAGTCTGTTTTAGGAAGAAAAGAATTAATTCTTCATGGAAAACGAAAATTTTGAAAACGGTTCGTCCTAATCATATCGAAGATCGCTGCGAAGAAGGTTGTTTTTCTTTTGTTGTACAACAAGTGCTCCGACACGCCTTACGGCGTGTCTCCCACATGCGCGCTTGGCGCGACTTTGCAGCATCCGTGACCTATGAAAAGTAGTTGTTCGCTAGCATCTAGGACCTGGTGCGCACTTTATCAGCATTAAGCCCTTCACCACTTCGGCACTTTCATCGTAGACATTCTTTCCTGACCGGCCAGTAACGTCATTGGTTTGTGCTGCACAGTACTTCTGTTCCTCAGGTTGTTCCTCCGCAATCGTTCTCATGCTCAACAGCTAGCGTTTCAAGTTGTCGTTGACACGTCTTCCAAAGCCAGGTTCCCTCTCTCGTTTCTTCTTACTGGTTCTAATTGCTGGTCCGCCTTTACTGGTCTTCCCTCCCCCTCTTTAGTCCCCCACCTTCCTGGTTCCAACTACAGGCCCACTTCTTTGTTTCCACTCTTGACACCTACTGGTCTCTTCTTGCGGGTTTCCCCGTCCTGGCCCCTCCTCCAGGTTGTTCCTTTCCTTAATGGTCGCTCTCCTGGTACACCATAGAGGTCCCCCTTGCCGCCCTTCTCCACCACCCCCTTAGTGGTCCTCTCATGCTCACGGTAGACGTTGCTGACACGTATTCAGAATCAGGATGCTTGCGCGCGACGTAGTGGGCCATTTTCTGGATCAAGAAGCTCAGAAGCGCGCGCAGTTGCCGCTGTGTCGAGCATGAAGAGGCTATGCATATGGCAGATTCCTTGTTCTCAGTATGAATTCCCTTACGGCTCCCTTCTTGTTGGTTCCCCGTCCTGGTCCCGCCTCCAGATTCTATCCTCCAGGTAGATTCCTCCTCCCTCTCCCTTCGGGATCCTCCCTACTACTCTACCCCAATTAAGTAGGCCTCCCACGCTCACGACACGAAGACGGCGAGGGAACGCCTATTGTGTGACATCGGTGTCACATCCTCTAAATCCGGTTTGTCTTAATGGTAATGGATCCCTTTGCTGATCCTCCTTACTGTCCCCCCTCCCCTGATTGGTATCTCCCTAATGATCCCTATATATGTATTGCCTAGACTCTTCTTGGTGCCACCTCCTGGCCTGCTTCCTTGTTCTCCCATCGACCATCCCGATGCTCTTCCTGGTCGCTGCCGCCTGATCGCCGTCGGTTCTCCACTCTCAAAATCCCCCTTCTGCCCTTACCCCTTTAGTAGCCTTCTCATGCTAATGACACGAAGTCGGCTTCTGAATCTAGACGCTCAGAAACACGCGTAGGTGCTGTTGCGTTAAGCAGTAAAGGGTTGCATTTCCCCAGCTGCAGCAACACTCCACGTTCAATAACAAATTTTGCCCGCGCTGTAGATGAGGCGTACCTCATTCAGGTTAGATCACTCGACCGCTCTCGCTGTGGATGATGCGGCGTACCTCACCTAGGTTAGATCACTCAACGGAGAAACTTTTATATATAGGTGGTGATGGTGATGATGGTGATAGGTGGTGATATCTCACATAGGTTAGATCAATCGACCACCCTCGCTGTGGATGATGCGGCGTACCTCACATAGGTTAGATCATTCGGCCGCCCTCACTGTGATTGATGCGGCGTACCTCACACAGGTTAGATCATTCGACCGCCCTCGCTGTGGGTGATGCGGCGTACCTCACCTCGGTTAGATCACTCGACCGCTCTCGCTGTGGATGATGCGGCGTACCTCACTTAGGTTAGATCATGCAACGGACAAACTCCTTTATATATAGGTGATGATGGTGATAATCACGGCTTAGAATTTTATATGGTACAATTTCAGTCCCTGATGTACTTTCCCCGGAAGGATGGAAAAAATTTTCGCGAGAAGTCCATCCTTGAGCAGCGACTCCGTCAGTGATTCGAAGAGCCCTTCAAAAATTCTCGTAAGGAAAGCACTTAAGTCACCATTAGTAAGTAATACTTGAAATTTTATACAATACAATTTTGGACGTAGATGTCGCTCCTCCAGGTAGAATGCCGTCGTTCCCATAACATCCTAAATAAAGTTGAGAAAAATTTAACACCTCTCATCCATTCGAAATCTGCCGACAGAAAATCTTTATTTTTTGCCACACAATAATCAGAATTAGAAGCACTGATGATGTGAAGTTGACTGCAGCTGTTGACCAAGATTGGTATCGACCTTTATTCTGGCTAACGTTTCGGCGATGTCGCCTTCGTCAGAGCCTGGAAGAGTCGAAGTAATATTTGGAAACTATTCGCCCAAACACCATTTCATCTTACAGAAACTAATTCCTAAGGAAACATGGAGACAAGGAGCGATGTAGTAAAGAAACCAGCAACGCTAACCTTTACGGTAGAGGTCGAGATGATCCACCAGTCACCCTTAGCTGGAGGTGGGCTAACTCAGGTCGATGGGCGAGCTTATATTTACGGACCACTTCCCCCGGGGATCCCCCTGAGCACGACCACGTAGGTCAAACCCGCAGAGGCCGACGAAGGGCGCCAGTTCTTGCGTCACCGCGACGCACTCCTCCTTGCGGTTGATTTTTGGATTTTGGGCAGCGATCCAAAACGCTTCGAGTGTTCTGCGTGCCGAGATGTCGCGCTCGCACGTCAGGATCGTGACAGCCACCTCAACCATTGCACCACCATCCCTTCGGACCCTGTGCTCCCCTAAAGGGGTCGACATTTTGGACTTCCTTAGGCCGTCCAAGTGCTCCTTTACCCTTGTACACAGGGGTCTGCCCGTCTCCCCTATATACCCCTCTCCACATTGTCTGCATGTAATGAGATACACCACCGCCGATGTCATGCAGTCCCCTTCGCTTCCAAACGGGCAGATAACAAAGGATGGCGTGGTGCATGCCCTGTCATACAGCCGATTCCGGACTAGTTGTCCCTTTAGGTTGGTGGGAGGAACCTCTATCACTCTCACCAGCTCCTCTAGACCTGCCTTGCGTAGGCATGTGCGGACGGCCGCACTTGTTTCGTCTGTCCAAAAAGGGATGCAGAAGGGTATTTTTCCATCGTCCTGACGATGAGCCACCGCCACAGCTCGCCGTCTCCGCCATCCCTGAAACCTTTCTGCGGGATACCCGTTTGTTCTGGCAATACAACTCGCCAGATTCCTTGACGTGGCTTTCTCTTCCGCAGATTCCTTGACTTGGCTTTCTGCTCTCAGACGAAACTAAGGCCGCTGTTCTATACATATTTCGAACTATTCCTCTCTTCGTACTGGTCGGATGAGAGGATCGGAAGTGGAAAAGGATATTTTTGTTGCTTGGCTTGCGTAACCACCTCGTCCTGAAAACTCCTCCAGGGAGGCAAACCTGCTGTTCAAAAATGGAAGCCAGTTTTCTGTAGGTACTTCTCTAGTGAGCTTTATATGCTCCGACTGTTCGTTCAGCAGGTGGAAACAGGTGTCCATCTCAGATTGAGTGGAACACACGACGAAACAGTCGTCTATGTACCTACAGTAAACGATAGGTTTGCGATCTGTGAGCGGAGCTTCCACTTTCGACATGAATGCTACCGCAAGCACGGGAGCCAAACGTTGTCCCATTGCCAGTCCTCTCACCTGACTGTAGTACTCTCCGCACCACCTGAATATGTTGCAGTTTAGGCACTCATTCAGCAATGTCACGATCTGCTCAATGCTGATGCCGTAAAAATTCAAACTGGCTTGGTGTTCGGTGAGGATTTCGAAGACGGCCTGCAAGGCGCTTTCCTTAGAAACGTTTGTGTACAACGAGGATACATCAAACGATTTCATCACATACCCATCCTCAACCCTGGTTGTGTTGAGCAATTGAAGGAATGCCTCAGTGTTGGGCAAGTGTGAGGGAATAAATTTGAACAGCTGTACCAGGACAAGATTGAGAAGCCACGAGATGCGGTCTGTGGGACTAGCAACGTTACTTACAATGGGCCTAACCTTAAATAGGGAGGGGTCGAGAGCGGTAGCACCCCCGGGATATAGCTTGTGCGTCTTAATAACAGAGATTGCCAGGTCGGCAAACCTTCCTAGAGGAGTAGTTACACGGCTCAGGTGTGAACTACCTGTGTGTCCAGTGCTATACGTACTTATTCAGTGGTCAACAATATTCGTCTTACTTATCAATAAGATGCAGCGGTGTGTTTCGGCTAAGGAATCATATTAAAAGTGATCTAAACCTAAATATGTTTACATAGGAGTAATTTCACCAAAAACATGCAGAAGAAGCAAAAATGCAAACCAATGCTATTCCAGCAAAACGCAGTCAGGTGAAATTAGGCAGTGATTGCGCCTTGTAACGCTCAGAAACATTTCCAGATACACTGACTGGCAATAGTAGACAAGGATATTATGCGTATCGCTACAAATACCAGCATATTAGAAACGTAAACCTATCATTCTCTTGAAAACTATCCCACAACTCACATAAAGTCATCAAGCTACGGAAACTGTGATGAAAACAACACCGAAATCGTAACCAGCGCTCCCGAAAATCCTATCGCACTTAATTCTACCTTGGGAACCATCCCTCTTATGCGTGAGACAAGCCTCAATCCTCTTGACTCAATCAACCATCACGCTGGAATCACATGAACAGCTGCCGATTGCTCGTCCGCGCGAGACCCCAGCGCTGGAGACCCCGCACCTGAAATCGTGAGCATTCATGCGCACCCAACAATGGACAGACCCGCAGTTGGGCCAGCCGTATACTATTTAGTTAAGACATAAATATAACGTGCGCTTTAGCAAGATTCTATCTCTACGTGATATCGCTGAGCCAATTTAAATGCGAATTTGCCCTACGCAAAGACTTGCGAAGAAGAAGAGGAAAGGCTTATGGTAGCCAGCTGACGAAGAATCTAGAGCTGATCCTTCGCAGAAAAGTCCAGTACCAATTTACGGATCCCGGAGGGATGCAAGGGTTGAATGATTTGGGAGTTGTCCAAACCTTGAATCGATTCATGAGTGTAAGCGAAGGCTGGCGTTTCCTCCTTCCCCCTTGCCCCGTCAAAAGTCCTCAATTCCCATCAACTGCCAACTGCTTCGGTGATACAGCTATACGCCAGGGTTTTGAGGGACGTCGAAAGAACAGCTTTACTTCTACCAACATCGCCTGGACCTCACTGGACTACTTACGTCGACTAACTATTACTTCCCAAACAACTTGTGTGTTTACCGCACACTGATCGTAACGAACGACTTAGTTGTCCTGGGGCCGAATTCATCAACGACTTACGTAACTTTAACGGAGAATTCTAAGCGAAAAACTCAGATAACGCGGCTTATCAAGCGATATGGTGAGCGATAAGCCGCGTTATCTGAGCTTTTCGCTTACAATTCTCCGTTAAAGTTACGTAAGTCGTTGATGAATCCGGCCCCTGCATGCAACGATGAATCCAACACACCCTTTACAAAGTCACAGCTTGTTATACTCGTAACGTGTCGTGAGGAGTAGAAATATCCAACGGTCAAAACTTATGAATAGCTTTCTGCTGAAGACATGCATGAAGAGGAGAGGTGGAATGAGATGCGAAGAGAAGTCAAGGAGATGTCATGGATGTGGCTAGACACAACACAGCAGCGCTAACAATTCTACCAGCACCTGTCGAAGACGGTGACTCAGGCTTCGTCGCCAGTCACTACCACTTTCTGCCGACGCTTTGCTCTTAGTGGACGGTGTGACTCGTGGTTGTTCGTCCACGGTCCCAACGAGTCGTTCGAGTAGTAATCCATCGGATAGTGTGAGGTAGGAAACGGCACCTGTATAACTGGTACCTCAACAACCGAAAGGGAAAAGAACAGTGCAATCAGTCTAGCAAAACGGACTACCTCATCCAGAGCAGCGACTAGTTCGAACGGAGACAGCAATGGTTTCCGAAATTCAACGCCCCAATCAATGGATAAGCGTGGACATGCGACTTGAACCCAACTAAAAGAAGTACTGCAGAAAAACCTTCCGTTATGGGAACGAAGGCACGTCGCAGCATTACCAGTCGATCTCGTGGAACTTCGCCAATTTTCCAGGAAAAATTTCGGATAGCAGTACTCGGACGTAGCGTTTTCCCTTCGCTATCAGCCTCTGCTCTAGTTCCTGAATGTAACGAATTGAATGTTGTAACTACTCTTCCACTACATTAGAGCCTTTGCGATAACCTACTCTAACACCCCTAGCTTTGCAGGGCAAACATTAATCGCGTCTGCCTTGTGCTTTTGTATCGTTTATGTTTATGCCACATATTTACAGATAACCTAGGTACTAAGATGTCTACCAAAAAAGCAATCAAACAGAAAGCATAACAGAGTACTCTACACTTACCTCAACAATCTTAATGTTCCCTTGGCGTCCAAGACTACCTTGAATGAGACCAAACGTAGAGCATTTTCGAGCAATGTCGATTGCTTCTAAAAGTGCAAATATCACCAAATGATGTACCGGATTACTGCATCAGGATACTTACACGCATTAAAATGACCTTTTCATGAGGTGTTAAGAAACAAACTATTATAGTTCGAAAGTAACTCTATAAGCCTCGTCCAGTTCTCGACCAAGATTGTCATCAACTTTATTGCGGCTAACGTTTCAGCGTCCCCTTCTTCAGAGTCTGCAAAAGCCGACAGTATTTGTGATACTATACCTCAAACATCATTTTATCTTACAGAATACCACTTTCTAAGGAAAGTAGAGGCAGGATCCGTTGTCAGAAGTACGGATAACCTTCAAGGTGGAGGACATTGGAAAACCAGACACCCGTAGCTGGAGGGAGTCTTACCAGGATACTATCTCAACGGTGGGTCGGAACGGTGCAAGTGTTGTATATGGGCAGAACCGCCTCGCCCTGGGAAGTAACAAACTGCAGGTATCTCGACCCCAATACAACTCTGCGCAGAGTTATGGGCGACGGAATTCGCCTGTTGGCGCCCTGTTGATTCACGTGCTCCACAGCTGACGGGTGCGCGCGGGATGAGGGCTGCTATCGAGGGACGGCGCAGTGCACAGGTGGCGTAGTAGGGAAGAGCTCGGGCTCGTGAGCATGGGGTCGAAAGTTTGGATCCCGCAGGCTGCGTTTGTTTTGCACTTTAGCAAAATCCATGTTTATCATATAGGTAATCCACCTACGGTATTATAGTGTGTTATAGAGCATGTTTACATATAACATTCCACCCATACCGTTAACAATGATGGTCCAGGCAGGGTCACCGATTTCGCTGAAACTTCGTTTAGGGGGGGGGGGGGGGTTATTTGGGGTGTTGATCACGAATCTGATATCCCTTCTTCACGATTCCGTCGGAGGCTACCCGTACCGTTAACAAGGATGGTCCAGGCAGGGTTACCGATTTCGCTGACACCCTTGTTAACGGTATGCGTGGTATGTTATATGTAAACATGCTGTACAACATGCTATAATACCCTAGGTGGATTACCTATATGATCAACATGGATTTTGCAAAACTGCAAAACAAACGCAGTATGCGGGATCCAAACCCCCGACAACTCGCTGACGAGCCCGAGCGCTTCCCTACTACGCCACCTGTGCACTGCGCTGAGTCGCGATACGAGCCCTCATCCCGCGCCCGCCCGTCAGCTGTGGAGCACGTGAATCAAAGGGCGCCAACAGACGACTTCCGTCGCCCCCAACCCTGCGCGGAGTTGTATTGGGGACGAGATACCTGCAGTTTGTTACTTCCCATGCAGAGGCGGTTCTGCCCAAATACAACATTTGCGCCCTCCCGACCTACCGTTGAGATAGTATCCTGGTTAGATGAATTAGTTCCGGTCCTAAGGAGCACCCAACTCACGTTCGGGAATCGGATCAAGCAGATTAGAACCCAAATGACTCCACAGAGGGTGCCAGTTCCTGGGTAATCGCGATGCTCTTTTCTTTGAGATTGACGTGTGGATTCTTCGCCGCAATCCAAAGTGCCTCTGGCGTCCTGCGTGCCGAAATGTCACTTTCGTGCCCATCGAAGGTTAGTTGTAGTTCGGATATCGGATCTTGCCTATTATTTTATTTCCCTTAAAAGAGGAAATGCTGCTTGGGGAATAGTTTCACAAATACTCCTGCTTTTTCCGTACTCTCAAGAAGGCAGCGACGCCAAAATGTCAACTGTAATAAAGTTGGTGGCAATCATGATCGACAGCTCACCAGAACTCGTCTATAGAGTCACAAGGTCAAGATTTATTAAAAGCCGATCTTTACCGGTCTGTAAGTAAAGCAGCCTGAACGATGAACAATTTTGAGCCACCAATGTAGTTAATTTCCTGCATCACATGAGGCCATTTTCAAAACCATTTTATGCCAATAGTGTCCACAAACCTTTTCTATTTCTCATCAGCATTTTAAAATCATAATATTCGCGGGTAAATTTTCTTGAGTACGGATCGTACTGATAGGTCTTCATGGTTGGATTGTGGATCATAAGCGATTCCAAATGAAACCTTCCATCACCTAGGTATCTAAACAGAAAGGTTATGAAAATGTGCATGCGCTAAGTGAACAGAACTCACATGACTACGTCACAATCGTCGCCAAGTCGAGGAGATGTGCAGCCTAGGATTTCACCAGGACTGAGCGGCTTACTTTGGGGTAGAACTATCTGCAGTCCAGTCCCTTCCAACAATTTGCGAACGGCCTGAAAGGGCCTCCACCATCACCGTGATGTCATGGCCTACATCAGAAGCAAATACGTCGAAAATCTACCTGCAGCGAAGTGATGAATTGAATCGTGCTGACAAGAGCGATCCTACAGGGAGCAGTGAAATTATCTCGCATGCAGTCCACAAAATGACTTATGCTGATACTGATGCCAACAAAAATATAAAGCATGGCTACTCCTTCTGTATTCTGAATCGGCACGAGGCAACTATGGCCATAATGAACAAGAAGATCGCAACCTGCAATTCTGAATATGGAAAACACTAATCTGGACGGTTGAGTTTTCTCAAGGTTTGCAGGAGGCCGCCCAAAGATGCTACTCACGGAGAGTAATTACATTGCACCAATCTGCAACTAGACCTACTCCGATTGGCGATGGAGTGCAGAAACTTTCGGGCGCTCTATTCCTTTAGCCCCCCCCCCCAAATTCGTCACATATTCATCATGTCCTGCCTGGTAAAGAGCTTTACTGCTGTTTCCACAATTCGAGTTCGTGGGGCTTACTTATCGTTAAGAAATCACGAACCAGGCAAGGGAAAGGGCTCCAGGGTGTGGGCCGTCCAAGTTGCTCGTTTGGAAACTGCTTTCGTCGCTCGGGGGGGGGGGGGGGGGGGGGGGAGTCCGCAGCTGGGTTCTGCGCTCTTCGAGCGAGAGAGCTGCGGATAAAAACGACTTAGCAAGTCGAATTCCGGAGACAAATGTGTGATGCTTCGTTTCCATTCATCTAGGCTCACTCCCAAACTAAAAACCACTTGAGAAGTCGAATTCTGGAGACAGTTGATGTGTGATGCTTCGTCTTCATTCATATAGGTCGAATTTCCTAACTAACACGACAAGTGATGAAGCATGACGAAAAAAGAGACAGCGCAACGGCACCAGCTACACACTACAGTACCTCGCAAGCCTGCGCATTAAGGCGGAGTTGCAGATTTGTGCAATGTAATGTTTTTCGCATTCGCAACGGAAACTAACGACTTCAGAGTGACCTCCACTTGAGCCCTCACTCATAACCGAAGAACACACAAATTCTCAGTATTCCTTTTAATTTCTTTACTTCTCTACTGCTAATTCTGGAGTGCGAAGGAAAGAGGGTGCAATCCCAATCGGGAGGGGGGGGGGTCCATTATGAATTGTTAATGCTAGCTACGTATCAATACCTACAACATGCAATACAATATATGAATGCCTTAACTTACCTGGTCCCCTCCCTTGGAAATATTCGAGCGTTACGCCGAAATATTAAAAAGATTTCATCGGCGCGGCGCAGGGGGCGGGGGGCACTATGCACGGCAGCACGGTTGTGATCGAAAACTATCTGCTTTGAAAAGAAATCGCAAACCGCTATCCACTAACTGGTTAAGGCAATAACGTTGCTTTAACGAGTTTTCGCGGTTTTATAGTAATGTAATTGTTCCAGGTTTTCGTCCAGTTTACCGTGTTTTCATTGCTTCCCCCCCCCCCCCCGACTAGGAAAGCAATTTAAAAAACCGATTTTGGTATTGGAAGGGCAGCAATTTATAAGGCAACATTTATATATTTATTTATATGTCGTGGTGCATGTTGCGTTTCTTTAAATATTGAAATGGACAGCCCCCCCCCGAATGGGATTGCACCGGAAAGAGCGTACCAAGAGATTTCGCCGTATAGTCATCAACACAGCACGCCCCATACGTGACGTCACCCATTATTACAGTTGCGCACCCGGTGTACTTCTCGAGGATATCAGCAATCAGTCCAGAGTAGACAATCAGTCCCTCAGGAAACTGGAGAGCAACTAAAACCACCGCTAGAACAACTGGAATGCAAAAAGACCATGAGCTTCATACCCTGCTTGCTGCCAGTTGATCGAATCTTCCAGATTGTCTTTGGTATTTCGAAAGTATAGTTTGAGGGAAGCTGAAGGAGGCACAGTTGGCTCACGCTGCCGAATATTCGAGTGAAAATCCGATGTTTTGCCACAAAAAGCCTGCTCACCATTTCCATGTCTCGCCCGAGTCGCTCGTCGCCGGCGATTTCCTCCAACTGCGCAGCCATTCGAGCTGGCCCAGCAGCACACATTGCACTGTAATGTAAACAGTAGCTCAACCCACGTATCACTAGGAAACCACAGGAAGCGGGATTCAAGTTCTTCCTCCACAAAATCCGAGGAATTTGACTCCTCGTTAGACGCATACAACAAAAAACCGCACTCGTCGTTAAGCCCTTGTTTATACTTGCGCCGCTGCGCGGCGCGGCACGATGGTTAAGATACATATCGACCGGGCGGCGCGAAAAATCGATATCTATGACGGTCGCGGTGCCGCGCCGCGTGGCGGAGCAAGTATAAACTACGGCTTAAGCCCCTGTTAGGGCCTCTACAGAGTCTCGCGGCAGCACCCCGAGAACTCGTCCATATCGCTCCCGCCGCAGTGGGACCCACGCTGCCACTGTGGTGGAAGCCGCGGCGCGGACGAGTTGTCGCGGAGCCGCCGCACGCAAAGGTCCCCGAGGGCTGCCGCAGTTCACGGCGGCTCTCACCCGCAGCGCCAGGAGCTGCGGGTGAGACCCGCCGGAGGGCGTGATAGAAGGGTGTCCATTATGGTTCATCTATTCTAAACATTTTCTAAAACGAATCTACATGCTAGGGATATAGTAGGTTGGTGCATAATCTCTGTCCATAAAGAAGCTTGACAACCAACAATATAATCACCGGTAGTGTCGACAAATGGAGGTGTATGGAATCCTGCACTCAAAATGTAACGCAAAAAAGCTTAGCACGATATTAGGTGACCTTAATTGCTTGGAAAATCTCCGTGACCTTCCAGTCACAAGTTAGTCGTCTGAGGTTTAAGGAAAACCCTTGCACAGAAATGCAACAAGAAAGCAGACCGTTCTTTTTAGTACGAGGTATAACTGCATCGGACGGACCTATCGAACTGAACAAGGCATCGGAGAGAATGCGGTCATCACAAGAGCTACCACACTATATTCGAGCTGCTTGTCAAACGAGGAAATTTTAGCGGAGGTAGATCGACAAAAATGAGAGCAAGCGCAAATGGCACAGAACTGTTGAGTTATAAAAAGTGTTCTTTTAGATTTCGGGGCTTAGATTCAAGAACTCCTAACTTGACTTAGAAAACGCTTCTTCACAAAAGAAAAAGCGTTCTGCTTACTTCATTTCTGACATTCTTAGAGGTCGTAACTGCCGGCAAAAGTACGCAGTGTTGCGTACAGCAGCCCTTGCGGCGTCGCACCACCCGCCGTTGTCATGGCGGGTCCGCGGCACACGCAAGACTCTGCTGCCGGCCTTAGGCCCCTGTTATACTCCCGCGGGAGCTTCCGCGGATGGGCGGAAATCGCGTCGGGATCCCGCGCCGGGCCACTCGTCGCGGCCCGCCACGCCCGCCTCCGCCGTGCACCATTGGTCCGCGGACGTTCCGCGGATGCTCCCGCGGGAGTATAACAGAGGCCTTATACTCCCGCTTGAGCATCCGCGGGACGTCCGCGGACAAAGGGTGCACCGCTGACCGCGGGCGTGACGGGGCGCGGCGATTGGCCGGCTCGGGGACCTCGGCGTGATTTCCACCCATCCGCGGAAGCTCCCGCGGGAGTATAACAGGGGCCTAAACGTACTCCGGAACAAAGTGCGGACGAATTTCCGGACTACTTCTCGGGCGCGGCGGGAGTTTCAAATCGCGTTTTTGCTTCTCTGCCGCTGTCAGAGACGCAGAGAGAGGGGTCCAAGATGGAGCACTTACGGTCAAACTTACCGGTGTAGATTTAGCCACACTATTACTGATGAGAGGAACGCTAGGGCAGAGCATTCGAATAACGGAAAAGTCAAGCAAACGCCCTAATGCTGATTTGATGTCTCACCACTACATTTCCGGTTGATGTGTACGAAGAAATACTTGTTTCTCGGCATGCAACGGGAGTATGAGGTCAGTACTTTGCAACGGTGCAACCTGATTCCCCAATACAGTTTCGGAATGGTTCGTCGTAGTTCAGTTAGTGTCAGCAGCTGATCCGGCGACCAATGCACCAATGCTGAGCCGTGTAAAACCCTCCCTCAATACATTTTTTTGCTCCTTTGAACAGTTATGTTTAGCGCAAAGAAAGCAGAAATTGAGGGTCGCGTAGTAGAGTTCCAGGACCAATAGAACGACCTGAACCATAATGATTTCGATTACCCGACCATAACCACGTGAGAAAACGAAAAAATGTCAATGTGTCCCTTAATTTTTTCGAAATGCTCAGTAACCTCTTGCCTCGCTTCTATTTTAGACATTTGAAACCGTCACCGTCCGTTTTTCTTGATTGCGTCCACCTTTCATTTTCTTCATATCTTAACAATTGCAGACCACTTTCCCTTGATTTCCTTGGTAGATCTATTGGTAATTGGGACGTCGAAGGAAACCGACGAGCGAATTGGGACTAAGTCGGCAGCACTAGAAAGCCCTGAGTAATATTCACTACGTTACGACTGAAGCGACACAACCCCTCTCTTCGCGTCTCTGGCCGCGGCAGAGAAAGAGAGTGCGGTTTGAAACTCCTGCCGCGCCCAGAGACTCGTCCGGAAACTCGTCCGCACTTTGTTCCGGAGTACGTTTAACGACGAGTTCCACTATTACGGTCACCATGCAGCTTTATTGGTTCTGTCAGATCCATTAGGCTTCTCACTAGCGATGAACGAGTTCCGTCTGCGGTGGTGGTTGTCGCACAAGTGGCGAGCAATCGCAACTCGTGCTCCACGAACCCCAATAGTCCGACTTCAGCTGCGTTTGCTAAACGTCGGAGGTAGAGGGAATCAAATTGCGATTGGAGCGCGCTGTTCTCAGTGGAGCACATCGTTTTTGACGGTGGCCTCCTCAGAACGCTGTGTCTTTTCTGCACTTCCGATATGCTTGAAGTTGTTCACGTTTTAAGGCGATGTTCAGAGAGGTTGTGCTGGTTCTATTTGTTTAACCTATAAGCCGTTTTTAAACTTTTCAGTTAACACGTAAACATGAAAACCTCTGCCGAATCTCACGTTTGTCTCAAAGGTGCACTCCTGCTCAGCAACCTTTATAAAGACGTTGGCTAGACATCGGAGCTGGAACGAAGACTTTTTAAATCAGACTTCTTGGTACTATTGTACTTTTGGTACCCCACTTAATCTTGTTTAAAATAGGTCTACTAGGGGTAATCTGCCATGGGAAGAACGAATATCATAGTCGTTTATTGCGGAAATGTCTTATAAGCCCGCTATATTAAGTTGGAATCGCCCAAGACCTTGCGAAATAGCGGGCGCTGGTAAGAGACGCACAGACTCCGCCCCCTACCAGCACGCATTCGCGGCCGTCTCGGGTGGGGAGGGGAGGGGGGGGGTTACCATAGTATGCCGTGGCGCGCAGGCGTAGCGACTAGATACTCGCAGCGAATTAAATGCAGTCTTATCTCCTCGGGGCAAGAGAGGGACCTCTAGGATGAAGGCAAATTTAACACGATGGCATGTAAAAACACCCCCACGTGCAATCGATTGGGTCAGGCCTTCGCGATGGAGCGCGCGCACCGAGCAGTGCAGTGGAGCCGACGACGCGGCATAGTCCACTGGCTTAACAGCTTCGATGGAACTGGAAACGATTACAACACTTGGTGCAGTATTTATGAGCAGACGGCAGTACTACTGAAGCCCGCGCAACGTGCGAGCAACGGATAACGCGTAGTATCATGTAGTATGTGATGTAATTTAATTTGATCTTTCTAAAGCATTCGATACGATCGACCATTCCAGACTTATGCAAAACCCTGAACATCTGAAGTTCCACCCCTTAGTGTGTAAATGGATACAGAATTAACTTTCAGAACGATATCAAGATCTATAGGAAAATTGAATGCGGAGAGAATACATCGTGCATTGGAAAAGTTTTATGAGTGGTCAAATCTGGAAGTTACCTTTTGCTTCCAAGAAAAATGTACACGTGAGATTGAGAGGGTCGGAGTGCTCTGCTCGTTAAGCATTGCAGTTCACGTACCTTACCTTTCGATGTCTTGGAATAGATGATAAACAACGTTTAGTGCACGCATATAAAACATATGTAAAACTAGTAGTGAAGAGCGGAGACCCTAAACCTAAGGCCAAAATTATGAAGCCAACTCAAACTACCATGATTCATCCCTGGAAGCCTTCCATTTGATATCTGTGGAACTCCAACCTTTGACATTATCACCAAGGGCATGTAGATTTTTTCAGCTTCCATTAAGATTAATTCTGAGCAGGGGTAACTGTTTAAATCAGGCATTTTGGACCAAGCCCATATAATAACGTCGAAATTGATGCGATTCTTCTAAAAAACGTGGATTTCAAGAGGTCTGTATGAGCAAAACTGAGTGTGTGACGCATACACTTAGTAAGCAACTGCATTTACAACCACGAATCGTAAGAGCAGTTCCAAAGTGCATTTGTTTAGCATCTACCGTGCCTCAGTTTCGTAACAGCTCTTGCAAAGTGCTTTTCCTTAGCGCTTATGTACTGTGAAATATGGCGGTCGTGAATGTAATTTCGAATTACGTTAAGTCGGCACTGTCTTCCATAATGTAAACTCCTGTTCCCCTCGAAGCTGCTAAACCAGTGGACTATGTGGCGTGACCGGCTCCACTGCACGGTGCGCGAGCGCGCCCCATCGCGAGAGGCTGACCCAATCGATTGCACGTGTGTTTTTACGTGCCATCATTTAACACGGGTGTCCTAGTGGGCCCACACCCCGGAGTCCCATCCCCTGTCTAATTATGCGCTCTCCTCCGCGTGAGCGAAAGAGAGCACACAGCAGAGCTTTCAAGCCTTTTCGAGATTTCAAGGCTCATGCCCTGGCTAACCTCTGCTGCAGGCTAGGAACGGCGAAGTAGTGCGCATCGTTAGGAGGCGGAGTCTCTGCGTCTCTTATCAGCGCGCGCTATCTCGCAAGGCCTTAGGCAATTAGAGCTTAATATGACGGGCTTATAAGGCATTTCCGCAAAAAACGACTATGATATTCGTTATTCCCATGGCAGACTACCCCTAGTAGACCTATTTTGAACAAGATTAAGTGGGGTACCAAAAGTACAATAGTACCCTTGTTCAAAACAAATTGGTATAACTTTTCTAAAATCTTTCAGTTCACCTGCTCCTATAAATAATTTTTTTTAATTTTTTTTTGAGAAAAATAGTAACTTAAAGTTTATCTTAAAGCACAGCAAACAGGCGCATCGAAGGACCAGTTCGCGCCATGCGCTTGGGAAGCTCGTCGCAATCTTTGTTTGACTGATAGTATAAATGCTGGTAACATGAAGCATCTAAATAAAGATATTGTGCCTTCCCTGCAACTGTTCTTATTGCATCGTTTACAAGTGTGAAACTTCATGCAAGCAGATATCAATCGAATAAAAAACCCGATGTCCCGGACGGGCGAATGGCGCAATCTTTTTTGGAACACAAATGGCTGCCTTCTTGCTCTTAGAGACAAGTTTTGACCATTATTTTTCCTCAAAAAAATATTAAATTTCGACTTCCTAAGAGGGTGCTAGTGTCGAATTGAACCTAGGGGAATGAGATGAAGCCAAAGAATCATTGTGTTAGGAATTCGACTTCCTAAGAGGGTGCTAGTGTCGAATTGAACCTAGGGGAATGAGATGAAGCCACACAGACAAACAACAAGCAAGCAATTCGCGGTGAAATTCTGCTTTCTGCCCTAGCTGTGAAGAAGAGGCCTATCCAGCCTCCATTCAAAAAGGTAATCCTTACAGTTCACGACGCCACACTCATTTGCTTTAACTGTTTATGAACAGAGACCTGCGCTACAATACGAGAAGAGGCAGAAAAGGAGATATGTGGATGAAGAGGAAGTTTTGGAGCAAGCCGAGAGAATTCTTTCGACTGACCACAACCTTCTGCAAACCTGTTTCATTTGTGGCATGCGCGTACCTAATGACGGGGGTGTTACTGACGAAATTGGATGGGTGTGCTGTTCCAACCGCACGTTGTGCAATGCTTGGGCCCATCTAGCCTGCGCTTTCGATGTAGGTGGCGAATGCTCCGTTTGTAAGAAAGGTTACTGGCAATGGGAGTCGGCTTCTGATATATGAATAACCTAGATTTTCGTTTCCTTCCTCACGTACTAAATTGCTCCATCGTAAATAATTGGTTTTCCGTACCTTCTATCTGGTTCTTCTCACTCTAATTCGTCTTTCCTCTTAAATCTACCGCTATAATACCATCCATTTCTTGGTATTATTCTGTGCTCAACCATTGTACATATTTTGCAGGCAACGTATTCAGAAAGCTAACACATGACGTCATCAATAAACCTGCATGTCCAAAATCTGTGCTGCACAATACAGCTGGATTCAACCTTCTGCTAAACAAAGATCCTTTCCTATAATGTGTGTTAGAGGTTGAACTTCCACGTCACCACCACGAGTATGTAGAGAACATTTCGAGTCATTTCCGAATCAAACTCCAGCCGAACAAGTTCTATTGTTCCACACTAGCACCCTCTTAGGAAGTCGAATTCTTAACACAAGTAACGATTCTTTGGCTTCATCCCATTCCCCTAGGTTCAATTCGACACTAGCACCCTCTTAGGAAGTCGAATTCCAAACACAAGTAATGATTCCTTGGCTTCATCGCATTCCCCTAGGTTCAATCCGACACTAGCGCCCTCTTAGGAAGTCGAATTCCTAACACAAGTAATGTGTGTAGCGCCGTTTCCATCCATTTAACCTCATTTCGTAACCAAATTAACAAATGAGTGATGAGGCGTGAGGGAAAATGAGACGACGGTGTGTGGTGTGTGGTGCACCACACACCCAAATTTACGACAGGCCGTGTTATGCGGTGGTGCAATGTAGCCGAATTCCTGCGATTGCTCATTTTTTTCGTGCAGTATCTCATAAATTTTGTTAAGCATTGGTTAGTAGTGCCAAGTATCGTCTGATTTTACGCTATTTGCAGCGCTTACCTTTTAACTTGGAGAAGGAAATTACATTAGGCACTGGGTTCACAACGAGTGGTACTCACATAATTTAGCGTTGGGACAATTAGTAACATGGCGTTGATTCTTTTTGTTATGCTTTAAATATTCTATGTGGTCAGTTATGATTCGCAAGGTTAGCCAGTATTCAAGCACTTTCTGCTCTGGAAGCCATATTATCAATTTATATACCCAAAAAGAATGAGTGTTTCATAAACTTACAGCCGGAAAAAACCCGTATGAGGATCGTATTTAAAGACACAAAACGGGAGCGACAGCGGTCGCGCGCGGCGGCGCCTGGCGCGTTGCCAGCTTTGTCGGCCTGCCGCAATCCTCGCATTGGATCACGTCAGTATATCTTCCTACTGGCATCTGGATTGTAGGAACGCATGAAAGGCAGGCGATCCACTTTAAAACTGAATAAGTCGTTAGTGATACGACTTAGCTGAGCAAAATGTCACATATCAAGGAAGTTAAACATTGTTTGTGCCCATTTACTCGCTTCACTTCTGAAGGAACGTTGAACTCGAGATTATCGTGAAACTTATGTCCAAGATATACAGTGCATGGCCTAGAGTGGCATGCTATTAAGGCTAGTTAAGTATATTTAACAGAACATTCAATTGAGGAAGATATGACATCAACACTGGATACTGTTATGGTTTCACAAAACAGGAATGCTGGTTTTGTTTTCTTCTCCAACGATCAACGGCGAAGAAGCAAACCCAGTGTGCTGAGTCGTGGCGCTCCTCCGCTGTCGAATCTGCTTAATGTCATGTTGAAATCTGCAAAGTTACAACTCTCTACTCCATTACTGCGTTTAACTTCATGTGAAATTTGTAGTTATTAGTATTAGTTATTAGTATTAGTATTAGTTATATATTAGTTATTAGTGATTTATGAAGCTACCTGTCACCCTCCTCGCTCGCCTCAGAGTTCTGTGCCAGTAGCCCATTGGCGATGGTCGCTCACAGAACCTTGTATCACATTTAAGGTTCATTCTTCGTAGGGAAACGCCTTCGATTCGTTGAACCCCATCGATCCTTGGTATCCCGAGAGGGGTGTGGATGATCTAACTTACCCGTTCCAAGCCACCTTTCCGGTGCTCAGCAGGCACCAGCCCGCTTAGTACCGTAATTTCTTAAGTTTCATAGCCCCAAATCCGTTTACGTTCCCTTCCCCTCCTCCTTTCCGCCTCGCTCGAAGCCTTCCCTTCCTGGGCAAGTGCATGGAATGCACGAGAGTTCAAAGAAGGAGTACAGGTGCCGCCACTGGCCTTTCCTCCCTGGAATCTGCCTCTCCGATGACTCAGCATGCCTGGGGGTGAGCTGCCCCGTAATCGGCCGACGGAGCTGGCAACGCGCCAGGCGCCGCCGCGCGCGACCGCTGTCGCTTCCGTTTTGTATCTTTAAATACGATCCCCGTATGAGTTGTGCACCGTAGTTTCGGAGTGAAATTCAGGGAAATCGTTACAGGACCACGCAGTTGCCTATCTCTCTGCTAATCAGTCGCTGCAGCTAGCGAAATTTGCGTGCTTGTCCGGCACAAACAGGGTCGGGGTCGGGGGAGCTTCTGATGGGCAGAAAATTCCGTCCCCCCCCCCCCTCCCCTCCGACCCTATTCACGTCTCTAATGTCCCTCATCCCTGGCTCCTGCGTATAGAGCCTGTAGTGAGGGCGTTCCATGGCTAATAAAAAACCAGGTTTGAACCTCGTAGCTGTGGGTGTTGCGCACGGACAACTCGGACGGGTTTTTTTTCGGTTGTAAGTGTATCGGCGAGTAAAAGAATGAAGCTATTTGTTTGTTGTGAATCACGAATGCAACGTCTCTTGCAAACGTGAACGTGCAATAAGCAGATCGCTTTCTCTGAGACCATATTTGAATCCCCACCCTTGTTTCGATTTACGGTTTACGATTTATGTTTCGGATTTCACTTACGCACACCCCTCATTGGGAACATGTTTTTAGGCACAATTGTACACGACTGCAGAGGGGAATGTTATAAAGCAGTATTACAATAAGCATTTTCGCCCAAACCTGCCTGGGGGTATCTGGAATGCTGATCACGGATCTGACATCCGTTTTTGAAATTTCATCCGATTACGGTAGGTTTCCACAGGTGCGGGCGAGTAAGGCCGTCGGGGTCGTGACCACCGATTTCTCCAAGATTTTGACCAAGGATTATTTGAATGCTGATAGGTCCGACTGCTGACGACAGGAACGGCTATTCATAGACCCCGGAAGTTTAGACGCAAGTAACAGCTCGAAACATTGAGTGCTCCTCGTTCATTTGACTTCAGCTTTTTACGTTTCACAACGTGTTAAGGGCCGCATGGACTAACAAGAAGTGACTTATCATGATGGAAAGCAGCGGTGCAGAAGAACATGGAAGCGTCAGTCAAGATACTGTTCTTCTGCTGAGTCCTGCTTTGGATGGTTTGTTGTACCCACGCTGTCTCTACGAGTAGCCAAAATGTATCTCCTTTGCATGTCACGTCTTTTAAAAACTAATTTTCAGGCAGGGTTACTGGAAAGAAGGTATTCGTTGTAGCCATCCTGCTAGCTGTGAATCTGCTTAATTATATGGATCGCTTCACGATTGCTGGAGTTCTCGGAAGGCTTCAAGATTACTTCTTCTTGAACGATAAAGAGTCGGGAGTTATTCAGGTAGCTGCTCTTACATCTCCAGTTTCCTTGTTCGTATTTTGCTTTGCTTTACAGACGGTTTTTGTGGTTTTCTTCATGATCTTTGCACCAATATGTGGTTACCTTGGCGACCGATATAACCGAAAGCATATCATTACTTGTGGTTTGGCAGTCTGGATAATCGGCGTTATTCTGTCGACATTACTTGGACGAAATGTGCGTTTGGAACAAGAACATTCTAAAGTTTTCCTCTCTTCTTCTGGCCCGGACTGTACTATGAGGTTATACATGTCATGTAGAAGATTCCGACCATGTCATCCTCTCCGCGAAACTTAATTATAGAAATCAACCAGAATTTGTTGCCACTTGGTATTCAATTGTTCCGTCTGCTCCTTTAAACCCTAAACTGCACTGTCCATGGTGTATTTGGGAGGGAAGATGAGGTTGAGTAGAATGGAATCAGTTTTATTTATTGAATACGTTATAAGACGCGCTATATAACAAAAAAAAAAGCCGAAGAACATTTTCAAGCAATCTAGGCAGATTTTCCATGCAAGCAAGCGTCGTCCACATATCAGTATTGTAAACACTGACAACAAAACTTCAAAAGACGAGGAAAAAAAGGGGGTAAGTAGAAGGTGCCTAGTGCGGAAGGATGGATATGTAGGAGTTTAAGAAAAAAACCCTAATTTTTGAAAGACCTGACGGTGGATTTAAGGCCACCGTTAGAAATTTGTAGACTGCTGGTTTAAATAGATTAGGCAAACCAGCCTACGCGTACAGCGTACATGTCGGCGAGGCCAACGAAGAGCATGTCCCCTAGAGAGTCCTATAGAAGAGGCTTCTAATGGCATGTGAACGATTCCAAGCGGACTGTAGAATATATTGGAAAATGACACCTGTGGCCCCATGGAGCGCCGTATGTAATTTACCTAGCACGTGGGTTCAAAATAATTCATAAGCCAAGAGATTCATCAACGCCAGGTAGACAGCTGCCATAGGAAGCGTAACGAAATAGAAATAGGATAATATAACTCAATAAAAAAACTAATATATTAGATAACAAGCCTTCAGCACTAAACACCACAGAGAATAAACTTAACATTCTGAGCATAGCAACACTAGATTACATTAATGAAAAAGGCCTGGAACGCTTGAATCCATGGAAAATTTGCGGACGTCCCAATGGCTCAATTCAGTTCAACACAATTCAATTGTGCCTAGTACAATGCGCCTATATCACAACATCTAAAGACCAACAATGCAGATAAACTAGGTAAAACAGGGAAACATAAAATAAATAGAAACTAACTAGGGTTAGGAAGAAGAACAAACAAACAAACAGAACAAACTAGAGTTAGAGTTTCCTTGTTGCTAGACATATCACAACAGTATCACGGCATAGCACAGCGACATTTCTGAGCATAATTTTCCCTAAGATCCCAAGCAGTAGAGGGAAGCAGATTTATAAAGCCGCCAAAAGAGCAAGTGCGTAACTGCTAATGGTTGTCCATGGAATTGTCATCTAATTAGCAAATAGAGCCACTGAAACCGCTTCGACATATCTGCAATAGCAATAATTGACCTTAGCCTTAAGCATATGACTTTTCAATTAAAATCCTTAATCTCTAGAGCAGACAGCAGATCGATTCGCTTCAATCTGCCTCTAAAAGTCGAGCTGTCCGGCGATTCAATTATAGGTGCAGGAAGCATCTGAAGTCATCTAGCTGATCTACAAAAAAGTTATTAAACATTTTTGTGTTACTATTCCTTATCAGTTTAACATTGTGTATCAGTAGCATAGCGCTGCGTCCCCTACATGGCCTAAAAATCCAGTATTTGCTGAGCCTCAATTTGGACTCTCCCTTGACAATTTTGAAGGCAAACACTAGATCGTTAAACACTCGGCGGAATAGTAGACTGTCAAGCTTGAGGAATTAACAACAAACTCTTTTTGTGATCTGACATGGTGCAGGGGTAACCCGGGTCAGGAAAACATCTGTACATTAGGATCTTCGTAAACGTTCGCTGGACTTTCTCTATTCTACTTTGAAGCTTTCTTGTAGAGGGATTCCAGATCTGTGAACCATATTCCAAAATAGGAATAACGTATGCTTTGTATAGCCTGATGAAAGTTTGTGGATTGCTACATTGAGTATTCCTGTATATGGTAAAGAGTACAGCAAAAGCTTTCCGTAATCATATTTATGTGTATTTCAAATTTTAGATCCGATTTGACCAGAATACCAAGGTCACGAACTTCTGTTATCTGCTTTAGTATCATGTCCTTGAACCTATACTCTTTGAAAGCGGCATTACCGATGTGCAAAACGCATGTTTTCGACAGGTTCATAGGGATATCCCAAGCTGTTGCCCACTCCATCATTTTTGAAATGGAAAGCGAAAGAGCCTCGTAGATCTCTGATTGATTGGATTCGTTATAGGTACCATATATTTCAATATCATCAGCATAAATTTGAATCTTGACGAGAGGATGGGTATCTAACTGGGCTGGCAGATCATGCGTGTAGACTAGGAATAAAAGAGGGGAAAGTGCACCTCCCTGTGGAACACCGCTCGGGCAAGAATGTAAACCAGAAAAGGTGTTCTCTACCTTAACACACATGCTTCGTTCAAGTAGGATTGGAGCCAACTCAGCAGTGGTCCACTTATACCCAAATTGTAAAGTTTTCGAATAGGTTTCCCATGGTTGACTTGTCGACCGCTTTGGATAAGTCGAAATATATAACATCAACTGAACTGCCACTGCTGATAGCTAGGTTCCAATCGTACAAACAGTCAGAGAGTTGGGTTATGGTAGAGGCTCCTGCTGTGAAACCATGCTGCTGTGTAGGTATTGAGGAGTTTTTTATAAACCGCTCCGAAAGCCTGTCTCTAACAAGTTTCTCCATTATTTTCATAGGGGTAGGTGTAATACTAATAGGACGAAATGATGATACCAAAAAGTTGGTATCATCATTTCGTCCTATTTATGTGTTAGTCTCAGCCTAAACTCCGCCAGAGAATTGGTCTAATTTCTGTCTATGCAGCACGGATTTTTCTCCTCGTACGTACCGTTAACTAGTTAGGGTTCTTGGGCGAATTGCGCGGCCTTTATTCTTCGTGAGTATTACACCCAAAACCCATTATTTTAAAAGTATCAGCTTGAATGAGCTTGTCTTCCACATTTTGGCGCTTCCTCGAATCCTAATTCAGCTTTCTTGTTGAACTACAACTGATTTGCACAGAAGTGTAAGGTTTAGCACCTCACGCCATTTAGGTGAGCGACCACTGCTCAACTGCCTCTTCTTTCAGTGACGTGTTTCTTCCCTTCAAGCAGAAAATCTGAACCTGAAAGCCTGTATTGCAGATTCCTTTGTTAATTACAACAGCACACCCGAGAGTGATTGTAAGCGTGGAGCTAGGATTATTGTGACGGCACTAGGAACGGTCGGGATGTCTGGAGATTTTTATGAAGCCGTCAGTTTTCATGTTCACTCATCTTAAAAGTTCCACACTACATCATTTTAAAACTCAAAATTTCCCTAAGTTCGTATCCGGTGTGTTTTATGATAAGAATTGGTGATAATGGCATGGATCGCTTGAAAGATGACGTTGTTCCACCTTCGAACAGAAGGACATAAGATTCCAGAACAGCCGCCTTTGTGAAGGAACCAAATGAAGTGAAGCGAGAGTATCATAGAATGTGGTGGACATCCGAGGGAACACTAGAAGTCTGGCGACTATCGCTACGAACAAAGAGACTGTGCCACAGGAGCGCGGCAACCGCACCTAAATCAGACACTGGGTTACGATGGAAAATTCTGGCTACTTTTTATAATTCAGTTTCTGCGAAAACCCATACAGCTGACCGCAGCATCGTGGCTTAACACCCTAAAATGCGTATTGCGTGCAATGTTTCAGCATTTCTACATCTTCTTATTTCTTCGAGGAATCGTGGGTATAGGCGAAGCTACTTATTCAACCGTCGCGCCAACTATTATTGGAGACATTTTCTACGGACCAACGCGGAGCATAGCATTGATGGTCTTTTACTTCGCTATACCCGTGGGCAGGTGAGAACTAGAATTTTGTGTTGTGTAGTAGCTTTTTATCGATACAAACCGTACCCCTTTCAGTGGATTAGGCTTCATTGGGGGATCAACGATCGCACTGTGGACTAACAGCTGGCAGTGGGGAGTAAGGTAGGCTACATTCGGCCTTTTTAGTTTCGCTGTGCCATGGAAGCTTTATGAAAGCTGTGACTGGAGTATGTGATGTTCGTTCGCCTCTCGCAAAATTTAAGGTTTGCTATAGCATTAGAAATTTTAGTGGAAAGCACAAGCAGCATGGAGCTCTATACCCTCCGCTCTCTCTCTCTCTCTCTCTCTCTCTCTCTCTCTCTCTCTCTCTCTCTCTCTCTCTCTCTCTCTCTCTCTCTGTATGCATTTTCAACGTAAGCGCGGAAATTGGAGGCAGTCCTCCATCTCTTCTACTGCGGCTCTTCCAATTAGGTTAGGAATAAAAAATTCATAAAAATACAGCTAACGAATTATACGGAAGAAGATGCTTGGAAGATTTGTGCCGGGGATGAGCGGATTAACCGTTATCTGCTATCCGATGTTAATGGGGTTTTCGCCTATACGCTTTGTTGATCGTTATCGGAGGATTTTGGAGCCGGATAATGGAAGTGTTAACAGAATGCATTTAAATCCATGTTAATAGACGGCTAGGTGAGGTACTTCCTCATAGGACGCACGTCACAGTTGGGGGCGATCCTAACTCTCAACACTTCAGGAACGCTAAACCTGTACCATAAATGGGATTTACTAAACAGAATTGTTTGGCTTGTCATCAGAAGTCATGCGCAGACCAAGAAGGCATCCAAGCTTCCTCTAAGATATTATTGATCGCTAGAGAATCATCCTAAGAAGATCTGTTTAGCGCCGATCTTCTGCGTCCTTTTCTTAGTGGTTCAACGACTACCATGTCTTCCATTTGATTGCATGTGCTCATGGTATCCCTTTAATTACGATAGGCTGCCGTAAAGCGTCAAATAAATACCGCAGTATGGTAATGAACATAAGCAAAATAGGAACAGATAGAAACTAGATAAGTGGAGAAAGTGGCGCTACTTCAAATGTTTGAGGTATCTGCCACTGTATAATTGAGTTAACCGTCGATGACGCTTGAGTGATCTTGCGCACGCAGGATACGCCTCACCGTATTCCACGCGATGTCATGTAACGAATACTGTTCAGCATGGAAACGATTGCAGGCAAAATTTGCTATTCAACGTGTGATGTTACTGCAGCAGGTGAAGCGCTGGTTCTTCCTTCTGGGGAAACGGTAACTGCGCGCGCTTTTGGGCGTCCGGATTCAGAAGGAGTGTCACCGACGTTGTCTTGCGAGCGTCTGGATTTGGAAAACGTGTCAACGATGTCATCTAACGAATACTGTTCAGCATGGAAACGGTAGCGGAGCAGGAATTAGAACTAACTAGGGAAGGGTTTCGACCCCCATGGAACATCAAGTAGAGACCAAGGTCATCAAAAAGAGCTGGGAACGCTGATAACGACCACGGGTATCAAAATTGCAAAATGAAACTCCTGAGCGAGTTGTGACCTGTTGTAGTTGAGTTCGCCGGACTGCAGGCTGGAGCTGGCGCGATAGCGGTGAGGGATAGGGGCTTTGTAAGAAAGGTACGCCAGCGGTGGCGATGGCGCAGGGGTAGTGCTTCAATCTGTCGGATATGAGGTCACTGGTTCGATTTCCCCCACTTCCGTCTTTCCTGCACCTCATGATTTGTTTTCGAAGTTACGTTTTATTTTGTTTTATGACACTATATGTGGTTTTATAAGAAAAGCATAAAGCATTTCCGCAGCGGGTTTCATTGACGCTCCAAACCTTGTGGTTAGAGCATGACCCAAAGAAACAATCGGCACTATTGTGTATATTAGGTTGTCGGGAAAGTTCTGTGTTTTGTGTTATTTTTCATCCGTCTATTATTAAGTAAAAACTCAACCTGCATTGCGCATTAATGCCACTTTCTGTACAGAATGTTTCGCTCTATCTGACTAAATAATTTGTTTCAAAGTTGTTTTATATTTCTGTTCTTGAAGGGCTTATTGAAGTATGTCGAAGGAGCAATTCCGAACTATGTTTTATTTTAACTTCAAATTGACAATCGGCATCCGAGATAGCTCGACAAATCAGTCAAGTCGGGGGGCCTAATAGTGCTGGAGAAAGCACTGTGCGCCAGTGGTTCGGTAAATTTCGAACCGGAGATTCCAGCCTCGAAGGTGACTCCGTAGCGGTCGGCCTAGAGCAATTGTGGGCGAGGGTTGAAGGAATTGGTAAGAGCTGAACCATCACAAACAGTTCGCGGGATAGCGGAAGAGCTAGGCGTCAGTAAAACTGCTTTTGCGGATGCTTTGAAACGCCTTGGAAAGGTGAAAAAGCTCGAAAAGTGGGTGCCCCACGAGTTGAGTAAGCGGCAAAAATTGTCGCGTTTCGAGATTTGTTCTTCTCTACTTTTGCGCAACAAAACTGATCCGTTTTTGGATCGAATCATCACTTGTGCTGAAAGGTCGATTATGTCCGATGACAGGAAACGTCTTACCAGGATACTATCTCAACGGTAGGTCGGAACGGCGCAAGTGTTGTATATGGGCAGAACGGCCTCTCCCTGGAAAGTAACAAACTGCAGTTATATCGACCCCAATACAACTCCGCGCAGAGTTAGGGGCGACGGAAGTCGCCTCGACTGGGCGGCGCGAAACATCGACATCTATGGCAATCGTGGTGCCGCGCCGCGTGGCGGCGAAAGTGTAAACTAGGGCTTAAGTGCGATCTCGCTATGCGGCGAAAGTGTAAACCAGACGTAAGGCGCCCTTTTATACTTGCGCCTTTGCGGCGCAATGGTTGACATAGCTATCGATTTTTGACATAGCTTTGACACTCGGCCACCTCAAAACACCACATTTGACGGAATTTTGGGTTACGGTGTTTGGAGAATTATGCTACTGAAGGGAAGACGCGGCGCGACACGGGAGACTTGAGGTGGAGTCGCAGATTCCACGATCGGGAGTGAATCATTTTGCTGTTCGCTTTTGTTCAGGTTTCCCAACGATGCCTTTCTAGGTGGGGGTGGAGGGAGTGTTCATGATGTTCATTGTCCATATTCACAAAGGACAAAAACGGAGGGGAACAACAAAAAAGCTGGCACTAGGTAAAAGTCCCGACTGCACCGACACGACTTCGGTCGAATTTTTTTTCGCTGAAACTTCGTATAGCGGGGTTATTTGGGGTGCTGATCACGAATCAGACATCCGTTTTTCACGATTCAGTCGGAGGCCACCCATACAGTTAACAAGGGGGGTCCAGGCAGGGTCACCGATTTCGCTGAAACTTCGTCTAGGGGGGTGGTTATTTGGGGTGCTGATCACGAATCTGACATCCGTTTTCACGATTCTGTCTCTACTTGCCGTCACCGGCAGAAACTTTAAGAATGTAATCTTGTGCCTTCCTGTATCTATATTATCCAGCCGAATCGTGAAGAACGGATGTCATATTCGTGATCAGCACCCCAAATAACCCCCCCTAGACGAAGTTTCAGCGAAATCGGTGACCCTGCCTGGACGATCCTTGTTAACGGTATGCGTGGTATGTAATATGTAAACATGCTCTACAACATGCTATAACACCCTAGGTGGATTACCTATATGATCAACATGGATTTTGCGAAACTGCAAAACAGACGCAGTATGCGGGATCCAAACCCCCGACAACTCGCTAACGAGCCCGAGCGCTTCCCTACTACGCCACCTGTGCACTGCGCTGAGTCGCGATACGAGCCCTTATCCCGCGCCCGCCCGTCAGCTGTGGAGCACGTGAATCAAAGGGCGCCAACAGACGACTTCCGTCGTCCCCAACCCTGCGCGGAGTTGTATTGGGGTTGAGATACCTGCAGTTTGTTACTTCCCAGGGAGAGGCCATTCTGCCCATATACAACACTTGTGCCGTTCCGACCTACCGTTGAGATAGTATCCTGGTTAGGCAGTGGTTGGACTCCGACGAACCCCCTAGGCATTTTCCGAAGGCGAACCTCCACCAAAAAAACATAGTTGTCATTGTGTGGTGGTCGGCGACTGGTGTGATCCATTACAACTGAAATGAATGAAATGAAATGCACCGAAAATTGCGTCAACTCCAACCTGCATTGGTCAACAGAAGAGGCTCGACTCCTTTGCAGGATAACGCCCGCCCACACGTTTCACAAATCACTATTCGAAAATTGACCGAATTATGGGTTGAAGTTCTGGCTCACATGCCATATTCTCCAGACCTCTACCAACTGACTGCCATCTCTTCGAACACTTTCAGGACTTTCTTGCTGGTAAAACCTTCACCAATCAGGACCAGGTCAAAACAACTTTCGTGGATTTTGTCGAATTGCGACCGCCTGATTTTTTCGGTGATGGAATAAGTCGACGTTGACAGAAGTGTGCTGATTCGAACAGTGCTTATTTCGACCAAATTCTATAAGATTTGAGAAAGTTATGGTAGTTCAAAGTGGAGCACTCAAAACGCTGAGATCCGGACAACCTAATAGTATTACATAATACTGTCAAAACTCCGGAACAGGTCAAAGAGGTGTTGAAAAACATTTCTCACTCAAACTTCGCTCAAGTTAGCTCTTTGGAGTGTCGACCATGGATCTGTGGGTATTTGGGGTATTGATCACGAATCTGACACCCATTCTTGGAATTGCGGTGGAATACGGTAGGATGCAGTGCGGGTGAACAAGGCTGCCGCTGCCGCAATCGGCGGAAATTCCTAAAAAGGATGTCAGATTAGTCATCAGCACCCCAAATAACCCCTTGGGAGAAGTTTGGGTGAATAAATTTTGTCGACCTCTCCTTGACCTCTGGAGTTGTGTGAAGGTACAATAGTTATTGAAGGGTCTGACGCAAATTTACCGGTTGTTCTGTGCCCCTAGATCTAGATTTCCGAACTTTTTGAAATACTCGTGGTATAAGGCAGGTTATATTGATGATCAACAAGGTGTGTTTGTCACTCCTGATGAATATTTGTTTGGTTTTGGCCCTATTCACCATTTTGTTGCTGTTTTTAGCGAGGCTGCATGTACAAGATGTGCAGCGTGTAAAGAACATGTCTGCTTCACACATTTTTTGCTTTGTTCCATGAGTGCCAAGATTGTTAGAAACACCTCCATTGTTCAGTATAAGAGTTGGACCCCATTGGTGCAAAATAAGTAGTATATAAAAATGTTACCCTAGCAGTTTTTTTAAAGTCAAACATTTTTATAAACGTGTATGATAGTTTTACTGGCTGTTTAATCAAACACGTGTCATAATTCAAAATCAAAGGTTATTTCGAATATTTATTTATTTATTGCTCTTAAAGGTGCGTATAACATTGTGCACATCGTCATGTAAGACTAAACAGAGTTCCGTTTGTGAAACAAAAAAAGCGGAAAAACAACAAAAAAAAGTGAGCAGCTCCATAACAAGATCAAATGAAGGAGCAAAATATAAATCATGGTGTACAAAAAAAGACGGTAACGAGGGGAGACGAATCAGTGACCTCATGTCCGACAGAAAGGATCACTACCCTGTGTACTGTACCGTACCGAGAGTGGAGAGAAGTGGGCAAAAACGTTTTTATTGTGTGAAAGTTTCGGATGAGTGATTGCATGGCGGTCAATGAGGACCTCCCAACAGGATGGTGGGACGTAGATAAGGAGCCATCGTCGCTGTCGAGGATACTGCCGGCAGCCAGCTCGAAGAGTAGAATCGGCTTGGCGTTGGAGCTGTATCTGTCGTTAGGCAGTGGCATTTGATGGTGCTCTGTAAAAATGGGATTCTTTTTCATACAATTATACCATACCAATGATTGATTGATACCATACCAAAATTAAATACAGTTTAGAGTAGAAGTACACATAAATGTTACAACGCTCTCAAATGGTCTACATTGCTCATCGAAGTCGTCAAATCAAAAGCGTCGCTGTAGAAAAGGGCACGGCGTGGCCTTCGCTTCGGGTTGTCGGAAAAGTGCATCGCATGAGGTGACGCTACGTCATTGTACTTCCTTTTGAAACGGATTGTGACATTGAAATTTTGGATTCGTACTTTCTTTTTCGTCTTCTAGTTATATCTGTGATTAAGTTGTACTCCACTCAGGGATGTAATGAACTTAGCACGAAGAGCTCATACGATTCCTTGAGAAACCATAATCAGCCGACAAAAATCAGGGAAGGAATAAAACGGGTTCTCGCTTGCAGCACCACGAGTGAGAGCGAAAAGATAAGATTGGTGTTGTTTTGAATTTTGAAAGAATTGAAATCGAAACTACACAGAGGAACTAATATTGAATTGTATATTTTGGCTGCAGCTGTTTTTTTTTAGTAAGAAACTATGTTTTGCTTAATCTTGTTATTTGACTTAGAATGAAAATTTATGAAGGCAAAAAGCCGGATGATGAGCCAGGGATCCTGCTTTCTGTAGGATGTCGCAAGATGGTTTGCAGTTTGAAGGAAGTGTTCACATTTTCCATTGTCAGTTATGCGTTTGTGACGGTCGCGACGACGAACATATTTGGTGCAGTCGGATGCAAAATGTGTATCTTCACAAAAGGGACATTTTTGGGCTTTGGATCGTGGGCGGCTAGAACCTGGGGAGGGACTGCGAGAAGCTTGCTTGGATTTTGTTGACAAATATGATCTTAAATAGTTTGACTCAGGTTTTTGTGCATCGTGTGGAGTTCCTCCAGTCCGTCGTAGACTTCTTCTGAGATGCGTTTGATCTCGATTGTCCTTTGATCTATAATGTTAACCATTCCCGATGGGTTCTATAGCTCCTTCTATAGCGTTGTTTTCCCGATCTTCACCTTAGATGTCGCGGTGGTGCGCTGGGGGTACGACTGCTGCAGACAGGGACGGCTAGTGACGTCATGCGCGTGCGGTTGCCGCGTTTTGCTGCTGGGCGCGCTAGAGCGCGAAAGTTTGCGCCAGCGGCTGCTGCCCGCGGTCTTTCGATTGGCGCAAAAAAAAAAGAAAAGCAGTTGAGTGAGGCACGCTTGATGCATTTTCGTAGAAGGGAGAAGTGCGAGCGTTTGTTATCAAGATGAGGACTGAAAGTGCCTCAAGTGAGTGAGGGCAAACGGAAAACAGGAAAGACGCATCTGGTGAGGAAATTTTAAAACAAGAATACGGATGGATGTTATCTAGAAGTTCCAGAAGCAATTGTGGCGCTGTGGTAATTGAGAGGGCACCTTAAAGAAGTTGCCACTAGTATAAAAAAGAAGAAAACGAGACACACTGATAATAAAGAAAAAACAAACAATCCTATAGCTCTGTTCTCAGAATTGGGCAAGGAAAGGGACTCAGGGGTGTGGGCCGACTGACGCACCCGTGTTAAAATTGTCTTCATCCTAGAGTTCCGTCCCTTGTCCAACACGGAAGCAGACAAAACGCGGATCTGTAATCGAAAGGACGACGTAAGACTGCATATACATTCGCTGAATGTAGCTACTCGCCACGAATGCATGCCGCGGCATGCTATGGTGACCCCTCCAACTACCATAGCTGCGCAAATACTTGCAAGCATCTATGGGAGGGGCGATACGACGAAGTATAAATCGGAGTAATTCATATTCCCTGAATCGATAATGGATTATCTCATTGTTTGCGCAATCCTTTTAACCAGGGTTTGAGAAAGTGACGGATTCGAATTATACAAATTGGTGTCAGGTCCAATGTCTAGTGACAGAGGCAATATGATGAAGTAGGGAACAAAGAAAGACGCCGATGTTTTTTTTTTGTGCGCCTTTTCCACAGATTCTCCATCGTGCTGCAACCGTTCAGCGCTGCTGTTGGCGAACATTCTTTGCTGCTCTCCTGCATTGTCCAGTGCGACAGGAAAACTACACATATTACAAGACACCCTAATGAATTTCTACAGACGTTTGGAAGACGATTCCCGAAACTCTCTACACTCTCCGGTCACTGACACATTAATCGTAACCTTCATTTTAATTTTACTCTTGCTCGTCACTTGGTTGGTATCGACCTATTTGGTCGTTTCTTTGTGCTGGATTCCATTGCCTTTCTTGTTGGGCAGGATTTTTTTGAGGCACAAGGATATGTGATGTTTTGGCCGCATTCTGATCAGATCGGCTGTAGACAGTCGAAGCTGCTTTCCTTCAGAAGTTGTCTGCGGAGAGATTTGTCGGTCACTGTCCTGCATGATAAGGAGGCATGATTGTCCTTTCGGTAAAATAATCAGCCGTCACCCGAACAAGGCTGTTGAGTGATATGCGTATCGCTTGGTGTGATGACCCGTGCGATATGTAATTGGGTTGGAAGTCAGAAGTTGTGTTGTTTGCTGAATTTCTAATCTGCTCTGACGTTCCCTAGTAAGCAGCACAAACCAATGATGTTACGGGGGACGGTACGTTCAAAACTGATTAGATTTCTGAAAAAAAATTCTTGGAAAGGATGAAAATGAAAGAATGTATGGCAAAGGGACAAAAAGACTCGACTATCACGCCTTACGCGCCCTTTTTCCAATCCTTATGGTGGGTATTGTACTGAGCATCACAAAACAATGACGTTACTGGACGGCACGGAGAGAATGCCTGTGATGAACGTACGGAAGATCATGCCGTAAGAGTACGCAGCTGGACCTAAATATCAAGTTTAGGTTCCGGGGCCCATCTTGAAGCAGGGAGTTCCCTTCTTGTGTACTAACATACAGCTTGTTTATATCTTTATTATGGGAAAGCATTGGGTTACTGTAGCGGAGGGGAGATGAGTAGTGGGCTAACGAGGCCGTGCCGAGCCGCTGAGGGCGAGCCGAAGTCGAGACTGACGAAGCCAGACGTGGATTCACGACTTAGTGGATTTAAGTTTTACAAAAATTGCCTTCCATAGTTTAGTGATGCTCCAATGTGGCGCGAAGTGCGCAAGTGCGAGACACTCGTTAGGCATGTCGGAGCACCTCTTTTACATAAAAGATTTTTAAAAGTGTTTTTGTTTGTTTTGTTTCGATCCCTCTTGACACAGTGGTGCTGCGTTTGTGGTGTTAAAGTATTGATCTTCTGAATTACAAAATCCAGTTGGTGCAGTTAAACTATGCTAATCTTACTTCCCATATCGGATGTTGCAAATCATGAAGATTCATTCTGATTAATGAGCTTTCTAGTGAAACCTCTCTAGTATATGGAGGGTCATTCCTTTTTAGGGATGCGACGGATGTTCTGCTTATCTTAGGTAAGTTAAAGTTCTGGAGTGTATTCTTATCTCAACCAACATCGAGGAATGTAGAGGTGACCTATCAACGCATATGAGGGTGCCCCTTCCCCTGCTTTATTGCGCACGCGTTCTATCTTATCACTTTTCAAGCATCAGGGCAAAACATGAGATGGACGAAGAGAAGCGCACGCTTTGTAGAGAGAGTTGCTCTACATTCCTTCCCGGTACATCTTGCAGATTCACTCCCTTGATAGGAGTTGTGCTCTTCTTCTTCGTTGCCTTCGGACTTGATGAGCCGAAACGCGGGGAAGCCGAGCATGCTCAGGTGCAGCCCAGCACGCTTTTGGAGGACCTAAAGTACCTCATCAGTGTGTGAGTTCTTCTCATATTGTTGGTTATTTTCTCTGTGCTTGGCGGGCTTGTGTCCCCGTCGCTCCGGCAAAACATCTTAAACCTGTTAAATGGGATCAGCCAAGGCTCGGATTTCGTTTCTTCAAGCACAGATGCCGTGTTGTGTGAATGTCTATGACCATGTGCAATCTCGATGTGGGCGCAAGCCCGTTAAATACCATTTTTTCCCATATATTCGCTATTTAAGGAAAACATATCTCCTAACCACTGCCGGGTTCACTTGCGTTGTGTTTTGCGTTGGGGCGGCAAGTTGGTGGACACCACAGCTGATGACGCACGCATACGGTGTTATCAATGGTATCGATGATGTTCCCAAGGATGAAGTTGCTCAGTGCGTTGCTACTCCTATTAGATCTTATCAGCGCTTTTTTTCTCTTGCGTTCTTTCATGTTTCCAGCTGTTTTCAGCATTTCCGTACTATTTGGGGTAGTCACCTGCTGCGCCGGCATTGTCGGCATCATAGCAGGGTCCACAGTGGCGCAGGTCGAATAATTTCTTCTAGTACACATTCCCTATTGTCTCTTTCTATTACCTTAGTCTGCAGGCCTGGCGAGAAGGAAACTGGTGCTTCAAACCTACTCATCGCGCCGATGCGTTCGTTTGTGCGATGGGATCTCTGCTAGCGACTCCGCTGTTCTATGCTGCGCTAGTTATCGGCAGCCACTCTCTCAATATTGCTTGGGTAGGTTGCTGCTTGTTATTATACATTCCCTTTCTTATGTAAACCTTTGACACCACTTCCTGTCGGTTTTTTCTTCTGGTTGGACCCAGCCGTTCACTAACAGCTGCAAAAGTGAAGCACAACGGCTCCATACACCAGCTTTAAATCTAGGGCTCTGGTCAACCAATTTGGTGTTGTTCACATTTCACAAGTTTTTGGTCAAGAAGGCAACAGCGAAAGTTTTTAATTTCTTGGCGTGTCTTTGCAGTGCTTTTTCATTACAGTTTTAACCAGAGGTCGCGCTCTAGCGTGGTGTCCTTTAACACGTTGACTACAATATCGCGCAATGGTAGGCGACGACATATTGTTTTAACACGAATGATATCCGGTCTATCCAAACTTCGTCCAGAGAGGTTATTCAAGATGCTGAACACGACACTGATGTCCTTTTGGACGGTTACGGTCGGTTTCCTTTTTAATTGACAATCGTGTGAAGACCACCGACTTTTCAATAGAATTACCCAGTAGGTGGAAACTGTTCAAAATTTTATAAATTTTTTATTTTTTGAGGAAAAATAATGGACTAAAGTTGTTGTTGAAGAGCAGGAAGGCGGCAATTTTTTAGTATCGGAAAACGAGATTGAGCCGGACTAAGGCTTTTGTTTAAGAGCCGGAAGGCGGCAATTTTTTGTGTCAAAAACAAGATTGAGCCATACCTTCTTTGAAGACGTCGCCATTTTGATTCGATTGGTAGTAGAATTTCTGGTCGCATGGACTTTGACACCTTCAACGATAGAACAAGAAACACTGTAAAGAACACAATATTCTCACGTATTTTTACTTTCATGGTTAATATAATGGCACTATCAATCGAATAAAAGTTGCGGCGAAAATTTTCAGTGCATGGCGCGACCTCATCTTTTAATGCGCTATATGCTTGCATGTTTGCTTTAAGGCAGGTTTTGATTTATCATTTTTATCTTTAAATAAAAAAGAATATAATAAATAAGAAAGTACTAAAAATAAAAATAAATAAAATTATTGAATTATAGGGGGGGGGGGGGTAACTGACCGTAAGTGTTGAGGCGAACATTAGTATCATGTTTGGAATCCCAAATTTATTCTTAGAAGTTTGGGTCACGATATGTCGTCACATTTGTGAGGGGTGCTTCGTCCCACGGGCCAGTCACGCGAAAATTGCCCTCGTCGTCAACGTGTTAGGGGCAAGCGCAAAATGACAACAGATTTCTGGGCTTCTTCAATTGTTAGCTCTTTCTTTGCTCCATCTTTTCAGTGTAATTTTTGCTTTGCCTCAGTGTGTTTCGGAATTTCCTCCGGACTAATTCTGATTTTTTTGTGCATCCAAAATCTTCATTGAGCTCAATTTTTTTTTGCGTCCTGTGCATCGGCGATCGACTCCTAGTTTACTTTCCAAGGTGGTCATTAGTCTAGTTGCTGTGATCTATTAGGTTGATTCAAAAATAGTGTCGGTTTTGAACCGCAACACTCAAATTAAAATGTTTCCTCTCATACATCGGTTGCCAACCCAGATGAAAACTGTCAGAATTCGCATGTCTTTTCTGATGCAGTTTTTACCTACGCTAGTCTTTTTTTGCTTTAAACCTTCGACTTCTGGAGATGGAGAATTTTTGGAATAGATTTGTCCTGGTTCATTGTTGGGTCTATATCATTAGCAAGGAATTCGGGGCACTTAGTGAGATAACATTTAGTTCTGGAATGATCTTCACAATATGACATTAACACAGGAGATTCCAATCTCGAGTCAATTAGGTTTCAGACATTCGTATTCCAGACATGCGGTCGACCGTTACCGTACCACTGAAGCTTCTCTTGATTCTTGATAAGTTTCCCTTCACTAGCCTTACGCTGGCCGATATTTATGACTGGAGGACATAGTGCGCTCTAGTGGCACTCCAGAATGTTCTAATAGAGAATTTCGTTGAAACGGGGGTCACCACAAATTTTGGGGGTGCGTAGCGTTCGTATCGGTTCGTCGCGGGCAGATCGGCCACGCTCCCAGGTGGCCATACCTGCGGCGTCATCTCCTGCTCGTCGTCTCCGCTCACACTGTGACACCAGTCGCGCGCGCGGCGGACAACGGCCCGACGGAGGCCGTCGTCGGCGGCCCAACGTCGGCGACCCGACAGACGAGCGGAACACACAGGTGGACCAGATTTGCTGGGACTGTAGTCAACAAGATATTCAGAGGGTTTAGAAAACCAGTGTAAAGATACATGTTGGTGCGAAACAAACATAGCTCTATATCAGAATTTCGAGCTCTATCTAATGAGCTCTACCTCAAACTTATCAATGCTACCGTTGGTGCGATATTCTTCAAATTTAAAACTGAAAAATATTTCTTCGCAGATTTGCCACGAAGCTGTGAAAGGTATATTTCCAGGCTAAAATTTCACACAGAATTCAACTACGTCGTCTGAATACCTTCTAAAAAAGCTCATATTTGAAGAAAAAAAATTTGTGTATCAAACCGTTGGAGACATGTCTTGTCGATTGATTTATTGACGTGTGCTTTCGCACACGTAAAACAAACAAAACATCAAATTCAACGCGAACAAACAGCTAAACATAACCTACTCGTGTACAACTAGTATAAGATAGAACCTGAAAAAAAAAAACAAGGTAATATAAAGGAGACCACGACAACACAACAAGAGACATGATGGTAAGAAAACTGTGAGGCGGGAGCAAAAAGAAAAAAAATATATATACGAGGAATCCTCGAGTCTACATCGTCAGCCTTCCAACAACAGCGCGAAGGGCCCTTACACTCATGCTTGCCAAGTCCTCGCTCCAATTCTTATTTAAAATAGGTATAACCCTAATGCTGAAGAAGTTGTTCCGTAATTGACTACGAGCAAATGGCTTTCTAATTTTATAAGTGGAGCCTCTCGTTCTGGACATGTACCAAGCAAAGAATTCTGCAGGATCCAGTCGCGTTTTATTAGTGATTATTTTGATAGCCATCAGAAGATCGTTCTTCCTTCGTCTGCTACACAAACTCGGAAGCCCGTAAATTCGACGGCGCTGCTCCCCATTTGGCAGAAAACGATAAGGCAGACCAGTGCACCGCATAGCAAGTTTGCGGGTAAAATTATTTTGAATACTCTCCAACAATGCAATAAACTTTTTTTGGTATGGGGAGAAAACAGTTGTTCCCGACTCTACCAAGGGCCTTACGTAGGACTTGTAGGCCTTTAAAAGAGTAACGGAATTTTTACTTCTAACTGCTTTAAACAAGTTGTATGTTCTATGAATAGCCCTGCAAAAAATAACTTTGAGGTGCGGCTCGAAGGAGAGCTTGTTTGTAAATCTGAATCCTAGGTCTGTGATCTCATTTACATTTTCCAATATAGATTCTCCGATATTGTAATTGTAAACAGATTCCTTGTTTCCAATATGCAGGACCTTGGTTTTTTCCGCTGCGATTGGCAATCCCCACCTTGAGGACCAGTCATCAACCGCTGAAATAGCATCTTGCAAAACAAAATTATCACGCTGGCTCTCAATAATCCTGTATAATTTGATGTCGTCTGCGTACATGACGCAGCTGACCCCAATATCAGTAAGCGTCGGGGGCAAATCGGCAGTGTAAATCAAAAACAATAAGGGTGAAAGAACACTGCCTTGTGGGATGCCACTAGGAACATTATACGCCTCAGAGAACTCACAACCCACACGGACTCGGCAGGAGCGGTCACGCAGAAAATTACCAATCCAGTCCACCAGCCTGGGGTGCAACCCCACCCTGGCCAGTTTACCCAGTAACAAAGTGATAGGTACTCTATCGAACGCTTTTGAAAAGTCAAAGTACACAACGTCCACACTCTTTCCAGCATCAACCGCCATAGTCCAGCCATTTAGTGAAGAGAGCAACGCAGTCTCAGTAGATTTTCCCTTACAAAAGCCATGTTGGCAAGCCGCCAACAAGCCAACATTCTACACAGAATTCAATTACGAATTTTATGTTCACAAATACAGGGTGTCTCAAAAAATGAGTACACTGTTTGAAAGGTGACACCTTTACTCAGAACAAGGTTCTGTAGAACTTGATGGATTATATGAAAGCTTAAGAAAGTAGAAATTTTCTGACAAAGGAGCGGTACGGATTGCGCCATGCAGTCGTCTGAAACCTCGCATTTTATACTCGATTGTTCTCACTTGAATACTTGTCATAATTTCTCCGCAAAGTTGCCGTTTTCATCATCATTTATTACACAGGGAGGTATCCCTATGTGGATGAGGGTAATGAAAGTAGTAAAACAAAAGATACACACACTACCAGTCGAAATGCCGGCAGGAAGATAGTGATGCAGAGGTAGGAAAAAAGAAAGGCAAAAACAAGTGACAAACCAAAGAAATAGCAAGTAAATTTAAAACAAACGATGACATTAATTAATTGATAATTAGGCAAACAGGAGGCGTCAAACAGGAGGCACTCACTAGGCGTCCAGGTGAGACTTTATAAGTTTTTTTAAAAGAAGAGTAACTGGAGGGGATGTTGACTTTCCTATTTAGGCCAAAGTAATCGGCAAAGACACTGTTAATGAAAAGTATTTCCTGCAATTGAATCTAGCCCTAGATAAGATAGGTTTGCGCGAGATACCCCTGGTGGAAGAAGGTCTCACGTGAAGAAAGGATTCAACTGTAACCCAATTCGCCCGTGCATTATTTTGTGAAACGTCAGCAGGTCGAACATACGCCTTCTAGAGGCAAGAGTTTGCATGAGTTTTCATGAGTTTCCGTGTGAAACTGTTCTGAACTTTGTCGATAACTTTGCGCTTGTACGGGTTAAACAGAGCTGTACCAGACTCGACCAACGGCCTAATAAATGACTTGTAAGCTTGCAGAAGAACAGCAGATTTCCTCGTAGATAAAGAACGAAAGATGCGGTAAGTAACCACAGATGCCTTGGATATAATGCAGTCGCAATGTTTATCAAAGCTAAGGTCATGTTGAACCAGGAACCTAAGATCTTCGATCTGCTTTACCTTACCGATTACTGACGTACCTAAACGATAGTCATGCTCATTATTCTTACTTCCTAGGTGCAACACCATGGACTTTTCCTCCCAAAGAGGAAGAGCCCATTCGAGAAACCAGCTGTTAACAAGGTCGACTCCTCTCTGATGTACGCCGTGGTCGCCGGGGTTTTTTAAGCATTTGTAGATCTTCAAATCGTCTGCAAGCATAGTACATTTAACGTCCGTAGAAGCGATTAACCCAGGCAACTCATAAGTATAGATATTGAATATTTATTTTTTTATTTATTTATTACACGACAATATTCGTGTGTTAAAAATTACAACAGAAGTACAACACAAGACACACACACACAGGAAATACAACACCACAAGCAACGCCTAATGAAGAGTTAGCAACATCTGAAGCATCTTATTTTAGGAACGTATATGCTCGCGGAGAAATTTTTTGAAAGCGTTGTAGTTTGATGGTAAGAAATGTTTTTTGCGAAGCTTCTCATATAACGAGAGTGTCCTATGAGTGAAGAAGAAACGACGACAGTTGTGTTTGGCAGTATCAGTGTCATATTTAACGACACCACCTCGGGTGTTAGATGCTCTTATCGACACTAGATCTGTAATTTCGACTCCATTTTGCTGACGTGCAATTTTGTGAAACAGTAATAGATCATGACGCGTTCTTCTAAGGGCAAGAGACGTCAATCCAAAATTCTTATTTCGCACACTGCTTGAGGGTATTTGATCGTAACGATATCCTAGCGTACGCGTCATGAGCTTCCTTGTAAAGCTGTTTTGCACGCTTTCTAATGTTGTGATACCTTTACACGTGTAAGGATTACAAACTGGGGTACCGTATTCTAGAATTGGTCTGATAAATGCTTTATATACTTGGAGAAGTAAGCTACTATCGTTAGAAGATATAGCTCTGAACACGTTGTACATTGCTCTCATGGCTTTGTTGGAAACCAGTGTGCAGTGTTTGTCAACATTTAGATTATTCGTGATTAGGAACCCTAAGTCTTTAACCTCATCAGCACAACTGAGTGGTGAGTTATTGATAGCGTATTGGTGTAATTGAGCTCTAGCCCCTAGATGAAGCACTTTACACTTTTCCTCCGAAAGCGGTAACTGCCATTTTAAAGACCACTTCTGGACAATATCGATAGCCCTTTGAAGATGTGCGGCGTCCACCTCACTCGATATTGGCTGATAAATCTTAATATCGTCAGCAAACGCACAAAATTTTACTCCACTATCTTCCAAAAGGTTCAGCAAATCGTATGTGTAAATGTTGAACAGTATAGGAGAGAGAACTCCTCCCTGAGGAAGTCCACTATTTATACATCTGTAACTTGAGAACGTAGAGTTAACTCGAACAGTAAATTAATATAGAATAATATAATAATATATATATAATATATAATAATAATAATAATAATAATAATAATAATATATAATAATAATATATATAATAATATAATTAATAGAGCCGGCGAGAGGACGCAACCCTGCGGAACACCACTCAGAACGCTTCTGGGTGCAGAAAAGCTTGAGTTGACACGCACCATAAAGAAACGATCTGAAAGAAAGGCCTTGATCCAGAGAGTAATCCTGGGGTGAATTCCAACAACTTGTAACTTATGGAGGAGCAAGTCGTGGGGCACCTTGTCGAACGCCTTACAAAAATCGAAATATATTACATCAACGCAGGATCCCTCGTCCAAGTAGGCAGTCCAATCATTAAACGATTGGAGCATAGCCGTTACAGTTGACTTACCTTTTTGAAAACCATGTTGAAAGGAAGAAATAACAGAATGGTTCTCAAGATGGCGTTCGATCTTGATTTTGAGAAGCTTCTCAAACAATCTAGCAAATATGGATGTTATGCTGATAGGACGATAATTATTTGGACAAGTGTCAGGCGCCTTCTTCAAAACGGGAGTCACGGAGAGCATCTCCATCTTGAGGGAACTTCGGATCTCATAAAGCTCAAGGTAAACAGAAATTCAAGGGGTCGGGATAATACACAGGAGGTCTTTTTAATGAAGATGAACATGATGTGATCAGGTGTATCAGAGAAGGAGCTGGGCCAGCGTAATAGCGTCCCTAGAATGTCGTCAGCATGGAACCACATGGAATCGGCCATAGGAGGAAATTGAGGGGCAATAGCAGTTGAGGTGTGCCGAGCCAGTATAAAGTAGGAAAGTTCGAATGTATTTGCTAACATCTCCGCTTTCTCACTGTCAGTAGAAACACTAGCTCCATCGCAGGAACTAAGGCTAGGAATATCGGGCCTACTTTTAAGACGCTTGCTTAACAACCTGTAGAACGAACTTTTATCTTTGGCCTGGATAATGCGCTTCTCAATATTAGCGTTATATTTGGATAGATGCATATGAAAGATCACGTTGAGGCTGTGAAAAATATCCCAGTCATTTGAGGAGCCAGGTGCCCAAGCACAATCTTTTTTACGAGCTAACGAGGTGAGGTGGCGTGGCAACCGAGCATGCTGCGTTGGTGTTTTGACCATAGGTATAAAAAGGTCCATACTGCGTTGCAGAATGGCTAGGAATAGTTCGAATTTGTCATTAACCGAAGACACTGCGTTGAAGGATCCATACGAATCAACATCATTGAGGTAGGCCAACAGGTCTGTGAAGTTCTGGCATCTTAAAAATTGCGTACATAAACAAAATGAGATTTCACCAACCGTAAGTTCAAAAAGAATGCAATTGAAGAGTGGTCACTACTGCCAACGGGAGTCCCACTGGCAGGTCCTTGATGATAAACTTGTCGTTACATAACACAAGATCCAAGGTAGTATCCCCCAAGGTCTTACTGGTGACGTATTGGGTTAAGCGATGGTCGGCACACAGTTTAAGGAAAAGATTGGGCAGAGAACTGGTGACTATAGGTCCACCAGTTCTCTGTCCAATCAGCCAAAGAAGCCCAGTTGATGTCGGGCATGTTGAAGTCACCACAAAGGACACACGTGCGATTGGATGATTCGAGATCACTTATAGCTTTAGACATTTGCACAGATAAGGCAGAGGTGCAATTTGGTATTTTGTAGACAACAATAAAACGAAGCAGGCTATTGTTACTGTGAAGGTCACAACACAGTAGTTCATAAGGATTCAAAACAGTTTCACGAAAAACCAGAGCAGGGCATAGGGGCTTACGCACGAGCAGAGCTACACCACCATCACGCTTGCACTGGCGATCACATCGTATCATTACATACTGTGAAGACCACTTGCCAAGGATATTTGCGCTGTCTATCTTAGCGCCAAGCCATGTTTCGGATAAAGCGATAATGTCATACCGATTATCAGAAGAGCAGAAAAGAAGGGATGCACCATTTTTAATTTTAGATCTGTTATTCGTGTAAAAATATTTCAAGGACTCACTAGAATTCTGCTGAAGTCCTCCTAGTTTGACGCTCTGACAACATTAGACGAACCAGGTATGGTAACAGGAGGTGCAAGGGTGGGAGGAACAAGAGCGATATGGTTGGAGGTAGCTCGTTGCGATTAAGCAACAGAAACAGCAGAGGACGTGGGAGCTTGATGGTGAGGGATGCGTTCGGCGCGTAGCCGTTCTCTCCGACTTGGGAAGAGATTGCCTTAGGAAAGCTTTTGCGGGCTGAAAGTGTGCTAAACGGTGAAACCTTGATAACATCTGACGAGCATAAAATAAAGATGGAAGAACAGCTTTTACTAGGTCTATTAGGAATAGCACGGCCCAGACGATAGATGGCGAAGGTAGGACATTCAATCGATAAATAGTCCCTGATATCTCTGACACAGTTGAAGTCATGCAGGACTCGCAACGAGGGAATACAGTTAACACTTTCGGGGATACCAGCAATTATCACCGAGCGGGATCGCTCAACTTCTTCGTAGGACTTAGCAGAGAAAACAGAAGCGCGGACAGCAGGCCTGTCCGAGGAGATGTGGTCATAAGATTGGATAGGACTGTGACTAATATCAGGCTGGGAGGTAGGAGAAAGATTTTCCCACATAGAGCACCGTTGCTTCAAGTGAGCATTTTGAGACGGAGAGGCTTGGCTTCGTCAACAAGATCGTTAAAAGCATTCAGGACCGCTTGCATGCGTTTGCGGTCTTCAACTAAGTACGCTAGAACAGTCCTTAAGTGAACAGGTAGCAAGTCGTTCACCAACAGCTCGACCTGGCGCTCGAGATCGGGAGATGCCACGGGAGGACTGTTAAGATCGATACACGGCCTCTTCATCCCACGCGATCCCTGAATGAAGAGTCGGCAACAGGAGTGTTCATGGTCGTGAAAAGAGCCTGTAGTAGCCCAATAGACCTGCGATGATGGCTAAAAACTAAAGAAAGGCGAGCCACCCAGCCACAAGGAAGCTACGTCTTGATCATGTAGACCGATATCGACAATCTATGGCAGCCGGATACGCAAAAGGACCAACAGACTCGGAAACTCGAAAATGTGTCGGAACAATAGACCTGGATAGGTGGCGTTGAAGAGTATTTCCACACCCCGCCACACGGGTGTTCACGAGTCGTCCTGGAGAACGGGAGTACAGGTTCAGGAATGGGTAGAGGTGCGAGTAGACGGATCGGACGAACAGACGGCCAACAGCGGACGGATAGGCGACCGCACGCGCGCTGAGCAGAGACGCGTTTTGATTGATGTGAGCTTCCTTAAAGGGTTGAAAGTTAAAAACGCACTACGGCTTGCGAAAAATGCAGGGTATCCTGAAAAATGCATGTGCTATTTGAGAGGTTCCAACTAGCGAACCTTTTGAAGATGTTTGACATTCATATGAAAGCACAGGGTGAAGAAACTTCTGTGGCGTACAAATGGTCAAGATTGCGCCATGCATTCGACTGAAACCTTGCATTTCAGACCCGATTGATTGTGCATGGGCTGACTGCTTGTTAAAATCCTATTACTACCTGGCCACACTAGCCTGTGCTGTGCCTCTTTTAACGTTTAGAACTTGAAAATCACGTGAAAGAACGTGACCTGCGATAATTGATTGCACAATTTATCGCATTAGCTATCGTTCTAATAACCTCTACATATCTAAGAATCATAACAAGAGTCAGGCCGGGCTCTAGGCTTTTCTTCGAAGAGGAGTTTATCCTGAACTGCCCAGGGCTGAAGTTTCGGACCGATGAATGACATCCTCAAAGAATCGATAATTTGATCAGTGTCGATTGATGACGACCGAAACTTCAAGAGCGAACTTCAGATTCGTGTTCAGCGACCACGATTACCTACAGGACTAAAGTTTTGGACAACTTGTACACAAAAACACACACACACAACTCTATCATACTCTATAATAACGGGTTAAGCGATTAGCGATGGAGCACGTCAAAAATAGGGGCGGAAACATCAGGGGCGCGAATAGCAGAAAATACCCAGACGCCTTCTACGTGCCTGACGATGCCGTAGACGTGCCGAACACGTCGGCAACCCTGCATGGCGAGCCGTATACTTGCCGAATACGTCGGCAACCGCGCATGGCGAGCCGTAGACGTGCCGAACACGTCGGCAACCCTGCATGGTGAGCAGTAGACGTGCCGAACGCGTCGTCAACCGTGCATGGCGAGCCGTAGACGTGCCGAACACGTCGGCAACCGCGCATGGCGAGCAGTACCACACCAGGGGAGTCTGATGTCTGAAGTCTAACAATCGATATCGATGGATATTATCGATTTTTTGCGGATGTCGTGCAAGCGCCCTGAAACTTCAGCCCTGGGGTAATCGAGGTCGCTGAACACGAATCTGAAGTCGACCAATCGATCGATATTATCGATTGTTCGTGGATGTCGTGCAAGCGCCCTGAAACTTCAGCCCTGGGGGTAATCGAGGTCGCTGAACACGAATCTGAAGTCGACCAATCGATCGATATTATCGATTGTTCGTGGATGTCGTGCAAGCGCCCTGAAACTTCAGCCCTGGTATAATCGAGGTCGCTGAACACGAATCCGAAGTCGACCAATCGATATCGATCGATATTATCAATTCGTTTGTGGATGTCGTTGTGGTGATCGGAAATTTTAGTCCTAGGGGTATCGTGGCTGGTGAACTCTGAATCCCGTTATTGAAGTATCGAGCACCATCAATCCATTTGGACCGTATTATCGATTTTTTGTGGATATCTTTCTTTCGGTCCGAAACATCCCCCCGGCCAATCGACGTCAATGAACTCGAATCTGAAGTTAATCGACGTCACTGAACTCGAATTTGAAGATCGTTTTTGAAGTATCGTTCGCTATCAATCGATATCGACTGGTATTACTGATTTTTTTGTGGTCCTGTATCCTGTAGTAAGGGCGCTCTAACCCTTCGAAAATCCAGGTTTGAATTACGTGCCATGTGCGGTTACACTCTTTCACGTGCAGTGTGCCTTGGTGCGTGAAGTTTCGAAAATCATGGCTGAATATCGATTTTTTGTGGATATATTCTTGCGGTTCGGTACTTCGATGCCGCTGAAGGCGAGCGTTTGAGGCGTCCATCGCCATCAATCCATTTAGGCCGTATTATTGACTTTGTGTGGATTTAGTCATAAAATAGGGGCAGAGGAAGTGGGGGGGGGGGTGAATTACGGCACGAAAATACTCAGACGTCTTCTCCCTGCCTGGGAACTTCGGCCCTGGAGGTGGTCGAAGTCTCTAAACGCGAATCTGAAATTCGTTTTCGAAGTATCGATCGCCATCAGTGGATATTGATCAAACTCGATTTTCTGTGGATGTCGTTTAGGCGGCTTAAAACTTTAGCCCTGGAGGTAGTCGAGGTCGCTCAACACGAATCTGAAATTCGTTTTTGAAGTATCGATTACCATCAATCGATACTGATACTAAAGTTACCGAGCGCGAAAATAGCGGAAAATACCCAGACGTTTTCTACGTGTCAGGGAAAATTTAGAAGACGTGCGAAATACGTCGCGTGACGTGCCTGGGACTTAAAGGATATGCCAAAGACTTCGCTCAATGTGTTTGGGGATTCAGATAGACGTGCCGAAGACGTCGTACGCTAAGAGTGGATCATTGAGGGGACCAGTACCAGTAGTGAGATACCGTTTCACTAGGGGAGGACCAGTAGTGGGGAACCAATAGATCGCCCTATCACACTATATACGTACTGCGGACCTTTTTTACTCCTAGGTAGGGAAGAAAGCGTACAAGTAGAACAGCTAGCTTGAGGTGATTGTCCTTAGATTAGTGATACTGCAACATCGCGCGAAGCGCGCAAGTGCGAGGCACGCCGATAGGCTTGACGGAGCACTTGTTACATATAATAGGATAGGATATCAATTTCGTAATTGAATTCTGTGTAGAATGTTGGCTTGGAGACATCTCCAACGGTTTCATATACAGTTTTTTTTCTTCAAATATGAGCGCTTCTAGGAGGTATTTAGACGGGGTAGTTGAATTCTGTGTGAAATTTTAGCCTGGAAATATACCTTTCACAGCTTCGTGGCAGGTTTGCGAAGAAATATTTTTCAGTTTAGATTTGAAGAGTACAGCATCAACGGTGGCCTTGATAAGCTTGAGGTAGAAGTCATTAGATAGAGCTCAAAATTCTGAAAAACAAACATAGAGCTATGTTTGTTTCGCACCAACATGTACCTTTACACTGGTTTTGTAAACCCTCTGAACATCTTGTGGACTACAGTCCCAGCAAATCTGGTCGACCTGTGTGCTCCGCTCGTTCATCGGGTCGCCGACGTGGGGCCGCCGACGACGGCCTTCGTCGGGTCGTTGTCTGCCGCGCGCGCGACAGCGTGAGCGGAGACGCAAGCGGTGGGATGACGCCGTAGGTATGGCCACCTGGGAACGCGGCCGCGGCGCCTACTTCCAGCCGATAAGAATGCTCCCCTCCCAAATTTTGGATGTAAATTCGTATTTGCAAATTATTTATGAAGGACGTAGGTTATCCTGTCCCACATAATTTCTCTTATGGTGTAGATGATCCAATTCTAATAAAAGGCGAAAATACAGCTGAAGAAAATGCTCCCTATATTTCTGCAAAGTGAGAGCGAATTCCTCATCCTGCACAGAGCTACTCTTTGTCACCCGAGTCACAAAGGTCACTATCCTATTATATATTAGCGTGTCCCGTAAGTCTTCGCCGTTTTTTTCAACGATTCACTGCAGATTTCGCCGGCGGTCTCCTGCATAGCGCTGCATAGCCTTCGAAAGAGAATGATTTGCTCTATCAGAACGTGTATTGCATTTCTTTTTCATCATGAATTCTGCCAATTTTTAGGTCGTTGAAGTGAAAAGTGAAAAAGTAGCCATTTGCGCACTTGTTCTCTCCGCTTAGGTTTGGATTTTTTGTGCAGCTTTTCAATGAATTTGGAAGACAATGTTCTGTACTACAAGAATATGTGTTAGTGCTATTTGCTCATTTGTCCTTTATTGATTTTTAGGTCATCAAATTGGGACGTCCGAAGGAGGATGGTAATTTTTGCGGACAGCTCCTGCTCTGTGGTTGGACTTTTTGGGTTGGTGTTATATGTCATTCGAAAGAGAATGTCTTGCTCTATAAGAATATATGTCGCGTTTATTGATTTCTTTTGAATATCAACAAAATGGGCGCGTGTAGCGCAGTCGGAGGAGGCGCGACTGTCGCGTGCACCCGATACCAGGTTCCTGGTTCGGATTTCCCGCCCAGGCCAACCAAGCCTTCCATCCCTCCGGGGTCGGTGAATTGGTACCAGACTTGTCTGGGAAGGATAGAGCGCTGACTTGTTCATCGGCTGGCCACCGCAAGTCATTGTATGGCCAAATACGCATTCATGTCGCCTCCACGACATCCCGTAGAAGTAGAATGCGCTGGCGCATCCCAGAAGGGATTGAGTAACGCCGTCCTTTATCCTTATCCTTATCAACAAAATGCCAAAAAAAAAGAAAAATCGTCTTCATCAACAACTCCTCCTTCTTCAGATGTTGATATTCGACAGAAATCAGCGTGAGCCAATAAACGCGACACAAATTCTTACTGAGCAAGACATCCTCTTCCAGACCAAGCAAAAAGTCCAACCACAGAACCGGAGTTTTGGTAAAAATTCGGACGGAAAAGTCGGAATTCCCAATTTGATGGACTAAAAATCAATAAAGGGCAAGTGAGAAAATAGGACCAACACATATTCTTGTAGTACAGAACATTGTCTTCCAAGCGCTATAAAAAACTGCGCAAAAAATTACAAACCTAAGCGGAGAGAACAAGTGCGCAAATGGCTATTTTTTCACTTTTTCACTTTTCACTTCAACGACCTAAAAATTGACAAAATTCATGATGAAAAAAGAAGTGCAATACATTCTGATAGAGCAAATCATTCTCCTTCGAAAGCTATGCAGCGCTATGCAAGAGACCGCCGGCGAAATCTGCAGTGAATCGTTGAAAAAAACGGCGGGGACTTATGGGACAACCTAATATTTCCCACTCCTTTCTCAAGTAAATGTATTAGGCTGGGCGGAAAGTTCTGGCAGTTTTGACTGGTCCACTCCAATCATAATTTTCTTCATACGCGCTGGATTCAGGACGTAAGCACCATTCGAATCAGCACTCTTTTCCAACGCAATACTAGTTGACTAAATCCATCAGCGAAAAAAAAACAGGGTGGTCAGGATGGGACAAATTTAAATAGAAATGCTCTTTTTGCGTGGTCTTGATATCGAACGTTCTACCAGCGAGGAAGTTCTGAAAGTCCTTAAAAAGGTGGTAGTCGGTTGCCGCAATGTCTGGTGAATATGGCCAGCGAGGCGTAACTCCTAGTTCACTTGGTTTTCGCATGGTGATTTGCGAAACGTGTGGGCTGTCATTGTTGTGTGGAATAATCAGACCTCTTCTGGTCAGTGCCGGCTGCAACTCACGCAGTTTTCGGTACATCTAATCGATTCCGTCACATACTAGGACTCTGCTGTGATGGTTCGTCCTAGTTTCAGAAAGATGTAGTGAATCGTAGCAGCCGCCGACCACCACATTCTTACCATAGTTTTTTTGGTGGGATTTCGGCGTTACAAAGCGGCTGGGGGTTTCATCGACATCAACACAGTGTCCTGATCGTCTTCGGTTTTTGTACGGAACCCACTTTTTATCTCATCTGACGCATCTTCAAGGTTGAAATCTCCAGAACAACATATCTCTAACCGCCGTAGAATTCGTCGATTTCTTTTTTCGGTTTTGATTTTGCCCACATATGGTTGATTTGCCGCGCTGTTTCGATAGCAGATTGGCCCAGTTTGAAATTGAAATAAAGTATCTCTCGGGATTGCTGTTTGCACATACTTTGATAAGCTTTCGAATGAATAATTACTAAGCATAGGTGAAATATAAAATTATTCCCTCAGATAGAGCAAAGAATTCCGTATTAGACATGATATAAAAATGCATCGTAAGCTGAGAACTTCGTTGAGTGGATGCGCAAAACCGCCAAAACTTTTTGGCCAGCCTAATAGTATTATGGTTGTATATGTGAATGAAGAGCCGTTTCCCAAACTCTTTTATTGATGCATCACCTTCACTTGATTCCTGCTAATTCCTCTGCAGCCAGCTGATCACTATGAACCACTCATTCTTCGTTTTCTCATAGTTGGAGACTCCGGTGTTCTCTATGAAATGACTGATGTCGAAGCTTAATGGAGGTGATGTGCCCGAATGGAGTTTAGTTTTCTTGATATGTTTTCTCATGGATATGGTATCAGTTTTGAACACCGTGAATTCGTAGTGTATGCATCGATGGAAAATTTAATTAATTAAAATTTACGAAAATTAGGGACATTTCAAATCTTTTTGCACTTTGTTCAGAATTTTGTTAGTGATCGTCTTGGTCTGTCAAAAATATGCCAGATTTTCCAGAAATTTTTGAAATTCTAGTGCTATAACTAGTTTAACATTGAATAGCAAAATCCGACATTGTTTTTGGAAAACGTAATATTTAAAAACCAGTGTGGAAGAATTTCAATTTCACAAATGCTTTGCACGAGATATACTTAAAGGGAACTGTATGAACGGTACGCCGGAACGGCAAGAACGAGTACTATAGGGAGAATCTCCGTCCGCCAAATAGTAACGGAACATGTTTTGTTTTTGCCGAATCCTTGAGGCAAACGAGTAGGAGGGTGTAATGGTTAAGGATCCGCAGAGCAAGCTCATCACGGCAGCGCAAGATGCCGGTATCATGAACGTGGTGGCGCAGTATTAGAGGGGGTGCTTCATGTTCGTGAGGTCGAGGGTTCGGTTCTCATACTACGTAGCGTTTTTGCACTTTTGCCATAGTGTCGGATTTCCATAGAGATTTCCATATCTGAACTTGTTTTTGGAATTTGCTACGGTAAGTTGTTTTTATTACTTATTATTTGTCGACATCTCGTAATTCACCAGCAATGTCCGAGATATGCCAAATGCGATTTTATATGAAACGTTTACTCCAATTCTTTTCCTCTTTGTCAATGTAAGAAATTTTGACGCATGGACAACACGAAACGGCGGCAGAAAGCTAGAAAAATGCTTCAAGTGCAATTTATTAGTGTCGGTGAGGTGAGTGCCATCAGTGTACTCACAGTGTAGGAGGGGGCCACATGATTCACCTACAGACACTGAAGTGCGGATCTTCACTGGATGCTGTCCCTTCGAGATACGAGATGAAGCTGGCGGAAAGGACAGCCAGTATCCTACAGGATTCCGAACTGCGACAGCTGGAAATCGAGGAAGTGGAGAAGTTGGAGGTAGTGGAAGAAGAGGACCAAGAGTTTCAACCAGAAGAGGATTGTGCCGGAGTCACGACGCCACTAACCAATGAAGGCACTATCATGTTTTCGCGAGGACATCGTTTTGGATGAAAAGGTTTGGCTATACTAGAATTGTTATACTATACAAGTTTGAGAACTGGTGAAAGTGGACTGTATCGTATCGCGCTTCCAGGCTTGGGCTGTAGCGGAGGGCACTGGGCAGGAACTGTGAAGCAACCTCGCGTCAGAGAAAGTACTAGTCACTGCTTTAGATTTCACTGAAAAAAATGAAAATGAAACATCATCATCATCATCATCATCATCATCATCATCATCATCGTCATCATCATCATCATCATCATCATCATCATCATCATCATCATCATCATCATCATCATCATCATCATCATCATCATCATCATCGTCATTATCATCATCATCATCATCATCATCATCATCATCATCGTCGTCGTCGTCATCATCATCATCATCATCATCATCATCATCATCATCATCATCATCATCATCATCACCATATCACCATCATCATCATCATCATCATCATCATTATCATCATCATCATCATCATCATCATCATCATCATCATCATCTTGGTTCCTTCCAAAACCCGACCGGAGTGGCATTCCCTGAAGACCTCGGCCCACGTGATGAGTCAGGATGTGAAGAAACTGTAGCCTTCATACGTTGCCCATAATGTAATCGGTCTTACTGTTTTATTCACTTTGTGCCTGTGTATCATTGGTGCTGAGGTTATTTGATAAATATCCCCCCATATTTCATATATAATCGTATTTGGCATATTTCGGATTTATTGACATATTTCATTTTCGTTCTTGCCGTTCCGGCGTACCGTTCAGACAGTGTTCCCTTGTAAGAAGATTGTGTTTCAGGTGCTGCTCTTTTTGGGAGTTACAAGCATGTGTCTCAATTGGGCTTTAAATATGGATATGCTCATGGTAGTTTTTTTAAACACTCTTTTCTGTACTTCGTTTCAAACATGCTTCAGCCTGAGATTCGTTAATAGCACCCATTCCGATCAATTTGCAGCACGTCATAGTATCAAATCGTCGCGCTTCGGCTACTGCTCTACAGACATTGATAGGCCACATGCTTGGCGATGCCTCATCTCCGTATATTGTCGGTTTTATCTCTGATAGCATAAGAGGTATGCCAGCTACTCACTATGTAAACCTTCTGCATAACGAGGTTAAGTAGAATACAATTCAGGCACCCAAGGTTCGTCAAGAGCCAAGTATTTCGCTCTACAATGGGCCATGTTTCTGCCCAACGCAGTTCTGATTCTAAGCATAGGATGCTACTTATGGGCGACGTTCTACATAGTTGTCGATCACCACAGAGCAAAAGTGGAGATGCATGGTATCTAATTCTCCTCAGGTATGATGTGCTTTAACCTATACTACCCACAAATTTCTAGTGGAAGATGAGTGGTCAAACGACGTGGAAACATTGGTATCGGATGTTCAAAGCAGACAGCACGACGAGTACGACGATGCGGCGAGCTAATAGTCAGTGTTGTTGGTCTGAGGGTAAGTAGCAGTTCTAAATGCTTGTGTGGCAGTTGTTTTCTATGAAAAGAGATGTCTTGTGCTCATTGTTCCATTCATTGACAGGATACTTTACGCTGATTCTTGTGTTCCTTTCATCTGCGGTCTCTGCTTTTCTTTATCGCGCATGTCGAGTGGTAAATTTCAGTGAAATTCATAAGAATATACACAATATGCAATACAAGTGCACGCCTCTCGACATGTCTCGCACATGCGCGCATGTTGCAGTATCACTGAGCTAAAGTCGCTCATTTCAAGCTTGCTGCTCTACTTGTGCACTTTTTTCCACGTTCTCTCATCTTTAAACTCAGGTATTGTTGTTAAAATATTTGAAATACTTCTGTGCCAAGAGGTTGCTTGGTGGAAGATTTATCTAACGTTTCGACCCACTCGTCCTCTTCAGAGGCCTAAAAACGGTTCAAGGCTTTATCTTTGGAATCTACCGACCAGGAAACGCAATTCGAAAACCCGAAGGGTGATGGCGAATTCACATACTGCTCCGCCGTGTTGAATGTAGCGATCCGCAACCACTCGGCGTAAGTATGACCAGTAGCGAACGAGTCGTAATGCCCGCTCGTCATACATTAGTAGTACTGAGTGCAGCGGCTGTGGGACATTATGTACGAATGGTCGCCGCGGACGCGGCGAGCGCGGCAGAAGATGTCGCAATTGGGTGACTTTAGTGGCCGGTGATATCTAGACCTGCATCAAAACTTGCACATCAAGTGCTACAACAGAAAGGGATATCAACAACGCAAACCTAGCGTCTGCAGCAGGTCATGAGGCACAGCTCATACGACCGCAGCGGAGCTCATCGCGCACGCGGCAGTCACCGTCGCGGGCGCGGTGTCCATTCGTACATAAAGGCCGCCCCTCGAGTGCAGCAAGGTAGCTCCTGGTCATTCTCGGAGCTCGCAGTGCGGGGCACACGATGTGAGATCACTCGTTATCGGCAAGCAGTCATTGCGGCTGTTCGATCTTGGCTTGCTGGAAGCAATCCATAACACCTCGAGCGCTTTACGTCAAAATCGTGCACTTAACATCGTATTCGTCACCGTTGTGCTCTTCGATCCTAGGCTTGCCGAGCGGAACTGATACACTACAATGCCTTTTGCAAAGTAGTTAAGCCTTAGCTCGCAATTAAAGCCGGGGACCACTATATATTCGTCTTTCGAATCCCGACCAACGTTGTGCGACATGCGGCACGTCTTCTGAACCCTGACGCACGCTGGATGATTCTGCGGCACGTACGTTAGCCAGATCGATCGAGCGACGCCATCGATCAATTTAGCCACTATACATGCCATCGCGTTGCTCGGCGTCGGAAGTAGGAGCTCTAAGAGGCTTTAATACTTCTGCCGTGCCCTACAAAAGTTGCTAGCCACCGGCCATCGTCTTGCGCGGCGCCTGTCCATCCTGCGGCGCAATTCGCCGAATACCGTACCCCAAAAATCCGTTAAATGAGGTGTTTTATTGCGGCGAAGTATAAAGCCGCGTGCACACTTCGCAGCGGCAGCACGGCAGCCACGCTGAAACATAGCGCGTGGGATGACTTGGGCATTCCTCACTGCCGCTGCGTGCGGCCGCGGCGCAGTTCCACAGTGCCGCAGTGGAATGTGGGCGGATGCCAGCTCCGCCCACATTCCACTGCCCGCTGCTCGCTGCAAATGTGTACGCGGCTTAACCCTAGTTTACACTTGCGCCGCTGCGCGGCGCGGCACGATGGTTGGAATAGATATCGACCGGGCGGCGCGAAACATCGATATCTATGGCAATCGTGGTGACGCGCCGCGTGGCGGCGAAAGTGTGAACTAGAGCTCAAGTGCGATGTCGCGGTGCGGCGAAAGGGTAAACCAGGCGTAACGCGCCCTTTTATACTTGCGCCGCCGCGCTGCGCTTCGCAATGGTTGACATAGCTATCGACGGCCACCTCAAAACACCACATTTGACGGAATTTTCGGTTACGGTGTTTGGCGAATTATGCTACTGAAGGGAAGACTCGGCGCGACACGGGAGACTTGAGGTGGAGTCGCAGATTCCACGATCGGGAGTGAATCATTTTGCTGTTCGCTTTTGTTCAGGTTTCCCAACGATGCCTTTCTAGGTGGGGGTAGAGGGAGTGTTCATGATGTTCATTGTCCGAGTCCGGCACCATTAAGATTGACGGCACTGAGCTTCCACGGACTTCGGTATTTAAATACCTGGGATCAGCAATAGCGTCTGACGGCGCTCTGATGGTTGAAGTGAACTCACGCGTGAATGCAGCTTGGTCCAAGTGGCGTTCGCTGACTGGCGTGCTCTGCGATGGGAAGATACCAGAGCACCTGAAGTCGAAGATCTACAGAGCAGTCGTCCGGCCAGTAGCGATGTACGGCGCTGAGTGTTGGCCTGCGGCTAAGGAAGTTGAAACGCGCCTCAGCGTCATGGAGACGAAGATGCTGCGCTGGACGGCTGGAGTCACCGGCATGGACCGCCGTTTGAAATGATGCTATTCGGCAGAAGTTCGGTGTCGCACCGATAGCGGATAACGTGCGCGAAGCTCGCTTGCAGTGGTACGGCCACGTTCTGCGTGGAAAAGAAGACAGCGTCCGCAAGATAGGCCTTCAGTTGGAAGTGTCAGGAAAGCGGCTAGAGGACGCCCAAGCAGCGTTGGTCCGATACGTTACACATGGACATGAAAGTAACTGGCGTCCACCCTGATGAAGCGCATGATCGAGAAAGGTGGCGTCGTGACTCCGAGATTGCACATGGTCGTAGAATCTAGGAACTAGGCAAGGGGGGGGGGGGAACTCCGGGGTCTGGTTGATCTATTTTACCCTCCAACTAAATAACCGTGCCTAGCTAGATTAAAGGCTAGAAAAATCCAGAAGGCACAATACGTGTATGGGGGTGCACCCTTATGTCGATGAATTTCTCTTGCTTGTTCATGCTAGAGCTCACTATTCTAGCACAATCCTAGTATGGAGGTGAATCCTGTTAGGAAAGCGGAATATTCTGTCCTACGTCGAAATTTTTCAAGGCCACAAGGGACTGCATCCCCATACCCGTATTGCGCCATTCAGAGGTTATAAAGACGCTGGTATGCGTTATCAACAATTCCTAGCCTTCTTTCAGGAACCATCCGTTCATATGGACTTATGCTCTGCTGAAGAGTACGTTTCCGCCGTCATCTGCGCACAGTCCGTAGTACGCAGAAGCTCGTGGCCGCGCGTCGCTGACGTTTTCCTTTCTAGCTGCAAACGCGCAGCGGCGCGGCCAATCGCGACGTGGCTGAGGTATAAAGGCCCATGCACACTTTGCAGCGGGCAGCGGGCAGCCACGCTGAAGCATAGCATGGTGCTGCGGGGTCCCACTGCGGCAGCGGAGGCCGCAGTGAGGGGGTGTCCACACTTCCGCTGCCGCAGTGCTGCCGGCAGCGGCCGCAGCGGCAGTGGCAGTGAGGAATGGCTCGGGCATTCCTCACTGCCACTGCCACTGGGGAAAGGACGTGAAGTGGCGTCGAGTTGAGGTGTTGTGTACACAACACCTCAATTCACGCCATGTTGCGGGCATTTTCCTGTTTCCTTCTCCTCTGAGGTGTGTTGAATTGGTTTTCGAGTTTATTTCGACCAGATAAACGAGGGTTCTTGAGTCTTGAGACAGGATCATTGACCAATAGGGCGCTGTAAGCTACTTGTAGATCGGAAAGACTACGAGCGAGATTGCGAGTGTTCTTTCAAAATCGAGTAAGGAAGGGTTAGAGCGATGATTCTTCTCCTTCCGGCTGGAGTCAGCACAAAGAAGTCCCGTCGTTGCGAAACTCACGGAGTGGAGTGGGTCGGGATGTTTCCAATGTACTAGGTTGTAGGGGACGTTCTCACGTTCTTGATTTCTAACTTCAAATGATCATAACTTTGTTCATTGCCAACTCTTTCGGATAAGTCAAAAGCTGTCCTCGTGGAGTACCGCTGCCAGTGAAATCCGCTAGTAGCCATCTTTCAGTTGTGAACAACTGGGAAGTTAGAGCCATCTGTGAGAGGGCGTTCTTGCAGCACTCTGTACGCGGTGAGAAATCTCCTCTGAAAGCATTCCAAGATGCGAAAAATAACGCTGTTAAAGCTTCATATGTGAGGGTCACGCGAAACCGAAAACAGCTTCCAACCCCAGGCCTTACATTTTTTTGCGGATAAGTTCGACGATGTCCTATTTGTATTTGACAAGTAAAAGTTGCCACTAGGAAAGGTCGCAACTTTTACTTATCAGAGCAGTAAACATTTTCAGCAGGTTTTGCTTTGTTCTCAAAATTCCATCGCCACGTATCTGCGGTAATTCCTGAAAGAAGGCCGTCTGAGATAATAAATATGATGATAGAAAACAAGGTCTTAAAAATTGTAGAATACTGCACAAAACTCGAAGCACGAAGCTGACACAGGTACGTAAAACTGTCTATGAAGTAATTGAGAATGACTGAAACGGTCCAAGGTCCAGAATATGCGTCGCGTTCCGCCCTGAACCCACTTCGGCTATCGATCAGCTGGCAACTAGCCAGCCACTGCTCCGCTGCGTGCCGCTGCGGCGCGGTTCCACCTGCTGCAGTGGAATGTGGGCGGCGACCAGCTCCGCCCACATTCCACTGCCCGCTGCCCGCTGCAAAGTGTGCACGGGCCTTAAAAGACGCCTAAAAGAGCCCAGGCAGAACAGTCGAGTCGAAGAGGTTTGCTCTGAGGTTCGCCAGACTATCCGTGGCCTGTTTGAGAGGTTAGGATGCTACCCATGCAGCTCTTTGCTTCCTATCCAGTATTACTTTATCTCGTTCTCCATTTTCATCGAACCTTCGAGGTAGTCGTAGTACACGACGCCTCAGTAAGCTGAAGTTGAACTACTACCCCTCCAGTTGAACTACTCCCTACCAGTAGCCGTTCTTCATGAACTGTGTCCTCCTCCCGTTGATTCTCAGTCCTATCCTTTTCCCTGTTTCGTTTAACTCAACAAACGTCGCCTCTGCTTCAGCGGTAGAATTTGGGAATAGTAGTATATCGTTAGCAAAACGAAGATTTGAGAGGAATCTTTCAAGCACACGCATGCCGTTTTCGTCTCATCATCAGTCAAGCGACTTCACTATCCACTATAGCGTTGCGGTAAACAGCTTCGGCGTTGCCGTGTTCGCACAAAGTACCCAATAGGAACGCAAGGAACGGCGGAATAGTTGAAGAACTGACGTCTTGCATCCAGCATAACGATCGGCTGAAATTCTCCCGTAAGACGAGTCCACTCTTTGATCGATGAGCACAGACAGAGTGGCGTTCGCTTTAACACTGTCGAATGTCTTTTCCTAGACGATGAAAATGGAAACGAGAGACAGGTGGTATTCGAGGCAACCTTCAGTGATCCTCGAGACAGTATGGATGTGATCCATGCAGTAGAATTCCGTGAGGAATCCAGTTGCTCCGCAGGCTGGGTTTCATCCAGTGTCCTTGATATGCGTGTAAGAGTAGTCTTTTTGAAACGCTTCCAAAGCACGTTAAGCAGGAATGTAGGACGCGGCTGTTTCGAAGATCTCTTCCCTTCTGAAGAAGGACAGCATGCGAGTTCCTCCAGTTGTGCAGGATTCGTCTCCATTGAAGGAAGGATGTCATATGCTACGCAAGTATGTCGCGTAGAAGATGCCTTCCAGCACGAGGAAGGTCGGCAGAGATGTGTTCGAGCCCAGGGACTACGTTCATGCTCTTCATCGCAGCTCGAACTTCTGAAGTAAGAATCGAAGGTTGTCCTTCACCAGGTGGGATGTGGAGCTTCCCACAGCAGTAGATGAGCGAAAGAGGTTTGTGTAGAACCTCCCAATTACCGATTCCGTCTCTCGACAGTGCTCCGTGTGTGTCGGATTGGGATCCAGTCCTGAAACCCTTCTTTGTTGAAGTAATTCCTTGGTGGCTCCGAGATGCGGCTCAATTTCGTTATTCGGGAGTTCAAGGCGAGCCTTTCACAGAACTACAGTTCCTTAAGAAGAAGGTTCTAATCCTCCGTAGGGTGCTCCTTTATCGGAGAGTCGTATTTGGATAGGTAGTCAGAAAGACGTCCGCATTCTAAACGTCGTCTCTACTTCATCCCGTGCAATGGCTGATGTTCTTTTCGAGCTTTTCGCTGGGTTGCACTTTCACCCGAAAGAGGCGGTGTAGTTGAAAAACTGGTGACTTCCCAAGTTCATTGGGAAGTCACCAGTTTTTTAGCTGCTGACTTCGTATCTGGACGTAGCGCTTAAGTTGCTTCTTTTCCACTATTCCTTGTTCTTTTTATAATTATGTTGTTGACGTTTCGTCTTCCTCTACGTTGTTTGCTGGTTTTCACATGTAGCCTTAAGCGCATGTAGTAAATGAGAATGTCCAAATCTCTCCCAGCACACTTACCAGGGGAGGGTCTCACGCGTAGGTCTGAACGGAAGAAATGGATAGTACTGCGAGAATCTCCACCCTTCAAGTGGTAGAAAAACATGTTTCGTTTTTGCTGAGTCCTTGAACCAAAAGAGATACGAGCCCTCGAAGGCGGGGCGCAGAGGCCCACGTGCATGCATGCGCGAGCGATGTTGTATGGGACGCGGCGTAAGGCTCACAAGGAAAGGTTCCCAACTCATGGTGAGCTTTTGCGATGCTGTTTTGGCAGGATGTAGGGCCCTGTGAGTGGAGCCTAGAACCACAGTCAGTTTTTGCTGAACGCTTCTTTAAGGACCTGAAAAGGTGGTCTGAAAGCGTGCGCGCAACTATCATCAACCTCTACGGCACCTAACGAGATTGCCTCGGGGGCGCAGCCGGTAACACTGCCGCCTCGTAGGAGCACACCGCTATGCTTTCCAGTTCAAGCCCGAGTGCTGTCACTATTTTTGCACGTATTAGTTTGTTGTTATTACACTTTCTTATCATCACAGGAGTCAATTTTAAACTACTAATGCTTACAACAAACCAAGCCTGTCTATTTGCGCCTTCATATGTGCTAATTTTTCAACTATGCATATCTGCAGCATATCACTTCTCTGCGAATAAAAAGTCGTATACATTATTAAATTAAAAGTCTTATTTATTATTTCTCTTTTAATCAACAGCTATGGTAAAAATCTATGAAACAAGTAAAACATAAGTGCTTGTCACACCGGCAGCATCTTACAAAAGCCTGTGAGAACCAACCTTCTCCTGGCAAGGGATGACCACTTCTTCTTCGTGAACGCGTAATTTGTGAGTGTAGAAAAGGGTCCTGGGTGAACATCGACGTAACCAACTGCCACTTTCGCGTATAACAGACACGACCGAAACACCGGAGCGCAGACGTGTCGGTAGGTGTGGCTTATAATCTGCAATCAAAGGAAAAGTCACGGGTCGTACCCTTTTTATGTAATATTTTATACCAGGTACCCACTTCCAATATACCATCTCGGCTGCATACAACGTATTCCGAATGGCCGTCAAAGAGGACTGATTTTTCTAACGCTGATTGCTCACTGTTGTCTTCCTCCTCATAGTCATCATCAGGTGTTCAGTCGACACATCCACCTCCTCATCGAAGCGCACCTATGCAACCACCTAGATGATGCGTGTAGAAAGGTCCCATTTTCATTATACTCCTTCTAACCTGTACTGCCTCTTCTTCCTGACAGTCGATATCTCCAAAAATGGCATCCAGGAGGAGTCCTTTTATGGCATCCGCAACCGCAATCTCTCTCCTTGTCGGAGAAGTGAAATCCGGTGTGAAGGTGGAAAGTAATTGGCCAATAACACGTTCAGGTGCGAATAGCTTTTTTAGCACACTTATGTACCGATATGGCCCGGGTCCATAATATGCAACCATAAGATGAGCGTATTTGTGTGCAGTTACGGTATCATTGGTGATACGGTATGATATATGGTAATGGTGCGGATATACACCGTTGAAAAACTAGCACATATGAAGGCGCATGTGGAGAGCCTTGGTTTGTTGTAAGCGCTGGTGGTCTCAAATTGACTCCTGTGATCATAAGAAAGTGTAATAACAACAAACTAATACGTGCAAGACTGATGGCAGCACTCGGACTTGAACTGCAAAGCCCGCCGGTGCGCTCCTATGAGGCGGAAGTGTTACCGGCTGCGCCACCGATGCACACCTCGTTGGGTGCCGTAGAGGTTGATAATAGTTGCGCGCACGCTTTCAGCCCTCCCTTTCAGGTCTTTAAAGAAGCGTTCAGCAAAAACTGACTGTGGTTCTGGACTCCACTCTCAGGGCCCTACATCCTGCCAAAATAGCATCGCAAATGCTCACCGTGAGTTGGGAACCTTTCCTTGTCAGGACCAAAGGAGTCGGTGGCTCAGCAGGGTACGGGGCTGCTTAGAAAATGCTAAACCAGATGTCGACTCCTGTGCTTTGCATTTTTTCATAACCGCTGGCTTCTTCACCAATTTGCTTCCAACACATCTACACATTTATTTCACTTTAAATTGTCAAAGGGGCGAAATTCGCCCCATGACCTCGACAGCCCTAGTCACCCGTACCTGCTGTAACCTACCGTAATCGGCCGAAATCTCAAAAGCGAATGTCCGAATCATGGTCAGCACCCCAAATAACCCCCTAGGAGAAGTCTGGGCAAAATCGATGATTATGACCTCGACAGCCCTAGTCATCCTTACCTGCTGTAAACCTTACCTGCTGTGAGGTCACTGTTTAAATTCGCTGAAAAACACAAAACGTTTTGTTACAGGATGTTTTGTTGCGATCAAAACTCTTGCGCCAGGCGGGGCTCGAACCCGCATCTTCTGCTTTCCGCGCAGCGATGTTCGCCTTAGACCACCGGCGACCTGACCCTTTTGAGAATTTAGAGTGAAATAAATGTGTAGGAGATGCGTAGGAAGCAAATTGGTGAAGGAGGCAGCGGTTATGAAAAAAATGCAAAAATAGTGCATAGCACGGGAGTCGAGCATCTGGTCTAGCACCTTCCCCACCTTCGTGGGTCCGTTGCTCTTTTGGTTCAAGGATTCAGCAAAAACGAAAATGTTTTCTACTAAACGAAGGGTGGAGATTCTCGTAGTATGCACCTGGTCTAGCACCTTCCCCACCTTCGAGGGTCCGTAGCTCTTTTGGTTCAGGGACTTAGCAAAAACGAAACATGTTTTTCTACTAAACGAAGGGTGGAGATTCTCGTAGTATTATCCTTTTCACCCGTTCAGACCTACGCCTGAGACCCTTCCCTGGTTAGTCTGCTATTTCTAATTCAGCTGTAGTTTCACTAGATTCTTTTTTCTAATGTATGTGTGATGGACTTGTGTTTTCTTGTTTAATTGTTATTATTCTAGGTCAATTCATGGGGAAGAAATACTCTGTTTTAGTGGCCGTATTCTATGATCCGGCACTTTCAGATCCCACCCTTGTCCTCCATCGTGAGACATTTCTTCCACAACACCAGGATGGAAAATTTTGCCTCTAATTCCACTGTATCGCTGGTGAACACACTCTCGGTCTTTTCTTTGATGATAATTTCTGCATTTAATAGCACCTATGCAATCGCTAACTCACTGTCTACAATATTTTATCGTCATGTGATGTTTAAGGCGGAGCTCTCATATGGCTTATTTTATAGTAATTGTATGTTGTCATGTTGTGCTATGCATAGCATTTGAACGCGCTTATTATTATGGGTTCCTACATAAATTGCCAAGCTGATCGTGAAACGACTTTATCATCTACCTCATTTGTTTAGAGTCTAGCTTGGTCTAGCCAACCGTGGTGCGTATCGTTGGTGTCAACGGCCTTGTTGGTGTTTTCGTGTTGTTCGATTAATAAATCCTTGGATTTGCTACTTGGGTCCGCGCATTTGTTGGTTGACTTTTGTGCGAGTATTTGCCCACGTATACTGTGCTAGGTGTACCATACTCGGGTAATTCAGTTCTTTAGAAGAGTATATGCAAAGGCGGCAGACTGAGTCGACTCAATCACTAACCAGCAGCCATGGTATGTGGTTGTTCGGATTTCTTTACGATCAGCTTGGTCCATATTTCCTATTTCAGAATGTGACGATCCTAATCTGAATATGGAAGATGTTCTCACTCATCTCTCATTCATTCGAATTAACATCGATAGTATAGCTCTCCCCGAAGGAAATGCACTTATTGAACGACTCTTTCAGGAAGGGTCGCTTTATGGGTAGGGCTCTGGTCCGTCTAAATGTCTGGCAATTTTCCGTTGACTCTTTGTCCTTCAGATTCAACATAGAATATCAATTCCCTTGTTTGGAAAATGTTTCGCGATCTCTGAGAGCTCCAGTTCGTATTCCTGCAAAGAGTTTCACAATGACCAACATACAATTTCGCCACCGGAGAGTGGTCCTTGTGCAGCTAGCGGCTGAAATTATCCCGCTTTGGAAGCGAAGTCAGCTCGTAGTGCGACTACACGTGCAGTTAAACACTCGAGGAAAGTTCTCGGTCAGTTTCTTTTCCGGAGCCTGTGTCTAACATCTTACAGCCACGTACTCTGCAAACGTCATTTGCAGACGCGATTACTTGCACACTGTGTTGTTCCGTTAACCGAGCTCATCACTCCTCCATTTTTGATCTGTCGAGACTTCAACTTTGTTCCAGAGAAAGGAATGCAGTTTGAAGGAACTTCACTTGTGCGTGCCTACCCTGTGGTTACATTTAAATGTATCACAGCGAAATATTTAGAGAAAATGCCTCTATAACAAGTTTAGATACGCATTGATTTGGGGACACGTGAAAAGAAGCTGAACGAGAAGCTCAGCGAAATGAGAAATCCAGTACTGGAATCGACGTATGTGGTTGATGATGTCAGGTTGGTTTTTGTTAATTTCGGCGTTTTTGTGCGCTTTTTGTTGCAAGACTCTAATCGTTTCAAGCACTGCGCTGAATGCTCGAGAACCCCACGTCTCACGAACAGGCTCGAATATTCCTTATCATAGCCAGGCAAACGAGAACAGACCTCCGTCGCGTCCCTCACGTAATCGTGCGTTCGGAACTTCATTTCTGTGGTCGTTGCCTTTAACGCATCTAAATGCAGGCGTTTTCAGATCCAAACAACACTCAACCAAAAGCTGATATTTCCTCAGCACATTACATTCGGCCAGGTATTTGTATCCTTTACATGTACTCTAATGCCAGAATAATGAGTTTCCCCAAACAGGTCCTATGCCGTTTCGTGAAAGACTGCCTTCCAATCTCACCGACACATCTGATTCGGTATTCGAGGACCGAAGTCATGCCTATGCACACAATGCGCCCAACTGCTCGAATGTGCGCGGACTTCCAGCGATGGAACTCCATCGAGAGTTCCGTCCCGCAGTGCGATCTAGCGTATCGTCAGGTTCTCGTGAAAGGGAGCGAGGAAGCCCTCGAAGAAAAAGCTTCATTCAGCTGACAGTCCATGAAGCGCGTGGACTTCCGCTTGTACTGGATGAAAGGTATTAGAAATAGTCTGAAGATGGATGGTGTGTCTAAAAAAACGCAACAACTGAGTTTTATTCCAGGAACAGATTCGTGTCTCCAAATGCGTATGTCTCTGTCCTTGGCAGAGATGGCGAACTGCGATCCGCTGTATGTGAGCAATCTCGACGTCCACTTTGGAACTGGACTGCTCGGTTCTGTATTTGCGGAGAGCGACGTAACATTATTGTTAAAATATTCCACCATGACATCAGTGGAGATCAGGCAAGACTAAAGCATATTCCGTGTAAATCTTTCATTATCTTCTTTTTAAACTACGGATGAACTCTTTCGGCCTTTAGATATCAGATCGGTAAGACCAAGGTAGGTATTTTTCCGCGAGGGATCATTAGTCGTCTCGTTGCTGCTTTTCCTACGTTTTTGTGTTACTAGCTTGCTCATTCTAGGGTGAAAGTGCTCAGTATTAGGCTCGTCGACAATTTACTCCGCTTTGGAAATTGAACTAAAATTTAGACAACTAAGGCCTGAGACCTATGTTATACTTCGGCGACGCTGTTATTGGCGGCAATGTTGAGTGGGTGCTACGCAGTGCATCGTCCAAGCTGGAAGCGCAGGATAGCACCACGACGCGCTTCGGGAGGTGCCGCTGTCGCTGTGCCTGACATGGTTCAGTTCAGTGCAGTTCAGTTCTGCAGAGGGACATTTTTGCAGAATCTTCTACAGCACGGCTTTGTCAATTACCGTAAATTCTGAAAGATAGAATAGGAGAAAGGATAGGATACAATGTGTAGTGTTACACAGAACTCGAGTCTGAGAACATTGAGGAAAACCTGGATCATGAAGTCGACATTTTCTTGCTAGAATGCAGCTACTCCCTTTTGTACGAAAAATCGAGTTTGAAGAACGGCATCTGCGATGTAAGGTTAGCTAGCCTCCATCCCCTCAACGCTTCTCGACCTCGCCCTCCACGCGCAGGCAGAGGACTAACACCGCCAATGGTCCAATTTCCATTGTCCCTAACTCTGCGAAGAGTTGTATTGGGGTCGAGATACTTGCATTTCGTTGTTTCCACAGAGAGGCCATTCTGTCCATGTACAACACATGCACCGTCCCGACCGGGGATGGGCGGAATTTCTGTTTTCTGGGAAGTTGGCCAGAAAACAGAAAATAGAGCCGCGAACAAACTTACATAATAGAAATTTGGTCAAGAGAATCCAAAAAGTATAATAGAATCATGAGTTTCATCTCAAAATAATGTTTCTAGAGTATTTGAAGTTGCAAGCATGTAACTTTCTGGATTTGCTTATGCAGAAATTGCGCCTCAGAACTATGCCGCTTTGTTTGCTTGATTGTGTAAGAGCTGCTGACATGGAGGCCCTTCATAGGACATTTCTCCACTTTCATAATTTGGCTTTGCATTCTCTTAAATTTCTGCAGTAGTTTCGACTATCTACGTTTACTTAGAACTTTATACTAAGGTTAGAAAATTAGTGTTCTGAGGGGCATTTCATTATAATATATGTTAACTTACCGTTTGCCGTAGAGTAACCGTGGGTAGGATTATTCTCCGCCTCCGGTTATCTCTTGCTTAGCTTTTGGTTGTCAAAAATTAGTAAGAGGCTGAAAAGTTCTAGTTACTTTTGACTTCACTGGTGTAGTGATAGAAAAGTGTGCTCGAGCGGGCGCCAGCAGCCCGCTCGAGCAGGTCAATGATCAACGGGACGACAGGTGATGCAGGTCCCTGTCGCGGATTAGTCCCTGTCGCGTGCCAGAGTGGTCCAATGGATCCTCCTCGCTCGAGGGACACGAAGAGCGTCATATCGGTTGTTCAGGGCTTTCACGAAGAAGTTCGACCAACGCGTTGGTGGGCGACTTGCTGTTCTCTTGACATCCCGCGGAATCCAGTCGGTGATGACTCTCGTCCAGCGGGTGTCTCCGAATCGCATTACGTGACCGGCCCACCTAATTTTCGACGACTTGGCCCATGCGACAGCGTCTCTGATCTTCGAACTTCGGCGAAGGTCGGAACTCCGGAGGCCTTTACTCACTTGCGTGAGTCGTGTCACTCCGAGCATCGTCCTCTCGATTCCACGCTGCGCGACGCTGATCGCGTGTTCATCCTGCTCTCATATAGCCCAGGTCTTTGAGGCAGGAAGAACATGGAGTCGAATAGGTGGGCACCGAGTCGGACGTTCTTCGTGTTCTTCACGACTTCCTCGACGCTCTTGAAAGCTCCCCAAGCCGCTCGTTTCCTCCTGCTCAGCTCTGATGTTAGGTCGTTGGCCATGTTGGCTTCGCGACCCAGATACACATAGCTGGAGCATACGGAGGTGTTCGTTCCGTTGAGCGAGAATGGGGCATCAGAAACTTGTCCTTTCCTCATGAACATCGTCTTCGTAAGATTCAGCTGCAGTCCAGCGTTCCCACATACACGGTCGAAGTCGGCCAGCATTCGCTTCGCCTGACTGATGCTCGGTGTTATGAGCAAAATGTCGTCAGCGAAGCGCAAATTTTGCAGCTGCCGGTCGTCGACCTCCACTCCCATGTCTTCCCATTCTAGTTCGCGCATGACGTTTTCGATGGTGACGCTGAAGAGCTTCGGGAATATGATATCCCCTTGCCGAACCCCTCTCTTTACGTCGATGAGGACGTCGTTGTAGAATGGTGAGATCTTAAATCCACAGTACAGCTCTCGAAGGACTCTGATGTACTGAGTAGGAACACCCTGAGTGAGCAGGGCGTTGATGACCGCTTCAGTTTCGACGGAGTCGAATGCCTTCTTCAGGTCGATGAACGTAAGGCACAGCGGCAGCTTGTACTCTCGCGACACTTCGATGAGCTTCGTAATGGTGTGTATTTTGTCGATCGTGCTGAATCCTCTCCGAAACCGAGCTTGTTCGCATGGCTGCCCTCCGTCCAGCGTTCTGCTGATCCTATTCAGGATGACTCGAGTGAACAGCTTGTAGACTACGGACAGCAGGCAGATCGGGCGATAGTTGCCAATGTCGTGCACGTCTCCCTTCTTCTCCAGCAAGACAGTCTTGCTGGTTTTTCACTGAGATGTAATATGATATGTATGTATGTGAATAATAATAGTATGATGGAATGGGTATATATTTGATCCTTCTTCGATAGTGTCTACGTATTCAAAGAAAGGCTTCAACCCAAACGTTTTTGCGCTGACAGCCCCTTCAGTCACACTCCCGTGTTGTTCTGTGAAATATCAGGCCAGTACCCAAAACATCTTTAGTCCGTGTTTGGTGCTCTGTAAGACCAGTCTCTTACTAGTGGGACCTCTTATCTACCGTGCTATTCTAGCAAACCGTGAATTTGCGAATTAAGATTTCACCTAATAAGGGCTTAGGAGTTGTTGCATTTTCTTTAGTATGGAATGGACGGCTTCAAGCTTCAACTGTAAACGTAATGTAAATTTGTATCAGAGCGCAGGAAGACAGCATTTACTAAATGGGGAAAGCTCGCCATGCTCGACTGAATTGCCGCGATTTTTGATCGATTGATGGCAAAAATTCTGTTTGCGTGGAGTAAAACAGATGTAAACGGTATAACAAGAACAGCTATAAAACATGCATATCCCCATATCACTGTTCCAAGTAAGCACTACCAATCAAATGAAAATCGCAACGAGCTAGGTGAGAGAATGTCGTGATCTACTCCTTTAATTACTATTCTCCTTAAATTTTTTTCTTGCAAAATTTCGAGCACCTGGGCAGGTGTATTAAAAAATTTCGAAGAAAGTCATTACTAAGCTTTTCTCGAACAGAACTGGCAAGCTTGACCATCTCGGGGAGTCTATTTTATTAGTACAGGGTGCGCCAAAATTATGGCGACAAGGTTTTCAATTCGCCGAGAGAGAAAATGCGGTACTTTCGAGAAACCAACGATGCGATAATGTTTACCAGTCTTTTGTAAACTATACGCAGCATTGAGATTCAAAAATATCTCCATCGGCGTCGATACAGACTCTGAGGCGCTTCGGGGAGGCATCGACGGCTGCACGCAAGTAAGGCGCGTTGAGCTCATCCCACGCCTTTCTTCAAAGGATCCACGGGGCGGTGAGGTTACCCGCAGGCTTTGGCTTCCAGAGCTGGCCAGACCGTGTAATCTATAGGATTCAAATCCGGAGAGTTGGCTGGCCACTCGTGGAAGCTGGTGAATGGCGGAAAGTTGCCTTGGCACCAGTCTTGCAGCATTCTGCTCTGTGAGCTGGAACTCCTTCTTGTTTGAAGGTCCAGGAGGGTGCGTGGGTCTTCTTGTAGGCCTTAAGTCCCAGTTTACGGAAGATTCTTCTCAACGACGTCTCCATGATGTCCATTTTCCCGACAACCGGCGGACCGAGCGCGCCGGCTTCCTGCGAATTCGTTCACGTACCGTAGTTGTAACAGATGAGTGTCTTTCCCGTCCGGATCTATCATCCTCGGTTCCCAGGTCTTCTTAGCGTCTGATGGACCTATTCATAATACTCTGATGGACTCCATTACGGTGGTGAATGTAGCGTGCCGAGAAGCCTTGACGGCAAAGCTCAATGATTTAAGAACGGTGGCACGAACGTTTCACTATCTTGAAAAACGACTTATTGTTTAGTTTGACTGAGGTAAGCATAAACTAATTGACTCAATAAAAACAACAAGAGCACGAAAAAAAGCAGACGCTCCGAATAAAAGGTCAAATTGTCTGCGTATGTGCTGTCGCCATGATTTTGGCGCACCCTGTACTAAAGCGAGTAATACAACTGAAAGCATAACGGATGAATTGTTTCAAATAGTAATACGTCATTCATGCATGAGCCTTTCAATGAGTTTGACATGTGTATTAGCTTTTGACATCTATAGAGACGACTATGAAGCACCAAACCGTACGAAGAGCTTCCGTGTCTCCGCAGTAAAAATCCGAAGAGAAATGTCCAACCAACATTTGGCTTCAGGGGTGTTAAATAGTTAACGCAAACTTCCACAAAATTTTCTTTTATTTCTGGCTATTAGGCGGACCGTTGACGGTGTTCTCTGTTTCCTCTGCAAAATATAATAGGATTGGCGTCAAGCTGATTACGATATAGTGCGTAGGATGAGACCGAACATCAACTCCAAACGCATGGATTTATTTACCTATTAAGCAACGTGTCGTACTGTCCGGCGTTGTTATATAAAAGAATCGTTAACCATCTCCTACGGGGTGGGAAAGTTTTGTAAGCGATTTTCTAGTTTTTCGCTCAGTGTGAGAGAAGTGTGGAGACCAGCTTCAGTAAATTCCTGTTCGGTACCTTGTTTGTGGTACACCACACATTCTGCTCCAACACTCTCGTGCCGCAGGGGATCCTCCGCCCTTGCATCGGTGGAGGCCGAGGCGTCATCCACGGCCCGAGCTGTGGCACTTAGATCCGCGGCTCACATCAGTGGACCCGATGACTGCCAGGCGGTATTTTTGCCCTAAGGCCGTTTGCGGGTCTTCGACCGCCGCGTACACTTGCTATGCGACATGAGAAACGCACAAGATACATAGGGTCTCTGCGACTGCTTGACTTCCTCCGGGAGCAATCCCCGTTAGTCGGAGCGTCCCTCGACCCCCGGCGGTCCCTCCGCTTGATGACGCTTTAGTGACTTCAACACTTGAAATTTCGATAGTTTAGGAAGACCACCTCATGGCTTATATGTTAGACTTTGCAAGTTTATAATTTATCGTAGCAAATAAAAACGACCAAATGTTACACTAACTAAGTTCTGTGAACGACCTAAACACGCGTCAGGTGCCAGACTGCAACCAGTCCTACGACGGGGATTCAGGATCGTGACCCACGGAGTTTACCTGGCCCAGGTCTTGTGGCCTATGCCAAGTAGGACCGTCGAGGCCAGGCAGAGGCTCCGCGTTACCTGTAGATCTCCCATCCGGACGAGCAACGACGTTGGTGGCGGATCCATCGGTCCTCTGGCAACGATTCACGACTATCGGATGACGACAACCTTTGAGGACGATGAGGACGAAGCAACTCGATGGCGCGACCACGACGGGATCCATGCGCACGGACGACTACCCCTCGACCGGCGAGGGACGACGAGTGGCTCGAACGACGAGCCCTGCGAAGACCCCCGACCGCTCAGTGGGAGCGGTCGGGGACGACCACCGCTCAGCGGCAGCGGTGGCAGGACGACTGACTGCCCAGCTGACCAGAAAAGACACAGACACGCACCCTCTGCGTCTCTGCCAGCTTTGCGCTAATGTTTGACGAAGCTGACGTGTCGGACGCAAGTAACGAGAAACACTATATCGTGGAGCCCGTTAGAATGCGTGATCCGGCGAAGAGTCGGAATGGCCAGCAAATAGAAGAGCCAGTGTTTTATCCTCGGCAAATAACTCTCGTTTCGTTTCACTTACCTCGAAGAGTATGAAAGGTTTAGTAAACTTGGGAATCCTATTACAACACCCACTTTAACCAGAAATGAAACATCGATAGATAGAGCAGACCAGCCGTGGAATTCTCTTGGTCATAAAAACTTTAACATGCGTGGCACGAGGTATGAGTGTTTAAGAGGGATGTCCAGACTCTGCGATGCTTTACAAAGAACAATTGCTGTGCTTTTTTTCCGTGGCTTGTACAGCCGCAAAATATTACTGCTTTGTTAATTGTTGGATGGCTACTCGATCTCCTCTTCCAACGCTATAAGACACCTCACTTTCGTGTACTGTTTGACTATTCACTTTTTCACCGGTCGGCCAGTTTCATCAGCGCAGAACGATATGCTACCGTTTTTTTTGCTGTTATAGAACGAAGGACTAATTGCATTGCCCATTTTCAACGGTAAAATATTTCAGACGCTTGGATTTGTCTCGATACCACTACCTATAGAGGAAGCGCATCGAGCAGATTACGAGATGGTGGATCTAACTAGAACGACGAGTTCATACGGAGAGGTCCCAATTATCACGGTGGGAATGAAAACTTATATCAAATTTATGATAATTTACAAGTCAAACTTGGTCTGCCTTAGCGCCCTAATGTACTCCAGCGCAGTATGGCAGCAACAGGTTTAAATCCGCTCTCATTATGGAATTGCGGGGATTGAGCCCACAGTCTGTATTGTTTGTCTAGTCACTCGATATTATTCGTTCTCCACAGAGTGAAGAGGGACTGATCGTTCGCGGAGGGTGATCTAGACGCTGCATGATACTGCTGGACATTTTAAGGTTTCTGAAGGACGTACCGAACATATTTCCTTCAAAGTGGGCACCAACCGTCGAAATATTTCCATCCCTTTTCTCATTTCATAACTGAACGGGATCTTGCTGCGCTTAATGCTAAGCAGTTTTAAAGCTAGAGCTAACAGTCATGCAGAGCTAGGCTGAGTATTTCTTATGCGTTCACGCTGCTACTGTTGAGCTGGAGGAGTGCATCTATTCATCCTATTCCAGATGTCTGTAGACGCCAGCGAGGTGATCGCTAGGTCAGGTAGTAATGCTACGGCTCAGTCCAGCTCGAGCTCGTGGCGTGAGCCGCTTCAGGCCTCTGCAGGGCCTTCTTCTCATATGAGATCCTTCTCCAGTGCTTCTTCCGGCGTTTGTTCGTTCGACAATGAATCCCGTATTACGGCTACGCGCGAGGAGTTGGAAGAAAAATTGAGGTAGATATTCGTTTTCTCAAAATTATCGTATGCTGTCAGCTATTACCACGTTAAGGTTCATGTTTCAGAAGAAATCTCGATGATTTGGACAGGCTAATCAGAGGAATCAAGGAGTGATTGCGGTCGCAGGCCCTCTCTGTGTTCATTTTGCTCATACTGTACCATGCCTCACTTCGAACTGCTTCTTTTTCTCATCTTTGATGCTATTTTCAAGACAGGCTCATTGTCAAAATCATACTTACCTAATCAGCACGGAAAATGTACATGCTTTAATAAAGGTTAATGATGGATGCTTTCAACTGCTGCTAAGGTGTCACAGACATTTAGATTCTAGCTTACAGTTGGCGTTGGTGTTGTGGTGTTTAGCTAAATTTCACTCCTTGTCAAGAACACGATATCAAACAAACAGAATAATGGTGAAGTTGAGAAGAGGACTTCGGACATTGCATGTGCAAGACTCAAATCTTGCGTGCTGAGCAGCGGGATTCAGAAGATGAACCGACGATATCGTTCAATGTATAGAGTTCAGAAAACGTCCCGATTAGTCGAACGTGCGTAGGATTCAGAAGACATGTTGAAAACGTCGTTTAATTCCTGCGCAATGTGCGCGGGGATTGAACGACGTTTTCAACATGTCTTCTGAATCCTACGACGCCCTTCCATGTTATTCCCTCAGCATGGCTGCCGCACTGCCGCTGCGGAGTATGCGTGCGGGTTTATGGCTCGAGCATTTTCTTTCAGAAAGTCTCGTAATCATTCCATAGCAAGGCTTCATAGTGCACAACCAACTCACTATTCAATGGGTAGCCGCTCGATGGGTCTTAATGCTGACTGTCTTTTGTTCTGGAGTCACAAAGTGGCTAAGGTTGGGGTTCGGCTTGTGAGGCAGTCCTACATTATGCTTGTGCTCTCGCAGAAATTTCGATTATTCGAATGGTTTCGAATACCGAAAATTTTCGAGCATTCGAAATCGAATATATTCGAAAAACCTGGTTTTTCGGAATATTCGAATTCGAACACATTCGAAAAACACGATTTTTTGAATATTCGATTCGAATATTCGAAATTGAATGAAAAATCAGGCTGCCTGATAGACATTGTAGACGACAGCCAGGAGGAAAAGAGGAAGCAATAAATAAGGGATTCCGTCCTAGTTAAGCACGAGGTTTTTATCGACAGGCCTCTCATAAACCCCCTTGTACGTTGTAACATTGAGGTGGAGAACTTACACATAGTGGTATCGAAAGGCTCATGGAAGGGTCTAATTCCGTTGTTTACTGAAATACAATTTTTTTCAGAGTATTTGCATGTTGTTAAGTGCTGCTCATGAGGAGCAAACGAAAGGTTTACAAGACATTTGAAGGGAAACAATCTGCTTGAGCCACTGCAAGCTTCTAGGTTACTTCAAAACGATCATTTTTTGGAGTTAGTGGCTGACTCTCTGCTAACAACATTCATGAAACACGTTTTCGCCTAACGGCAGCTAGTGAGGGACTGACGACGTACGAATTATTATACGTAAATCTGTAGGAAATCTGTCCTGCTCATCTAAAAACGTGAAATATCACATTGCCAATTTTGCGACCATGAAGGGTATTACATGTAGCTAGGAATAGGCTAGCCATGGTTTCTTTCCGGTGATTCATCCAAGTGGTAGAAACAGATATTTCTTATTCGCGAAGAACTTGCGAATGTAACTAACTAACTCCAGCCAACTTATTGATTATTGGTTAGAGGGTAAGCTTAGAGAAAATTGTTCGATAAATAACAGCCCGTCGACCTACACAGCCTCCCTTTTGCGATTCTGCCATATGGCCGACATATACACGCGACTCCTAAAGGCCAACTCAGAGCAGAAATCGATAAAATCGATCGATAATAGCCGGTCAAAAAAACAAGTCTATGCACTGTGCCACTGTAAAAGAAGAAAGAAAACAATAACTTCGGAACTGGGCGGGCTGGTGCCCACTGCACACCTGCAAGGTATCGTAAAAGGGGTAAATTAGATCGGCCAGACCTCGAAGTTCCGTCCAATGCCTAGGACTGTGCTCACAGAAACCGTGTTTAAGTGAGTGTTCCATGAGCATGTGCAATCTCGCAGCGGGCAGCAGCCTCCTAAGTACCATAACGTCTTTCTTTGCCATATGGCCTGGACAAAAATGTGTCTGTACTATAGTTGCACGTGTGCATGGAAGCACAACAGGAGATGCAGGCTGTTGCGTGCACCCCAAACAAAGGCTATTGGTTTGGGTCCCGCCCAGGCCAAGCAAGTCTTTCGGGGTCACTGAACTGCTACATATTTTCTTTTGAAGGATAAATCAGTGACTTAGTCATCGGCTGGCCAGCACAAGTCATTCTTTAGGCCAAATACGCGTTCAAATTGCCTCCACGACATCCGTAGACGCAGAATGCGTGTCGAATCTCAAAAACAACTGACCGACCAAGATGTTCACCTTATATTAGGTTGTCCGGAAAGTTCTCAGTGTTTTGTGTTACTATTGTTCTCATTCGTCTATTATTAAGTAAAAATTCAACTTGCGTTGCCATCATTGCTATCTGCACAGAATTCTTCGCTCTACCTGGCTAAGTAATTTTTGCTTCAACGTTTTTTTATATTTCAGCCCTTGAAGGGCTCATTGGAGTATGTTGAAGGAGCAATCCCGAACGGTATTTTGCTTTAACTTCAAATTGGGGCAATCCGCAGCCGAGACAGCTCGACAAATCAGTCAAGAGTGGGGGCCTAATAGTGCTGGAGAAAGCACTGCGCGCCAGTGGTTCAGTAACCGGAGATTTCAGGCTCGAATGTGACCCCGTAGCGGTCGACCTAGAGCGATGCTGGATGACAAGTCGAAGGAATTGGTGGAAGATGAACCATCCCAAGCAGTTCGCATAATCGCGGAAGAGCTACAATACCAACCATAACGATTGGAAAAAGGGCGCGGTAGGTGCGTTATCTGCGTTCTTTGTGTTCTTTTGCTGTAGCCGTCTTGATCTTTATCCTTTCTAAAAAAATTGGCATACCATTGTGATCCCCTCGACGAGATGTAACCAATGCGTTAAAAATATTTTTCACTGTTCCATTTCTGAACACTACTTTTCCAAAAGCGCCAGAGGGCACTCATTAGCGAGGGACGTCGCCACTAATTGCGCCCAAAGGACATTTAAGTGCTAAGATCCAAGACCGACAGTTAGAGTAGTTGGCAGCAGCCCAGAAAAAATTTGATAGAAAAAGAAATGATTGGAGATCGCAGGAATTTCATTCTGATCCATTTTATTTATTTAATTTTAGATTATTAAAATAAACACTACCAATTTTGCGCAAACCTAGCGAAATACCGTTTTTATAATAGCATCAAATTTTCGTTATCTGACCCACCGAGGGATAGGCGGAATAACAGCTAAAAGTCGGTTTTACTCAACAACTACATGGGACGTGCCATGAGTTCAACTCTACGTGTTAGATAGAGCATATAAAGGAGAGAAGGAATGCGGAAGCAAACCTACTAAGGTCTACATGCCCTACCGAGCCTTCAGTCTCACCTATTCTGCAACCCTGCGGCAATAGCGATTTTAGCGAAAATCGAAGAACTGCAGACAGGTGTTTCTTTGAGTGAAACATGAGCACTTACACTTTCGGGTAAAGTGGTCGTCATCAGCGGTGCACATTTAAAGGTTAACGATTTAATGAATTTAACGAATTAGCGGCATTTTTCGTTAAAATCTGGTTTAACGACTTAACGGAAATTTTTATAAATCTAACGGAATTTCTAACGGACTTTTTCTCAGTGAGTTTATCACATTTACTCTTAGTATTCTTTAATGTTGCAGGTCTCATCCTCCCGATTATTACTGTTCCTAAAAAACGATTGAAATCAGCAAGAATATTTTGATGTTTTTATGAATTTGTTTTCAATTTTTGGAAACAATGCATTCTCGGGGCGCATGTAACGCAGTCGGAGGTGCTGGTTGTCGCGTGCACCCGATACCATGTTCCTGGTTCGGATTTCGCGCCCAGGTCAACCAAGCCTTCCATCCTTCCGGGTTGGAGAATTGTTACCAGACTTGTTTGGGAACTATAAAACGCTGATTTCTTCATCAGCTGACCACCGCCAGTCACTCTATCGCCAGATACGCATTTACATCGCGTTCATGATATTGAGTAGAAGTAGAATGCTTGGCGCATCTCAAAAGGAAATGAGTAACGCCGTCCTTTATCCTTATCCTTTGATGCATTTTGGAGCTAAAAATTTCTTCGCTGATCCCCCAAGCACGTCATCGAGCCCACAAAGACACCGATTTTTTAAGGCTATTATCTTTATCTGGCGCTGCTTATCACAGAATTTTTTTGGCCACCACCTGGAACAATCGAGAGGGATAGAATGTTTTCGGCCGCTGGACGTATTTTAAACGATTTTAGAAAAAAAATACCTGGAAAGTTAACAACATTTTGGAAAGCTACTTTTCCTGAACGTTAACACGATGTCGAAGTGTTACACTTTTTAGGCAGTGTGAGACCGTGTGACACGATGTCGTGTCACGGTCCCGACGTTGCGAAAAAATGCATTGGTCCCACGCAATAGGCAGTTGAAAATCGTGCGTTCGACAACGTGTTAACGTTCCACTGATAGGCTTTTAACTGTAATTTTATTAATTCTTTCTGTACCTAATGGGCTGAAGCCCGCAACGCGATTGCATATGCTCGTAGAACAGTCAGCCAACAGAACTAGAAAAGGGGGAACTCCGGGTTCTAGCTGATCTCACATTTCAAGATGCCTTGTTTTCGATTATCTTAAACGATGATTCCATACCTGTTCTTACTCCACACCCTGCAGATAATTTGCTGCCGCAGGCTTGTTTATTTTTCTGTATCTGTTGATGCTGAATGGTTTATTTTAAATTGCATTCGTACACTCCATTCCTTGAACTTTAGTTGTTGACCTGTTGGAGATTGAAACGCTTCCTTGATTTTTTTTACTAGAACTAATGATTCGCAGGTAATTGTACTTTTTAACGAAATTTAATTATTTACCGGAAATTTAACGAAAAATTTCCGTTGAAAAATTTCGTTAAAAAATTTAACGCACAGAATCTTGTGTGCACCCCTGGTTGTCATCTTACCATATAGCACTTTAGCATGACTTTTGCGAGCGGTCGAACCTCCAAATAATTGCTCGAAAGTGGCCCAGAAGACGAAATCGCTGTGAGCTTAGGAAATTTTCAAATTCTAGGCTCAATTTCCAAAACTGGTTGCAGGTTCCAATGTGTGGTGAACTCTTATTGCAAGGGTGGACAATCGCCAACATTTCACTCACCCAAGCTCATTTCTTCCACTTCAGTTTTTTTGACAATTTTTCCCGTTTTCAAGGCACCGTATCTCCGCAGCGAGAGAAGCTAGAGCGACGGACCTTGCGCGGCGTATAGAGGACATGACCTGCTTGCATAAGATGATAGAAAGCTACGGCGACAATCTGAGGAATCAATTTTTTAAGGGGTTAGATTTAGCCAAAACCCTAGCCCTACAGCCCTACGGACTACAGCGTATGGTCCATTTTGAAGGGCAGAGTCCCTGCCAAGCGCCACCGCAGCCTAGAGGCCCAGAAGGAATCTCTGCGTCGGGAGTGGGAACGACTGCCTCCAGATGAACCGCGGCCTATCGCCAAAAATTACTTCAAGCGTCTCGACTTTTGTATTCGCGTCAATGGGGGCCAATTCGAATCCGGTCGAATATAGTGTTGCTACTTATGTTCCATCTTCCACAGCTTCTAGGTCGACCTTAGTCCACTTGTATACATCTTCGACAACAATGAATATTCATCTTCGACAACGATAAAGGAACGCGACAGTTGACAAAGCAAATGCAATGGCGGCAATCGCACAAGGGGCCACGGAGAACTGGGAATCAGCAAGACTACTGGGGAGTGGGAACGATTCCCAGGAGCGCTGGACGATCGGCAGTCGACTAGCGGCATACGAGCGGCCGACTCGTCTCGGATGCAGCCATGCGTCGATCCAACGTCTGGGCGTCTGTCCTCGAGGTTTCCCTGCCGCTGCTTATATGTCCTGCCGATCGTCGTCGCGTCGCCATCTGGAAACAAAGACAGCAGGCGAGCCTTGGGAAAATCAACAAAGAAAGATGAGGCCTACCGATACCTACGTGGTGACTGACTGCAACGAAATTTCGGGACTTTCTAGTGTTGGACTCTTGGACTCGTCCCTTCCTTTACATCTCCCCCTTTTCGAGAAGTCCGTCCAAGGACTTAGTCCTTAAGAGGGGAATGAGGAGCGGGGGCAAGGCCGTATTTTTCAAAGAAATGCATCTCGGGACTAGTTTCCTGAAACGACACCACGTGGTGATTCGCTGATATAATGGTACCACCTGGATCGGGGATGCATTCGAGGAGGAACAGATTGTCGCGTGCCCTGGACAAGGCAACGTTAAGGCGCTTTGGGTCCGCAAAAAAGGTGTGATTAGAGTTGCGGTCGATGAGCGTTCGTGTCGTACATACGATCACGATGGATCTTTCGCACCCCTGCGCGCTATTGACGGTAGCTACCGACACTTGAGTGTCCTGTAATGTTCTGTCGCACAGGTATTTCTGATCGCGGTATAGGCATATTACCAAGATGTATTCTGCGGAGTGCCTTTGGCCTTGAGAAGGCAGACCAAAATGCGGACCGCCTTCGCCTCGACTTCGTTGCTGTGGGAGCCCGTTACAGATTTGACGGAGTGCCCTATGACGTTGAGGAACACGAACGGTACCTCTGGATTGGGTATTTTGAGGCGCGACGGCAAATTTTGATGGGATGCCGTTGGCGTGCCGCATTGCAGTTTGTTGTCGTAGAAGAACTCCGAGTTGATCATCATAAGGTTGGCATGCGGACGATAGACCGTACCTATTTTGCAGACGGGAGCGTTTCCCATGCGATGCGCCACGTCTAGTACGGATTGGGAACACAACGCAACGGCTTTTGGGACGTCACGCACTCCGACGTATGGAGGCAACTGCTTGCTATCCCCTACCAGGGTGTACCGGGCCTGCTGAAACCGCTAACATAGCGCAATCAGGGTTGCCTCTGGGATCATGGAAGCTTCATCCAGTAGTACGGTGCTCCATTGGCGCGAGGTGCGACGCCACAACCCATTTTTAACGGTGTGGTTTATCGCGGAGGAGATGGTGCATAGAAACACATTAGGTTTGTAGATTTTCAAGAATGTGCGCGTAAGAATTTTAATACGTTGCGATGCGTGGTACTCAAGAAAAAGAAGCTGCTTGTGCTCTCGCGTCGCCACGTCTTTTTCTACACCGGTAAACATGGATTCCCTTAGCGCGTTACAGTGCTTGGCGAAATTGGTGAAAGCGTCGAGATCTTTCTCAGACATGGAGTCCTTGTGCGTGGAGTGGAGGTTCTCCATTAGGGTGGCCATGTCGTGGGGACCGCTATGGAAGGCGTCCTGCGCAAGTAATTCGCTTACGTAGCGGACCGGTCGCATATGTTCAGAACCGAGCTCAGCTATTTTAGCGCAAATAACGTTCAAAGCGCTGTTTTGAACCGCTGCGATCATCACAGTTTGGCCCTTTTTGACGGCTTCTTCTGCCATAACGGAGGTACACAAGGATTTGCCAGCGCCGTACGCGCTATCGATGATCAATATGGGGCTTTCCTTGTTGAAAGAGTTGATGGCGTTGACCTGGTGCCCATTTAGCTCGACTGCGGTCCCGGACACGTTTACCGTAATAGCGGCGCGGTCGGCGGATTTCTTTGCCACGATATCGGCATCCCCAGCTAGAATCGTCCGCGCAGCTTTCCATGACGTCGTATTTGGCTCGAAAACACTTGCCATTTTACTATTTTCGAGCATTGCCAAAACCGGATTCGAGCGATTGTCTACAGTGTCTAGCGCGCTACCCACTGCTATTTTTTGTGAGGGGTACTTAGCATGTAAGCACGGAACCGTGTAGGTGTCTTTTAGAATGAGTTCGGAATGATACGAATATGGGAGTCATCGACAGCGAGGTGGGCGATTCGCGCGCGTAGCGTGTCGGCTTGATAGGCACCTTCCACAAAACGACCGACGCCCACCCCGATTTGTTGGACGTGGGGATGCGGAAGTTGATTCGAGCCGGGAAAGCGTTGATGTCGGGAGTTGTCCAAATAACGTTATACACTCGATGATCGGAAGCTTCCGTGGCAGACGCTGCAATAGCTTCACACGTTGTGCTGTAGAATGGTTCGAGGAACCGTATGACCTCTTGAGGGCGGGATTCGAACAACTTAAAGTTGGTGAGCTTACTTTCGATCATGTCCCGATATATGTTGGTAATGAGGCGGATGTTCCCAGGGACCGGAGGTGCGCTGGGAAAGTACTGGATGTCCTCCATGAACGCATAAAGTTCTCTCGCATAATTTTTCGGAGCGCACGCGAACCGCTTGTGATCGATCTGTGATCTGTGATCGTCGTGCACGAAATGAGGCGACGATGAACGAGTTGTCCGAGACTTCTTCAAAGTCATTGGGATCGCGGAAACGGTTCTTATTGGAGGTTACCAGCGCTCGGTGACCCTGCATGCAGAGTTTGAAAGTACCGTATTGCCTGGAGGTAACGCGAGTCACAAAACCTAGGGTGTCTTTAAGTTCGCGATAGACTAAGGCGAACCTAGCGACGCGCCATACGGGGGATCTGCGAGATAGTGATGCTTCCTCGACACTTACTGGGGCTACAATATTGGAATTTTGAAATCTGAATGTAACCGTTAAAGAGTAGACCCAGACTAAATCGCCGTCATGGTGTTGTGGATGTCAATACCTCGCTTGTCCGTGCAGATATTGATCCCATATTAGTCAAGTTGGATCGTATGGAGGTCTAGACGATCGGGAAATGATAATTCTAGATGAGCAGCTTGAGGTTGTGCGCCTGTACCAAAGAGTCTTTTGACGCGGTAAAGAACCGGCAAAATTCCGTTATCACGCTGAAGGCCCTTAAGGTAAGCGCGATGGTGGGGAGGTGCGGCCAGAGCCACCAAGGGCATTTGGGGGAATGCGCCTCCTTGAGCTCTTGCCCGTATAATGTGACTGTAGCTGTTTTTTTTTACGAAAACTTTCGATGGCAACCGGACCGACCGCCTCAAGAATTGGTACCCCATGTTCCTTTTTAGGTTCTCCGCTTTCCGTTGGAAGTAACTCCATGGCACTATAACCTGCGGCTGTGACCTTTTCGTAATTGCGCACGTCTAAATCGGAATCGTAATGCTGACACTCCTTGGCCTGAACCTTGTGGAAAAAGAAAGATGTCTATGGGTGAGACGTAAAACGCTCACGTTTTGGTGAAAGACCGTAGTCGATTATCTTAATCGAGGTGTCTCTAGATGGAGCTATTACGACTGTAGTAACTGGTGGGGTTTCTTCTGAGAAAATGTCCTCATAGAGGGATGTTCTCTCAACCAGTGAAGATAAGGTGTCGGCTAAAACTTTGTCGCTTTTAAATCTTTTCTTTGCTGGTGATAAGATGTCCGCGTGAGCGGCATCCCCGGCAGAGTAGTAAATTGTCTGGGGCGCTGATCCCTCACTAGTGGTATTGAGCTGAGGGATGGTGCTTACGAAAGTATCCATGCTCGGCTCTGGAGTTTCTTCCATCACAGAGGAGGGAGAATCTCCGGAGGTGCTCAGCCGAGGTCAATGTTTGTGGCGGTTGATTCCTCAGTAGAGGTAATGGAACTGGTAATGGACATCAGTTTCGTGTCCAATGTTCTCTTCCTCGTGATGATATGTGATAGATGGGTCTGTTTGATGTGACTCACCCCAACTTCGTTAGGTACCTGTGTTTGATCAGGCGACGGAGGTGCGTCGGTCTGGTGGTCAGAATGGGACGATGTCGTGTCCATTACTTGGTGAGCGTCATCATCGACGGCTACCGGCGACTGAAAGTCGTGTTCCATGGCCTGAGGCGAGAGCTCCTCATGAGAGGTGACGCTCTGATCAGCGCTAGCGTCAGATATGACTGTCTGAAACCGAGTGAGATAAGTTAATAGATTATCTGAATGAGGACGACGTACGAGCGGTGTTAACGAATAAGGATAGTAATTGAGAGAGGAACAAAATATTTCAAAGGCACACTAAGAAAGAGGGCTACTGACAGAATGGAAATAAAGTAGTATCCACGAAAAAAAAGGAGGAGAAAAATGAAGGAAGTCGATGAAGCGTTGCAGATCGAGGCACGGAGAACGGGCCGAAAATGGTATTTTGTTGCTTTACGCTGTTCCTTGGTGTTTCCTTGGACGGAGGTAATAGCCTGAGGGGTGTCCTGATGTGTGGTTTTGAACATCTGTCATACCGGGAATCGGTTCGGTTGGGTGGTTATATCCAGGGAGTTCCTCCACGGGCAAATTTTCCATATAGTCTTGTTCTTTTGGCACTTGAGGGAGGGTAGACACTGGCTCGTTAACGTCAACTACTTTCTTAATCTGATTAAGGTGGACACGACGTGGTTTAGACTGTGGGGATGTAATGCTTATTATGATAGCATGGGGATGATCTACTTTGAGGACTCGGAATTGCCCGATCCAAGGAAAACAAAGTTTTCGTGCGAGACCCAGCTTGCTGGTATAGTTACGAAAGAATACCCGATCCCCCTCACGAATTGGAGAGGGCCGTGCTTTTTGGTCATTCTGAAGTTTCATAGTTCTTTTATACGATTGAGCATGGTCTGCGGCTTGTTGCCACGTTAAGCGTAATGCGGAAACCAACTGCGCTTTATATTCGTCTGCTTCTGATGGACCAGGTATCTGAGGACGAGAATGGGGTTGCAGTATGCGATCAATGGTAAAAACGGGGTCTCTTCCGAACATTAGAAAATACGGAGATTTGCCTGTAGCTTCATTTATTGACGTATTATAACAAAATGTTACGCAGGGAACGAATAGGTCTCAGTCCTCTTGTTTTAACTTAATAAACGTGGAGAGCATCGCTTGAAAGGTGCTAAAAGTCCGCTCTGTCGCACCGTTTCCCATGGAGTGGTACGGGGTAGCGAAGCGATGCCTGGTGTGCAGCAGATTACAGAACTCCTGGTAAAAGTGTGACGTGAAACTGGAGGCTTGGTCGGAGACTAATTCGGTAATCGCGCCATATTTTAGTACACATTCGGTAAGCAGCGCGTGGGCGATGGTGTTAGCCCTTGCGTCAGGCAGCGGGGTGGAGATGACGTACCGGGTGAACCAGCAAACGCTGTTGAGGATGTACTTGTTCCCGCGCACGGTGGTCTTGAGGGGGCCGTATAAGTCTAGTCCGACCTTAGCAGAAACAGCTTCACTATGCACTGGGATGAGGCGCTCTCGAAAATTGGATTTTGGGTTACGTCGCATTTGGCATCTCAAACAGGCTTCGCACCACTTTCGGATATCGCTGTGAACCGACGGCCAATAGTATTTCCGTAGTGTCTTGGCGAGCGTCTTTTTCCAACCCATGTGACCGCCAGAAAGTGCGCTGTTATGGTGGGCATCAAAAATTAGGCTGTGTAAGTGTTGAGGCACTAACAACAGAGTAGAAGCGCCCTTATTGCCGTTAAGGGAATAGTACAGACAACTGTCGTCTTTGATTATGCATCTTGGTGCCAGTTTTTGAGCTTCGGCTTGGACCGAATCAGGAATATCGGTGGGGATTGTAGAATTGGCTTTAATGAGCCGGAGGTAGCGGAGGAGATCATCCTTTTCCTGTGCATTAGGGAAGTTAATGAGCTCACTGCCACGCACGTAGGTCCTAAGTGAATACACCGTAGGGGTCGGGATGATATCGAAAGACACGGGTAGGCTAACAGGAAAGTCGACAATGTCTTTTAGTTCCAATTCTGGGGGCGACACGTTATTTGGCCTTCCTGGGCTCGAGACAGAGCATCAGCGAGCGTATTTTTCGCGCCTTTGATGTGAATCACCTTAATATTGTAACTCTGCAATTCTACAAGCCATCGCGCTAAGTTGTCGTGGGTTTTACTCTTGTTCAATAGAAAATTTAAAGGCTATGGTCGCTATGTAATGATACTTGGGCCATACAGATATTTTTTCAACTTACAACTTTATTACATGCACATAGAGCATGTGAGGTAACAAAAGAACCAAGAAGTACCGGTGATCCTATACGTAAACAGTAAACAGTACAGTAACAGTAAACAAAACGGATTGTAAAACAACACAAATGAAGAGAACGTGCCTACAATAAAGATAAAAGAAAGAGAACATTGCTGCAACACTAAGTTTAACCTAGCGTACTCTAGGCCTGCACGAACTGTGAAGAAATTGCGACGTTGAGACGTTTTTGACGTTTTTACGTGAAGTTTGTAAGATCCACCTCTAGTATTGGATGACGCCAGACCAAAGAATTCCGGACGCTTCAACCCAACGTTCCCATGCAAAATCTTGTGGACCATTATAAAATCATTTTTTACCCTCCTTCTTAGTAAAGGTTCAAGGTTTAGAATCTGTTTCTGACGGCGCCACGTGGAATACTCTTATACGTGAAACCTAGAGCTCTAATTAAGAGCTTCCTTGTGAAGTTATTATGAACTTGTTCTAACCTTCGAATTATATTCTTCTTGTGTGGATAAGATATGCAAGTTCCATACTCGACAATAGGCCTAACGTACATTTTATAAGCATTCAACAATACGCTAGGATCTCTGCTACGGTACGCCTTAAAGAGTAGGAACACTCTTTGCTCAGCTTTTGAGGCAATATTGTCACAATGCATATCAAAAGAAAGCCTATGATTTATCAGAAATTCGAGGTCTTTCAATACGGTTTGAACTGCCGAAGCGCGTAGATAATGGCACCTAGCTCTATCTAAACCACTGACCATCGACGTTCAGTCTCCGTCAGGGTCCTACTGCAATAAGCAACGGCATAAAATTGCTTGGAACTTACCTCGGTTTCCTGTATGAGGGCGCCTGCATGAGCTACACTGCTGGCGTCGGTAAATATGTGGAAGGGCTTGTCGTAATCCGGGTAGCCAAGAATGGGATTCCTTAGGAGGGCGTCTCGTAGTTCCTGAAAAGCGGCTTCCTGTGCCTCTGTCCACTGAAACTTTGTGTCTCTGCGAGTCATTCTAGTGAGGGATTCGGCTATGTTAGCGAAATTTGGGATAAATTTGCGAGAGAAGTCTACCATCCCTAGAAAACGCTTTACCTCCTTGGTATTCGTGGGTCTTGGGAACTCCCTAACGGACTTAGTGCTAACCTCGGCTGGAGAATAGCTGTCTCTGTTGATGATGTATCCAAGGAAAGTTATTTGTTTCTTTGCAAAAACACCTTTTTTAGGGGAAGCTTTCAGGTTGAACTGTCGAAATTGCATAAGAACTTCCTCTATAGATTGCAAGTGGCTACTGAAATCTTTGTCGTAAATAAGAATGTCATTGATATATGTCAAAACATTCACTTCCGGACCGCCAGGGACTTTAGCCATAATACGGGCGAAATAGCTACCTGCGGATTTCAGTGTCCAAATGGGAGATGGGTCATTTGATAGATCTTGTTCGGTTATTACTCCGCATTTATAGCTACTCTCTTCGTCCAAGGGGTGTTGAAGGTACCCACTAGCGAGATCTAGCGTTGTGTAAAAACTATTACTGCCTGTTTTCTCGAGGACATCGTCTATCCGAGGGATAGGGTACGGGTCGGGGAAAGTTTTCAGGTGACTTCATTAATTGGGCGCCGCATATCAAGACATATTCTAAGGGAGTTATCGTTTTTCCGCAATAGGACTAAATTGTGCACCCAGTGAGTGTGACATTCCTTCATGACACCAGCCTTAAGAAGCATATTGATGTGCTTTTGGATTTCTTCGCGATACTTAGCAGGAACGCGGTAGGGACGAACTTTTGTAAGGGGATGATTGGTTGTGAAAATATGTACCTTCATAGATTTCGGACGCGTTAGCAATCCGCGACCCTGCATACAGAGTCTGTGGTTGGTTAGTTGGATTGCTGACCAACACCTGCGGTTTGGAAGAATTGGCGATTGTGGGAGCTACAATGAGGTCCCTCCTAGATAATTGAGAACCTTGTTAAATCAGAACCAAGTCTTTATTAGAGCTAAGATTTTGAACGACGCATGAAACGATTTGCTCTGAATTTGGGGGGATTGGCATGGTGTCACTAACTCGTACTGGGAAGGTGGTGTCCCTCCCCGAATGCAGGAGCGGTTAACATTGACCCAGAGGAAGAGAGACGGAACCAAAGGAAACAGTTTTTGCCTTGAAGTCCAAAGTCATTGTAGGCAGAGAAGCAAGCACGTCATTGCCAATGATGACCACATATGCGGAATCAATATTAGGAACGCACGAGCCTTTTGTGAAGTGAACTGTTAGAAATAACTCGATGTTTGCGATCTTCATTTTTACTACCTTAGAGCCTGCCAAATGGACTGGAGTTGTCGCCATACCAACCGCTTTTAGAGAAGAAGGAGGATCTAATTGAAAAATGCCAAGAGCCGCACACAAATCTTGAGCTGCCAGGGTAATGCTGGAGCCAGTGTCAACTAGTGCTGACACGTTAACTCCATTCACGGTAATGCGGATGTGAGCAGACGGAGAATGGTCGACGAGAGAGTGTGTAGACTCGCGGGAATGAAGAAAGGGGGTGGAGCGCTACAGACTCCTGAGCTGTAACCCATACTGTGGTCACCCTGTGATTGGTCGGAGCGGGTCAGGCCACGCCCACGACGTCTACCGAAATTGGAGACGTGTTCGAGGAGCGTACTAGGGATTCTACAAGAGGCGTACAGGATGAAAAGGCGCAGCAGGACATTAATAGTGACCAAAAACAACACGAAAATACCCAGGGCTTATATAGAAGCGAGGCAATAGACGAAAGCGAGTAAAATGGGGTAAGCTGTGGGGAAACACTGGTGGAACTAGGATGAGCGTTTGTCATCGCGTTGGGGGATATATGGGCAGTAAGAGCCATTTGATTGCCTTCGATCGTTGACCATAGCTCCGTAAACTTCTGCTCCAGAACGAATTCGCTGATGTTGGTTATTACTAGGTTGTGGAAAAGGGTGAGGGCTGGGCGGATTTCACTTTGTGGGCGGTTAAAGGAGTTCTGAACTATGTTTATGCTAGTCTGCGGGACAGTTCATAGCTTTCAGTCAATGGAAAGAATTTTGTTATAGATGTGTTGAACGGAAATTTGAAAAAGAGGTCACTAGAGCAGGGTACTGACGTTGCATCGTGAGTGATAATGCTGGTGAGGGGATCGAAGAAAGTTTTCCAGTGAAATTTATTCGGAAAGAAGATTGAAATAGAAGGAAGAGAGAAGCAGGAAGAATTAAACGTAGCTAGTGTGTACATGGATGGGGTAAGGCTTGCGCAGGCTTTTGTGCGTACGATGTTATCTCCAAGGTATTTCGCTTCTATGTCCGAACGCTGCAAAATGTTCCTCAAGGCTAAAGTCGGGTTTGCGGAAATGGAAGCTATGAGCAAGGCACTCCAGAAATTGACTGACTTACACAACGCTAGAATCGCATGGTGAAATGAAGCGTTAAGTGAAAGGTGCATGTTATCTTCGACGGCTAAAAGTTGGGCTGCCAATTGGTTAGTGGTTGCAATCCCTACTCGTGATCTCATCAAGGTACCAATTTGCCGTTTAGGACGCCGACGGAATATGGTCTCGATAGCATATCCTTGGTCGGTTGGAGCCAGAGAATGGCCACAGTCCGACACTTGGGGAGAGGAAAGCGAAAATGATAAAGCAAATTCTTTGGAATCGCTCAGCCAAACTGTGTCGGCGGGTGTACCCTTCATTGAAGAAAAGTAAACGTACTGGCAGCTTTCCTGGTCATCGGGCTTCCAGACGACTGCGACTCTCGATGTCATCGTGCATTGTCCGTCGCTGTAGACACATCCGTTTAACGGGCCAGTTGAGCTTTCCAACGTAGCGGAGCCGTGGTATGCGTATACCGTTGCCTGAAAGACAATGCAGTTAGTGATCGACGTAGTATAGTCCGAACAGCAATGGAACGGCGCTGATGGCCATTCAATTTGCAGTTCGTTTAGGGTTTTCGTTACCGTTCCTACTGCAACAAGATCACCATGTGCGCAACTTTTATGAACTATCATGGGCTTGCTCTCATCGGCTGAAGCAGTTTGTTCTTGAGCTGTAATTACCTTTGAGCGAGCACCAAAGAAGTTGACCGAAAAAGAAGCAGTTTGCGTAATTATACGGCATACATAGGCAGTACTCTTATAGCGAATGGTATTTGAACGGTAAACTTTTATTTTAAGAGGAGTTGTGGTTGCAGTCCATGATGGAAGGATTTTCGTGCAATTAATTTCTGAAGGGACTTTCCAATAACTTACAGGCGCCTTATTAGAGAAGAGAAGTGGTGGTGCAATCTGCGCGGTGCAAACTTGTAAAATAACTGCTATCGCAATCATAGAAGGGTATGTCCAATTAGAAGATGAGGCGGGGACGACCGGCTATGTGCCGATCGTTCCTCTTCGTCAGTGGTGATGTTTAGGGCACGGGTTGCGAACGCTAAGTCCGCTAACGTGTTATTTCTTTCCAGTAGAGCGGCTATGTGTGCATCCTTTTGTTCCACAGTTAACGAGTTACGGTTAGCCTCAGAGGGATCACCTTGCGTTCTCGAGGCGATATCGCGTTACATGGGCCACTATACTGATTATTGCGCAATGGCTGATCTCTAAGCTGATTTGCTGAAGAGCCATTAGGACGCCAGCTGCTGTTACGGTAGTACGGTCTTGGAGGTGTTAGGTTCAAAGGAGGGAGACTATAACGACAGAATGTCTGAATTTGGCCTACCCAGCCAAAGCGGAAACACGTTACATTGGAATTAGGTGCTCTTTCATTTACCCGACGGTTGAAGCGTGAGTACGCGTTAGGGCTATTGTTACTCGGAGGAGGCCTGTTATCATAACTTCCTCGCCTGCGATAAAACCTTGGAGGGCTGCTAAGGTTTCTTCCCGAGGCACTAATTACTTTAACAACTGGTATAGCCGGTTGGGCGCCTGGAAATATGCTGAGACTATTAGCAGCATCGGCAAGGAGCGATTCATACATTACGCCTTTGATCACGGCTTCGTCAAAAGTAGGGCGGTTTGCAGCCTTAACGTGGAACCGCAAACTCGCTTTCAGCCGTTCGACGTATTCATCGAGAAGTCGTTCACGTTGAGTATTTCTCGGCCGTCCCGTGTCACCTTTTTGACGATTTGCCTAAGCCTTTCAGCGAAATCCCCTGCGGACTCAGCGGGATTCTGCTTACAATTGCAAAGTTGTGGCGAGCAAGGCTGCGAAAGTGAAGCGATTCGAAATGACTACGCAGCAGTTCTAGGATTTTAGCGTAGTCATTTTTATCTTCGTCCGGCATTTACTAGGTCTACTAGGTCGCGTGCCTCGCCCTCAAGATGTCCTACGAAAGTGTTGGTCTTTATCTGGTCCGGAAGCGGTGGGTTAACCATTCGTACCGTATCCTCAAAACTTCGGAACCAGGTCGCGAAATCGCGACCGTCAGCTCCGGAGAATGACTTCAAAGTTTTGGTCGCGAACTGTCCGAAGGCCAGGCCGCTATTAGGAGTTGCCAGGGTGTCGCCTTCCATAGGCGACATCTTAGGCTGATTTCTGTTTGCCGAGACTTCCGTCTCGCAAACTTTTTCTTCAAAATGAGCAGGCGAACCTACCTCTGGAGTGGTAACTGGCGGTGAGGGAACTTGCCTTGATAGCTGTTGGGAATCTAAGGCTGCTTTTGAGCGCGAAACACGACCAATCGTAGCGACGCAGAAGACGCTGTACGTCTGGAATATGCTGCTGCAATCTCTGGGGCGTGCGTATGTGGAATGTGGAAGCGCGGTTTACCTTATGAGCAATCTGATATTTTCTTGGTCAGCGAATGTTAGCAGACCTTTTGCTATGCGACGCCTCCATCAGATATCGCTGGGAAAGCTTCGCAACATGCACTATATAGTAGATTGGCGGCGATAACGCGCGGGAAATGGCAACCCAAACTGTAGCGAATGTCAACAGATTTGAATGCGCACGAGGCAACTATTACGTACCGTATACATAAGGAGATTCTGAACTGAGAGAACTAGAAGATGCACGTAAACTACTAAAGTAAAGATAAGCTCTGCTAATCGAGGCAGAGAAGAAAATAATAGCGGGCTAGGCCGCAACAGTGGAATCGACGAAATGAGTGAATAACGGGGGTGGGATTAGCGTTTTCTTATCAATGGGTCAGAGGTGGGTCGGTGTTGCCATTGGCGCGCCATGGGATATCCCGCGGATGTGCGTTTGATATCATGCAGATGATGGCACTTATCGCAGTACTCGGTTGTGCCACGAGCCGGTGCTCAATGAGGTGCTTCGCGATTGATATGCCCTCGAAGAGGCGTCTTTTATGCGGCCGCTTATTTCCTAGGCTGTTTGAATTGCCCACGCTTTGAATTGGGCCGGGGTCTCACGCACACTGCGCGTTTGTGGCGCACATCCTGTCTTTGTAGTACGCTACCAGCGCTAGACGGAATTTCGTCCATGAAGTCTGCCGATTATGGTGAATCACAACGGCGGTGCATGCGAAAAAAAAATACTTCGCGAAGTTCCGAACTCGCTCCTAAGCACAAGTGCTGACGAACTTATGCACGTCACGCGGTGAAATCGCATAGGGCTCCAGGTCCCCTAAGGTAACATGGATCATTCATGGGAACTTCGTCTTCGGTACCAGATTACCGTTCCAGGGTCTGCTGCTCTGTGTTCCTCTCGAAGGGTAACGTGGACCTTCTTTCTTTACAGGGATCCCTTTTTTCAAAACGTTCCGTCACACAAAAATGCAGCGTTATCACGACGAAAACTACTAAGGCTGTGAAGAGAGGAGGGAGGGGAGGTATGCAAGGAAAGAGAAGACGCGCACAAATCCGGCTTTCCTAAACCAACTCCCCTCCTAAGCTTTACTGCCTCCCGGTCGAGGCTTAAACCGGTCATCTCTCTGGGTTGATTGCTCAACCCACGAGAGGTCCAACTACCTCCCGAGATCGGGGACCGCGGTCCCCACTCGCTTCTACCACTTATGTTCCATCTTCCACAGCCTCTAGGTCGACCTTACTCCACTCATATACATCTTCGACAACAACGAATATTCATCTTCGACAACGATAAACGGAACGCGACAGTTGACAAAGCAAATGCAATGGCGGCAATCGCACAAGGGGCCACTGAGAACTGGGAATCAGCAAGACTATTGGGGAGTGGGAACGATTCCCAGGAGCGCTGGACGATCGGCGGTCGACTAGCGATATACGAGCGGCAGGCTCGTCTCGGATGCAGCCATGCGTCGGTCCAACGTCTGGGCGTCTGTCCTCGAGGTTTCCCTGCCGCTGCTTATATGTCCTGCCGATCGTCGTCGCGTCGCCATCTGGAAACAAAGACAGCAGGCGAGCCTTGGGAAAATCAACAAAGAAAGATGAGACCTACCGATACCTACGTGGTGACTGACTACAACGAAATTAATGGAACTTTCTAGTGTTGGACTCTTGGACTCGTCCCTTCCCTTACATGCCTATTGTCTTTGTTGTCATTTATGTATTGTTTTGTAAACTTCTCAATTGCTTCGTAGTTATAATTTAGAAACCTTCATCACTTTATTTTGGAACACCCTGTATTAGCGAAACGAAAGTCGGGCACCAAGCGAGGCGGGCAAGGGCGAAGCCCACATACAGGTGGGTAGGACACTTGTCATCAATACACAGAGTGTCT
>OX377203.1:48825547-48993081 GCA_947396885.1 Heligmosomoides polygyrus polygyrus
AGAAATGAATGGAGGGACAGGTGACAACATCGCGGACTGTCGACATATGAGAAAAATCAGCATAAAAGGACTCTCGGGAGCCGCGATGACGGCGACGGGGAGCGAGGCTCCCGACCTCTGCCGCCACTCCGTTTCCTCCTTTCTATTCGCCATGGCTCTCTTTTCTTCCTTCTCTGCCCTCGCATCGTTCTACTCATGCAGCCTTGTTTTCTTGCCATGAATGCTCGGCTTCTTCTCTTCTTATCTCCTTTTTTTCCTTTGGCTAACCCAATGTTTACCTAGAATTTGGAACGCCGGTTTCTCTAGTGGTTTAAGGTGTCAATGTTGTTGGGAATAAATAGATTGGAAAAGACTCTTGAATAATTCTATAAAGATTATGTTGATCCCAGTTTGTTAGACTCCATAAAGAAACTTGGATGCCACGACTATAGCTCTCCGATCGGCGCTAAGGAACTAAGGAACGTCGTCTGAGCCAGGAAACTCGACCCGCGTTTGCCTCTCAATCACCAAGTTGACGCCTCCCAGGGATCCCCATCTTAAGAAGGGCCCTTTAATAACATCACTGATAGGGGTCCCAGGGTTAAGGGCGTTACATGGAGGTCCCGGTCAAACTCCAGTCCATAGTAATCTCACATGAAGCTTCAGGTTAAACATCAACAACTATTTTTTCCTACATTAAGGTCATTATCGAATTCTACCAATTTCTTTTTCCGCACAGACGTATTATATTTGTTGGCATCGGTTTCTAGATTTCGCTCCGTTCATCGAACCGTTCATTATCTCCCGTCTCGCATATTTCGGCACAGCATTGGAGGGTAAGAAAATAAGAAGGTAGTCCTATTCCAACCCACCTCCATCGTCAGACAAAAAAATCCATCGTTTCGGCTCATTTTTCGTGCGCATAATCGTATCGACTGAAGTGCCAGTCGGCGGAGAGCTAGATTTCGGCCTCCAGTAATTCGGTAACTGTTGACATGCCACAACTGTGTGTGGATCAGCGCCATGCGAAGAAGTCTAGGACGGACTTCGATGAATGGCCACGTCGAACGTCAACGTCCCTATGCGCAGGCCCAGAAAAACCGTAGCCCGACTCGTAATGTAAGTGCAGACATACACCCTTACCCCTTTTTCCGTTTCACTAGCATAGAACTGTAAGCTAGTCTTTGTATGCGCCATATATGTAATCGTCACACAGCTCACCGTAGTATACTAGAGGGAAGTTCATATAATGGTGGAAGGAGGCAAAAAATGTTGCAGTGTGACAGGGACATTTTTTTATAATTTTGTAAGCGTCCCAACGGGTTGTAGTTTTTTGGTGAGCTAATTATATTGGAATCCCGGCCGGGGAGTGCGCCCGCTTCCCTCAGCATAGCAATCGCAAGAGGGCGAACTAAAGTATTTGCGCCGTAGACAGTTCTATCATAGGCTTTCCCACCTTTGCGTCCTTCTTCTTCATGCAATACATATATATCTAAAGAGAGAGGAGCATCAAGAGGAAAATCGCTAATAACATTATGCTGACCTTGCCTATTTACGATCCTGAGGCCGAGCCTTTGTATAGCTAGACATCCCGCATAGACTACACACACTAGTGATTCATTGCTCTGTTAACAGAATCCTGAGGAATATCTGATCTCCTAGCTCTCTGCTCATCGGAACACCAGCCGCGGACAAAATCAAAATCTTTCAGACGAAAACAAATTTCAGATAAAGCTCACGCCATTCTGTAATGCTCCGGAAACTCAAACGACGTCCGATTAGAGCAGGAACGTAGGAAGATGACCAGTTTATTCAGGTTCCGAATACAGTTCTACTGGACGAAAAACTGGAACGCCTACAACAACAACATCAACGAAATGCAGCTCCAGCCGGACATATTCTAACTGCTACTAATCCTACGTCTTCTCATACCACCCGTCCCGCGACTACTTTGTCCACAACGACTACCACTGTCCCAACCTCCACTCCGACCGCTCGTTCACCAACTATTATTCTATTTCTGCTATTCCTGCTACAACGACTACACCAGCTCAACCTGTCTCGACTGCTAGCAAAACAGGCGTTGATGCTGTTCCTGCTTCCACTATTCCTGCTTCAACAACTACAACTACAACATCCATCCCGTCCTCTACTATTCGCAAAGCTATTTCGACCCTCACAAAGCTATATCGACTCTTTCCGCTCCCACCATCACCGTCAGCATATCTACCACGACTTCAAAGACGACCAAACCTACTTCTAATATTCCTCCTATCACTACTCGCAAATCTACGACGCCTATCACTACTCGCAAATCCACCACGCCTAGTCCGACTGTCACGAAATCCACTGCGTCAACCACGATCAGGAAAGCTACATCCATCTCTACTTCTACTACTACCACTGCACGAAGACCCACCACTATTCATCAGACTACCACAGCGTTCACGCGAACAACCACACGAACGCTCTTAGCTGTTCTTCGATCTATTGCCGCAACGCCTATTCCTAGACCTACCCGAATGAAGCCGACTACTACGCCTCAAACGATAGCAGCGACCACCCGCATGATGGAAACCACAACGACAGCTCCGAAAATGGCTGCAACCACAACTTGGAGATCAACAACCACCCCAGAACTTGCTCCGACAGATGCACAACGATTCGCATCAAGCAGAATAATGGCACCGACTACTGTCACAACAGTAGCAACCCTCCCCACCAAATCACCGTCACTGACATCGCGAACGACTACGATTCCTCAAACAATGGATCCACCACTCACTGCTACAACTAACGAGCCTCGACCTCATACACATGAACGAGTACTCGATTCCGTTCGCCCTCTTCGTTTGGTAGGAAAGCGTCCCCAAGCTGCAACGGTGGACATCGTGACTACTTACTCTCCTGATACAACGAGTAACGATGGACTCGCGTCACTCACGACATCGGCAACCAACGATACGCCAGACAACAGACTTGTTCCGAAATCAACACCCGAAATTATAGAAGAAGATTACGACCTCGCCTCATCACCTATCCATATGGTACCCATCGAAGAAACGCCGATCACGGACGCAGTCTCCGATGTACTAGCCAAGGTACTTTTCAATCTCGGGAAATCCGCGGTTCTACCAATACACCTATTACGCTCCTCGGAACCAACTGAGCCACCCTCTACAGCACCACTGAACATCCCTACGCTGAACGAGAGCTTATTCAGACTTCCTCCATACCGGGACATGCAGCCAGAAGAACAAACAGTTCCGCTCCAAGAACCCTCCGAGAACGACGACCTGTCGGCCATACATGCCAACCGACTCCGCCCAAGGATGCAGGCTTCTCCAACTAACGCTTTGATCGAAGCCATTGCTGCCATTCTCCAGAAAATCTGGCAGCACGTCAGATGTTCATTAATGTCTACTCCCATCAAGACTTGAAAGCACAACAACTGGAGATGCTGAGCACGACTAATCCAACATGGGCAGCTCGCATCTTACTATCACGAACCGACATCTCGGCAATCCGCACAACAGAAGGACTCGCAGTAACACGATGTCAACAAGTAACGGCGAACTTCACCTTCAACAACCATGAAGTCAATGGAACCTGTTACATGCTGACACCAGTCCTCGTTGAAGCAGAATTCTGGTTCTTGGTACCTGGCACAAAGGACCTGATCGAGTCATCGCCTACAGCACCCTGTCTACATCCCTTATCTGCAGAAGGGACTTCAGCTCAACGACCACTTCCGCCAATCCCGAGGATTAGCAGTGCTTCTAGAACGTTCCTCTTCAACCCACCAACAACATTTTTCCGCATAGTCGATGCCTTCGATGTCTCTCCTAGCGCACATATCGCGCTGCTACATCAGAATCAGCAAGGATCACGACCCGACTGTCAAAAAGAGGAATTCTCACTAACGCATGGATGACGATGAAGAATACTACCCTCAGAGCTCGTCAGTCACTCATGGACTTGTACGACAACACCACTACCAAGCTCACAGAGGGAGTGGATACTTTCAAACGCTCAATCCGGCACATGGTTCTATGGATCGTAATCCCAATCCTATCGCACTTCTGCTCGGATGTTGTGTTATCTACATCAAGTTCTACTTCCTGCACCGTGCAGCGACTACAGCATCATCCGCATTATTCGGAGCCGCCAGAAGTTTCATTCCGCGACCGCGGGATAGTAGAGGCAATCGCGCCGCCAACGCTGTAAGAGTACCATCTCCGAATGGCATCGAGATGGAAGAGCCACTGTTTGTGCCACGTATCTATTCCATCGTGGACTCAATCAATTCAATCCGTTCACCACTTCCATATATCAAACTCACAATAGGGAAAACGGAAATTACAGCATTGATCGACAGTGGAGCTTCGATTTCCTATATGAAACTCTCTACATTGCATGAGATTTCACCATCAACTTCATACGCGCCTAGGAATACTACGGCAACTGCGGCAAACGGAACAGCAATCCACCTCATGGCTGTCATAAAATTGCCTATAACCATTGGAAGATATACCATCACACACCAGTTCTGGGTTGCCTCCGACAAGGATTGCCCTGCGCAGGTGCTCCTTGGATCCGACTTCATTCGTCACCTTAACGAGACAGGCCTGCCACTTTCGTTAGATCTCCATAGACACGTCATCGCCATTGGAGAAGAACACTGTGATCTCATCCACGTCAACAGCATTCTGCGCGCCGAATCACCACTCCACGTTGTCACAGATGGAGACGAGTCACAGTTCCTAGACGAACTACTTCTATAATACGTACCAAGATCCGAGGAATCTCGCCTGTGGAAGCAACAGATGTCCTAATAGAAGACAATCAGCGCCTGACGGATGATCTCTATGTAGTAGGACGCGCCTTGATTTTTCCCGAATCGGACGGAACATGTTTCATCAAAATGATGAACCCATCCAGTAGGACATCGAGTTCAAGGACAATACGAAAATAGCATGGGCCACGCCCGTGGTGTACCCTGAAGTCCAGATACTAGCGGTCCACTATGGAACATCGGTGCACGGAACTACAGTGACGATGCCACCAGAAGCAGACTGGGAAACCAGACTGCCAAAGTTTCCTGCGACGTCTGTCTCACCGAACTTCATTGATGAAATGGATCTGTCTGGATCCACACTTGGCGATGAACATAAGCAACAGCTCTGTACTGCATTGCGTCACTATTCTAACGCATTTGTTGGACCAGATCATTGCAGGAGTTTGACGTCGACATCATCTACCGACCAGGCAAAAAGAACATCGTCTGTGATACTTTATCACGTTATTTGCCATCTGTAAACTCCGTACCTGGCATTAACATTAGCGATCTGCAAATGGGACAAATTCGCGACGAACAAGACAATTGTGCGTGGATATTGCACATAAAGGAGCTACTGCGACGATGCCAAAAGGACGAACGCACAAACGAATACCTCCTAATGAACGGCGTCTTGTACAAGATCCCCACAAGACTCCACCAAGATCCCCAACTGGTCATACCAGAGGACTCTGGCTTGAAGACAACGCTTATCGCTATAGCCCATGCATCTCCCACTGGAACATCCCATCAGGGAATAAAGAAAACTCATTCCCTCATCGAAAAATTGCCGTCTGGAACAACATGAGGCAAGACGTTCACAATTTTATCTTAACACAATGCCAAAGAAGGAAAGATCCCAGCGCATATCGGAATACGGAACCCCTTCAGCCAATTGATGTTGCAACGCGTCCCTGGCAAAGGGTACATTCTGATATTGTTGGGACCATTGCCCCTGACGCTACAGGGCAATAAATTCATCATCGTCTTTGTAGACGCTTTCTCCAAATTCATCATCGCAGAGCCTATATTAAGCGGATCAAAAAGCGCTCACCACAGCAGAAGTATTCACCAACCGCTTCATAGCACGATTCGGTCTACCAGAGGTCCTGGTCACAGACCAAGGGACAAACTATATTAGTGAGATATTCTCCAATCTTTCACGACAGTTAGGCATCACTCATCGTACCAGTACGCCATACCACCACCAGAGCAATGGACAAGTCGAAAGAGCCAACCGCACATTGCAAGAGCTCATCACGATCGCAACGCAACAACACAACGACACGTGGGATCACGTCCTACATTTTATAACACACTCCTACAACTGCGCTGAAAATGCCACTACTCGATTTTCGCCCCATTTTCTGATTCATGGACGCGAGCCTAACGACGTGTTTCACCTTGCCTTGCGACTACCACGAAGAAACTTCACCAGAGGACTATGCAAATCAGCTAACCGGATTACTTCAAGACGTTTGGACGGAAACGACCAGCAACGCTGCACGAGCCCAACAGCAGCAGAGACACCATTACGACCTTCGGAAGAGAACCTCTCGTAGGACATACGAGGCTGGAGATAAAATCCTCGTACGCAAAGACGGCACCAACAAGCTCTCGACACGATTCGATGGACCATTTCACGTCATCAAGATGGACTACCCCAACGTAACCATACAGGACGGACGACGGAAAAGGACTATCCACATCAATCGTACAAAACCATTCAACGCGACCGACGACGATCTGGAACATCCATAAAATTTGCTCATTTTCTCTCTCCTTTACATTTGTCATGTGCCTTGCATCCAATTCTTGTTTTTCTCTAATCCTACAATCTCTTCTCCTTTACAAATTCATTATTGAGTAGTTGGACAATTTTCAGAAAACAGATATCATTGTTTGATTACACAAGTCTCATTTGTAACGTGATAGATGTTCTCGGACCCTATATGCTATTTTGCCACACTCATTTTTTCATTCACATCCTTCAAACTGGTTTTATGCCTTATCTCCTATCAAATTGTATCGATTGACGGTGGCTATGAGATCGGTCCTCAACCTCTAATTTTCGTCCGGCAACGATCGTCCGGAGTTTCTGGATTTTCTCTCAACTGGAGTGAGCCTTCATCTTCCTCTGCGTAATCATCGCCAGTACATCGAAAACGCAGCTATCCCAACGATTCCTGCTATCATGGATAGAAGCAGCTGCAACATTACGCCAGACGAAGCGACGGCCTCTCAACGATCGACAACCCAACGGTAGTGAACCAACACCAAGCAGAAGTTCCGGGACGGAACTTTTCGAAGGGATCGCATGTAAGTACAATGTAGACGTATCCAACGAGGACGATGGAAGTACACAGAAATATCGAGAAAAGGACGACGGAAGTAATATCCTGATATGGACGTAAACACCTATTCATGCACTCGCGATTCAAATGCACGCTGACCCTTCACAACACGGAAAACCAATCAAGCCTGCCAACGGATCACAACTGCTGTTCACAAATGCCGGGACGACAGGATGGCATTTCAAACCGCGGGGAACCGTAGAAATGAATGGAGGACAGGTGACAACATCGCGGACTGTCGACATATGAGAAAAATCAGCATAAAAGGACTCTCGGAAGCCGCGATGACGGCGACGGGGAGCGAGGCTCCCGACCTCTGCCGCCACTCCGTTTCCTCCTTTCTATTCGCCATGGCTCTCTTTTCTTCCTTCTCTGCCCTCGCATCGTTCTACTCATGCAGCCTTGTTTTCCTGCCATGAATGCTCGGCTTCTTCTCTTCTTATCTCCTTTTTTTCCTTTGGCTAACCCAATGTTTACCTAGAATTTGGAACGCCGGTTTCTCTAGTGGTTTAAGGTGTCAATGTTGTTGGGAATAAATAGATTGGAAAAGACTCTTGAATAATTCTATAAAGATTATGTTGATCCCAGTTTGTTAGACTCCATAAAGAAACTTGGATGCCACGACTATAGCTCTCCGATCGGCGCTAAGGAACTAAGGAACGTCGTCTGAGCCAGGAAACTCGACCCGCGTTTGCCTCTCAATCAGCAAGTTGACGCCTCCCAGGGATCCCCATCTTAAGAAGGGCCCTTTAATAACATCACTGATAGGGGTCCCAGGGTTAAGGGCGTTACATATACATATATATATACATATATATACATATATATATATATAACCCGGGAGCTCAGGCCATACCTCCGGCTAGCATTCCAGTCAGGTACGGTCTTCGTTGGTACCCTCACGAGCACTACTATCCTGATCGCCTGGGGAACCTTGGTTAGGTGAGGTCGATTGTGTCTCCTACTCATCTTGTGTACGTCAAATTGGTCTCAAAATCCAGTAGGGTTGAGGAGACCTTTGGTCGAGGGGTCACACTTAGGTTTGTTTCCTTTCATGCTCTGAAGAAGGCGATCTCGCCGAAACGTAAGCCCAAAAAACGCTGTTACCAACCTCGCCTAGAGTTCAAGGAGGATCTACTACGATTTCGATATCATTCAACATATGTATATCACACATTGAATGATAAATAATAATACTGGTCCACGATGAATGTAAACGCCAGTAGGCTTTGGACAGCAACGGTCACCGTGATAGAGAGCCTGGGTTCACTATCCATTTAACACAATGCCTACATTCCTTCTATCACCCACAAGTTATAATTCGCCATCATAACCCGAACCGCGTCTGAGGGGAGGGGGGGGGGGGCGATTAACGAATTCCACTACACTGCACTAAAGGCTCGAGCACACTTCGCTGCCTTTGCTGCGGCAGAAATTATAAAGGATATCATCGAGTTGCTGCCTGATTTGCAGAGCGGCAAAGGCAGCCCCGCAGCCGTGAGCAACATTTCGCTGCGGAAGCGGATGCGGTTTTGCTGCCGCAGCAAGAAATGTCGACCGACATTTCCTGCCGCGCGCTGCGGTTTGCTGTCCTTATTCTTATCCTTATCATTTGCAAAAGCAGCGTGCAGCCGAGCATCATCCTTACATTGTCAATTACCGTCCGATTCGCTTGCTTTCGCACAGCATGAAGATCTTTGAGAGAATTGTCGATGGACGTATTCGGGACATCGTCCAGCTTTCCAGCAATTAGTGCAGCTTCGTGGCTGGCTGTGGCACCGTTGATGCCATACATGCCGCCCGCCTGCTGATAGAGAAGCATCGCGAGAAACAGAAGCCAGTGCATATAGGACTCACCATCAGACTGAACGTGAGGAAGAACGAATATCTGACGACGGACGTTACTGAGTCCAGCTCCATTAAGGTTAACAGCATCGAGCTTCCACGCAGTGCGGTCTTTAACTCATTCGCGACATTGTCCACACATATGAGAGGACAGCGGAGAGGGTGCGATGGACGGTGTCCACTCATATGTGTGGACGGGAATTTTTGGGAAAAACTTCCTTTTTTGATGTTTTTGTTCGATTTTCTTTTCAAATTCCCAAATTGTAGTAACAAACCTGTGTTCAGATCTTCTTCCAAAGATCGATTAAAATTTACTTACAGAAAGTAACTCTCGCGAGGGACGATGTCCACACAAATGAGTGGACACCCGCGCGCGCCAACAAGGCAGCGGACCGTCGCGCGCATTGCGCGCAAGAGCGCTCTCGTCGCGAATGTGTTAAGTACCTGGGATCAGCAGTCGCGTCTGACGGAAAACTGATGGTCGAAGTGAATTCACGCGTGAGTGCAGCTTGGTCCGAGTGGCGCTCGTTGACTGGCGTGCTTTGCGACAAGAAGATACTGAGTGTTGGCCTGCCACTAAGGATCTTCAGAGTGCTTTAAGTCGAAGATCTACAGAGCAGTCCTCCGGTCAGTAGCGATGTATTGTGCTGAGTGTTGGCCTGCCACTAAGGAAGTTGAAACGCGCCTCAGCATCATGGAGACGAAGATGCTGCGCTGGACGGCTGGAGTCATGCGCATGGACCGCATCCGAAACGATGTCATTCGGCAGAAGTTCGGTATCGCGCCGATAACTGACAAGATGCGCGAAGCTCGCTTGCGATGGTACGCTCACGTTCTGCGTGGAAAGGAAGACAGCGTCCGCAAGATAGGCCTTAACTTTGAGGTAATAGGATAGCGGCCTAGAGGGCGCCCGATGCAGCGCTGGTCTGATACGTTGCATATCTATTTGAAAGCAGCTAGTGTCCACCCTGATCTAGCTCTGGATCGGGAAAGGTAGAACAGCAGCGCGCCAGGAAATGTCGGTCGACATTTCTTGCTGCGGCAGCAAAACCGCCCCCGCTCCCGCAGTGAAGTGTGCTCACGGCTGCGGCGTTGCCTTTGCCGCTCTGCAAATCAGGCAGCAGCTCGATGATATCCTTTATCATTGCTGCCGCAGCAAAGGCAGCGAAGTGTGCTCGAGCCTTTAGTGCAGTGTAATGGAATTCGTTAGAAAAATAAGAATATCATTATGATCGATGAGCTTTCTGTAAAGTTTGGTTATTAAATATGGAACTATTCCCTTTTACGGTTGCGCCAGATGCTCTACTTCTGTCCTTCCGGATGTCAGAACTTTCTGAATGTCACAGAGCGAAGACCGTGCCGTATGAGAGGGTTGCCACGAAATACCGTCCACTGACCTGCTCGCTGAAGATCACACTTCCGAGGTGTTAACGTGCTGAGTGGTGCGGAACGACTAGAATGAAATGGTGATGACTGAAAGAGAAAGAAGCGGCTCTTTTCCTCGCATTCGGTTGCCGACAGTAAAAACTGTCAAAGAAACCTGGAAAGGAGCTTCCAACGCCACAACTCGGGCTGCGCGCCTCAAACTCGCCTCAAACAACGAAGCCTTAATGGGGCTCGATCGACAGGCAGGCATGGCTGTGGACTGACGATGTCAAAGAGAAGGTCCGGGAAGTGAAACGGCTGTATCACGTACTTATCGGCAACGAAACAGTCTGTAATTGGCGGAATTGTCGAGAAGCGAGCAAAGCGGCAAAAAAGGCATCGGCCGCTGCTAAAGCCGCATACTTCGCTGATGTGAGCGAAAAACTGGAGAAGCGTGATGGTGTGCGCTAACTTTACCGACTCGCCAAAGCTCGCCAAGTAGAAGACATCGAGAAGTTCTTTGGCATTAACGACGAGAACTTTCATCTTCTGATGGATCGTAAGAGGGCTGTGAAGCGATGGCACGACCACTTCGAGGAGATCTCGAATGTTGAATTTGCCCGTCCTGCTATTACTTTTGCATCTCCTGTATACGGTCCCGTTCAGAAGATCACAGTGTGCGAAACAGAAGCAGCCCTGAGGAAGATGAACTCTGGCAAAGCAACTGGTCCTAATGACCTGCCGGCCGACCTGTGGAAGACGAAGGGCTGGTGCTCTGCTGACTGGTTGACAGAGTTTTTCAATCAGGTTGTTGCTGAGAAGAAAGTGTCTAGAGTTGGCAGCAAGGCACAACTATTCCGTCTTGGAAAAAAAGGGCAGCTCTGCGAACTGCACCAGCTACTGTCCGATTCGCCTACTCTCGCACATCATGACATCTTTTAGTGAATGACGGACGTATACGAGATATCGTCTAGCTTTCGAACAATCAGTGTGGTTTGGTTGCCGGCTGTGTGACGGTTGATGCCATACACGCCGTTCGTCTTCAGCTGGAGAAGCACCGCGAGAAACAGAAACCGGTGCTTTTTGCCTTACTGGACTTGGAGAAGGCCTTCGACCGCGTTCCGCGAGAAGTTGTATGGCACGCGTTGCAGCAACATGGTATCCCTGACGAGCTTATTGAGTGAGTGCGCATTCTGTACTCTTGCCCAAGGAGTCGAACGCCAGTGCCAGCGGGAACCTCGATGGAGTTTCCCATCTCTGTCGGAGTGCACCAGGGATTTGCGCTATCCCCGCTGCTCTTCGTGGTCGTCACGGATGCAATCTCACGCGATCTCCAAATGACTGCACCTTGGACGCTGCTGTGTGTTGATGACGTCATGCTTGCATGTGTAGAGAAAGCCGAACTCGAGCGACAGGCACGGCCGTGGTGCGATCGCTTTGCATTGTTCAAGCTAAACGTCGAAAAGGACAACTTAACGACGGATGTGAATGAGCGCGGGTCCACCAAAATCAATAGTACTGCGCTCTCAAGGGTTACATCAATCAAGTGTCTTGGATCATCAATCACGTCCGATGGCAGCCTGTAGTTGGAGGTGAACGCACGTGTGAGTGCAGCCTGGTCCAAATTGCGCTAGTTGACTGGGGTGCTCTGTGAGAGGACAATACCTGAGCACTTCAAATCAAAGGTGTATAGAACAGTCGTCCGCCTAGTAGCGACGTATGGTGCTGAATGCTGGCCCGTGACGAAGGAAATTGAAAGGCACCTCAACCTAATGGAGACGAAAATGCTAGGGTCGCCTGGAGTTAAGCGATTGTACGGTGTTCGCCATGACACTCTATTAGAAAGGTTCATGTCGCTCCGAAGCCGGCAAGTTGCGCGAAGCCCGTCTAATTGTATGGCCACGTCCTTCGCGCTAACGACGAGGCCGACTGTAAGATTGGCCAGAATCTTGAAGACCTTGGAAAACGGCCCAGAGGACGTATGAAGCAGCGATGACTAGATACGCTGCAAATGGACTTAAAGGTAGCTGGCGTCCATCCCGACCAAGCGTTTGATCGGGATAAATGGCGTCACCAAACCAGAAAAGCGAACCCCGCCACCAAGCGGGACAAACAATATTGAAAATGATGATTTTTCAATATATATGGTTTCATAGATCCCGTTAAGGCTTCCGCACAGTTGTGCCCCTAACACGGCAGCCTTATCTATATCTATCAGTATCCATAAGTATAAGGCAGAAACGCAGAGCTAGCAGCTGAGGTACCGCCAACGCAAACTGTGGCAATAACTATTCAAGGCATTATTGCCGTTGCAGCCGATTTGCCATGGAGGCTGATAATGGCGTGATGACAGTTATGATAATGAAACCGCATTGGCGATGGAGTAGGGTGGCAAAGCTGAGTGTGAGTGCCTCCTACGCGGCAGTTTTGGCGCCCACGAGGCAGTTTTGCTACCTGTCGTGTGCCTCATTGGCGTAAGTGTGTGAAGGCCTTTAAGGCGGGAACCATAACATAGGTTCAGACAAAATTGATGATGAGAAGTTATTACTACGGTGAAGCCATTGAGAAGCCGTCAGTGCGGACGAGAGGCCGCTCTGACGGTTGGTGATAACAATGAGGCGCAAGTCTGCCAAGCTTTATCACAATCCATCAACAATATGATGGAGTGGGCTAACGCTTGGCAGCTACTTGTGAATCTTTCGAAAACATCAGTTTTCCAAATTTGGAACTCAGATAATAGAATGCAAAAGGCAATCTTTTTCTTTAGATCACCTATGAGGTCGCCGATAGTCTGGTTGTCCTATGTACAATTAGGTAGAAGGCAGGCTTCATTACATTATGAGGAAGTTCGGCTACGATTGTCTGGCACCACAATGGGTCGGAAGTTTTTCGCACATCATAGCCGGCGGATACCATTTGAATGATCAAAATTTGAATCTGCGCGAAAACTCACTCCGAAAAATTGTTTGCTGGCTTGAGCTTCTGCACTGCATGAGACCTATTTATGGGCTGATTGCAGTAGTTTTCTTTCAGAGTCTGGGTGATTCTCTCGTAGTTCTGTGTACCAACTGAATTCCTTTTACAGAGATTTAAGCACTTCTTTTAATAATTTCCTTAAGAAGTAGGATCTTCTCCATAACATCGAGATCTCTACTCTTGTGAACGAGGGTCTCAAAGACAACCCAGTATTCTGGGAAGTCCTCCGCGTTGCCGAAAAACTTGGGCAATGTCGCTGAGGAGACTTTATGAAACGAAATTGCCGTACATCGCTTTTGCCAAGTTAGAGTTATGTGTGGCATCGAATATGGAGTTTCTGTTTTGCGAACTGTGCGACGCTGTCTGAGTCAAGGGAGGTGTTGTATATAGTATATTAGTTTTCAGACTGAGTTCGCAAGTGAGTGCGGGGTTATCTGTGCCAACCGGCCTTACCACCTGTAGAACTTAGTCGGTGGTTTTCTGCACTGTCACTGGGTGAGCAGGCAGGAGGGCTCTGGGAAGCGGTTATCCCGTGCATGTCTACCGACATGATGATCTTCTTTGTTAAGCTCTTCCTAAGCTACTGGTATCAATTCCCACTTGACAACTTGAAATGGTTACCTAAGGTCCCCTACGTTTCTTTTATCACCTCTCTGGTAACGGACGGCTGAACCGTATGTCAGACGGTATGGACACCGTTTTTATAAAATTTATGATAAACGACAAAAACAAACAGAATGCCGAACGGTTCAACACCAAACTTCAACACGTATGTGACGAGGAGTTTGAAGGATATCAAAATGAATATGATGCAAATGAATTCTAAAGGAATGAGATGTCAATGAACTCCAAATGGATGAGGTGCCACCGATAAAATCTGGTTAGTGCGTGAGATACCAAACAGGGTTCGGCCGAACTTTGAATAGACTCCATTCGATTGGTATTATCTTCCTCGACTACTCGTTCATTAGAGCTAGTGGAAGATGCGCTCTGCAGGATTAGAGATCTATGAGAAATGTAACCTAATTTTACACTCAATGCATCTCTCACACATTTGGTTTCCACAGGAGGTGGTGTCAGCTTGAAGGTTAGATCGTCTGCACTGGCGATTCACTCTCTCGTTGTTCTATTTCTAGCATAACATCCTTTTTATCGGACTTATTTTCGTAGTCTTCGTATACTGCTCTAACATTGTTGTAGAGGATTTTAAGCCTCTACCTTTCTTTCTCGATTTGATTTACTTCATTCTGTCGAAGCGCAGTGGCCGTTTTGCATTGTTCGTAGCTATCCTCTTCTATTATAGGATAGTCTACTTTTGCTGTGTACTCCGTGTATCTGCTGGCAAGGCTTTTTAGCGTCATTGCACAATAGATGATTGGTTTTCTTTGGAAGTGCAGCGCCATTATTTGCGAGACCTCCCAGGTGAAAATGCTTATTTCTGCGAGAAATCAACAGAAAATGACTCATGGTACTTGGTACGGGAGTAGATTGCCTTTGGTATGGGAGGAATCAGTTAAGATTCTTACCATTAGTCCTAGGAAGGACTGTGATGTTTGCTCTAGAAAGAGCTGTCTTCGCCCCAGGCTCCAAGGATGGTACGCCTTCACACGAGAGAATTTGGCTTATTAGACCAATGCACCAGATGACCAGGATGGGCGCGGAAGGGGTGGTTATTAGACTTGAGCTCGATTAATCAGAGCAAATATTTGTCCAAACGATTTCGAGCAATTATTCGCTCGATTACTCGAAAAGGATGTTGCCCCTTTTTTCCAGGTCTAAAGGAAGGTCGTGCACAATGACGTGGGAGGAACACATTGTTCGAATATTGTTCGAAATCGAAGATCGCGAAAAAGCATTGCTCGAATATTGCTCAAAGTCGAACATTGGGGAAAACCATTGTTCGGATAATTTTCGAAATCGAACAATGTCAAAATCGAACAAACAATGAGAGTTGGCCGCCTCGGTATTGATCGTCTCCGTTCTCCAAAAAACCCGCGTTTAAACTCGTTTTACTTCTCCGCCTACGGTAATTGGCGGGAAAGGATCGTTTGATTGCGATCGAAGGCATTTCGCGCGTTCAGCCTCTCGATGACATCGATCGAGCCGATGCGTGCTGCAAGTGCGGGCTGATTCTACCATATTCGAGTTCGAATCTGCGATTTCGTTTCGAGGGTTCTGACGGCCGACTCTTGATTTTGTTTGAACATTGCTCGATTTCGAACAATACTTGAACTATGCTTTCTCGCGATCTTCAATTGCGAACAATCTGCGATTTTACTTCGAGGGTTCTAGTTCGAAAATGGCGAGGATTTGTCCGGACATAGTTTGAAATCGAAAGATGTTCGAGCAGTGCTTCAGAGCGAGGGATTCGTGAGAGTGGCTTAGACAGATTTCAAATAGAGGTGGTAGTTCATTAGAGATAATGCGATGTTTCATGCGAGTATCGGTTTCAGATCAGTTCTTCGAAACCATGGAAAAGTCGCAAATTCGTGTTGTTTTCGAATGCGTTCCGTCGTAGGAGAAAGGTATCGCAGGCGGTCCGGAACATTAACGAGGCTTTTGGCGAGGATGTGGCTAAACGCAATACGCGAACGCAATACGTCGATGGTTCGAGAAGCTTCGATCTGGCGGTTTTGTTCTTGAAATGAGCGGCGTGGGAGAACTGTGTCCAAGGTGGATAACGATGATTTGAAAGTCATATTGGACGGTGATACTTCTCAAACTACGCGTGAATTAGCAGCAAGGTTCAAGTTCTCTATCCCCACAATATTGGACCATTTGAAGCAAATCGGCAAATAAAAATGCTGGATCAATGGATACCGCACGAATTGAGCGAGCAGCAGAAACGGTGCCATTTCGATCTCTGTCTTTCTTTGCTTTCACGGCAAAAACCCGAACCAATTTTACATCCAATTGTTACCTGTGGTAACAATGGATACTCTATGACAACCGTAAGCGGTTGGCACGATGACTCGATAAGGATAAAGCCTGAAACACAGTCCGAAACTCATCATCCACCAAAAAAGTTGGTGGTGTCTGTTTGGTAGATCACTATGGAGTCATTCACTGCAGCTTCATGGGACCTGGTGAAGCAGTAACTGCGTTAGACGTCTACTTTAACCAGCTGGATGATATGATGAGGACGCTTGCAATTAAGCACTAAGATTGGTCAACACAGGCAGGCATGCCAATACACTTGCAAGACAACGAAGGACCACACGTCGCACAAACAACGTTGCTGAAACTGCAGGAGTTGGAACCGAAATTTCTTATTCACCCACCATATTCAACGGGTCTACGCTTCCGGCATAAACAAATTATCGATAAGATGGCAGAGATGCGTTGATTGTTCAGACGCATATTCTCATTGATTACATTGCCTGTTTTTTGAGAAATAATAAATCAAAATTCTGACACAAGATCGGCCATATCGTACTTAATGGCCTATTATAATACCTAGTTTTTCTGCCAGTTCTACTTCGTACTTTTCCTAATCATGCTACTTATTGATATTCCTACTCGGCTACAGTATTGCTCTTTGAATTTAGCCTTTAGTGGCTTTTAGTAATTGTTCCAGTTCACAATTAATAATCCTTTTACAGAAGGGCGTCCGTGTTGTTTCGTCTCCGACACTTTTGTTCATCTGTGTCACTTCCATTTTAGAATTGACACCTTTCAAACCAAATCGGTTGGATTCCTTGTTCTTATTCAATACGGTGCCACTAAATAAAGTAGGACAACTTCGCTCTTCACCACATGTGCGCGCAATTTTGTAGCACCGCTTTCTCTCTCCTTTAGTGGTAACAGTTCACCGTCTATCAAGTCTCCAACCCAGGCACAGCAGTTTCCTTTGGATTCTCCTGCGTATCATTGCAAGTTAGCACGGAAAGTGTTTTTTAAGATGTTATATTTGTTTGAAGAGTTCCTTTTAAAAATGGAAGTTGCGTACACAAGAGTTCGCTTGCGCAACCGGTTCTGAATGTTTTAAAGACAACTCAAAATTACAGAGGAAAATGAACTCTTCTGCGATAGCTTTGTATCTTGATCAACTATATCATTCTTACAGTCTTCACTGCGCTGTACATATGATAAATCTCATGGTTACATCTGCATTGGGGTATGTCTATGTTGCTGGAATACTAAAAAATGCAAACACGTGGTGACGAAATTGAACCAGAGCAATGTCATCAAATGTTCTTATCAGAGCTAGCTAAGAAACGTTATGACTTCGATACTATTACAACAACCTGATTTTACAACCATTTCAAGGAATTCGATTTGCCGTCAATATTGCCTAGCACAGACTGCAGCACACGTTGTGGGCCCACATTTCAGATGATATGCGCTTTTCTAAACGCTGTTAGTGTTGTTTGCATAATTATTAGGTTGTGTACAAATAAATTGCTTTTTTTCGCGTAACTCAGCAGGCTTAGAGGGAGACAGGAAGAATTTATTCGACTGATCGACTTTCGAGAACAAGAAAAAATCGAATTATTCGATTGTTCGCTTTTCGAAAACAGCGAAAAATTGTTCGACATTCGAAAATTTCAGAAAATCGAGTTATTGGACTGTTCGACTTTCGAGAAAAAATACCAAAAAGCTCAGCTTAGTGGGTATGGTTGCAATGATACACGAGATACGGTGGTTCAGATTCATTCTTAGGAAAGGAAGGATTATGGTAGAGCCCGACCAGTGCTCACTACGTTACGTTCAGAGAGAGTGCCGTCCACGATACCAAACAACCCAGCAGCCGCCCCTGATGGAGGGAGCGGAGCCTTACAAGCTGCGGAAGAGGTCGTAGACGACATCGTCCATGTCGCGTGCCAGAGTGCCCCAATGGAAGCTCCTCGCTCGAGAGACACAAAGAGTGTCATAGTCCGTTCTAGGCAATCATGAAGAGGTGCGACGCGGAATGTAGTCGGTGATCCAGCGGGTGTCTGCAAAACGAATTACGTGGTCAGCCCCCTAATTTTTGAGAACTTGGTCCACACGACAGCGTTCTGATCATCGGACGTCGATGAAGCATGGAGCTCTGGGGGCCGTCTCCACTTGCGTCTCGTATGACCCAGGTCTCTGAGGCGTAGACTGGCACAGTGTAAGGAGACTGTAAGGGGATGAAGTACTGGGACATAGGCTATGGTAGAGCAGAAGGATAACTAATCCATGGAAGATTGATTAGGCCAACGAATAACGCCTCGTTTTGTCTTACCCGACGCCATTGGGTCCCATTAAAAATACCCGTGCGGGAGTTTGCCCATTGGCTATCGGGACCCCCATTAAGCCACCACTTAGAGGCCCCGCAACCCAGGGAGAACAGAAAACCGCCCTTTGGGTTCTTCAGTGGTGTGCGAGCTCCGCAGTGCTCGGCCGTCAGGCTGACACCTTCCTTCTTTATTCTTGATGTCGTATATAACGTTCATGTCTGTAAATAGAATAAACTAATGTGAGAACTGCGCGTCCTGTGGTGCAAGGCTATCAGCTATACAAGAAATAATAGCAAGATTAACAACTAATATGTCCCGATTTATGGGCGTATGATGGCGCTCTGATGCACTAGGAGTGTTATGGCTCCCTTGTGCTTACCTCTGGAGTATGATGGCTCCACAAGGTTTATTGGGGTCGTAGTCATCAATGGCAGAAATATGTTGCTCTCCCCTCAATGCTCCAGACACAGACGTGGCCTCTTTCTGTCAAGCAAGGTCACGCCAACGCAAACACTTATGGCAGACTTCTCGACATGGAGTGGCAGATAAGCACCCATGGAGAAGGTTGAAGGGGTGAGCCGACAGTTCTGGCGGAATGCCAGAACATAATAGCCCCGGCATCTGGACCGCTACACTGTCAAGGACAGCGGGCGACCGGAGTTATTATAGCAGGAAGGACAGGGACAAAATGGCATTTGTGAGGGTAGTTTCTCAGATGACTTCGACTTTTCCAGGCTCTGAAGAAGGCGACGACGCTGAAACGTAAGCCGCAATAAAGAGTTATACCAATCTTGGTCACGCTGAAGCAAACACTCGTCGATTACAACGCCAAAGATTCCAAGATTCATCGAGAGTCGCACGTGGAATGTACTGCGAGATGTACCAGCAAACTACAGTCGACTCGTCATGGAAGTCCTCTCGCTAAGGCAGAAGATCGTCTTGGCGAGGCAATCCATCCACTTTCTGTGTCGCTGCCGAGGGAGTAATCCCAAATTTCATACAACGTAAACGACTATTCGGCGCACGCGACCATCCAGAGGACGACAGGAAGATCTTCTCAATTCACATGTATATTTTTAAAACATGCATTTCTTTTAAGAGAGATCACATATATTCTATGCTGAAGAAATGTGTCGCGAAGGAAGCATTTTGTGAGAAGTACGTGTCGAGTCGCCTTTGGAGGAGGATGTGAGTCGAAGAGCATTTGTGATTCTATCCGCTCTAATGCCAAAGTAAGACTGCGGGAAAGATTTACTAGGCTATTAGATTCAAAACGATGCCGTAACCAACTCTCCATGGCTAATCAATTAGAACATAACACCCCAGACGCTGGGGAAACGGGGGAAGACTTACGCAGCCCACGGGTCACCGTCATAGGTGACCTTACACTGTCCTCGGGCGCGCTGTCGGTGTTGGACTTGGGTCCCAGTTTCGCACTTGCTCGTTCTTTGTGCCCCGCTACGGCACGTACGGTTGTGGGGAGTCTGCAGATACCGCAGGATCGCCTGCGACGTAAGGCGACAATCGATGAGCAGGGTACTGGGTCGGACCCAGTAGGTGTTACAGCCATACCATCGCCTCCGTTCCCGTCTGCATACCTGAGGCCACAGGAGCCTAATGGGATGGTAGACTTAAAGTTCCGCGTGTTCAGTACCTGTCTTTTCACCGTCCTGCGTAACTACATGGGTAAAAGGGTGTCCTCTAATCTCTCCACCGACCAGCAGCAAGGTCTTACCATTAAGGAGATTCGTAACCTCTCCTGTGAGGTGCCGATCGGCATAAGCGATAAAGGTGGAGAGTTCGTTGTGCTCTCACAAGAGCTGGACCGAGCGATCACTCGGTTACACCTCCAGGACGCATCGGTCTACAGTCACTCTAGCCCTGAGGAGTTTAGACGACAATACCGTAGACTGAACAGAAAATGGGTGGAAGTGGCACGTTCCGCAAATCTGACTAAGGGGACGATAAAGAGGTTGCGTTGCGACCACCCCGTATGTCCGGTGCTCTATACGCTAATAAAGACACACAAGCTCCCCAGATAGTGTTACTGCTGGCGACCCTTCAGTGTTTAAAGTCAGACCCATCATCAGCAATGTTGGTGGTCCCACTGATCGTATCACTTGGTTCCTCAACCTTGTGCTTGTGCAGCTATTCCAGTTTATACCAGCCCACCTACCTAACATAAGTCATTTCCTTGAGAAGCTGAGAGAAGCTAGACTGCAGAAGGAATGCGTGATGGAGTCGTTTGACGCAACATCGCTCTACACTGACGTCTCCAACAAATGCGCATTAGAAGCAGTTCGGGAAATTCTCAATGAACACCACACAAGCGTAAGCATGTACGGTCTATCTGTACTGCAAGTGGTGGGGCTCGTCAACGAGTGTCTGCAATGCAACGTGTTTAGGTGGTCGGGTGAGTATCAAAGCAGAGGCCTTGCCATGGGCCAAAGACTAGCTCCAGTTCTCGCGGTTACATTCATGTCGAAAGTCGAAGCTCCTGTGTTAGACCGCATGCCCACCATCTACTGCCGGTATATTGACGATTGCTTTATCGTCTGTCCCACTCAACACGAGATGGATACTTGCTTTGAGTTACTTAACCGGCAGTCAGCGCACATTAGATTTTCACGGGAGAAACCGAAGGAGAACTGGCTTGCTTTCCTTAATTCTATCTTTCTGAGGGGGTTTACCGAACCAGGTGGTACCGGAAGCCGGCAAGCAAGAACATCATTGTTCACTGCGCATCGGCTTATCCACTCAGTATGAAAAGAGCCATTGCTCATAACATGTTCCGCACTGCTCGAGCGGTTTCATCTGATGCCGTGAAAAGATCCTACTCTGTGGATATGGCGCGCCACATCGCGATTCTGAATGGATATGCTCCCACTGGCAGGGCTAGTGGGCAGAGACGACAGCCGACAATCGTTGAAGGAGTGCAGCGAGAGCGGTCAATAGTGACATTCTGTGTCCCGTTCATTTCGGACACTCTGACTGCAGCCATACGTGGCTGCGTTAGGAAGGCTGGGCTGCAAGACGATGTGAGGGTAGTGGCAATACCCCCCAGCAATCTTAAAAGGCAGCTAGTCCGAAACCGCTTGTATGACCGCCTATGCCAACACTAGCATGTGTTGTTTGTCCTTCTGGAAGGGCTGGTGACTGTCTAACATCTGGGGCCGGATTCATCAAAGTCACTGCAGTAACTTTAACGGAGAACCGTAAACGAAAGCTCAGACAACGTGGCTTATCGCTCACCATATCGCTTGATAAGCCGCGTTATCTGAGCTATTTGCTTACAATTCTCCGTTAAAGTTACTGCAGTAACTTGATGAATCCGGCCCCTGGTGTGGTGTACCTAATCACATGTACGGAGTGTGGAGATGAGTATGTGGGGGAAACAGGTAGACCCTTGCGCGTAAGGATCAAGGAGCACTTGGACGGATTGCGCAGGTCCCATATCTCTACTCCCTTGGGCGAGCACAGAGTACGGCGGCACGCGAACAGCTGTTTCGGCGTGGAGGTCAAGATCCTTGCGCGTGAAGATGAGATTTCGGCGCGCCGAACTCTCGAGGCGCTGTACATTGCGGCGAGGTCCCCCAAATCAATAGGAAGGACGAGTGCTTGGCTGTGACCCAAGAGCTGGCGCCGTACGTCGCCGCGGGTTTTGACCTCCGGGTCATGAACCGTTAGGTCCCTAAGGCGGGCGGTCCCAAGGGCTCTAAGCTCAGTCACCCATCTTTCGTCCAGCCAGGGTGACGGTAGACGCCTTTTGCCCACATCTAAGGTTAGCCATGTTTTCGACTTCTTATGGCATCGTTTTCGTAGTCTCTTAGCCTATTGGATGGGTTCCTGCAGAATCTTCTTCTTCTTCTTCAGCGTTTATCCCGCTTCGAGGCGGGGTCCGCTATTCTGGTGTGGTGACGCCACTTTACGCGATCAAATGCTTGATCGGGATGGATACCAGCAACCTTTAGATCCACATGCAACGTATCAAGCCATCGCTGCTTCGGCCGCCCTTTAGGCCGTTTTCCAGGCACATCTATGTCAAGGCCAATCTTCCTAACAGTGTCACCACTAGCTCGAAGAACCACCGAAGACGAGCTTCACGTAACTTGTCAGCAATTGGAGCGACACCAAACCTCTGGCGTATTTCATCGTTGCGAATACGGTCCAGACGCGTAACACCAGCCGTCCATCGCAGCATTTTCGTTTCCATTACGCTGAGGCGAGTCTCAACCTCCTTGGTTGCAGGCCAGCACTCAGCTCCATACATCGCTACTGGTCGGACGATGGTTCTGTAGATCTTCGATTTAAGGCGTTCCGGTATCTTCCTGTCGCATAAAACGCCTGTCATCGAGCGCCATTTGGACCACGCTGCGCTCACGCGCGAGTTCACCTCGAACGTCAGACTACCATCAGACGCAATTGCAGATCCAAGGTACTTGAAGTTTGTCGTTCGTTCTAGCACAGTGCCATTGATCTCAATGGACCCGGCTTCGTTTACGTCTGTCGTCAAGTACTCCGATTTTTTGACGTTCAGCTTGAGCCCGAACATCGCCAAGCGGTCGTACCAAGCTTGCGCTTGTCGCTCGAGTTCGCTCTTCTCTTCGCTTGCAAGCATTACGTCATCTGCATACAGCAGCGTCCAGGGGTCAGGCTTCTGAAGGTCTCTCGAAATGGCATCCATTACGACAATGAACAGGAGCGGGGAAAGCGCAGAGCCCTGGTGAACACCAACGGAGATAGGAAACTCCGCCGATGTGCCGGCTGGCGCTCGCACACTACTCTTTGGACCAGAGTAAAGTATGCGTACCCACTCAATAAGCTCTTCGGGAACACCGTGTTGTCGTAAGGCGTACCATATAACCTCACGCAGTACACGATCAAATGCTTTCTCTAAGTCGAGAAAAGCTATGTGCAGCGGTTTCTGCTTTTCGCGATGTCTCTCTACCAGAAGACGAGCAGCATGTATGGCATCGATGGTGCCACTGCCCGCTACGAAGCCACATTGATTGGTGGAAAGTTGGACGATATCGCGAATACGCCCATCTACAATTCGCTCGAAGATTTTCATGCTGTGCGAGAGCAAGCGAATTGGACGGTAATTCGTGCAGTCCGCAGGACTGCCCTTCTTCTTCCATATCGGGATCGTCGTGCTTTCCTGCCAACTACCAGGTACCTTCTTTTCCGTAACAACCTGGTTGAAAAAATTCGTTAGCCACTCAGCAGGACTCCAGCACCTCAACTTCCATAGGTCGGCCGCTATATCATCGGGGCCCGTTGCTTTGCCTGGCTTCATCTTCTTCAAAGCCGCTTCCGTCTCCTCCACAGTGATTTTCTGCACAGGACCATGGCGTAGGAAGGACGCAAGGGATGGGCGGATGGGCAAACTCTTCTGTCGAAATTCTCTCGAAGTAGTCATGCCATCGTTTCATAGCCCTCTTACGGTTCGCAGTAGATGGCCATTCTCATCGTTGATGCCCAAGAATTTCTCGATGTCCTCGGCCTGACGATGGCGTGCCTTGGCAAGTCGATAAAGATGTCGTTCACCATCGCGCGTCTCGAGTTTATCGCTGAGATCATGATAATGGACGGCTTTTGCAACGGCTACGGCCTTCTTTGCCGTTTTCTTCGCCTCCTGGTACATACGCCATTTGTCTGCAGTCTTGTCGCGCAGGAACGCGTGATATAATGTTTTCTTCTCTCGGACTTTTTCTCTTACGTCGTTAGTCCACAGCCACGCCAGCTTCTCGATCTTGCGGCGTCCAGGCTTAGTCATGCCTAATTCAGAGCATGCAACTTGTAAAATCGTATCGGTTGCATCTTTCCATGTTTCGTCGACGGTTGTCACCGTCGGTAACCGAATACGAGAAACAAAAGCTGCAGCATTTTCCTTCAATCGCCACCACTTGATTCTCGGTGGACCGCATCGCTCGACATGCCTCAGCCTCGGAGGGGCGAACTTAAGAGTGCATATCAGCGGACGGTGCTGTGTGGCGACAGTCTCGTACCGCACCACCTTCGCATCTGTAACCAGCTTTCGATCGCGATGCTTCACAAGGATGAAGTCGATCTGTGTCTTGGTGCTCCCGCTATAGAACAACACCAGATGGGAGTAACGCTTTCGAAATACGGTGTTCGCGATGATGAGGTTATGCGAGTCCGCATACTCAAGGATTCGCTCACCATCAGCGTTACGTGCTCCATATCCGAAACCGCCGTGACAGCTGCGACCATCTTTCGCAGTCCCCACATGACCGTTGAGGTCACCTGCGATAACGACAGCGTCTTCTGACGGTACCTCTGCTGTCTTTTCATCAAGCAGGGTCCAAAACTCATCCTTGGCTCTCTCAGAGCAGCCTGCCTGCGGAGCGTATGCAGAGAAGAAATGATACATACGCTGTTCAGCAGCGACTACGACCTTCATCAAGCGGTCATTAAAACGTTCCACGCTTATAATCGCGTCGCGGAAACGTTCGGAGACGATTACACCAACTCCGCTGGTGGTCCTGGGACTGCCGCACAGAATGGCCTTGAAGCCTCGGCCTATGTCCCTCGACTTACAACAAGACCACCTCGTCTCCTGTACCGCACATAAGTCGATTCGTCTTCGCTCCAGTGCTTCTGCCAACTCGCACGAGCGGCCCGTCAACGTACCCACATTCAGCGTAGCTACGCGGGTCTTGCCTACGTTACGGGACTTTCGGACTAGCTCAGTTTCCCCCCGATGCCGTCCTCGCATCAGGGACCCTCGCATACTTCTCACACTCGCCGGGCTCTGCGAGTGCGCGTCGGCTCCCGCGGACGCCGTAGCATTATCTCGATACTCACTTAACGTCATCAACCATGTGATGTGACATGGGGTCTCCATAGGCCGGCCTGTCACTAGGGCCTGTCGCCTGTACTCGAATGTCCGTGATTAGCTTAGCTCGCAGAGGCGAACAGTTTCCAGTGGCACCACGTGGAGGAACGGACATCGCCACCGGGTTCCTGCAGAATGAAATGGCATTTTGGAGGGTAGTTTCTCAGATGACTTCGACTTTTCAAGGCTCTGAAGAAGGCGACGACGCCGAAACGTAAGCCGCAATAAAGAGTTATCCCTCTCACGACACGCTCGATTTTCGGGTGACTGCCGCGTGGGACAACGCGCACTTTTCCCGCGCGCTAATTATTTGAATTATTTTATCTGTATTATTTGTTAAATATGGAAAACAATAACGAATGAAGTTTCCCAAGGACCGTCTTGACCGTAGATATTAGTGGAGTCATTGATTATTATTGTACTATTAAATGCTTGATAATTTTCCGTGAACTATGTTTATGATGGTGTCCGACGACATCGTCGGGCAATGTCGTGGAAGGGTTATACCAATCTTGGTCACGCTGAAGCAAACACTCGTCGATTACAACGCCAAAGATGTCAAGATTCATCGAGAGTCGCACGTGAAAAAGCAGATCGTCTGTCGTCTTCTTGTGGCGGTGAGTGCGGTTCCGACCAAAAGCAGGACCATCGGCGCATAGCGGACCACTCCCTGATAGCGACCGCCGCATCGGGAGGGCACCGCGAGTCCCCCTCGTCCGCGAAGGCGGGGGCGCCGTCCGCGCCCCTCGCTCCGCGCCGCCGGTCCTCTCGCGACTGGCGCCGCCGGCCCCCGCGCTCTCTGTCCGCCGACTCTCGCTGGCTGCGCTCCGCGGCGATCGAGCTGACGGGCCGACGCCCGCTCTGCATGGGGACCCTCCGGCTCCTCCGACGGAGACCGTCTTCGGGCCTTTCGCAGCGCGAGGCGGGTCCGTCCGGCCTCCGGTGCCTCTGCTGCGCCGCTCGGAGCACGGAAGCTGCCGCACCGCAGCTGGCCCGGTTGCTGTGCCGCTTCGTTGCCTTCTGCCCATCCGCTATCCTCCTTTTCCTTCAGAACTCCCCGACGTCGGAGACCGACGGCAGCTTTCCCTCTGCCAGCCGATCGCTGCCTGTATGCGGCAACACCTCTCCGATCTCGTTCAATGCCAAACCGTTGTAAATCGATTTTCCCGTTTCGTCCGCTCACAGTGGTGGCATTGGAGCTGCCATCTGTCGTCTTTGCTCAGTAGCTGGAAGCCACTTCCGACATGGCATCACAACGCTTTCTTGAGATTTGACCGCTGTGGTAGTTCGGGGTGGGGTCACTGTAGCATGGCCTGACGCGCTTGAGTAGCTGGCTGTGGGAAGCTTATTTAATGCGCTGCTATCTTCTCTTTACCATCCCACAGTTACTTTCATTTGGAATTGAAAGAAGCTTCAAGATATAGAAAATCTTAATACGGGTGCGTTAGGCGGACGACAACCCAAAGTCCTTTCCCCTGTCCAAATCTATGCTCTCCTCCGCGCCAGCAGAACACAACAAAATATTGCCTGTTGTTTTCTTTATTAACAGTTTGCATCTCTTCTCTTTTTCCGCATTACTGACGTTTTTTAAAGGTGACCCCTCCAACTGCCATAGCGCCGATTTTTTTTAATAAATTATCTCGCGGGCCCTACATAAAATATGTCGAAATACGTCGACATTCCTTGCTCGTGCTAATTATGAATTAAACCTTTGAACGCCGACATAGAGAACACATTGACAGGTTTTAATGACCGGAAAGTCACGAGATGCGCACATATGCACGCAATACAGAAACTTGTCTCCTTTCTGTCAGTTTTTCCCGAGGAAAATGCTCCTTACTTCGTCCTTTCTTAGGGTAAGCCGAGTTAGCATGCACGGCTGTCGAGGAACGATACTTCGTCATACCTCTATTATCTAACAGGATGCACACCCACCGGCTGGGAACTGGCGCGCCGTTATGCTCTAGTTGGCTACGTTATTCTTCCACCGTTATTTGTCCTCACGTATTTTCATGCTTCTTGTCTTCGTGGAAAATTTGCAATTGATCCCGCTGAGGCCCATGGCCGAAATTACAATCATGCACTGGTTTGCTAAACTACCGCAGAAGGGTCCACCCTTCCCCGTTGAAGTACCCTAAACATTTGAAAACAAAGTACAGCGCAAATAGGCTCGGGAATGGGGGGGTCACTATGTAGGACAGCTCTATACAACGTTCTGTAAGAAACTAAAAATGGTGTGCTCCACGATGGCATGTAAAAACACCCCCACGTGCAATCGATTGGGTCAGGCCTTCGCGATGGAGCGCGCGCACCGAGCAGTGCAGTGGAGCCGACGACGCGGCATAGTCCACTGGCTTAACAGCTTCGATGGAACTGGAAACGATTACAACACTTGGTGCAGTATTTATGAGCACACAGCAGTACTACTGAAGCCCGCGCAACGTGCGAGCAACGGATAACGCGTAGTATCATGTAGTATGTGATGTAATTTAATTTGATCTTTCTAAAGCATTCGATACGATCGACCATTCCAGACTTATGCAAAACCCTGAACATCTGAAGTTCCACCCCTTAGTGTGTAAATGGATACAGAATTAACTTTCAGAACGATATCAAGATCTATAGGAAAATTGAATGCGGAGAGAATACATCGTGCATTGGAAAAGTTTTATGAGTGGTCAAATCTGGAAGTTACCTTTTGCTTTCAAGAAAAATGTACACGTGAGATTGAGAGGGTCGGAGTGCTCTGCTCGTTAAGCATTGCAGTTCACGTACCTTACCTTTCGATGTCTTGGAATAGATGATAAACAACGTTTAGTGCACGCATATAAAACATATGTAAAACTAGTAGTGAAGAGCGGAGACCCTAAACCTAAGGCCAAAATTATGAAGCCAACTCAAACTACCATGATTCATCCCTGGAAGCCTTCCATTTGATATCTGTGGAACTCCAACCTTTGACATTATCACCAAGGGCATGTAGATTTTTCAGCTTCCATTAAGATTAATTCTGAGCAGGGGTAACTGTTTAAATCAGGCATTTTGGACCAAACCCATATAATAACGTCGAAATTGATGCGATTCTTCTAAAAAACGTGGATTTCAAGAGGTCTGTATGAGCAAAACTGAGTGTGTGACGCATACACTCAGTAAGCAACTGCATTTACAACCACGAATCGTAAGAGCAGTTCCAAAGTGCATTTGTTTAGCATCTACCGTGCCTCAGTTTCGTAACAGCTCTTGCAAAGTGCTTTTCCTTAGCGCTTATGTACTGTGAAATATGGCGGTCGTGAATGTAATTTCGAATTACGTTAAGTCGGCACTGTCTTCCATAATGTAAACTCCTGTTCCCCTCGAAGCTGCTAAACCAGTGGACTATGTGGCGTGACCGGCTCCACTGCACGGTGCGCGAGCGCGCCCCATCGCGAGAGGCTGACCCAATCGATTGCACGTGGGGGTGTTTTTACGTGCCATCGTGCTCCACCCCTTTGGTGAACTGAGCTAGGCCATTTCTGATGTATTTGGACATACGTGTGCCTTCTTACCATGGCGAATAACAACTGAGTACAAGGCGAACCCCTCGAGCATACTTGCGCCCACAATTGTTGAACGTTATGCGCACTATAGAACTGCAGGGGTTTAACCCTTTCACGACATTGTCCGACGATGTCGTCGGACACCATCATAATAATAGTTCACGAAAAATTATCGCACATTTAATAGTACAATTTTAATCAATGGGTTCACAAATAGCTACGGTCAGGGTGGTCCATGGGAAACTTCATTTCTGTTACTGTTTTTTATATCTAGCAAGTAATACAAATGCAATAATAGAAATAATGAGCGCGCGGGGAAGATGCGCCCTGTCCCACGCGGCAGTCACCTGAAAATCGCGCGTATCGTGAAAGGGTTAAGTTCTTTGAGCCTAGTATGAAGTTACCAGTCAAGGACGAGGTAGGTGGCCTCCCCTGATCGCCACCGTTGCGAATTTGCAGTCTAGTTACGATTGGGGATTTGTAGGGCTTCCATCCGGTTCATGTACGGTCCACCCATAAAGATAAAAGATAAAGGACGGCGTTATTCAATCCTCTTTGGGATGCGCCACGCATTCTACTTCTACGGGATGTCGTGGAGGCGTGTTGAATGCGTATTTGGCCATACAATGACTTACGTGATGTACAAGTCAGTGCTTAATCATTCCCAGACAAGCCTGGTACCAATTCACCGACCCCGGAGGGATGGAAGGCTTGGTTGGCCTGGGCGGGAAATCCGAACCAGGAACCTGGTATCGGGTGCAGGCAACAGCCGGCGCCTCCTCCGACTGCGCTCCACGCGCCCCCGGTTCACCCACACTCGCAGTATTATAAAGATCCAACTCCTGACTTTGACACCGTAACCCAGCCGGGTTACTCATTCTTCGAGCGTGGCAGGGCAGATTTGAAACGGGCACGAATGTTTCCATAGTTGGTTCGGTCTACGGAGAAAATGCCCGAATCTCATTGCGCGCGTTGCGTGCGGAGGAAATGCCCGCAACGGGGGAGAAAATGCCCACAACAGGGAAGAAAGTATCCCCAACCGTGAAAGAAGATGTCCGGATCGACGAGAAGAACATGTAGCACACTAGAACAAACCTTCCTGTGGTGAATAGCAAAAGCGCCATAGCAAAGAAACCAACTTTCGGCTGTAAACAACATTAAGGAAGCTAGGAATAAATTCGAAAAAAAGGGAAAACCAGGGAAGGGAAAGCCGTTCACTAGGAAAGGCTTAACCGGGTGTATCGCTAATCTGTTGATCAATATCGGCAACGTTTTATTCGAATCAAAGCTCCGATAAGGAGTTGATAGTAAAACTTTCATGCTCAGAAAATAATCTATCTGTTTCGAAAGGAGGCTCGAAAGATTTGTGGCAGAGAACTGCACCATAGGTTCTACTCATTTGTTTAAATGTTTAAATCGTGCCTCGCACCAAAAACGCGTCTTTAAGACTCAAATGAATTCCGGATCTATCGTTCCATTTCAAATCCATTTTAAAATATTTTGAAATCGGAGCATTACAACACTTCCTCACAATCTCCTTCTTGTAAGATTAGCGCTATGTTGACCTTCGAAAAGAAGGAATTCTTCTCCATCTATAGAGCAGAATATTATAGATTGATAAATTCGGCTACATTGCACCACCGCATTACACGGCCTGTCGTAAATTTGGGTGTGTGGTGTGTGGTGCACCACACACTGCACCACACACCCAAATTTACGACAGGCCGTGTAATGCGATGGTGCAATGTAGCCGAATTCTAGATTGATTGATTAACATCTCCTAAAACCGTAGGATTCAGCCTCTTCGAACGAGTTCTGTTCCAAAGATCTCGCCTTTGGATATTGTCATGTCCATCGTCCCGCCCCGTGGACAAGTCACTAGCCGAAGATATAGTCTATTCAGCACCATCAAAATGTGATAAAAACACAGAAGCAGAGGCGGGTGTACACGTATGTGTATCGCGCACTATCACTTCCTAGCTATCTCGAGTTCTAATAGAAATAGAAAAAAAATAGAAAGATAGAAATAGAAACTTTAGCGGAACTCCTGGGCTGATAGTAGTGACCAAGAAGAGGATTCGTTATGAAGTAAGCATTTCATACCTGAAATGCATGCTTATCCGTTAGATTGCAAAAATACGTGAAAAGCCTTTTACCTTTACAGTGACAGGAGCACCATATCTTGCATGTCAGATATTTTCATGCATCGGCAGCCGCTGCATTCAAAGACGGAAACATCATTCTTGTTTTTCCTCTTCAAAGTGTAGTCGTCGCACTGCCGTCAACCATGCGCTCAGGTACAGTTGTGGCCGTAGCCTTTTCAAAAATGCCGAAAAGCCGCATTTTCCCGGCTTTGTGGCCTTTCGAAATAACTTTCTTCAAAGTAAACCAATTGCGAAAGCAAGCACATTTTTGAGTTCAGCAGTTCAGCTCTATCAGATAGCGTTAGAAAATTGCCAAAATTTTCAAAGTTCAATCGAATTTTTTCAAAGGTTAGTTTTTCTTTCAAAATCGTGCTCCATCGCGAAGGGCGGCTGCGGACGAGTTGTCGGTAGCAAGTCGTCGAAAACCGTTACATGCTCATAACTTTTTCAGTTTTAGGTTTTTGAGAAACGGATGGTACCGTTCGATTCGTCTCTTCGAGATCTACACAGTATTCTATAAAACTTATCAAAATACCGCATTTTCGCAGTGGGTGAGCAAGAGTGACTTTGACGGGCTCTCTGCGATTGGAGAAGCTTATTTTCCGAGACTTGCATGTTCTCGGAGTATCTCAAGCATGGCGTGAAGTGATCTGATATGCCAGGAATCCCTCGAGAGTGCGCCGTGCACAATGCATACAGGATCGGACCTATCGAACGAGTGGGCTCGACAGCTTGTAGAGTGCGCGTTTGTGGAGTTTTGTCAGAAATTCCTAGCCGCTCTACTCAGGAATTGCTCTAAGACTGCACAATGTATATAGGATCGGATCTATCAATCGAGTAGACGCAACAGGGTGTAGAGTGGGCGATTGGGGAGTTTATGAAAAATTCTAGCCGCCGTAGTTAGGAATTGCTCTAACACAGTCCACCTAGCCTTTGGAGCGCGTCGTGAGCAGTGCATATAGAATCGAACCTATCAATCGAGTGGGCGCAACAGCTCGCAAATTGCACGCACGGGCATGTTCGGAGCGCAATAACTCTGTCGAGATCGAATCGTTCCGGTTTCGTAGGCAGCAGAAAGCTTTAGTAGTCCGCAGAAGTACAGCGTTGTAGCTTCTAAAAAGGCGAAATCATAGCGGTGTGGAAATGCATGTGAGGCTTGTGTGGCCTAACTTTTTCCCGATTTCAGTCGATCACTGCGAGAAGACGCGATGAGCTAACAGCCCACGAGTGCGCAGGCGAGCAGAATACTGAAGGCACTTTACGATGGCATGCCCATAACTCCCTTGCTGCCTAAGCTGCTTCGGCCCCATCTGACATTTTAGAGCAGTGGAGGGCAGCGGTGAAGTTTCCAGCACTCTTTCTCGTTCACATTTGAGTTTTCAGCACTCGTAGTGGTAACGTTCTGTTCAACTTGAAAAGCTGTATCGAACGGTACCAATCTCGTTCAATTCTGAGAACATCGATTTTTTGACAATTTCGCATCGAAGATGAAGGCACTCCCGGGCCGCGGTAGAGGGGCGATGAAGTCATCAAAAATTGGTTTTTCCGAACCGGCCCAAGTTTGGTACCATTCGATAGAGCTTTTCATGCTGAATTGAATGGTTTGGCTAAGAGTAGCGAAAACCGTAATCTGGGCCAGTAGGAACGGGGAGAATATCGACCGTTATTGTTCTAAATTTGACACGCGGGTGTGTTCTGAGCGCGATGATGACGTCATCGAAAATTGATTTTGCCGAACCGGCCCAAGTTTGGTACCATTCGATAGAGCTTCTCGTGTTGGATTGAACGATGTTATCGAGTTTCGGAAAAACTGTGATCTGGGCGAGTAAGAGCAGGAAACTTCGACAGCTAAGCCCGCCACCCTAAAATGGCAGCTGGGACTAAGGCAATTTAATAAGCTAGGGAGTTGTGAGCACGCACGTCACCTGAAAGCACCTTTAGTGTTTTGCTAGCATGCACATTTGTAGGCCGTTAGCTCTCCGCGTCTTCCCGCAGGTGTTGACTGAAATTGGAAATAATCGTACCACACAAGGCTAACCTGCATCTTCGCAGCGCTGTATCTTTGTCCAGTCATAAGCTACATTACTGTGTTTTAGCAAACTACTAGAACTTTTTGCTGCCTACAAAACCCACAAGCTGCAACCGGAAAGGTCCACAACTTGAGAGTTACCGCGCTCAGAACACAGCCGCGTGTCAAATTTAGAACAATAACGGTCGATGTTCTCCCCGCTCTTAAGGCCCATGCACACTTCTGCGACAGCGCGACGCGGCCATGATGAAGCATAGGATCGCGACGGCCGCGGCGCGACACTGCGACACGTGCCGCAGGGAGGGGCATGCACACTCTTGCGACTGTCGCGGCGGCTGTCGCAGGCGACGCCGCGCTGAATGCCGCAGGCTGGAATGGTTCAAACCATTCCTGGCGACGCGGAATCCACGGGGATGTCGGTCCCGTTGCCTAAAACGGTGCTCTAACGCGATCGCGCCGCGACCGCCGGATTTCGCGGAGGTAGCCGTCGCCCCACTTGTCGCGCCGCGGTGTCGCGGAAGTGTGCATGGGCCTTTACTGGCCCAGATTACGGTCTTCGCTACTCTTAGCGAAACCATTCAATTCAGCATGAAAAGTTCTATCGAATGGCAAAGGCTAGCTGGACAGCCTTAGAGCAACTCCTGAGTAGGGCGGCTGAGAATTTCTCATAAGACTCCCTAAACGCTCACATTACAAGCTGCCCCCCCCCCCCTCGATTGATAGTTGATCCTATATGCATAGTGCACGGCGCACTCTCAGTGGATTTCTGGCATGACGGAACACTACGTCATGTTTGATATACTCCGAGAACATGCAAGTCCTGAAAAATAAGCTTCTCCAATCGCAAAAGGTCTGCCCAGTCATTTTTGACCACTCACTGCGAAAACGCGGTGGTCTGGCGGAGTTGTACAATTGCTTGTCTCGAAGAGACGAATCGAACGATACCCACCGTTTCTCAAAAAACCTCAAGCTAGAGGAATTGTGATCACGCAGCGATTTTCGACGGCTTGCGACCGACAACTCGTCCGCGACCGCCCTTCGCAATGGAGCGCAAGTTTTCAATTTCGGCCATTTCCATAGCTTCATATAAACAATGTGTATCGTACGATAGAGCTCGAGCTCCTGAGCTCAAATATATCGTTTGTTTTTGAAATAATGAATGTTAGGCGAGTTATATCAAAAAGGAGCAAAAGCCGGGAAAACGCGGCTTTTCCGGATTTGATCAAAAGATACGGCCATAACTGTACAAATATGGCAGTGAATGTTCACCGTTTTTTAGGAGATCTAAACTTTGCTGGTGTGGGTTCCTACGACTTTTCGTGAACCTTAAGTGATTAGAAATGACCACGTTGCTCTTTTTGAGCGTACGGATGAGATATCATCACGGTTCCAGTTGCCACGTCCTCGATTTCTTTCTCGTGTCTAATCCATGACAAAATGAGAAAACACCGAATCCTTGATCACGATTACCACGTGTTTTGTTGGAAGAGTTTGATCGTTCAGTGCTCGCGGATGTATTCTCCCCTGGTTGCGGGCACGTTCTCCCTTGGTCGCGGGCATTTTCTCCCTTGGTCGCGGGCATTTTCTCCCTGGTTGCGGGCATTTTCTCCCCTGATCGCGGCCATTTTCTCCCTCTTTTCGGGCATTTTCTCGCGCCGAAACAGGCGCGGCGCGGTTAGGGCATTTTCTCTCGTAATCAGTTGGTTGAACATCACTTTGTGATGGCTAACGGCACAAACGGTCACGCAGTACGCGACGCTTTGTCGTGTATGGGCGGCTCTCCTGTATCCCTGGCCAGGAACATGTGAGTAACCAGACCACCGCTATGGCTCAAACAAATAAACCCGTGCCCCAGTCCTCCGCGCGCCGGAGGTGGACTTCTACGACGTCGATTGCATCCACCTCCGGCGAGGGGCCATCTAATCTCGGAGTTAAACTATCAGGACGTCACTGGAATCGGACTACCGGAAACTCCCTCCCACCACGACACGGAAACTACCTATTCGTCTGCACTTATAACTGTCGTTCGATCGCATCTGAGCAGGATCTTCGGACTTTACAGAAGCCGCAACATCACATACGACGTTATCGCCCTGCAGGAAACGAAAGGCAGAACGGAAACCATAAGAAGGACCGACCACAACGAGCTTCTCATTATCGGAGCAAAGGTGGACAGAAAGAATATTGGCGGAGTTGGATTTCTCGTCAATTCGACAGTGACACAGTCATAAATGGATATGCTCCAACATCTGTGGCCACAGATGAAGAAAAGGAGGAATTCTACAAGCTGTTCGAAAGGACTGTTAACGACGAGAAAAGTTGTCGTTGGTGACTTCAACGCTATCGTCGGTCGAATGATCACGACGAATGGAGGCTAGGACCACATGGAACTTCCTCAAGGAACGAAAACGGAGAGCGTCTGATAGACTTCCTATCCGCGTGCCGTCTCTACCATGGAAATTCTATGTTTAAGAAGCTTTAAACCGACGATGGACCTGGGAAAGCCCAAATGGAGAAACACGTTCGGAGATCGACCATGTTCTTACAAACAGACGCTGGAGTCTCTTCGACGTCTCCGCGCTGCCTTCATTTGACACCGGCTCGGATCACCGTCTTGTCCGTGCGAAGCTGACTCTCAAAAAGAAGATTCAAGCGTGACGCTCATAAACCGGCACCGTCAATCCCCACATTCAAGTCTGAGGAGCTGGAATATGCAATAAAGTCGTACGATTGGAATCTTCTTGAAGATTCATCGGAAGACTACGACCATCTCTCCAAAGGACTGTTGAAATGTGCTAGAAGCTCTCACGAAGCCACATCACCGTCTGCTTCAAGACTCAACGCACATGCGATTAAGCTCTTGGAGCAAAGAACAGCTGTTAAACTGGATCCTAATGCTTCCCATCTGGAAAAAGTCACCATCTCGAAGGCCTATCGAATTGCAGTGAAGGAGTCCATTCAAGCCTACAGAAGATTGAAGCTGTTAGAAGCCGCTGGGACAGGTTCAAGCATAAAGCGCTGGAAACGATATCTCTGCGATCAGAAGGCAATAATGTCAGCCCTTGTGGATAAGGATGGAACAACGCAAACGTCTCGAAGAGCGATGAAGGCCATCGTTCAAGAATTCTACACAGATCTGTTCCGTTCTTCCATCACTGTCCCGAAATGCTTGATGCCACCAGCTGAGGAAGTACCTCCCATTCTGGAATCAGAAGTTGCTCATGCCATCAGAAGGATGAAGCCGGGCACTGCTCCCGGACCGGACGGCATTTCTGCTGAGCTCCTTCGTGCGGGTGGCAGTGCCCTCTGCTCACTTCTTGCCAAGCACTTCAACCACTACCTTCGACTTGGTAGGATTCCGGACTCATGAAAGGAGTCGAAAACAGTTTTAATCTTCAAAAAAGGTCAGCAGGAGGATATCAACAACTATCGACCCATCAGTCTTCTCTCGGTTGTGTACAAGATCTTCACCAAGATACTGCTTAACCGCATGGAGCGTTGCTTGAATGAATATCAGCCAGTGGAGCAAGCAGGGTTTCGTAAGGATTTCTCCTGCATGGACCATATTCAGACTGTCTCACAGCTCATCGAGAGGAGCTGCGAATACCACCTCCCACTTGTCCTTGTCTTCGTGGATTACCGGAAAGCGTTCGACTATGTGGAAATCAACGCTGTTTTGAACGCACTGGTGCACGCTGGTATACCATCGCCCTACATCCGACTTCTCGACGAATGCTTCTCGAACACATCGACTACCATCCAGCTGTTCGATCGAAAGCTTAAAATTCCTAAAAAAAGGAGTACGGCAGGGAGACATTATTTCTCCCAAGCTGTTCACAGCGGCACTCCAGGATGCCATGAAAGACTTGAACTGGGACGATAATGGCTACCTTGTCGACGGTAAACGGATCAGCAACCTTCGCTTCGCCGACCATATTGTTCTCATCTCTACCAGCACGGCAGAAGTCGAGGAAATGCTGAACGAGCTCAATGTGGCAGGTATGAAGATTGGAATGGACATGAATATGTCCAAAACACAATTTATGACCAACCAGTGGTGTGATACGGGACTCGTAAGGTTAAATGGAGTCGCTTTACAACAGGTCGACTCCTACGTCTATCTGGGAAGAGAGCTGAACATGGATAACGACCTCGCTCCTGAAATCGCCCGCAGGAGACGCGCAGCATGGGCAGCCTTCAGTTCGATTCGCGAAGTCACCGATCAGGTCAAGGATCCCGGCCTCAGGGCCTCGATATTCAACGCCTCTGTACTGCCTGCGATGTGTTACGCGACGGAAACCTGGCCCGACAACAAGACAGTCGCCAGAGCGATGCAAACTCGCATCGTGCACTGGAGAGATGTCTTCTATGGACAAGCCTTCGTCAGCCATGGCAAGAAGGCCTACGAAGCTCGAGCTACGGGAGAAGTCGCAATTAGCAGACCCGCTGCAGTACATGAAGAAGTCCAAATATCGCTGGGGCGGACACCTGCTTCGACGAAAGGACGATAGATGGAATCTCCGTGTCACAGAATGGCTCCCGAGAGACCATAAGAGACCACTGGGACGTCCGCCAACGCGATGGGCAGACTCATTCTCAAGATCTTTCAGAGAGCGGAGTCTGCCTCACTGGATGAAAGCAGCCAGAGATCGAGCGGACTGGAACAGTTGTGGTCCCCGCTGAGAAGACCTCCAGCCGACAAAAGGACCATCAAAGTATCAAAGTAAGTAAAGTATCAGTTGGTTCACGTATGAATCATGAGCTCATGGTCGCGATGATCGCGATGAACGAGCCTCCAAGCACGGTGACGGATTACGGATTCCACAAGGACTGAGACGCACTACATCATGCTAAGGGCGCTTTTATTGACACGTTTTGGAGGTTACATTGAAGCCTTTGCGAGAAACTACAGGAGGAAAGATTTTTTAAGGAGGAGTGAAGGAAGTAATCACGGCTCATATCCTCCACCAAGCAGATAACATAACGGCACTATTGTACTTTCGGGACTCCAGAGGACGAGGAGAGGTCGAAAAAAATTTTTTCGCCCAAACCTCGTCCAGGGGACTTATTTGGTATGTTGATCACGAATCTTACATCCGTTTTTGAAATTTCGGCCGATTACGGTAGGTTACGGTAGGTACCGGTGACTAAGGCTGTCGAGGTCATAATCACCGATTTCGCCCAAACTTCGCCTATGGGGGTTATTTGGGATGCTGATCACGAATCTGACATCCGTTTTTCGTTTTACGCTGGAGTACGGTAGGTTACGGTGGGTACCGGTGAGTAAGGTAATGGTCACCGATTGCGCCCAAACTGCAGCGTAAAACCAATAACGGATGTCAGATTCGTGATCAGCATCCCAAATAACCCCCATAGGCGAAGTTTGGGCGAAATCGGTGATGATGACCTCGACAACCTTAGTCACCGGTACCTACCGTAACCTACCGTAATCGGCCGAAATTTCAAAAACGGATGTCAGATTCGTGATCAGCACCCCAAATAACCCCCTGGACGAGGTTTGGGCGAAAATTTTTTTTCGACCTCTCCTCGTCCTCTGGAGTCCGTAAAGTACAATAGTGCCAACATAACTTCTCGAACCACACTCCAGAGCTGTATAAGGATGAACGAAAGCTCTCCCTCCCCCTCTCTGGAACTTTCGAAAGGCATTCAACTACAAATCAGAAAGCTTTCCTAAACAGACAGGACATTTGAGAAATTAACTAAAAATTTGATAAAAAAGGGTAAGGGATATTTAGATGAAATATATAATCCCTCAGTGGATGAAATACTAACTCGCTTTGAAAGAAAAGAACACTTTCCACTCCACGCAATTCATGGAAAAACTCGATTCAGCAAATCTTCGAAGAGTACACTTTTGCTGTATTTTGCTTTCTTCTGTGTTCAATTGATTTTGTACCACTTTGGGTTCAATAAATTATGTGTGTTTTACACAGTGTGAACCCCTCTGTGAAAATACATCTCTCTAAACCTGCATGGTAAATGCTGTGGTGCAGATTACTCAGTTGATCCGCTAGCTATGAGGAGCTCACAGCCATGATAGCGGTACTCCAGTCGGAATCCTCTGCTTCTCTACCCTACTCTGCCATCTCTGCCATCCCCGGGGGACGCCCCGGAGATGTGCATAAAAGGCCCCACAGAGTTCTGCGGCAACGCCGCTCGCCGCTATGGTTAAGGATAGGGCAAGGACGCCACCGGCGGCGAGCTCTGCGTCTCTGCCCTATGGTTAAGCATAGGGCCGCGGCGCTGCCGCAGAACTCTGTGGGGGCCTTAAGGTGGTGTGGGGAGCGTCGAAACTCGGGGATGGTACCCGGCTTTTTCGTGCAGGGTACCATCCCCGAGTCGGGCGAGAATAGCATACGGCCCCTGGGGCCGTATGCTCGTGTTCCCCCGTTGGGGGAAAATCAATCAATATCAGCATATCATATCACGCCCCAATCCCCCTTGGGGGAGACTCGGGGTAGACGAGCATACGGCCCCTGGACTGCCCCCTCCTCTGCACTCTCACCGTTTCACTACTTTGGTTGACCTTTGCCCGTAGACGCACTGGAACGTGTGGTGATTTCAGCGGCCATTTCTATTCGGGACTATGTTCCTACCGAATCACAGTGAGTCAGAGAAATGCTCAAGCATAGAAGGAGATATACTAGGGTTCTCTGGTGTACTGGTCACACTATCAGTGTTTTTCGGATTGCAGTGCCCAAGCCTGCCTTTTTTCAATTTCTAGTCTTCGGCCACACAGATTTCGTAGCCAGGAAGTGGTTATGTGCACGTTTTGAAGTACTTTGATGATTGTAGCAGCGAGCGCAGGTTTATTTCACAATCAAGACGCTAGACACGTAGATCCGGGAACCTGGTACTGGTCCAAACAGCCGACCTCATAACCCTGACCGGTTCTGGTGCAACATGCATGTAGACGTAAAAGAACGCGATACATAGACTTGAATGAAAGATTTCTGAATGTGCAGATTTGCTTGTCAGGTTAACGCTAGGCACATGTGCTCTGCTGTGTGGCGCTGTTTCTCAAATTATTGTGTTCTGTCGAGTTGCTCTTACTGTATACATATGAACCATTCTAGTTTCGAGGCGCCATAGGAGCTGCGACAACGGTTTTCTGGAAAATATCCAAAGCAGTTTCACAAGAACATCAACGGCCTTTCTTAATGAGTAACAATATCGCTACCAACTGGTTTCAATTATCTGAATTTCTTATATGTTATCACTGAGATACCATCTGGAAAGAAAGCAAGCATATTGTTACGATGTTCAAAGGTTTCACTAATGAATTGGAAATTCCAAACTTTTCTGGGGGGGGATACTGATCAGAGCAATGAGAGGACAGCTGGAATAGCGTGTACCATCTGAAAAAATCGAGAATTGGTAGGCATTTTCTAACCTATCGGATTTTCACGGAACCCAGTTTGTTTGACATCAGCAACAACATGACGAAAATGTCCGCAAAGCGATTGAAAAGAGCTACTGTTTTTGAGGGTTGAGGTTCACATGCCGCATTATTGACAGCGTACAGTTTCCTCTTCCAATCCCCTTCTTTAAATCTTTTTTTCTAGTAGTTGCGGCGCATGTTTATGCTTCGAAGTAAATGGTCAAATTATACAGAAGGTATCAGCTCCGTCTTCATCTATTTGGCGTGTTTTTGTAGAAACCGAACGTGCACATGCTTGCTTAGTGAACTGGAGGTCACACATGTAGATCTCCCTCTTCATGTGCCGATCAGGAGTGCGGATACCGCGCTGAGTGCTAATGTGGCGACCCAATCCACCAATGCATACTAGCATAGCGACTCGTCCAAAACGGCTGCATCCACCGAAAATGGACACTGGAGAGATCTATGAGCAGGACGTCAAATCAGGACTTCAGCAGATTGAACTGCTTCTGGATGTGTGTTGTGACGTTCTTTTCGTTTGCCATTTCCTCGATGCTCCTGAGAAGGGTCAGGCTTCATGCTTAGCTTCTGGACCAGGAGTGTGCGTAAATGAAATCCGAACATTCGTAAATCCTAAATCGTAATTACGGGAAAACCGTTGTAAATCGTAAGAAGTACCCGAAGCTTACTATTAGCAGTATATTTCTAGAAGTGTTTTCTGGTTGCGGTAATTAAAGATAATTTAGTATTTATTTACAGCGTTAATTTCCGCTTAAGCTGAACAGATTTCTAGCCAGCTGGACGGCTCTAAAATCAATGAAGACCTTCTAAAGGAAACTGGACACGTTGAGTTTTAATTTAACCGTTGATTTAAAAAGCCTAATTAGAAGAAGGAAAATCATCGGCAACCAAATACAAAGCGCGGCGCAAAGCGGCTCGGAGGGGGGTCAGCATGCCCCGCCGTGGCGCGCACCCATTGTGCGTCTCTGCTGTTAATACACTGTCATCTCCTCGTTTCGGTTACAGATACATGTTTTATCCACTTCCGTATTGGGCAAGGGAGGAAACTCCAGGATGTAGGCGATTTTAACACGAGTGCGTCACTCGGGCCGCACCCTGGAGCCCCTTCCCTGCCCAAGTCTGGCACCGAACAGAGCTATAGCATTGTTTGTTTGTTTTCTTTACTACCAGTGTGCCACCGTTTCTTTTTCGCGTGTTAGTGACCATTTTTATGAGGTGACCCCCTCCCCCCCCCACCCCCCGAGCCGCTTTGCGTCCAAGGCGCAACCATAAAATTCCGCCACTTTAGCTTGCATTTCGCTTGCATGTGGTCGTATCGACTGCGATGAGCCGAACGTCTCCACTTTCTGCATTTTTTAGATACCTTTTACCCTTCAAACAGGAGCTTTTACATTGTTAACCGGGCACTTTTCACTTTAAACCAAACATCGTGTTTATCCGAAGTGTAGTTTTGTTAGGACACTCCTTAAGGCGAATTGTTAAAGGTTTATTCAAACCTTAGACACGTCTGACTTGGTTTACAAAATGTCCGTTTTACTTCTCAGTGTGGCTTTAGAATCACCTGTATCACCTGTATCACCTGTCGTCCCGTTGATCATCGACTTGCTCGAGCGGGCGCCAGCAGCGTCTCCATTCGTCCCTGTCGCGTGCCAGAGTGGTCCAATGGATCCTCCTCGCTCGAGGGACACGAAGAGCGTCATATCGGTCGTTCAGGGCTTTCACGAAGAAGTCCGACCAACGCGTTGGTGGGCGTCCTGGTGTTCTTTTGACATCCCGCGGAATCCAATCTGTGACGGCTCTCGTCCAGCGGGTGTCTGCGAATCGCATTACGTGGCCGGCCCACCTAATTTTCGACGACTTGGCCCATGCGACAGCGTCTCTGATCTTCGAACGTCGGCGAAGCTCGGAACTCCGGAGGCCTTCTCTCACTTGCGTGAGTCGTGTCACTCCGAGCATCGTCCTCTCGATTCCACGCTGCGCGACGCTGATCGCGTGTTCATCCTGCTTTCGTATAGCCCAGGTCTCTGAGGCGTATGTTAGGGCAGGAAGAACAGTGGAGTCGAATAGGTGGGCACGGAGTCGGGCGTTCTTCGTTTTCTTCACGACTTCTTCGACGCTCTTGAAAGCTCCCCAAGCCGCTCGTTTCCTTCTGCTCAGCTCTGGTGCTAGGTCGTTGGTCATGTTGACTTCGCGACCCAGATACACATAGCTGGAGCATTCGGAGATGTTCGTTCCGTTGAGCGAGAATGGGGCATCAGAAACCCATCCGTTCTTCATGAACATCGTCTTCGTAAGATTCAGCTGCAGTCCAACGCTTCCACATACACGATCGAAGTCGGCCAGCATTCGTTCCGCCTGACTGATACTCGGGGTTATGAGCACGATGTCGTCAGCGAAGCGAAGATGGTGCAGTTGCCGGCCGTTGACCTTCACTCCCATGTCTTCCCATTCTAGTTCGCGCATGACGTTTTCGAGGGTGGCGCTGAAGAGTTTCGGGGATATGGTATCCCCTTGTCGAACCCCTCTCTTCACGTCAATGACGACGTCGTTGTAGAATGGTGAGATCTTGGTCGTGAAACCACTGTACAACTCTCGAAGGACTCTGATGTACTGAGTAGGAACGCCCTGGGTGAGCAGGGCTTCCATGACCGCTTCAGTCTCGACGGAGTCGAATGCCTTCTTCAGGTCAATGAACGTAAGGCACAGCGGCAGCTTGTACTCTCGCGACACTTCGATGAGCTTCGTAATGGTGTGTATGTGGTCGATCGTGCTGAATCCTCTCCGAAATCCTGCTTGTTCGCATGGCTGTCCTTCGTCCAGCGTTCTACTAATCCTATTCAGGATGACTCGAGTGAACAGCTTGTAGACTACGGACAACAGGCAGATCGGGCGATAGTTGCCAATGTCGTGCACGTCTCCCTTCTTGTACAGCAAAACGGTCTTGCTGGTCTTCCACTGAGATGGAACCTTGCATTCGGACAGGTAGCGTGTGAAGAGCCGCGCCAGGGTGTTGATGAGCGCTGGCGGGAGGTTCTTCAGGTGTTCAGCTCTGATCCTGTCAGAACCGGGTGCTGTACGTTTCTTCACCGACGAGATGGCGTGTCGGATCTCGGAAGGGAGAACAGAGGGAACGACGTATCCATCCTGCGGAAGATGGCATGGGGGCAGGTGGACGTGGCTATCGAAGAGATCGAAGTAGAAGTCGTGGATGACTTTCTCCATGGTCCTTCTGGAAGAGGTGATGGTTCCGTCAGGACGTCGGAGAGCGGTCATCTTGGTCTTGAAGTTGGCGAAGTTCCGGCGGGCATTGCGGATGCTCAGCCCTGCCTCTGCTGCTTCAGCCAACACTTCCGCCCTTCTCTCCTTGAGATCTTCCTTTATCGCCGCTCTGCATAGCTTTGCAAGCTCGGACGTCAGTTGGTAGTTGCCTGACGCTCGTGCTGCTCCACGCTGGCGTATCAGCTCAAGAGTTTCCGGAGACAGGCGTCTCTTGGTGGTCTTCAAGCTCTCGGATCCCTTAGCACTATCGTGGAGATGGTGCACGAAGCGATCGTATTCCTCGTCGACGTTGTCCATGACGGCATCTTCCCAAAGGCCGACAAGAGAGGTGTAGAGATCCCAGTTGATGGTCGTTCTGGGATTCCTCTTCTTGAACTTCGCGGCCTTCTCTCCTTGACGCGAAAAGCGGAACCTCGCGCGAAGGAGGCGGTGGTCCGATCCCGTGTAGAACTTGGGGACAACGGAGACATCGGTCAGGCAATACTTGCGATTGAAGATGATGTGGTCGATCTCGTTGTGGAACTGGCCACCGGGGGATTCCCAGGTCCATCGTAGGGAGGGAGGCTTCTGGAACTGCGAGTTTCCATGGATGGTCTTGGTCGACATGATAAACTCAGACAGCCTTTCACCTTGCTCGTTCCACTCCAAACCGTGGGTTCCGATGTGAAGTTCTTCCGGCGACCTTCGTGGCCCGATCTTGGCGTTGAAGTCGCCGACGATCACCTTGTAGAAGGTGTGATCTTCCTTATAGAACTTCTCCAGCTCCACGTAGAAGGCCTCGACGTCTTCGTCGTCGTAGTCGGATGTTGGGGCATACGCGACGAACACAGTCAAGGCTGGCACGGAGCCACATCGCTTCAGTCGCAGACGTCCGATTCGGCTTGTCAGAGACTCGTACGAATCGATGTTCATGGCCAAGTGCGTGTTGACGAGGACACCAACGCCGCCTACTCCCCTGCTGTCGCATGTTCCGAGGAACAGTTCTTCTCCGGAGTCGTAGGCGGCGTGTAGGGGGTGGTGTCTTCTCGTCTCGGTCAGTCCGATGACGTCGTACTTGATCTTCCTGGCTTGCATCATCAGGTCCTCGACGGATGCTTCGGACGCAAGCGTGCGGGCGTTGTAAGTACAGATCGTCATCCTAGTCCTTCTCAGTTTGCGCAGCCTGGTTAGGCCCTGAGATTTTAGCAGCCTCTCCGTACTCGTCCTTCCCATCGCTGCAGAAATGGGGGCTCTTTCGGGGTCAGGGGAATGAGGCCCTTTAGTGCTGCTGTGTTTGACTGGAATACAACACGGGTAGCTAGTCAGGCTCTGTCGTGCGGGCGGGGTACTCCGGGCAGCCAGCCAGACTGCCCGAAGGGACGGGGCGAGACTTAAGGCGGCCTCGAATCGCCTTACATGTACTCCCAGTCTACCGAGTGCAAGCTTTTGGCCGAGCCGACACAGTTACAATCCGCACAGTCACGGACACATCCGCGCACACTGTGCACGAACATGCCGCTCCCACGCACAAGGAACGCGTCGACCCGACACAGCAGGAGCAAGGAGTCCATCCCCTGCATCCCACCTGCGTCTCTGGGCAGTACACGGTCGCATTTGGTTCGCGTTTAATTCCCCTATCCACCACCCGGGGACGCGCCACGTGGCCCTGCGACAAGCGGCCCGAGATCCCTCTTAACAAGAGAGCCCGAAGGCTCTCTATCGAGGGAGATCCGTGGCTTTAGAATAAAAATTATTAAGTTTAAGATCAAGTGTTCGGTAAGTCCGGTTTAGAATGAAAGGCGTGCTGTTAACAGTGAACCGTTCGGATGGAATAGACCCTGAAGCAGTTCTGCTACAGGCGGACAGTATTGAAACGGTATGATCATATTTTTTGGATACCCTCGATACTCGAATTATATTTTTTAAATAAATGAAAGTATATTATGCAACGTTATCAAGTGATTTAGAGGGTACTCAGTGAAATCTGAAAGAATTTCAATTTGAGCGGGGAAACCAAGAAGTCCAGTTTAGCTGAAAAGACTATTAAAGGAAAATGGTTACAGAAAGGTAGGTAAGCATTAGTTAAGCTTTGCTGTGAGTGTTTACTTAGTAATAACTGCCACGCGCTGGCCGAATTGAAGCTCTGTTAGTCAAGGACACATTTGACGTACTTTGACAATCTGATGGAAGCTTCAGTAGTTCTTTATTTCCATGAGAGTCTAATAGCTGCTCCTTACCCTCTGCACTCAGTCATGAGTGATACCTCTTCATGGGTTTCATTAGTTCTGCTCGGTTGAATTAGGAAAAACCGTTGCCGGAGAACTGGTCCATGGGCAAGGTGCCAACGCGGCGCGCGGGTTTTCTGCAGCCATGTCTCGCACCCTCTCGCGCCTCACATGAATCCCGCTCGTGTCTTTAGCGTCTGCCGCTTCTCACACCGAACATGTACCTCTACTTGTGGCTAACCGACAGGCCTCTCACTCGTGAGCGCACTGTCTACAACTCTCCCGTTGAGGCCACGTGCGTGCAAGTTGGGTGCGAGACTACCAGTAGTAGAGGTGATTCAAAGACGGAATGAGTACAGTCAAACAGCGACAACAGCTGAGAGACCCGGGCGACGAATAATAGATCTTATGAGTAGTGGACCGATTGATCAAATCAGCACAAATGTAACAAGCATTGAGGACATCTAATGTAGCTGCAGATCTTCAGAGCCCCATTACACCTCTGTTAAGGCTACAGTGAGATCAATTGAATGGAAATAAGTGCACAGCTTCAACACAGTGTCACTGCGCTCGCAAGGGAAGTATGACAGGCACTCCAGACCTTGCAGTTACATGCCACAAAACGGCCAAGCAGGGTGAAATTGCTAATCCAAGCAGCGTTTTGGAATCAACCCTGCTACCTCACCACATCCCTACGAGACGGGTGTGAGGTCAGTCAAGTCCAGCTGATTGCTAAATCATAGCGCACACCATCTTATAGTAATAGGATTAGGCATAAAACTTCTTCAAGGTGAAGTTGCACCACACCACATAAGGACTAATGAGCAACAACGACAAGTGGAAGTGCTCACCGAGCTCTGGAGGTTCCACCAATTTCTGAGAACCGTAGGGCGCCCGCCTACTATAAGAGAATGCAAGGACCACCTCAATGTACTTGCCGCTAGATTAGCACATTGGTAGTAATTGTTGTGTTTTTACTTTTCTGCTCATGGTATTACCAATGTGATGTTGAAGATAAACTTTACGTGATAAGCGTGTCACTGCATACTTAAAGTTAGGAAAACCAAGCGCATACCGCACGCAAGCCTCGGGCTAAATCAATTCCCTTTTTCCTTTTGCATATCCATGAAACAGTTGTAACACAACCAATACTCGTTAAATTGTCGATTGTATGCGACGCCACCAACTCTCCCTACGGTTCCGACCGTGTTCACGTTCTATACACGTGATTCTGCTGGTCGAGGAGACGGCGTATGACGGGGCACTCGCAGGGAGACGAGACGCAGAGACTCACTCTCCCTATCTGACTCACGCCGCACGCGCGTGGCGGAATGAGTCATGGACCAGTTCTCATGTAATCAGGAAAAACAAGCCGAATAGGGGTAGCGAACAGAATATTGATTAGCCAGTAGTTTTCTTCCGGTAAAGGAAGGATTTGCATGTCTTTCTGTCAGCTAAAGCGAAACTATCTTCGACAAATTAAATGCGAAGTGCCCTCCCATGACGAAAAACGGAACACATTCTCGCTGTGATGAGTTTTTTCTGATTGTGGTGCCTAATTCTCCTCGAAATAGCAAACCTGATAGCAAACGGCAGCCTTACAACAATGTTAGAGAAATGGTTGAGCAGAGAGAGAGAGAGGAGAGAGAGAGGAGAGAGAGAGAGAGGAGAGAGAGAGAGCCGCCTCTACACAAAGCGGGGTTATTTGCTTCGGTCACACATGAACATTAAGGAACAAAATCCAACAGGAAATGGTAATGCGCTTTAAGAGGAGACTCTAAAATTGAGTCATCCTACTATATATAAAGGAGCAGTGTGTGTGTGTGTTTGTGTCTCAACTGGAGTAGGGCTACTGAGAAGCCGAACACGTCGGCAACCGTGCATGGTGCATGGCGGCCGTAAACATGCCCAACACGTCGGCAACCATGCCTACATCTAGATGATCATCGACGGGAGCGGAGGCGTTGCTAGCAGGGAAGGCAATCGATATCGATCGATATTATCGAGTTTTTGTGCATGTCGTTCAAGCGGCACGAAACTTTAGCGTTGGGGGTAATCGAGGTGGCTGAAACGAATCTGAGGTCGTCCAATAGATATCGATCGATGTTATCGATTTTTTGTGGATGTCGTTCAAAGGGCACGAAGCTAGCCCCTGGGTAATCGAGGTCGCTGAAGACGAATCTGAAGTTCGTTTTTGAACTGTCGATCGCCATCAATCGATATTGGGCAGATAAGCGTTTTTGTGGATGTCGTCCATTTTTTCGCTTTTTTCTAACTTGCTCTAATCGACGTAGTTAGGATGTTTTTCCTGAGGAAACCATGACATAGGTGGCAGCTACAATTGATGATGAGAAGTTATTGCCACGGCGAAGCCGTCAAGAAGCCATCGGTGCGGCCGATAGACCGCACGGACGGCTAGTTTGTTATAAAGCAAGTTGTGTTCCAACCTGTGGATCCCTTCTCTTTGTAGATCAAAGATCACATTTACGAGTAATGATAGCTATTAGACCTAACCACTTGCTGCCGTGACAATATGCCAGCGCCTGCCTACGTCATCCGAGCCGTTGTCATTTATTTTTGTGTGTGCTTTATTTCATTTGTAAAATTTAATTGCTAGTACATAAGTTATGACACAATAATATATTACCCCCTACTGTACTAACAACTAAGTTAATTATTACCTTTTTCACTGATGAGCCTCTGGGTAACTAATTTTAATCGTGTTTTGTATGAAGATAGAGGCGAAACGGAACATGTTTAATCTTAAGGTTGTCATTGTTCTGGTTGTTGTTGTCCTGTGCTTGTGATTTTTGTGACATAGTTTATGTTGCTGAGGAATTATAAAATTCCGAGTAAATTTAGGTATATTTATGCACCTGATTCTATCTCATCCTATTCGATTCTTGTGGCATATAGTTTTAAACTGTTAAAGAACTGTGAGATTTGGAATATTTTTACATGTCGATTTGTAAGGCCTTTGTTGTACCATCGCTCACCCCGTGCGACGCCAAATGATATGCTCCCGTATCGATCGGGCGTCGCGATGGGACCGATATGGGAGCATATCATTAGGCATCGCTCGGGGTGAGCGGCGGTATGACATAGGCCTAACTGATTCTATTGGAGCTCGTTTTTGTCGCCAGGGGGAGTCCGCGGCTGGGTTCCGCGCTCATTCCTTGGATACGAGGATTCTCAAACTCCTTCATAGATCCCGGTGAATTTTTCTGATTGCAACAGCTAAAACTATGTCGCCTAAGTGAATCCGAAGACGGAGTGTACGATGGGTCCGGATGCTTAGGCATCGTCAAGCTTCCTACGTATTGCTTACCATTCGGTTGCATTCTTCGGACTTCGTGCTTCTGTCCGCTAATCGTGTTCGAGTCTATTTTCCTCTCCGTCAATCGCGACCTAGTTTTCGATTTCGCCGCAGTGTTTCGTTTTTGTCAGGTATCAATCGATTGAGAATACATCTGCGATATAGAGGAGTAACCTTATTACTGATAAGGAATTGTGACTTTTCTGCTCTCCCGTTCTCGAACGATCTTCGACAGCGACGCGATCAATAGTATACGTAAGCTGTTACTGTGAATTGAATTAGACTCCAACAGAAGCGGTTTTACTTTATCAAGTCTGTGGTTTTTTCGTCCTTTTTTCCTTAATTTCTTTTATTTATGTGGAGCAATATTACCTATATATAATCGGCCAGTGTCACGTGTCCGTCACGGTGAGGGGGGACTGGAGCCAAGAGATGCCTATGGCAGTGCGGCGTATGTCAGCCGGGTCTTATTTCAGCTTAACCATGGGCGATTGCTGGCGAGCTTATAACTTGGCGGCGGATCACCCAAGTTCACGATATATTCAGCGGGCAGGGCGTTAGAATATGAATGGGGGCCAAATGCGGAGCATAGGGATTCAGAAGACGTCGTCCAACGTGCGTAGATGTTTAGAAGACGTGCCGAACACGTCGGCAACCGTGCCTGGGCATTTTGATGATCATCGACGGGAGGCGTTCACAGCAGGGGAGGCAATCGATATTTATCGATATTATCGATTTTTTGTGGATGTCGTTCAAGCGGCACGAAACTTCAGCCCTGGGGGTAGCCGGGGTCGCTGAACACGAATCTGAAGTCGACCAATCGATACTATCGACTTTTTGGGGATGTCGTTCAAGGGGCACGAAACTTTGGCCTTGGAGTAATCGAGGTCGCTGAACACGAATCTGAAGTCGACTATTCGATATCGATTTTTGTGGATGTCGTTCAAGCGGCGATAAACTTCAGCCCTGGGGTAATCGAGGTTGCTGAACACGAATCTGAAGTCGACCAATAGATAGCGATCGATGTTATCGATTTTTTGGGGATGTCGTTCAAGCGGCTCGAAACCTTAGTCTTGGGGTAATCGTGGTTGCTGAACACGAATCTGAAGTCGACCAATCGATATCGATCGACGGCCGCTAGGCCGCTTAACGACTGGTACAGTGATAAAATAATAATGTAAGTGTATTGGTTTTATGTGGGCCGATAATGTGATTATAAACTGACGCGTAGGAATTATATAGTTTGAAATTAACGAACCACACTAGCTGGGCTGGTTTTTACAAGGCAAGAGTTGGCACTAGTTAAAAGTTACGACTCCACCGACAAGACTGCGGTCGAAAAAAAAATTTTCGCTGAAACTTTGTCTAGGGGTGTTATTTAGGGTGCTGAGCACGAATCTGATATCCGTTTTTCACGATTCGGTGGGAGACCACCCATACCGTTAACATGGGTGGTCTCCGACCGAATCGTGAAAAACGGATATCAGATTCGTGATCAGCGCTCCAAATAACCCCTCTAGACAAAGTTTCAGCAAAAATTTAAACTTTTCGACCGAAGTCTTGCCGGTGGAGTCGGAACTTTTAACTAGTGCCCAAGAGTTTTATTCTGCCTTCCCTGTGCTGTTCTCGTGCAGGTTGCCCTCCAGCAATATGTTTCGATACAGCAAATTTTGTCGTTAGACTGAGTGTGAATATGAAACAAATAATATCCCCCTCAATGTCTTAAGAAGATAACAAAGTGTTGATATTATTGTTTTTACATTCTGCGCATAATGTGCAGTAATAAATAAATGAATAAATGTAGTGTAGCTTGCTTCCAATACATTAGTGCCAGAAGGAGATAATAAACAATTTTCTTTAACAGTGTCCATCAGCAAGACTGGAAAAGGCTAGAGGTGTAAAGCTAACCAACTTCTTTACTAGCAAGAATATGCTTACCATGGCTGCTCACCCCTTTCACGACATTGTCCGACGATGTCGTCGGACACTTTTTTGGCACGTGGGACAATGTCCGACGACATCGTAAAAATAGTTCATGGAAAATTATCGCACATTTAGGCTACAATTATAACCAACGAGTCTACTAATAGCTACGGTCAAGATGGTTCATAGGAAACTTCATTTGTTGCTGTTTTTCATATCTAACAAATAATACAAATAAAACAATAGAAAAAAATCAACGCGCGGGAAAAACGCGCGCTGTCCCACACGGCAGTCACCCGAAAATCGCTCGTGTCGTGAAAGGGTTAAATGCTGCTTCTTGTCTTCAAGATGTGTAGTTTATGCGCTGTTTTTGTTTTATTTGTGCGAAATCCTTCAACTTGAGATCGACTGTTTTCTGCGAAAGGGTACTCTTAGTCGAATTCTATTCATCTTCGACGTTAATGTATCCTTGCTGACGTTATATATGCTGGCTGCCTACTACATTATCTCACCATCAGACGTTTCACTGTCGCGTGTCCTGGTTGATATCCACGGAATTTTCAATATGTAAATTGTGTTAGGACAGGTCAGGCTTAAGGAGGATTTTTCCCAATAAAAACTGGCGCTTCATAGTATTTCGGAAACAGCCCTCAAAAGCGTTACAGTGCACAGCCGACGACTGATTCTATGCTGTTTGTTCCCCCCTTTCTATTTAGAGATCGCTCTCGAAGATGGAACGCGGAAAGTTTCGTGCATCCTCCACCACTTCCTCACTTGTCGAACTTAATCTGCCTCGTGGAACACCACACATCAGTTGCTTTTTCGTTTTGGCGTTGTTTTGTTTCTACGTTTACGTTCTGACTTCTTCAGTGTAGTTTTCGCTGGAAAGTGACCCCAGATGGTTTGAATTGAAGAATTTACATTTACTGTCTCCACAATTCCATTTCGGCGGGGTTTATTTACTTAGGAAATGACTGTAGATGGAAGAATATTACATTGCACCAAGCTGCACCTGTTCCCAACTAGTGATATGCTGGTTTGCGGAATTCTCTAGCGTGGGGCTGCTGCCGCTGGCGTTTCAATCTATGTGCATTATTGCGCTAAGGTTCTCTTGTACACCCGTGATGGCACTGCCGTCAAGCGAGTTGAGCGGCAGTGGGTGACGTTGCTTCATGCGGGGAAGTTCGGCGGTGCGGTTCTCCTGCGTTTCGGGATTTTTGCATTTCAACTCACTGGTTGAGATTTGAAGGGTTTTGACGTCTACACAATTTGCTAGCGTTTTCTGCGCATTTTCCAGCTGTGTGCATTCCAGCTGTATGCACTTCTACGCTGTAAAAGCGCAGATCCCAGCTGCGGACTTCTCCTGAGCGACGAAAGCAGTTTCCGCACGAGCAGCTCGGGTGCGCCATACCCTGGAATACTTCCCTTGCCAACCCAGCATAAAGTCATTTCCTAAATAAACCCCCACAGAAGAAGTCGAGTTGTAGAAACAACAGCTGTAAATCGCTTCGCCAGGTAGGCTATGTTGAAGAAGTGACGAAATGTGGGAGGCGTGGGGCTAGAGGAGCAGGGCACCCGAAAGTTTCTGCGCTCTATCGCTAATCGACGTTGGGGTCTGTTCATACTTTGCGACCAGAGACTCGTCGCCCATGTATAACATGCAAATCTATTAAAACCGAGCTATCGCCGCCGAACTCTGTTCATATTCGAGCGCTGTCGCTCCCGTCGCTGCTGTCGCCTGTTCATACTTCGCGCCGGCGACAGGAACGACAGGAGCGACTGGGCCGACGGAAGGAGTGTGGAGTATGTAATTAATTACGTACACCACACTTCGCCCGTCGCTCCTGTCGCTCTAGTCAGTTCGTCTGTTCATGTTTTCAGGGCGCTACCATCGCTCTTGTCGCTGCCGTCTTGAAGTATGAAAAGGGCCTTGGGCCCCGCAGCAGCTGGGTGCAGTGTAGTTGCACTCCTCTAGATGACGTCGAGTAATGTGCATGTCGTCTTATCATGAAATCTCAGCGCTGTTGTTAATAACTTTCGTCATATTAGGTCGTTGCATATTAAATGGCCGATTTTGACTGAAAACTGACGGATCAAACTTTGCTTGGAAGCCATTTTTTTAATCGAAGTAAGCACCATTACAATTAATACACATTTCCCAGCGCGATAATAGCTTTACATTCCATCTTTGTAAAAATCAGAACTACGAGAATTAATAAAACATAAGAAGCCATTTTCGACATCCCGGAGAGACGGAAGGCTTCCGTCTCTCGGAAGGCCTGGGTGGGAAAGCCGAACCAAAAAACTGGAATTGGCTGCGCCTCTCAGACTGCGCTCGCAAGCGCTTTCAAAAAATTAGCTATATTAAATCAGTTGGGGACAAGCTGCACATACGAAAGCGCGCGAAGACTGCTGCGGCAAGCGCAAAGCCTATATAGTGTGTGTTGCAGCAGTCACGGCAACTACTGCGCATGTAACTGCATGGAACTCTTTTCTGCTTTTGGTCAGCTATCTGAGAGCCCTCCGCTTCTCCTAGTATAGAGAAAATTGTTATTTTGGGAAGGAATTGGAGGGTGTAAATGAAGAAGTAGGCACTGGCCTCCAATGTGGAAAGGTTCAGGGTTCCTTTATGACAAGTCTCTTCATTTCCAAAAGCTATAGATTTAGATACAATATAACATAACTCGGAAGTAAAGTTCAACATTTAAGTTATAGCCCATTTCGGGGCGCTACGTCCAGGAAGCGTTACGTTTTGGCGATTATGGGGCAGCTCGGCCCCGAGCATGCTGAGTCATCGCGGTGGGGGCAGATCCCAGACGGTAGAGTGCCGGCGCCTCCGCCGACCCTACATCTCTAGCCGCACGTGCAATTCATGCGATTGCTTTCCCACGATGGAGAGACTTCACGAGATCAAAATGAAAGAAGATGTGGCGGAATTTGGAAGTACCGTTGTTGAGAAATGGCGTCGTTCGAACCGGTTCGAGTGATATTTGCTCCCTCACAGCAAAGGGGTGGAAATATGGCGATATATATCCTACCTCGAGATCGTCAGCTGTGTATGAGTGGGCGTATAGGAAGACACTCTCAGACGGAGAGACCAGCACCTTTATGTGCTGTGGATACCGATCGCTTAAGGATCGAGAGCGCGAGGTGTACAATCAGCCTGTGCCTTCCTGCAAAGTCAGAGGTGGACACTTCATAACGGATCCTGCAAATCCGGTTCGCCCCCACTTCTATAAGCCAAGAAGCGCCCCTCGTTCTATTATGCGCCGTAGGGTGATCGAGAGGTGCAACGAATTTAGGGCACAACCCTATACGGGAACTCCATCCAGCGTTATCCAAGGCTTAGTAGCTGATATGGTACAGCCACGCTTCGGTAAGGGGCCACATGAGAACAAATATTGTTTAGAGAACGATGTTTATGGCTTCAGGCGATACTTTCACAGCCCCAGAGCGGATGGCAATGGTGGAACAGCTAACTGTTCGATAACCTGCGAACTTCGTTGAACGGTTTCACAGTAAACTTCGAAGGGCGTTTCCTATTCGCACCCCTGCCAGTTTTTGGCCTCACAGTTAACTATGGCCAGATCGCAGGTCCTGCCTATAGCAAATGGAGAAATGGCCACAAGATATATGCGAAATCGCGAAGCCTGCAGGCAAAATGAAATACACGATGAGATGAGGCGCTTCAGACACTTCCTCCAGGCGGATGGTCGTCCACCTACCACAAGAGAGTGAAAGGATCACCTTGATACCTTAGCCAGCAACCTTGCCCACTAGTTAGCTCTCAATGTGTCCCCGTCCCCTCATTCTCCTCTGAAGAGCCCTATGCATGTTATCCTGCCCATTCTGTGAAGGAACTGTTAGCACACTTGCCTTTTTATTCAGGTACATGCTTGCTCACAAATGTAATTTCATGCTTCACACGATGCAGTTGTTTTTATTCGTATGTTGCCATTTGTACTTCAAACGCTTTGACATAGAGTGTTCTGAAATATTTGTCTCAAACAAAAGACAAGTCTCAGACATGTTGCTAAACATCCTGCAGAAACTCAGTTACCGTTGTGGCCGGCTCAGTGTATTTCCTCAGTAATACTACCAACAGTACGATTGGTGTGGAAATACATCACGCTGTGATGAGACGCCGGTCGTGCAAGTCGCTCAAGAAATAGTGCGTTCCCACGCGAGACGGCAGATGCGCGCGAAATAGCGGAGAGGCAGCGAGAGGTGGCAGACACGCTGCAAATCGACGTGACTCAGCAGTAGTGGGGACGAGCGGGGCCGAGTTGCCCGTCAACCCGTTTTGGCGGCTCGCCGCGCGCGCGGCGAATAATCGTACTTTGAGGCCTCTGTTATACTCCCGCGGGAGCATCCGCGGACCAATGGTGCACGGCGGAGACGGGCGTGGCGAGGTGCGGCGATTGGTCAGGTGAGGAGTCTCGGCGCGATTCCCGCCCTTCCGCGGATGCTCCCGCGGGAGTATAACTCAGGCCTAAGACACACAGTCAAAGCAGTTGACTCATACATTTAACTTTAGGCAAGCAAGGTAGTATACAATGTTCCGTCAAACAGCGCTGATAGTGTAATTGGTAGCATGCTGGTAGCATGCTGAGGGTGTTGGTTCGAGTCCCGGCTTGAACAGGAATTTTATCGCAATTGAACAACCTTCGAGTGATTAATAAGCATGGTTCAGTGGACCCAACAACGTCTCTTACTGCTTCTATACTTAGCGAATGGTTGAGTTTAGGATGTCATCAACAGCCACTCAGCGCTCGTTGCTGCTAGCGCTGAGCGGCGTCTCGCTGGCAGCCTTCTTCATATGGTACCTTCAATCGAAGAAAGGACGAGGAGCACGAAGAAGTCTTTCGGCTGAGGATGTGAAAAGAAGCAACGCCGTAGAAAACACAGACGTCACTGCGGTTAGTCTCCGATTTCGTCTTGCTTGTTTTCATCGCTCGATGTTCTCGTTTTCGTGGACTTATCTTTACCTAATCTCCGGGTTTCCCTTCACTTTGTTTGCTGCTTTGCTTACAAGATTGTCTTCTTACCGTTAGTCTTGCCTTGGCTCCAGGACACAACTCCAGCGCGACGTCGCACGCTAGCCGCATGCGACGTCTCGGCGCTGAAACACGGACGTGGGCTCGGTGACGCGTGGTTAGCCGCGGAGCACGAAATTTTGCCAGTGCCTACTCCATCAAACACCTGAGTTACCCTTGCAGGCTCAACCCCCTCCTAGTGCCACCACAGGGAGTCCTAAATGAATTAAAAAAGACGATCTCCCTCAGTGAAGGCGCTTGGAAGAAAAAGGGAGTAGCAAAGTGCTTCTGTTTCTGCTTGTAGAATGAAGAAATAGGAAGGTACTTAGCATTTGCTAAAAAGGGTGCTGCTACACACGTGAACTATGCCAAGGGAGTTGGAGAAAAGTGGCTGTCAAGTGTAGAACAAAGTTAGAATTAAGGGAAAATCTACGGATTAGTGTGCCCTTGACCTGTCTTTGGATCCTAGAAAGAGTCTCACGTCTCAGCAATCGCTGAAAACTTCAAACGCTTGATAGCAAGGCCAACCGTTCAAAGGAAATCTGTTAAAAATTTAAGGAGCATGCAAACACTTCCGAAACTTCTACTTAATAATCCCAGCCAAGTTCCTGTCTTGAATTTTTCTCACCAGATCCTTGACCGTTTCCCTTCATTCATTTGAAATACATTGAGTCTCATTCCACTCGCACTTTGTTAGCAAGCGCTCCCACTTCAAGAAAGAATCTTCAAGAAGGCCTATTACTCGTAAGTTCACGTGCAATAAACATGTACGGAGACATAACAGCTAACTTCGTTGGGATTCTATGCACTCTAATTTGTTACCGGTTAACAATACACTAGTACGAGCGAGGTACACATAGAACTGGACGTAGAATTCCCTACCAGGAGACATCAGACGTGTCTCACCCAACCACTTTCCTTCTTCTACCCGAAAAAAGCGGTCGACAGTCGCCGGCACACTCTTTTGCGCTCCAGCGCGAGTCACTAATGTCGTTACTAGCTGTCCCTGTCGGACCTCGCCAACTCGTCCAATTTGGTCGCGCACCGTGTGCGACGCCAGAGGGTTCGCGCGGCGTTGGAGTTATGTCTGCCCCCTCTTACTTTCATCCGTTGAAAAATGACCGAGCTTACACCACCAACGGGTATCAGTTTATCTTCACGCTTTATCACCTGCTCTTCTTGTGTTGTGTGGGTATCAGAGGTAGGCATGCCTCAAATTCAGGGTTCTTCAATTTCTGGTTTTGAAGTTTGTAAGTCTTAACCGGCCTCAAGCCTGACTTACGACGAAGGAACTATAGTTGTGCTTATAGTGCTTACATGATTGCCTGTTCTGCGTTCCCGTTCATGGAGACTTAACCAATATGTGCGTCGTTGCTTAGTTCTTGTGCACTTCCCTCCTTATGTCGTGCATATTATTATTTTCCGTTGTTGATATGCTTTTATGGAGCAATGTTGTAGTGCGTTGCTGGTACACTAGTCGTTTCGAGTTCGATTCTCCGCCTCGTACAAGGAAACTCCATCGGTTGATTAGTGCGTGCTTTAGGTGAAGCACTGCCTCGTCTACTAGATGGCTTTGCCAAATATAGATATAGAGGATAAGGATAAGGGATAGCGTTATCCAAATCCTGTTTGGGATGCTCCACGATTTCTAACTTCTGCGGGATGCCGTGAAGGCAGCTTGAATGCGTAGGTGGTCCACACGATGGGTTGCTGTATGCTGCCGATGGCACCGACACCGGAGGAATGATTGGATTGGTTGACCTGCGCAACGAAAAGCCTTGAATTGGAGTGCCCGCGACAACCGTCGCCCCCTCGACTGCGCAGCTACGCCTACTACGCCAGCGAAAACAAGTTAGGCATTTAAAGCATCTCCTCAATGTTAACCAAAAGTGCAGTGCACAGTGCTTCTCAAAGTGCCTGATGGCAGTGATCTCAGCCATTTGTTTTTCCTTGTAGGTATAGCTGTACTCAGAGTCTGATTTCTATACAGTTTCTACGGAAACGGTACCGGGACGCCTACCTTACCAGGGAAGGGTCTCAGGCGTAGATCTGAACGGGGGAAATGGATAGCACTGCGCGAATCTCCATCCTTCGTATAGTATAAAAATCATGTTTCGTTTTTTCTGAGTCCTTGAACCGAAAGAGCTACGAGCCCTCGAAGGCGGGGTACAGTAGCGCACCGTCTACACCTGCCCACGTGCCCGCGCGCTTTTGTATGGGACGCGGTGAAAGGCTCTGCGGCAAGCAAAGCGGTGGCTCAGCAGGATGTGAGGCTGCTTCAAAGGTGCTAGACCAGGTGTTCGGCTCCCGTGCTATGCACAATTTTTGCATTTTTTCATAGCAGCTGCCTCCTTCACCAATTTGCTTCCTTCACATCTCCTACGCATTTATTTCACTCTAAATTGTCAAAAGGATCACATTCGTGATCAATATCCCAGATTCGTGATTAACACCCCATTGACAGCCTTCACTCGCACCTGCTGTAACCTACCGTAATCATCTGAAATTTCAAAAACGATTCGTGATCGGCACCCCTGTGAGAGGTTTGGGCGAAACATTTTTTTCAACCTTATCTCGGCCTCCGGAGTCGTGAAAGTACAATAATGCCTTTATACCTGTTCAAATCAGCTTCCTTCCTACACATCTCTTAGACATTTATTTCACTATAAATTCTCAAATAAGGGTTTACTTCAAGCTGTGCTTCAGTCACTTCCCTCACTTTTTGTATTATACAACGTTTTGTGTTTTTCAACGTGTGTTGAACGGTGACCTCACAGCAGGAACGGGTTACAGCAGGCACGGATGGCTGTCGAGGTCATGGGCTGTTGATCACGAATCTGACCCTTTGACAATTTAGAGTGAAATAAATGTGTAGGGGATGTGTAAGACGTAAGCTGACTTAAACCGCCACTAAGGCACTATTGTACTTTCACGACTTCAGGGGTCGATGAGGGGTCGGAAAACGGTATTTTCGCCCAAACAATGCCCAGGGCGTTTTGGGATGCTGATCACGAATCCGACCCTTTCGAGAATTTAGAGTGAAATAAATGTGTAGGAGATGTGTAGAAAGCAAATTGGTGAAGGAGACAGCGGTTATGAAAAAATTCAAAAACAGTGCACGGCATTCGAACATCTGGCGGAGCACCTTTGAACGAACCTCGTACCCTGCTGAGCCACCGACTCGCTTACTATAGAGCCTTTAGCCGCGTCACATACAATAGCGTGCGCATGCACGTGGGCACGTGCTGACGGCGCGCTACTGTATCCCGTCCTCGAGGGCCCGTTGCTCGTTTGTTTCAAGGACTCAGCAAAACCGAAACATGTTTTTCTACTATATGAAGAGGAGATACTCGTAGTACTATCCACTTCCCCTGTTCAGACCTACGCCTAAGACCCTTCCCTGGTTAGATTAAATCAAACCCAATCACATAATGTGATAGTAGAACAGCCTACACCGCTGTACGAGGAACCGATGGAATGCCGCTGAAGTATTTTGAACAAGCATAAAGTGAGCCATTACTCCTTTGAATGTATTTTTTCTTTGGATTTTTCCGAGTTCAAAACTTCGGCGTCAGTCAATCACTCTTTCCTGGAGCCGTTGACTGAGATTAAGTGGCTTTGAGTGCCGCTTTCTATACTGTCCTTAAAATGGAACTCTTTCAACAATGCCAGATATCAAGAAGTGATGTGATTATACCAGAGGCGGTAAAGGCTGGCCTGAATACATCCTTCATTAGAGAGTGACGCATTGCTCTTGGCTCAACGCTCTGGCCTGGCGGTATCAGCGTTGTAAAAAGCTAATGTTTAGTCGTTTTTAAGCAGGTGTGGTACGATAAAGATTCAGAAAGCACGTGAGTGATGGTCGGGTTAGTTAGCCCAATCGCGCAAGGGACGAAATATGTAGATTTCTGCAGGCGACCTACTGCATTTCATTCGTAGAGGGCAAGGCTTAACGACTTGCACCAGTTTCGCCCTAATTATAAGCTTCGAAACTTCTAACCTTCCTCACACACCCACGTGTCTCTTGTTTTCACAAACAGCGTTTTTTGCCAACTTTCTCGTTAACTTTGTGAATATTCTCTGTATTTTTTCGGAGGCTATGTGTGGAGATAGTCCTAGAACTCCGTCAGGTCCCTGCTTTTCTGAATTGAAGCTACATATTTAGCAGGCATTTGTGCTTTCCTCGACCTGTATATCTGTTTCGTACTTGCAAAACGCCACTGAGCTGTGCACATGTAATAAATGAATGAAATTCTTACATTTCTGTGCATACTATTTCCGATCTCTCTCTCTCTCTCTCTCTCTCTCTCTCTCTCTCTCTCTCTCTCTTCATTGCCTTCGGCGGGTTTGGGACGATTTCTGGGAAGAGACTATCCAACTTTCAGCTGCGTAGTGATCGTCATATGATGGTTTCTTTTTTCTCTTTTCGGGTATTTAAATTGACCTCGTAATGCAGCCGTCCTTCCCTCAACGTCATCGTTTTCCACGAGGAACCTCAACGGAGTGATCATACAGATTCTTTAAGCGACCTATTATTGTAGGGCTTTATCCGTGAAGCACCGCAGTGGTTTCTAAATTTCCTGGTGATCTCTGGGTGTGCCAAAAATTGCTAAAAATCCTTGCGCTTCATTGCGGACTAATAAGCCATACTGGCGCCTGGATGGCCTTGTGCTTAGAAGTAATCCTGCAAATGGTTTGGAGCTTCAATCATAGCTACAACATAGGATTTGACACGATTAAAGACGTTCCTCGGCTCTGCGGATAATAACGAGTGTTACGTTTTTCATACGACGAGTCACAGACTACCCTTTGAACCACTCGTCTTTTTATGCAAGTATCAAGAATATATTAGCGGAACGGACTGGCTTTAGATCACGGATTAGTCGAAACAGTTTGTGTGGAGAGGCAAGTGAGAAGTCCCTGTTGTTTCTCATGTCAGTACCGAAACATTTTTCTTTATTGCCGTGACGTATAAAATGAAGAGCATGAGCATAAAGTGAGGTTTGGAGTTTACGAAAGATAATTAATTAGAATTGAGTGTTTGAAGCAAGTTATAGCTCCGCTTCGAAACTCAGATTCCCGGTTTTTTGCGCCTGTTTTCCGATTCGTTCACGACAAAGGAATGTCGTTTGTCTTCAGGAGGTAGGTTTTTTGATTTTATGGGAACCTAATGCTAATGATTCTTGTTTTCCATAGAACGAGCATCAATTCACTTTAAGGCTTCATGATGTTGCTGTCGAATTTTTGCCTACCACTACCAAGCTTTGCACATGTTGGACCGCTTAATCCTGCGTCTAAGTGATACCTCCCATTTTCTCACTCGGTGCTCATTGTCGTGGTCAGGATGCCTGCGGCATTCTTGGTTTTATCCCTTTTTCTGCTCGTCTAGACCTCAAATAGGCATCCTTCCGACCGCTATGATTTTGTGATCGGCATAGATGAATGCAGGATTGACCTGGGTGCGAAGCGTACCTAACCTTGAATCTCGCTTTCGCGAACATCACCTCTTGCTGACAGCACCCCACGCTCCTCAATCAACTGTAGCTGCTTTGGAGTGGAGAAATACGTGTGGAGTACAAGGAGGTAATCCAGAAGCGTGGTGCGCGGGACCATTTAATGCCTCACAATTTCACTTCAAACCTTGTTCAGTCATATTACACGAAGGTATTTTGCGACAGCATCAGCGTGTTCATTATGAACCGCTTTGCATTCTGGACTGCTCTTTTTTAGTTTCCCTATTCATGTGTACACTTTTCCTGGGGCATAGTAATCTTCTCGTTTATAACCTATGAGGACGTAACTGTTAGGTAGACATAATGCAATGTGTAACCGTTATGATTATATAGAAAAGCCTTTGAATACCTAGAATTTTCTCCTTCTCTAATTACTTCTGGTTTACCAATGTATTGCTCTGTAAGCAGATCTTAAAGTCTGATACTTACTATAAGAAAGGACCTTTGAAGAAGTACATTGTCATTGATATCCTTGCCTACTTACGAATGGTCGCCATAGATGAGTGACTTCTAGGAGGAAATGGGAAGGACATTTGAAGGGCTTTTGGTAGGTGAACAATGTCATTTGTGTCCCTAAGGTAACAATAACTCCTCCCGTGCGCCTTATTGCTGTTCTGACTGCTTTCCTATAGCGCCCTTTAGTGCTCCTTTATCTTTAGCCTTACTTCAGGTGTTTTCAGCATTGTGCCTAGATCGGTCACTAATGTGGATGTACTTGAAATCGTCTTTTGTGACTGGGTTTATCCCTCGCTGCTCGGCTTTCGGTTTATTCGGTGTTGATGTAGGATGGAGAGGGAGTGAGCAATCGATTCAAGGCAACGCGCCGGCTGCGACTCTTTTGTGCCGTCGCGTTGCTATTGCCTTTCCGTTGCTTCAGCAGTTTTTTTTTCACGTAAAACGCTCCACTTCTGCTCACTTCTAAGAGTAGTCCGGGCCTTCACATAAGTGTGGTTCTTGACAAGGGGCTTTAACATCAAACGCATTGAGCTGCTGGTTCTATGAAATTCCCTCTCTCTAAGCTACGCTAGCACCTCTTTTTCATATTTTGCCGGTTTCGCACTCCATTCAGTCATCTCTCGCTGCTGTCACTTGACGCTTAATGTACTCTACGCATACTCGTATGGTGAACCTGTGGTGGGGTTAAGCTCGCTGGGCTTGGTTATCGTCCTGGTGATGTAGTCCACTTCTTTTCAATATTTATTGAGGCAGGAGATATTAAACATACACCTGAGCCAGAGCTTTGGCTCTGCTGACTATCGTTCGCTACGCTGCTATTTATGCAGAGCGAATGATAGCCGGTATCAATCGCTAGCCTTTCTTTGGTGCTTGGCGAATGATACTGGAATATGCTTTCTACCTCTATCAACCAAAATATACAACAGTGGTCACGCGGAGCGAGACACTCCGCGTGCTCCACAACATTTAACTTCGGAGTGAACATTAGCAAATTACTATCATCTACAATTGGGTGAGCGTTCCATCTTCCAATTCCATCGATTAGATCGTGTGAGGTGCTGAAGTTGGTTTTGGCGAGGATTGCTGCAGTTGGCTGTCGATAAACATTGCTGAAGTCGATTGTACAAGAGTATTGGTGACGGCGGCTGTTGATGAGCAGCCAGTGAAGAACAGCTGAACTAGAACGTGGAACCGCAACATAACTGCATAAGCGTTTTAATTGCAATATTCATGGGGCGGGATACGTCCCTTCAACTTTTAGCTTATTCTTCCAGGCATAGAAGAAAGTTATGGTGAAGTCTGCTATTGTAGCAGGCCACCTCACAGTTACCCTGCTGCGCACTCGTTGATGTACTGTGGCAGAATTTGATATGGTATAGCTTCTGCATATCCACTACCAATTTCTTGGAAGTCGCCTTTTGAAGCAATGTGCTTTTGGACGGGCTCTTCTTGGCAAGTTCGCCGGCGGCTGTTGTCAGCAAAAGACTTACTTTCTGTTTCAAAGAACAGCGATCTATTAGTCGAGCCATATTAATGGACTTGAAGGTTGCACGACTCTTCAAGGATTTCAGCCTCGAAGAACGGGACATCCTTTTGCGGCTGTCAACCATCCTTCTTCGCTCAAAAACTGTGTTAGTACGGCAGGGAACCATTGGTGTACAGGATCGAGCGTCCGGCAGTTCTGGCTGCTCTGGCTCTGAGTAGCAGAATTTTTTGCCGCTCTGTGAGCTAGTTTTTTTTTTCGTTGAAAAGCTCTGTGCTGCTATTATACTATTCATGAGCACCAACCCTACGAAACTTTCGTTCGAGAGTATTGCAGACGAGTTCTCAACGATCAACTTGGTCCCACGAAGCTTTCTTGCCAGTTTGCGCAACTGGTTTTTAGCTTCTATCATGTGAAATTCAATGGAGAGATTTATTTGGTTGGCATTAGCGATTTTCTCGAAAAACTGGGTCGCATTCTCCGTTTCAACGATCTGGCTGAGGAGGAACTTTTTGTCTATTGCCGACTTCGCCTCTTGGTGAAGTTCGTCAATTAGGCACTGCAGTATATCTCTGCTTTGTTTTATTGTCTCGACACTCCCTGAGAGCAATATTATCCTGCTGGAGTACTCTTCGTATCTTTTGTGGTCATCTCCTGAAGCAAGGACGCCATCTGCATACGAGAAAACATCTCCAGCAAGTTCTACAAGTTTGCGGGGCTCAACTCAATTGGTTTTTTATAGAAAACCAAAGACATTTTTGTCTCTTGAGCAGAGCTTTTAGCGTTTCGTAACGCTTGGTTGCAAATCTTAGCTTCTGCAGGATGAGCTACAAGAAGCTGGATTATTGGCAGTTTAGTTTTTTGTTTTGGTTATCGCCCTGGTGATGTACTCCACTTCCTTTCAATATTTATTGAGGCGGGAGGTATTAAACATACACCTGAGTCAGAGCTTTGGCTCTGCTGCATTCATATCGTTCGATACCCTGCTATTTTTGCAGAGCGAATCACATGAAAGCCGGTATCAATCGCTAGCCTTTCTTTGGTGCTTGGCGAATGATAGTGGAATATGCTTTCTACCTCTATCAACCAAAGTATACAACAGAGGTCATGCGAAGCGAGACATATGGTTGGTGTCTTGACCTTTTCATGTTTCGTTGTTTCACTTTCACTGGGTTAGTGCAAAGAAACACTGAAAGCCGACACCTGGATTTTGAGGCTGTTCTGTCTCCCTCTTCATTCGATTGGCTCTCATGGAGACTTCGGTGTCGGCTTAGAAGACGAGAGAACCGCTTTTCTTTAGTGTAGTTCTCTTATGGCTTGCATCTTAAGGTTCTGCCTGTAATGTAAAATAGTGTAGCCCAACCAACCGCGTTTTTCTTACTGTTGAACTTGTTTTTTTTTCTGCTAATGCGAGAGCGCCTTTTTATCTGTGAGAACGCGTGACTGTAAGAACTGGGTTTGGATTATGAGCTTCCTTTACTCCATTTTGTTGAATCATGAAGAGCTTGTAAGCGACATCTTTGCGTCATGTTTGGAAAATGTCCCTCTAATACATGGTGTTGACATCACGAGTCTCTCGGCTGTACCAATCATTGTGCATGCTGTCCAGTTCCGTGCTAATTGTTGATGTTTCGTTCTTATTAAGCGGCTTTGTCGTGGCTCGCCTCATAGAGTTTGGCAAACCGTTTATCCTGTGGGCGACGCAAAATTCGTGCTGTTGGCTAGAAGAGAGACATGCCATTGTTTTCATGCTGCTGCCAATAGCCCCCAACTTGAGTAAGGTATAAGAGTTGTCGTATTCAAAATGCAATTAAGAATAAGGCTAAAGGTCGTCCTTAGTCCATCCCTTGTCGATATGACCCACTCATTCTACATCTGGATCTCGTGGAGGCTTCTTGAATGTATTTGGCCTATCGAATGACTTGTGGTGGCAGGCCAGTGGTTAGTGTTTTTGTCTACCCTGGCAAGTCTGGTATGTCTATTCATCGACTGAGTGTGTACTGTACGGGTTGGCTCCCTTGATACGGCGGGTGCTTCCCGTAGGCAGATCGGCAAAGGGCTGTTGTGCGCGGTCCCCCTCTTTTCTTCCTTTGAGCTTGTAGTACTCACTGGTTTATTGGTCCCTATAGAACGGAACAGGTATTCGAAGACGACTGACGGAGGTAGCTGGGCAGACGAAAGACGGTCGAAGAACAACAACACTCACAACCTGCCACCGACGACTGACTATGAACTGAGAATGTGGGGTATTTATAGTCAAACGAAAAAGGGCGGAGCTAATTGTCGCTTCAGAATTACGAAACAGTACAGCTTTTGCGGAGTGACTATACGAACATACCATTGCAAGAGAGTGAACAATATTGATCGTAGTAGGGAGTACATGTCATGAGTAGGGATGAGGCAAAAGCGGTAACTGCATACAAGGAACAATATCGACTTGCATGGGCTGATCTCTTTACAAGAGAGAAATGCTAGATTGGCCTGGGCTGGTAACCGGGACCAAGAGAGCTCGATACAGGTTGCAGGCAACAGTAGGCTCCTCCGACTGCGCTACTGCATGTCCAAAATGCGACCATTATCAGGTTTATGTGTAGTAGGATGCTGTTCGTCTTAAAATGATGCAATATTCAGCTTTGTTTTCAACCTAAAATTAATATTTTCCTTTTAAAAAGTAGCAAGTTTCCAGACACCTTTGAAAGAAGCTCTCCGAGGGCAGCTACGAAACAGTGTACAGGACGAGATAAAGGCAGCTGGTAAAGACTCCTGTTTTTGATCAGATTTTTTGCTGGTATGATTGCAGTGCTTCTATACAGTCAGATATGACTGTTCCAGTAAATTTAGAGTCATCAAGAGGTAGTGGTGTGCTATCCGACACAAGCGGATACGGTACCACACTCTCCATGACGACTGCGTTAGAAAGGGAACCGGTGTCGAACATCACCTCAGCGGTTCCTCTCAGCACCGGCATTGCAAATGGTATCGATGTCAATGAGGTTACTCTTCGAATTTCTTGTGACATTTAACATTTTTTATTGTAAAAAGGAGTCTTACTAAGGCAGCGATTGCTAGGAGAGGTTAGCCCAATGTAAGGCATGGTCGGCAAAGACTGCATTTTGCTTACCTTCATGAACGAGGACTTCTTCGCCTGTTTTCCAATTCTTTCGAATGAAGCTAATCATTCAGGTCAATGTTGACTATTTTTCATCATTGTTTTGCCGTGTGCTGTTTTGAAGTGTCTTTTCCAAAAGGCTGTTCTGTAGAGCCCCGATTGTGAAAATTTTCATATGAAGGAATTGTTAGGGTGGGTGCAAGAGCGTTAGCCATTTTGACAGAGGTCTAGAAGATGCCGCAGGTGCTGGTTTTCGAGGTCCAAATCATACAGAGCCCTCACTGTCTTCTTTGATACAGATGCTTGTGTCGGATTTTGCCCGTTTGTTAGAGAAGCAGAAAAGGTTACTTTGTGGCGAAAACAAAATTACTGTTGACGAAATAATCTTTAAAAATAGATGAAGAAAATCGCTTCCATCATAACTGTTCGGCAGAATTTTATTTTGCTTCATGACTTATCAGAGGGAATATGAGGCATGTTCGGCGTTATTGAATCTGGAGAATATTTCTATAGCTGGTCAGCTCTAAAAAAGTTTCTTACAACGTTGATCATCAGTCAAAGAGCAGCACCATGCCCATTTGGAATTTATGCCCTACAGTTGCTTTTTCGCAACCGTTATTATGCGGTGTTTTTCTTGAGATTTGCTGTACTAGTTGTTGTTTCGTAGCTTAGAGTCGACGTGCGAAGTGCAGGGTTCATAATGAATTTAATAACATTCAGCTCTGGTTTCAACGTAGATTTCGTGTTTTTTTAGGGAGTTGGAACTGAATTAGGTCCAACAGCTCCACAAAAGAACACCAATGAAGAGAGCGTCTCAGTAATTGAAAACCAAAAGGATGAGGAGCAGGTCGCTTCACTTTCTGCGGTGAAAACTTAGTCGAGCGATATTCTTACTCTTAGCCGACAGTTCTTCAGGAGATTGCTTAAAATCGTCGTCCCATTTTTCCATTTCAGGTTTGCAAGAAGGCCGTGGACCTTCAGCTTTCGTTAGATGTGTCGCATGAGCCAGAACCTGACGCGTTTTCATGGTCAGATGAGATGGAGAGGTTGGTTTCAAGCAACTCTTCAGCCAGAAGATATGCCTCATTGACCAGTTCATGTTTGTTATAAAGGAGATGTCGGCATGTTGTGGTGAACCATCTTGTCTTACGAGGAAGGTCAAAGAGGTGACCGTGGAGTTTCATAAAGCGACCTATATAGGGTTGTAGGGCGTTGTCTGGGAAGCACGATAGTGGTTTCCAAATTTTCTGCGGACCTCTGGGTAGGTCAAAAATTGCAAAAAACTGTGGCGCTTCAGTGCGGCCTGATAACGCAAAACTGACACCTGGAATACCCTTGCCGTGCCCAGAAATGATCCTGTAAAAGGTTTGAAACTTCAATCATTGCTAGAACGTTAGATTTGGCAAATTCCTAATAGAAGCAAGAAAGCACATTCAGAGGAGGCATCCATCAGGACGCTGTCAACGATCGGATGGCCGAGTGGATAACACGGTGGACTTGCAGGAGAGCGACCAAAGGGTCGATTCCGGGTGTAGGGCCTATGCATGGGTAGCGGACTTTTTTGAATTTTTGTCAATGTAAAGTGGATTTTAGCCCAGCAGGGTGCCGTATTCGCTTTTCTAATTGATCCTTACCTCTTGCAAGATGTGGTCCGAGCTAGGTTTTGTCGATTGGAGATACGCCGCTGGCCATTAAACCCTGTTTGTCTTGTTGGGGAAGTTCTCTTTAGATGCTATACATGTATGATCCCTTTATTATGTTTTCTGCTAGTCTTGGAAGTGTGTCTCGTAGCGGCCTCGTTCGACCCCCTCTCCCTACTCTAGCGGCTGCAAGGGGAGGCATTACAGAAATGAGCACTCGTATTCTAGACACTACAAAGGCTGAAAAAATCCTTCGCCCAAACCTTGTTTAGACGGTTGTCTGGAGTGCTTATCACGAGTCTGGCATCTTTTTTGATGTAGCGGTGGAATACATTAGGATGTGGATACTGTGAAAAAACAACACACGCATCGCCGTTCTCTTCATCTAACCACACTTCGTTTCCAAGGTCACATTTTGAGCTGAAAATAGCACTCCAAAATTTAAAAGACAAAAGCCTATGTTAAATTCGTGGTCAGGCGCTGTCTACGAATCGTCGTCAACAGATTATGAGAGGAATGGTGTACTTCCCGTCCGCGGGACGGGAGCCTTACATCTCATCCTGTAATCTACCGCAACAAAAAACGGATCCCAGACTCGTGATCAGTACCCCGAATACCCGCACTCTAGGCGAACTTTGGCGAAACTTTTTCCGACCCTGCAGCCGTGAGAGTGCTTGTGCTCTCCACCCCCCCCCCCCCCCTTGTGCAATGGAACCCCAGGAATAGGGAAGAGTGGTGGGAAGGGTATTCCAGGTGGTGGCAGTTTTGCGTTATCAGGCCGCACTGAAGCGCCACAGTTTTTTGCAATTTTTGGCCTTCCCAGAGGTCCGCAGGAAATTTGGAAACCATTATCGTGCTTCCCAGACAACGCCCTACAACCCTATAGGTCGCTTTATGAAACTCCACGGTCACCTCTTTGACCTTCCTCGTTAGATCTGTCCACGTCCGACTTTCCATAAATCTTGGCATTGTTCGAACAGATATTCCGTAAGTTGCTCTCAGCTGTAGACCAAGATTGTTAAACCTCGTTAGATCTTTCTAGACCTTTTCGCTTATTCTTTGGCTTCAGTAAAGTTCCACTGCTTCCACTGCTTTTCGGCCCAAATGGACTCGGGGTGGGAGGTCGCCTTGTACCCAGTGGTTATCCGCCTTGCCTTGCTAAGAAGGCAGTACATATCCAACTACTCAGAAGTGGCCTAGCTCTGTTCTCCATCCATGCAGAACACACAAGTGCCGCATAAGATTTTTAGTTTTGTGCAACACAACGTGAAGGGCTGTCCCATGCTGACTCTTGACCAGGACCCTATTTTCGTCCGCTTATCTTGCTTTTTGATTCATCGCCTTCAGGCCCAAGATGGTAACGGAGCTGAACATTAAGGGGAATAGGTCCGTTATGCGCTGGTGTCGTGTCTAACACGAGGTTTTTGATCATCGTTGGTATGTTACAACTGTTATGGGTTGCGCGAAACGTCAAAAATTATGTGGAATAATTGCCATTTACTATTAGTGCTGCTTTTGATAGGACACGTTTTCATATTCGTTCCTGTTTTACTATTTGTCCTACGGACCTCCTAATTTGAATGCTTTCCAAAAAGGTTTTGCAGGAGCTATGTCGAATCGTGCAAGAAAGACGAGGAAGGACATCGTCAGCAAGGGGCCAATGCGGCCATTGGAAGTTCAGGTGACTACACGACAAGTGACTCCCCTGGACTTGCCAGCCAGAATTCTGAGGTCGGTAATATTGCGTCTTGCCAGCAGACTGTTACAGCTTTGCATAAACAGGATGAACTCTAGCTGTATTCTGAGGCATTTTCCGTCTGAACGACGTGTACATCTGGTCTCAATTGTTTGTTTAAGAGAGCTGGCGGAATACAAAGCAAATACCGAGCATTTCTTGGCCCGCGTCTATTCATTTATCGTCATATAATGAATGTTTATTGGGAGAACTTTGTGGAGCTGTTTGAATTTGCGTTACATATTGATCTGTGGGTTGGTGGTCGTTCAGGGTGACGCTGTGGGCAGGGGTTTTTATTTCGCATGGCGCTACGAATCAATTATAGGAATGTTTCGAAGTTAGGCTGATTAAGGATTCCATCCCTTGGGCGTCAGTGGTTTACTCTTGTACAGGAAGACTATAAAAATAGTTTTCTTCCATCTGCTGGCCACTATACTTCGTGATTCATGCGCAGCGCGCATTCAAAGTGCTCTCGCGATTAATCGAATGCCTCGCACATTTCGTACGTGTTCCTTTATCTTCTGCCGGAGAGAATGGCTGCGTGTTAGCAAGGCCTGCTCGTATATCTTTTGTCGGTGAATTGCTGTCAGATATCATACCAAAGGTACCGAAAAGTGCTGCCCTCCTTTCATTGCTTTATAGGCTTCTTCACCACGACTGTACACCATATGAGTCCAGTTCCAAATGTCTTCTAATTTATGATGAGAGGTCACTGCTTTCTGTTTCACTACGACACGTGTTTGCGAATGATTTATTGACGTTTGTCAAACCGAAAAGATAATAGTCATTGTGCGTATCTACGACCCTACACACCCGCTATGCATTTACGATAGCTGTATGGGAATTTTACGATGACCTGGATTGGAAACGTCAACAAGTGGTTTGTTGTCTGCTTTGAAGTGATTTTAACCTGCAATTGCCACCTGCTGTTCTATGCACCGAACACATTCGGAATGAAAGCCTCTAGTACTACTATATATAATCGGCTAATGTCACGTGTCCATCACGGGGAGGGGGACTGAAGCCAAGAGATGCCTACGGCACTGTGGCGTATGCCAGCCGGTTTTCTTTCAGCTTAACCATATGCGATTGCTGGCGAACTGATAACCTTGGCGGCGGATCACCCAAGTTTGCGATATATATTCTGCTGGCAACACGTCAGGGTATGGATGGAGATCAACTGCCCAGCGCCGGGAATCGGAACACGTGCCGCAGACGTCGGCCACATGCGATGCGATTCAGATGACATGCTGAAGATATCGTTCAACTTGCGTCAGGATTCAAAAGACGTGCTGCAGATGTCATCCAACATGCGTTGGGGTTGTGAAGACGTGCTGAAGGCGTCGTCCAATGTATGTAGGGATTCAGAAGACGTGCTGCAGATGTCATCCAACATGCGTTGGGGTTTCGAAGACGTGCTGAAGGCGTCGTCCAATGTACGTAGGAATTCAGAAGACGTGCTGCAGATGTCATCCAACATGCGTTGGGGTTCTGAAGACGTGCTGAAGGCGTCGTCCAATGTGCGTAGGGATTCAGAAGACGTGGTGAAGATGTCTAACTTGCGCAGGGATTACAAGTAAGGGGAACCCATAGGAAATGGACCAGTGAAGAGTCAGAAAAGGACCACTGGAGGGGGGGGGGGGGAATAAGGGGAGACCAGTATTTTCCCTAAATATTGTCCAATGTGCGTCGGGTTTCTGAAGACGCGTCATAGGAGTCGTGGCGCGTGTGTCGGGGTGCAAAAGTGTCATAGACGTCGTGGCAACGTCGTGACATGTGAGTCGTGACTCAGTGTTACATGTGAGTGCTTGACTAACTATCAGTCACGCCAGCACATAGGTAAGCAAGTATTAGCGAGGAGAGGAGGGGAAGAAGTAGGGAGGGTGATTATGGGATTCGGAGGAGTATTACTGCCGTCGGACAGTAAACGTTGTCGACCTGTCGATCAGTACCGATCAATTTTAATTATTTTTCTGCAGATTAAGCACTTTGGATTGGGACTCTCATGATTTGTTTGTCGCCACGTAGAGAAAGGGCATTTCTGGGAATAAATCGCGTGCATACGATTGAGGGTGGATGGGCTTCATAGGAACAGTGAAGATTCTCCCACCATATCAGGTTGCATTAATCTATATAATAAAACTATTTTACTGTAATACAAGTAAGAAAGCCTAGAGAAGAATGGAGGAGGAGTGGGGATATTCTGTTCTCAGGGTTTGGAGGCGAAGCCCCCAACCAGACGTTTGGCGGCCGGTAGGCCGCTGAACGTCTGGTTGAGCTAGATAATGTAAACACCGAACTGAGGACTGCCACCGGCATCAGTGTCACTTTGGTTACTTGGTCATAAAATTATGATCAGCAATGCGAGAATATTGCGAGGAGTATTTATTGTTGGATTCAAATGAAAGAATATCAGCATAGAAATGGGGTTTCATTGGTTCCCTTTCCTTGGATTCCCATCCTCTTATTAACTGACTGCATCTCATAGATTTTTCTATTCGAACGGTCAACATTGATGAATTCGAAAAATGTGTGAACTTTCAAGTATTAGACAATAGTGGAGTGCGTTTGAACGTGAATAGGGACCTGCTCCTAGTTCGTAACGGAACGACGACCACGCTTAGGGACTGCGAACAGGCGGTACGTCATTATACAGCGGGAACTCTTCGAAAAAATTCTCGGACTCTGAATTTTTAGCGCTTCCTTCTTGGTTAGAATTGTTTCCTGGGCTTCGAAGCAAACACCCTATATTTTTACCGTGTATGTGGGTCGTAATAATTTGAACAGCTGGAATCCTGCAAACACTACGGATTGTGTTTAATTGGAATAATTATCTGGAAGAACTTGGAAAAGCGCGTGCTCACCATTTACGTAAACAGTACCACTCCCTGTATATCAGAATTTAGTTGTTTAAGAACGCCTTCTGGATAATATAAGGTTGTAAGGAAAGTTCTAGCAGTTTTTCCACGTTATTTTTAAAAAGCCACAACTCAGCTCAAAGAGCACCGTTTTATTCAAACACAATCATCAAAATAAGCACCATTAGAATCAATACAATTCTGCCAACGTGATGCTGGATTAGATATGCCATTTTCATAAAAATCTGACGATCTTGACTGTTTAAACTCTAGGAGCATAGATTCTACATCACGTTGGTTTTCAAACAATGTATCTTTAAAAAAACTATCCAGATGTTTGAAAAAGTGAAGTCAGTTAGCGCTAGGCCTGGCGAATATGGCGGGTGAGAGAGAGTTCCGACCTGCAGTTCGATCAATTTCTGGAGGACCATCCGCGAAACATGCGGTCGTGCATTGTCATGCACAAGTAGCACGCCGTGTCGATTCACCAGTGGAGGCTGCTCTTTCTTCAATTTTGGAAACATTTCTACCAGCGAAAAACGGTTTGCTCCGAGGCGGTACCTTCTCCCCATGCAGTGTGTACATTCACAACTGTTTCCATTACCGTCCGACCAAGTTTGGATTCGTGAAGTAGAACAGTTCGGAAAGCCGTCTGCACATAAACATGAAAAACACTTCAGCAAGAAGAAGAGCTATTTCCTCACCTGAGAAGCACAACTTATCGATTAGTTGACCAGCCGTTCAAATTTAGTGCAAGCTGATGCCAAAGAGGCGCGAAAACTGCCAGAACTTTCTTTACAACTAATACGTTGAATTAACCAGGCAAATACAGGGTATCTCAAAAAATGTATACACTGTTTGAAAGATGATAGTTTCGCTCACAGTAAAAGTACTGAAGAAGTTGAGAGCTCATATGAAAGCTTAAGAAAATAGAAATTTTCTGACATATGAGCGGTATGGAATGCGCCATGCACTCGTCTGAAATTTTGCGTTTTACACTCGACTGATTGTGTTTCAGAATACTTCTTATAATTTCTTCCCAAAGTGGCCGTATCGGTTTATTTGTGCTTCTTTAAAGATTTAAAGCCTAGAAACACACTACGGCTTGCAAAAATTGCAGGGTATCCTAAAAATGCAGGTACTGTTTGGATCGTTCTAACATTGCTGGTAGAGGAGCTTTTGAGGATGTTTAAGGTCAGTGTAATGAGATTTCTGCGACGTGTAAATAGTCAAGACTGCACCATGCACCCACCTAAACTTGCATTCCAGACTCGACTGATTGTGCATGGGCTGACTGCTTGTTACAATCTTGTTACTGCTTGGCCTGATTAACTTGTGGTGTGCTTCCTTTAAAGTTTAGACCTTGATAATCACGTGAAAGACACGTGACATTCTAGTCTACTGGTTGCACAATTTAAATGTAAGCAGGAGCCCCATTTCCAAAACTGACGAAGAAACATTCAAGCGATATAGCGATCTGATATTCCACTGTTCCTTATCAAAAGTGTTGCTCATATCATTGCTGGTCCACTTGAACATCTTCTAGACTTGATTTTCATGAGGGCCGAGGTACCTGGCAGGTGGAGACATTTTTTTGTTACACCAGTTCCTAAAAAGCCCCCTCTTACCGCGCCTTCGAATGTCAGACCGGCCAGCATCACCTCACTGTTTGCACTCCTTTTTGAAAAAATATTGAAGAAACGGATTGTTGCACATCTGGAAGATCATGGAATCATGTCCCCGAAGCAACACGGGTTCCAAAGGTAGAAGTCAGCAGTGACTGCAGTGCTGGAGAACCTAAATAAGTGGACCTCTGCTTCCTATCAAGGGAATCAAGTGGTCAAGTGATGCCATTTACTTCGATTTTTCTAAGGCTTTTGATAGAGTACCGCACACCTTGCTGATTAATAAACTTGTTATGATTGTGCTCCACCCACGAATTGTCGCTTGGGTTGTCGCTTTCTTGAAGGATCGTACGTTCTCAACCAGTGGGTAAGCCGCACTCTAACCCTAGAGCTGGCTGTAGTAGAGTTCCGCAAGCCGGGGTTCTATCCCCTATCTTGTTTAACATATACACTCACGAGATTGCTCAGTTATTAAGTGCCAACGGAGTCGAATTTAGTACGTTTGCGAACGATATCAAAGTCTATCGGACCATTGACTCAGTGAATGATTCCGCAGCATTGCAAAACTCAATTGATGCCTTGCACTCGTGGTCACTTGAATGGCAACTGCCTCTTTCCAAGGAGAAAACGAAAGTACCAGAGAGTGGTAACCCTAATCGCTCCTATAGCATTGCTGGATCTCCAATTGATAGTGTGGACGAAATCGCGGACTTAGGCTTCGTGATTACCAAGAGTCTCAGCTTTGGCAACACTGTGAGGTGATTGCAAACAAAGGAATAGCACTGGTTTCCAGACTGTTCAGGGCACTCTCAACGCGTAATCCTAAGGTTTTGCTCTGGGCATATAAGACCTATGTCAGACCAGTATTGGAATACGGCACTCAAGTTTTCTCACCTTTTAAACGTAAAAGTGGTGACCTACTGGAAAAGGTGCAGAACAGTTTCACTAGGAAGTTGATGGTTAGAATGCTTGGCTTTATTTACCATTAGATCCGTCTAGTGCTGAAAGAAGCAACACTTCGGTAATTCTGTTTGGTAAGTGTGGGATCAAGCCGGAAGAGTTCCCACAGGTGATGGCCCCTTCAGACACCAGGCGCGGGCCCATCAAGCTCCAGGTTAAGACGGTAAGCTCAACTGCAGGCGGTACTTTTTGGTTAACAGAACAATTGGCCCATTTGAGACCCTACTAAAAAATGACCACGGCGGGTTACGCTATACTACCTTCAAAAAACTGGTTTATAAGCTTATTCCGTGAGGTCGTGCGCGTTTCTTACTTTCTCCAGTCTTTAGCTTATTCTTAGATTTCTCTTTGTTGTACTATTTTGCGATGCTGTTGTAACGTGTTTGGTTGTTGTTCTACTTTGGAGTTGTTTCGTACATAAGTTACACTTATGTAATAAGCATACACACATTAAAGATGAATGAACAGGTTTATCGGGTCGACGAAAAACGTTAAAAGAGGCACAGCACTGGTTAATCTGGCCAAGTAGTAATAATATTGTAACAAGCATTCAGCCCATGCACAATCAATCGAGTCTGAAATACAAGGTTTCAGGCGAGAATGGCGCAGTCTTGACTATTTACACGTCGCAGAAATCTCATTACCCTGTGCTTTCATATTATTCTCAAACATCCGCCAAAGCTTCACTACCAGCAATGCTTGAACCTTTCAAACAGTACCTGCATTTTTAGGATACTGCATTTTTTGCAAGCCTTAGTCTGTTTTTATGTTATAAACCTTAAAAGAAGCTCAAATCAATCGATACGGCCACTTTGTGAAGAAATTATAACAAGTATTCAAGCGAAGCACAATAAATCGAGTGTAAAACACAAAATCTCAGACGAGTGCATGACGCATTTCGTGCCGCTCATATGTCACAAAATTTCTACTTTCTTAAGCTTTCACACAACCTCTTAACTTCTTAAGTACCTTTAAAGTGAGGAAAGTTATTACCTTTCAAATAGTGTATGCATTTTTTGAGACACCCTGTATATAAATTGCGAGTTTTTCCGCTCTTCAGAGATGGGAAATTAAGACGCTTCAACGCGCCGGTTTCATCCGTCGCTGACAACTAAGAAATGGAACGAATACAGCGACGGCGCTCGAGTATAAGCGGATTTTGCGGTGATCGTTCGGTTATAATCGATTTTGCTGTTTTGTACGGGCGACCGGACGCTCCCGGCGCGGGCTATGAACAGGCGCTGGGCATTAATTCGAGTTATCCTTGGCAAGGGCGCGTGTAGCGCAGTCGGAGGAGGCGCGACTGTCGCGTGCACCCGATACCAGGTTCCTGGTTCGGATTTCCCGCCCAGGCCAACCAAGCCTTCCATCCCTCCGGGGTCGGTGAATTGATACCAGACTTGTCTGGGAAGGATAAAGCGCTGACTTGTTCATCGGCTGGCCACCGCAAGTCATTGTATGGCCAAATACGCATTCATGTCGCCTCCACGACATCCCGTAGAAATAGAATGCGCTGGCGCGTCCCAGAAGGGATTGAGTAACGCCGTCCTTTATCCTTTATCCTTATCCTTGGCTTGTCCAGCGCCTGGCTCGTGTGAGAGACTCATGCATTTCTGCCAAGGCAGCGAGAGTTGTTTAGCACCTCGTTCGAGGAACCGTGCATGGGTTTTCCCTAAATCTGGGCACGTTAGCTGGAAAATTCGTGCAAATATTTTGGAACAAATACCATGTGGGGCTGTGGTAGCATAGTCGTGGGAAGCACCGACAGTCGCGTGCACTCGGAATCGAAGGTTTTTGTTTCGGCACACCCAGGCCATCCAAGATATCCATCCATTTGTGGTCGACGAGTTAGTACCGGACTTGTCGGGGATGGATGAAACACCGACTTTTCTATCAGCTGACCACCGCAGCTTATTTTTAGGCCATATACGCATTCAAATTGCCTCCAAAATATCCAGTAGAAGTAGGATACGTGATGCCGACGAAGGAAGCGGTTAAAACCGACTTTTATCCTTTTGCCATGTAGATTCCATAAAGGATGGAGGTATAAGAGTAAGCGTCAGGCAATCCCTGTTTGGGTCGGTCACGCATTTTTTCCCCTAGATATCAGAGGAAGTTAAGACACCAGTTTCGCCTACGACGAACTGCTGTGTGATCTGATGGAGTGGTCATTGCTTTATTCTTCCCAGACACGCATGATTTCACCTTTCATTTTTAATTCACCGACCCTGGTGGGACGAACGGCTTGGTTGGCCCGGTCATGATCAGAGCCCACAGTATATATGCGGTGTCACGAGAGGTCAGACCTCCGGCCGACTCCGTCTCCGTCTACGGCAGCATCGGTGGATTTGCTGCTAAAGGGGTTTTCTGATGATGCTATGGTCTGAGGACCCGTCGTCATTCGCTTCTCGTCTTCGTTGTGTCTTGAATTGGTTAGGCTAAGTGAAAATTGTTCCGGGTAAGTGATGATCAACGTAATTTGGGTCTCCGTCTATTAAGTATTATGGCGAGGCCAATTTCTCAACAAAAAGGATGTATGGAGGTGTCAGACGTGCCCTAAATTGCTGGTGAAAGTGCTAGGGCATCATGGAAGGGAATTCATGTAGACGAAGACGGGAAAAGCCAAAGCCTGTAAATGTTCAATTTCCTCTGATCCCTTCCCCTCTTTCTCATTACCTGCATGTGGATATTGCGTGCAACGCACGCCTTTCGTTGCTGACGGAGTATCACCAGTCACGATACTGCGCAGTTTTAATCGCTAGGAAACGTGTGCAGAAAAAATCTAGAGAACCTAGTCATCCCTGTCAGCGGCGCCTTCACGTCTTGTTTTCTTGGTAGAGTTGGGATGGGGTGTCGTCGGTCGGTTCTGTCATAATATTGGCGATTCTAATCGGCGCGACGATGTTGCAGTGCTGCGCACTTATCACGGTCATGATCGAGTGCGCGTGGCGGGATACGGCCTTTCCGTGAGGACCTGTTTAGCGATGGTTCAGCGCTGACATTTAAAACACCGAGGGGTCTTCGTAGCTCGGTACGCTAACTTGCTTTGTACCTCTCATTTTCGGGCATGTTGGCAGGAATCTGTAACACTTTTGGGAACAGCGTCGCACAGTGTTCGGTATCACTAAGGTTTTCTTCCAGAATGAGGTCCACATTTCTTTAGTATATCTTGTAGTAAAAGCACTATGGTGTTGAAGCTAATTAAAAATGCAGAAGCTTATACAATTAGGAGAACGGTTTTCCTGCTTGTGAACAAAATGCACCGGTCCGAGCCCAGGTACATACGTAAAAGCACATTGTCGTCAAGGTATTGGGAGCTCCGTGTCATGTGAACTTGCGAACACCAAGGACACGTGTGCGACCAATGTCACATCTCCGCTTAGGGCATGTGATGTCAACAGACACCGCAATGTAGGCGTTTGCTCATCGCTGACCCGTGTTGTTATCAGGATCACGAATGTCACAAAAGTGGGCGGTCCCTTCATTGGGTTTTCCCTTTTTGTTCCTGGTAGTAAAACCTCGAGGCTCCGCACGGGTTAGCATTTAATTTCACGATGCTGAGGTTATAAATCTGCTTCTCTCACCTTCCATTCTCCTTATGGGGAGAGAATGCCGGCGGCTTAAGGACGCTAGGCACACGGTTGTGGAAGTGATTAGCTCACCTGAGGACTGGATACGAGACGCTCCAAACCTCTAGATAATGCGGATTGTTTGGCTGCACGAGGTCGTCTAGCCCTCGAGTACTTTTTAAAAGTATGTTTAGGTGTGCATTGCGCAACTTGAAAAAAAAAAACACTTCAGAGAGTGTCCGAAACCTCACGCACAATCAAAGGCACCCAGTAGTGTGCACATCACTTTCCCCTCCCGCTGTCTTGGAGTACGAATTTCCTAATACATTCGTACCAATCTTCCAAACTACGCACTTCGCGGGTAGTCCAGCTTCTGCACCATTGCCGGCTTTCTGCTGCTATGGGCAGCCCTATGGAGTTGCACGATTTCACTCTCATATCCGAAGTCCCAATGTATTCCTAATAATGCTAAAGGCCGCTATTAGCCAATGTCTTTCCTAGACGCGCCACGCGTTATGCTTTACTTAACGCTCGCTTCTTTGCTGGTTAAGATGATCTGAGTGCATATTTGGCCTATACGCTTGGCTGGAATTTAGTGTGTGGTCCACCAGCGAACAAGACAGTGTGTTGTGGTTCCAAGAAAAGCCTGGTTCCAAAGCCTTCCGAAGGGATTTCAGGTCTTGTTTGTCCTCATGGTGGACGAATCTCCTCTATATTTATAGAAGTAGCTGAACAACAATGACAAGCATGTGTTATGGCATACATGGCTGACAAGTTGCATAAAAATCATTCTCTCCAGCTAGAATCTCCAGCGTTTCGCGCCCTGCCCTGTGCATCGATTTAGCAGGCAATAAGCAAGGGCTTATCAATGATTCGGGATGGTGAATCGACATGTTCGACGTGAGGAATCTGCTCTATCTAGTGCTGTAGTGGGATTCCGCCGGTTTTATTCAGTTTTTAGGGCCTCATGGAGGCCTCCGCCCAGTATAAGTGGAGTTCCACACTCCCCTTATAGCGAGCCTGAAACTCGAACTGCTATGCATCCCCCTCATTTTTCGGAAATGCAGCGTATTTGTAGTACGCTTCATCATAGCCGATGTCGTGCCGTAGTCTGTTTCAATAGCGTGTAATTCTGTTGACATTGCGATGAGAAACAGCTGAACAGATCCACGTGTACGCATATATTTATGTTTTTCATTGACACGGATTTCGCAGATAAAATGGCTTCTGTGAACCTGTTCGTGGTTCATACGGACCAATGAAAAAGAAGGGGAAAATAAGATTTCATTCCGCCGGTAGAGCGTGTAGCAGGATCCCAACTGTGCGGCGGCGGATTGCTGGTCTTGCTTTTGGTACACGAAGCGCCGAGTGAAATCAGAACTCCATTAGAAACGTGTCTTTTCGAAAGGGATACCCGGCTCTTTCTCGATATTGATCTTGTTTCTCATCTATAAGAATGGACGTCTATCGATCGATATTGATCAGGGTCGATATATTGGTTTCATGCGCATTGCGCAGACAGATACGACTTCGGTCATTTATTTGGACGGGAAAGTGCACCACAGCCAATGCTGACTGCGGACACCAATACGCTGTGGACTCGACGGTGTGTGGTGTTGCGCCGCGGGAATGATCGGTATATGGCAGAGATGAAACGGAAAGCTGCGTTCTGCACCACGTGGACTCCGCTAGGAAGTTGCCGTTACCCTTATCGCTGCACTTGCTCACCCGTGGGTCATGCGGTCTGTCACCAGTGACCCCTGCTATCGTTGAAGCAGCCTCGCGCTTCTCTCTGGAGACTTGCTCCTCGGTCGTCGCTGACTGCTCGAGGAAGTGTGAGACGGAACGGCGGACAGCCGAGAGTGCACCCGCAGTCGGCGCTTCCTCGCGCAGGCCCGCTCCGCCGACCGGCCAGACCGCTGGTAGGATGCCAGGCGGCGCTTGGCTCGCTGCCCCGACATGCGCCGCCGTTGCCCGCCGGTTATCAATGTCATGGGTGGCCCGCCAGCGCCGCAGTACGTGCATCGATCGATCGAAGCCGTGGAGTGAGGTGTTGCTGCTGCGCACCTCGTGCCCTCGTGGCGCGAGCCCACGTGCAGTTCTCCCGACGACGGCGACCAGGCGTCCGGTCGCTGCTTCCGCAGCTCGTGGTGCCCGGCCCGTCGGTGCGCGTTGTCGGCGTGGTCTCAGCCGCGGGAGACCCCGCCGGTGGCGGTCTGCCGGGCCGCCGCTGACCCCTCTGGTGATCTCCGATCCGTTTTTCCGCTGATACGGTCCGCCTCCTGACTGCGGTCCCCATGTCGGTGCACTCTGTTGTGGAGCTCTGCGCGCCCCTCGCCTCTCCCGCTCGCAGCGCTCCTTCGAGCGGATTCCGCCTACTTCCCGCTGTCTGCCGCGCTCTCTCCAAGGGCACTCCGTCGTCGGCGCACCCGCTTCCACGTGCATCCCGTACGAGGCCGCGCCCCCGACGTGGCACCGTCACTGTCTGAAGACTTTCTCTTCGTAGGGTGGCGAAGTTCACACCCAACCGACCTCACGGGCGCGTAGCAGAGATGTTCGTGCACCCCATGCTCCCCCCGGTTGCGTTCATCCCGACCCACATCCCACCGCCGCAGGCCGCTCCGCCGTCTTCGCCGTCGTCACTGCCCAGGCACCTTCTTCTGCCGCCTATTCCGCCACCGTTCCCGTTTCCATTTTATATTCGTCCCCCATCACATATCGGCCACAGTACAGGAGCTCCACGAGCCATGTCGCCAGTGCCACTCACCCTTCCTCTGACTATCACTTCACTCAACTCGGCGAACAATCAGCGACGAAGAAGTAGCGACTCATCGGGGCAGTCAGTCAGCTGTGCTGCGAGTACGTCTTCAGCATCCAACTGTGAAGCGGTGAGCGATTCTTATGTGCTATCACTTGCGACTGTTTCTGCTTGGGGCGAACCTTCCTATTAAAAAAGGGAGATTCGTTTTCTTGCACGCAATCGTTGCGAGTGCCCTCTTCACACCGTTTGTTTCCTTTCCACAGCCTTTATTTCATGACGTTTAAGCTGGCGTCAAAGCCGAGTTTCTTCAGTCTAGGCACGCACTCTCAATGTTCCATACTTTCCTGGAAGTGAATGTTGTTCTCCAGCATCTGAATATTGTCTACTCCTTCTAGAGACCATAATGCAATCCAAATCCTTGGGAGGAATTTGGCCAATCTGGGAGGAATTCTTGGGATGAATTTGGGAGAGCTAAAGCTCTTCATCATTCGTGATTAGGGTTGCACCGACCCCGTTTGGTTGAAGAACCTTGTCAAACAGCACGGAAGTGCCTATCGAATCAACGAAGGTAGTGGATTTGAGAGGCAGTTGCACTGCAAACTTGGAGCGGTTATGCTGTTTTGTGGTTGTAAACATTTCGTTATGCATTAAAAGAAAACCAGTGGTGCTCTAGCGCCTCTTGGTTCTGCGAATCGGCGTCGATGGAAGTGCAACAGTTCCGCTGAACTGCAAGCATAGAAGTAAGTGGGTGACTTAGTCCAGTGCCGTGTTTCATAAGACCGAGATAGCCTGAGACAATCTACCAGAACTCCCGGATGAACCACGGTGCTATTTTGGGTCCCCTTTGCGCACGAGTAAAGCGAACTTTTCGTCCCGGTGGGGTCAGTGGTGTAATGCAAATTGCTTGAGAGCTCCGAACTGTGTCGCAAAACATGTAAGCTCGTTCTGAAGCCATCAGTAAAAGTCTTGGGGAAGTTTAATTTGCGCCAAGCATTGGACAATATTTCGAACTTTAGCGTCGGTTGATTGCGCATGGGTTGAATGTTTGCTATACGTCCGTCGTGAAGTTGACGACGAAAGAGTGATTGGCGGAGGTCATCTTGCCTCTTTACAAGATATATATATATATATATATATCCAAGATGGTTAGAAGAAGTTTTTGTTCAGGGAAAATTTGGTATGGCTTTCTTCGAAATTTTTTATTTCAGCTGCCCGAATGATTGTAATAATTTTTTGACATTTTTATTTTTGAGAAAAAATAATAAATAAACATTTTGTTTGTTTCAAAGCATAATAAGGCAGCGATCATTTAGTTCACTAAAAGAAGAGATAGCCCCATGCAATTCGCGATTTTTATTTGTCTGATAGTGCAAATGCTGCTTACATGCAGCATCAAACATCAAACTGAGGATATGTTTGTTCATTAGAATTGTTGGTGCAGCCCGGGGGGGGGGGGGGCACCTGGCCCGCTGCAGCCTTTTCATGCCTTTATAACTAAACTTTTTCAATATTCCGGCGACGAGGGCCGCTGTTCTCACGGGAGGGCATCGGGTAAGCACTTTTATATGTTATGTTGTGTGAGTTTATCTTCAAACACTACATATTTACAAGTGACTATGGAGTACCCCCCCCCCCCCCCCCCGCCCCGCCCAGCCTTGGGATTGCACCCAATTGTTTTGTTGTATCATTTACAGATGCGAAACTCCATGCAAACAAAAATTTTGCTATCAGTCGAATTGAAAATCGCGACGTCTTGAACGACGGCGTGGAGCAACCTCTTCCAATACTACAAAAATGACAGCCTTTTCTGTTTTTCAGAACAAGCTTCAAACCATTATTTTTCTCAAAAATTGAGAAAATAAAACATCAATATGTTCAATTGTTGGCTAGATGAGCTAAGGCTTCAAAAGTCGTACTAAAATTTTCTTTGAACGAAAAATTGTTCTTTCTTGGAAGGTCTAGTTTAATGTAAAAGGAGCTCGTTTTGATTTGGAGAATGTTCAGCTTTATTTACAAGAGGGTCCAATTTGACGTAAAAATGATATTATACACCACTTTCAACTGAAACTGGACACTTTCACGTCAAAGTGGAGCAAGCCTAACGCGTTTGAAATCAAACTGAATATCTTCCAAATCAAATCGAGCTCTTTTCACATTAAGCTAGAGGCCCCAGAAAGTAAATGTTCCAAGAAATTTGTATGACTTTCTTCAATTTTTTTTCAAATTTCGTCAATTCCAAAAAGTGAACAAGCTGTTTGAAATTTTATGTTTTATACTTTTTTAAGGAAAAATGAAATGTGTTTTTCAAGGCGCAAGAAGACGGAAATAATTCATCTTATCAAAGCAGGACGTCGTGCCATGCACCTGCCTGGACCGTCGCGACCTTATTGGGTTCAATATCAATCGAAGACTGCAGACGTAAACGGCACAACAACACAACAGTCATAAGAGACAATACAGAGCCATTCTCGTCTGTTTTACGTAAGCAGCAATTATACTATCATTCAAATAAAAATCGCGACGATCTGATCGAGCGCGTGGCGCAGTCTCATCCTTTAATACATGATAAACGATTAAATGATTGCCGCATTCCTTTGTTACTTTTTTAAAACTTATTTTTATTCGTTTCAGTTTTTTGTTTGGTTCATTTTCAGTTCCTTTTTTCCGATAATCATTTAAAACGTTATTTTTCTTTAAAGAATGAAATGTTATGAAATTTCAAACAGCGTGTTCACTTATTTGAGCGCATGAATTGAAAAAATAAATAAAAATTATTCTAGATCTCCGTTGAACAAAAAAATTGTAGCCGTCTCGACTTCTAGTTCCTAAATGTGAAGAAAACTCTGCGATTTGCAAGATGTTGATTTTGATTTCAAAGGGGGTTTGCTTACAAGAGTGTCCACTTTGACGTGAAAAATGGTGAAAATATATTGTCGAAGGTGTACTTTTAAATAAAAATTAATCATTTAATAAAACATAAATATAGCATAATTAAATAAGAGCGCTGAGCGGAGAAGTGAACGTTCTTGTCAGTAAAGCCCCCAGCCCTATTCTAATATTTAGTACTAGGGTGAAGAAGAAGGGAAAGGTTCTTAATGGCATGTGGACCCAAACGCTCAGCAAGGAACTCGAGGAAATGGTTCATCTAACGCACCAATCTCAATACTGACTACGCATTTGAGCTCCTTGCCTGACTCAGTCTGTAGAATAGAGAGCAAGCAACGCGTTTCCTTTTACGCGCACGGGTCAACAATTGAATGACTAACCAGGAGAATAGAAATGTTACGCGTTATGGTATATCAGAGTTGCGCCATGTGCTCTGTTGAGATGCTACTTGCCGTTCACATCATGACCATTATTCGGGGTCTTCATTTCCGAGGTTCGGAGGTGGAGAAGGCAGTCCTCTCTACCGTTTACTAGGATCGACCGAATCGGGAAATGTGAGTCACAGAGTGGACGTAACGTCCACGAAGCATGGAAATGCCTACTGGGAAAAGCCGTTGATGTATTCGGAAATGTTGCTAGTTGTACTATCCAAAGCTGAGCTAAATCTTGAGTGTATCGCATCAGTCTCGTGGTTTCGCAGCTTGCGCTTGTTTTGTGTAGGGAACGACCTTGCTACTTCTGCAGTTGAGGTGGTTGGGTTTACATATGGGAGTACTGACATTGATCTGGTAGACCCTCTCCGTGGATCATGCCAGTTCCATCGCTCTTTGTTCAGTGACATCTTGCGCCGTACTTGCCCAATGCTCACTTCATACTTACGATTTTGTTGGCGGTAAATGTCCCATTGATATGTCGAGATTTTTGTTGGTCATTTGATATAGAATGCTGGGACTCGAAAAGATGACTGAAAAGACTCGAGAAGAAAAGAAAAGAAAAGAAAAGACGCCTTCGTACCTTCACCAGTAGCAATAAATAGTAGAGGGACATTGCTGCTACTATACGATAAAGGTAATGTATACATAGGGGAGGTTGGCATAAGTGTAAGAGAGGTAACAATGATGATCATCACCATCATCATCTAAATCATCCAGCGGGAGGATGTAGCTCGAGTGTAGCTGGTTCCGGAGCCGTTCTGTTTCTCTGGCTACGTTTGCTTTTCAGAAGTTATGCACGTTTTATGAAGTGAACTGCTGGGTTCTATTCGTGTTGTTGTTGAATCATGTGTGTGGGGGAGGGAGGGAGAGAGAAACAGCAAAAATCTGAAAAGATGAAAAGGATAAGAGAGAGAGAAACAGCAAAAATCTGAAGAGAATAAAAAGGATAATCTATCAATACTGCTGTGCCAAACGAGGTTAGGTGGATCAGTTTTATTGAGCGGCCTAACGTTTCGACCTGTTCGTCGTCTTCAGAGGCCCGCTGATCCACCGTTAAAGCGGTAGCGACGTCGCTCCGCTTTAACGGTGGATCAGCGGGCCTCTGAAGACGACGAACAGGTCGAAACGTTAGGCCGCTCAATAAAACTGATCCACCTAACCTCGTTTGGCACAGCAGTATTGATAGACTAAGGAAAAATGCCGAGGTTTTACGAAGAGAGAACTTGGAGAAAAAGGATAATGTTCCTAGTCGGGGCCTCGCCACTGAGTAGTGGCTGCTCATCTCTTAGATTGTGCTGTATCTTTAAGTCGGCTGCTGCCGTCGTGAGCGCTGATTCATTGTTCTTGCTAATCAGTTACTTATATGCAGTTTTCAATGCTAGGTCCAGAATGGCCTATTGTGCTGTGTGCTCTGTCGCTTCTGGAGCGATCGCTTCTACGCTTTCAGCGCTGCGAAACGTAGTCCAAGAAACGTGTAGATCCGTGGTGAATAAAAGGGCAAGGGACAGGAAAACGGAGACGGAAACTTTTGTGGTGGTCAACAACAAATGACAATGCAAGAGATGAAGCAAGGAAGGAATAGGGCGGCGAGGGAGCCGTGCAGGCATCCTTTTTGTGCAACGTAGAAAGCGGCACGAGTTAGCCTGTTGCAGTAGGATTAGTAGAGTTACCGACATTCGAATTGGTTCTAAGAACACTAAGCGAACACAACAATCGAGGTTTCTGCTAGGCATCTAAAACCTTACTATGCTGTTCTGTGGCATTGCTCAGGCGTTGCATTTAGGTTTCATCACAAGACTCAGGACGCGCAACGGGAGGCTTGGCGTCTTCTTTGTCTCCCATGGATGAGGCTGGGGACGTCTTGCCAATGTACGAGTTTGAAATCCCCAACACGCTCGTTGGCTTGGTAATCGGCATTAAAGGCAAGACTATAAAGGTATGTGAGGCATCAACCATCTGGTTTATTCATCAGTCTGATATTCGTAACGAACCTTCCACAAGTAATATTGTTTCCAGGAACTCAGTTCAAGAACTGACGTACGGATGCTCATACGGCAACATCACACGCCAGAAAAAGTCGACACACATCAAATATGCCAGGTTTGCCTTGAACTTTTCGTGTGTTTCGATTTACTAGGAGGAGTGAAGTGACACAAGGCGGCGCAAGAATTGAAAGCGAAATAATTCTGCGAGAGGCCTAGTAGCCATGTTTCTTCGCCAACTTCTCATTTGAGCTCCTGATAGCGCAGTCGGAGGAGAAGCAGGCTGTCCCGTGCAACCGACCCCATGTTCATGGTTCGGATCTTACCCAGGTCATCCAAGCCATGCTTGGCGCATCTAAAAAGGGATTGAGTAACGCCGCCCTTTATCCTTTTACCAGCGATGGTCGCCGGCGCCGACGCTGGAGTGCGGGCCACGCCAGCATCGGCTCTGCGGACCACGTCGGGCTAACCGGCTCCACGGCCGCGCCAGGTTAGCCGGTGTCGGCTACGTGGGAACAGGGGTGCACACAAAATTCTGTGCGTTAGATTTTTTAACGAATTTTTTTGACGGAAAATTTTCGTTAAAAAGAACATTTAGATGCAAACCCTTCTTTTAAGGGAGAAAATCAAGGAAAACCTTATAGAAGTTCAAGGAATGGAGTGTAACTTTGCAATGTAAAATAGCAGTTCATGATCATCAAGCGCATAAAAATAAATAAGCCTTCAGTATCAAATTACCTACAGGGTGTGGAATAAGAGAGTATGGAATTATCATTCAGGATGATCACCGACAAGGCATCTTAAAATGTGCGATCAGGCAAAACCCGGAGTCCCCCTTTTATTGTTCTTTGCGAAACCGTTTCGAGTGAATGTTCTGTGAGCATATACAATCTCGATGCCGGCATCCCCCCATTAATTACAGAAATGATTTAATAAAGATACAATTAAAAGCCTATCAGTGGAGTGTGATCACGTTGTCGAACGCACGATTTTCGGTGCCTGGTGTGTAGTAGCAATACATTTTTTTTGCAACGTCGAGACCGTGAGACGACAGCGTTTCATACGAGCCTGCACTGCCGAAAAGGTGTGATACGTCGTCAACGTATTAACGTTCAGAAAAAGTAGCTTCCCTAATTTTTGTTAATAGCGTTTTCTTAAATCGTTTAAAATATGTCCAACGAGCGAAAACATTATTTTTGTCAGGACTGTTCCAGGTGGCGGGCAAAATTATTCTGTGATAAACAACGCCAGGTGACGATAGGCATATCTTACGAGGAGGTTAGACCAGTATCTTTGTGGGTTCGTCGGCGTGCTTGTGGCCCGGCGAAGGAACTTCTAGGTCCAAAATGCACCAAAGGTTAAAAGGATAAAGGGCGGCACTACTCAATCACTATCCCCGCCACACACTCTACTTTTACGAGATGTGGAGGTGGATTGAATGCGTATTTGGGCGTACAATGACTTGCGGTGACCAACCGATGAACAAGAGACAAGTCTGGTACCAATTCGCCCCGGAAGAATGGAAGGCTTTGTTGGCCTGAGCGGGAAATCCGAACCAGGAACCTGGGTATCGGGGCACGCGACGGCCGGCATCACCTCAAACTGCGCTACACGCGCCCCCGAAATGCATTTTTTTTAAATTCAAAACATTCATGAAAACATTAAAATATTCTTGCTGATTTCAATAGTTTTTTAGGAACAGTCCTAATAGGGAGGACGAGACCTGCAACATTGGTGAAGACTAAAGGCAAATGTGATAAACTCACTGAGAAAAAAGTCCGTTAAAAATTCCGTTAAATTTCTAAAAATTTCCGTTAGGTCGATAAGCCAGATTTTAACGAAAAATGCCGTTAATTCGTTAAATTCGTTAAATCGTTAACCGTTAAATGTGCACTCCTGGTGGGCAACACGAGGCAAATGCAATGGAAAGGGTGGGCACCGATGGCAGCGTAAGTGGTTGAGCGTGAGAGGCTGTGGAGGGTAAGGGTATGTGCAGGAGAAGAACTGAAGGTGGTGTGAAAAGAGGTAAGAAGGAGGAGTAGGAATTGTGGGGAAAAGGGGATGAGAAACAGAGATGCAACGGCGGAAGTGGAACTCACAGTTCGCAGTTGAGGTACGATGGCAGCGTGAGTCCGCGAATGTAGATGAGCAAAACGACGGGGAAGGCCTTGAAGAGGGGACAGGTGTTAGATATGATTATAGCAAGGTGAAGGGTAGAAGGAGAAATGGTCTTCAACACCGGGAAGATGGAAATTTTGCTTGACATGAGCGAGAGCTGAACGATGAACATTGTGTAGGGGTCGGAAGGTAAAGGTGAAGGCAGTGGTTTAGCATTAACTCGGCATTTTTGGTTTCAGAAAAAGAACTAAATATTAGGTATTATGAATTGTTGTCATACTCGTGTAGAAATATTTTATTATATAAATGATTTCGCATAGTTCCATTAAATGTTGTTTCAATTCCCCGCTGCTAAGTTCTGCTATCTGGGTAATGAGCAGTCAGTTCATTTGCAACGACAGAACTTTCCACGTCGAATTGGACAATCTTCCATGACGTTGCGGTTTTTATTCGATTGATAGCAGAAGTAAAACAACAAATGCAACTAAGTGAGGAACACTAAAACTGAGGTGGCTCTTACAGACAGTCACCGAGGATCAAGTGAGGCAGGTTTTCAAGAAGAAAGAAACTTACGCAGTTGAACATTAGAAAAGTCGTTCTTCCTCGTGATGTTTAGCGCTTCTCTACATTATTTTACCAGAGCATCAGTTGTGATGGGCCTGTCAAGCGAAATGCGTCTCCGAAGTGTGTGTCGTACACCTAAAAAGAACACTGATGGCCCTGGATTCTCACCTGGAGTTTTGATGATTATTCCTTTGGAATTTTTACGGAAGATGAACATTTTTACGGGACACACATATCCCTTCTTTGGTGGTTCATGTAATCGGTATTTACGTCATCAATCAAATAAAGGCTACGGTGAAGTTTTGGAGTGCATGGCGCGATCTGGTCTTTTAATGCGGATATGCCTTCTTCCTTTCTGTGGTTTAACACAAATTTTAGTTTATTATTTGTTCTCAGAAATGAAAGTTTTATAGAATTATTACACTTATTGGGGTAGTCTTTAAGTTCAAATTTTCGTTGAACAAAACATTATGGTAGACATTTTGTTGAGTCTCTAGCTTAGCCTGCTTGAAGGTCATTTCGACTTAGTAGAGTTCGCATTGATTTCAAAAGTCGTGGGCAAGTTTAGAAGAGTGTCCAGTTTGATTTGAAAAGTGTCCAGTTGGAAATGAAAATGGAAAACACGTCGTTTCAATAAAGACAGCCCATAGCTAACAATAAGAAGCAAGTATTTAGCGCAACAAAGGATGAGATCGCGCCATGCACTCCAAAAGCTCACCGTAGCACCGTGTTAAGTGGTCGTTAGCCTTGGCAAGAAGCACACGAGTGTCTATATAAGTACTACGACTACTGACTGGGCGCGAATTGGCCCGGGCGGGAGGCTCAGGTTGTAGGAACGCCCAGTCCGACGTTTTGTGTTGTACGAAATTCTAAATTTTAAGCAACGCTGGTGGGTTCTAGCCCTATAGTGAGCTGAGTTAGGACACTTCTGAGTGAATGGGCATACATGTGCCTTTCTACCAAGGCGAATACTCTAGCATGTAGAGTGACGAGCACTAGGATAGGGCCGCAAATACTCATCACAACGCTGACATCAATTAAAAAGGATCTCGAAAAGAAATAAAGTGAAAACTCACACAGCAGTTGGACCGGCGCAGCTAGACAGTGGTATAGGCAGTAACGAACAGCGGCAGTATGGATCAACGCAGCAGGTGCTGTTCCCAAAGAAAGTGAAGGCGGAAGTGTCATACACATCAAATGGTTATTCCCGAACACAGCGCAGGTAGCACCAACGGGAATGAGCTATGACCTCCGTCGGAGCACACACGCGGCAGAGCCGTACCCCGCGATAACACAACTGCAGCAGCACCGCACAATACTGCAGGTCCACTAATTGAACGGTAGCGAGGACAGGAGCCTTCATGGGTGCCATTTCGAGGCAGTAGCCACCCAACAGGTGCGCGGACAGAGCCGCGGCGCAGACCTCTTTGGCAGCGCCTCAAGTGTGCTCAGCAGCGACGACTCCTCACCTCCCGGCGCTCCTCTTCGGAGAGAGAAGTCGAGATCATGCCTCAAACTTGGGCGATTAAACCATCGAGCCCGCAAAGTTTACGAAGTTTCCCAGACTTACGATCAGACCAAAAACCCTCCTGTATTATTATAGTAGGATTATATAGGATAGGATACTAGGGTTGTCCTTTCACTGACGTTTAAAACGAACTCCATGAGATGAAAGGTTAATTGAATTGATAGCATGGTAGCCAGGCTCTCCTTTATACCAAAGGTTCTCCGGTGGTTAAATGGTTTTAGTCTGGTTAGGATTTTCAGTCCAAAAGAGGAACCGACGAGAAGCAGTTTCTCTGTCAAGGGCTGTCGAAAGCAGTGATGTGCATATAAGGGCTGCCATTGCCCCATTTATTGCTTAGCTGCTCACATTATTTCCCATTGGATAAGGTCCCAATTGCACTTATAGAATACGTGCCCGCGTAGATGGTTTTCCCATTTCAGGTCCGCGGGAAGAGGGAACAAATCAACCGTTGTCTACAGATGTTACGTAGACGGTTCCCTCCGGCAAGATTTCCAGAACTTAACCTACAACCCGTCTTACCTCCTCCGCTTGCCAGCAACCTATTCGACGCCTTGGCATCACAGCCGAGCTGGGTAAGCACATTCACCTTTTGATTGTGCACCGACCTCGACATTAACACTGGCCACAGTTTCAGCTAACGCTCCCAGATGCGATACCATGTGAGGTGGTTTGTTCGTCAATCATCGATCCCGGTCACTTCTTCCTGCAACAACCGACTCATCCCTCGTTCTCCTCGTTGTCTCATCTGGACATGTATATGATACGTTTGTACAGCCAAGCGTCGGATATCCCAGATCTGCCGAAACCCTGCCAGAGTGAGTACTTCCCAGCGTGATTATTGTTGCAAAAATTCTGATCTCTACGTTCACATTAAGCTGGCCTCTTATGCGCAGCTCCAGTTTTGGGGGCATGGTTCCGCGCTGTCACGGTGAATTACTATGCAGACAGCGATGAAGTCATGCTGAGATTCGTCGATTACGGAGGCTACACACGGTTACCGAGGAGCGAATTGCGGCAAATTCGGTTCGTTTTTCACGTTTCTAAATATTATCCTTAAGAGCTGTGTTTTTAAAAGTTTATTTCTAGGACTGACCTAATGTCGTTGCCTTTCCAAGCTATCGAGTGCTATTTGGCACACGTCCAGCCGATTGATGGTTTGTTGTTAATGATGATTGCCTGTTTGTCCTTTGCTAGTTCGGGACGGCGTTTTGTTTTGGGTTGATAGGGTTTCCCAAGTATTGAGGACCTGCTACATCTGTGAGATTGCTGGAATGGTTTGTGTGAAATTTTTGTGAGGCGAGTAGCAGTATTACCGTTTGAATGAATAGTAGGTTTCCGTCGCTTGTGAGTTGAGCATCCCGAAGATGCTACGAGCTGATGCTATTATTAATGTTGCGGACAAAATCCCCAACCTGATAACAATGTCTACCACCTTACGGCGTCACTGAAGAGGGGACCGTGGAGTTGGATGTCAAATAAAGTGCTCGACTTCTTCAATTCTTGGGAAGTAGTGGATGTTAAGGGCGGTGTAATTTGTTCGTGATGCGTGTGCATATTACCTCATGTAAGACGGAGATCTTTAAAGTGCTTAGTGTTTTCTCAGCGTGCTAACAGAATATTAGGCGTAACCCTAGTTGGTGGGGTACTAGAGATGTGCACACAGAGAAATTCAAAACAGAGGTGGTGTGTCACGGAAAAGGAAGCAGTTGCTCTAATAATGTAGTCCTCTATGTTGGTGCTCCTTGAGGCTCGCGCGCTATTCAAAGAGGTGAGGTGTGTGATTCAGCTTGGAGCCGATGTTGGCTTGTTCTCTGCATCCCTCACAGTCAGAGTTGTACCCGTTTTCAAGTAGCGGAGCACGACAGGTGCTTTGCTTGGAGATGTCTGCGTATTGCTTCGCGCCCTCCCTCAGGCATGCATTGTTCCAGGCACGTGGCAGTGGGGCGACGGAGCGATGGCCCACTTCCAGAAGCTGTGCATGGGCAAGGTCATGAACGCCACTGTGGTTGGTTTCAATGTGCAGGACAAGGTGCCCATGGTCGAGCTGACGGTACTGGACGAGGATAGCAAGGCGAGTTAGTGCAGTTCTGGTAGATCTTCATTGCTCTAAGCTCGTCTGTTTAGCCGATACGTGTGGATAAAGACCTGATGGAGGCCGGCTTCGCGAAGGCGTCAGATCCGTCGAAATTGCAAAGGGTTTCGACGGCAAAGACTCGCCCACTTCCCACGAATTCAGCGCCGATGGTGGCTGCTGTGTAAAAATATCCGACGCTCCGTGCACTCTTGCCTTTCTGTGGTCACTCGAGTGTTCTCCTAAAGCTCGTTCATCGACTTGAAGTTTTTGTCATATCTTCGTACAGTTACCTAACATCCCTGAATACAGTCCTCTATTGTTTTTAGTTATAGAGTCTAGCGCCCGTAGTCCTAGCTGTTTTGTTGTGTTTGTGGTTGGTTGTTTTCATTTTCCTTATCGGTTCCTGGTTCCTCAATCGTTGGTTATGTGTTTCCCGTTCGATCCTAGCATTCTGTTGTTTATATAGTCTATAGGCAGAGTTTATCCGCCCGGTCTGCTATGTGTTCCACAGTTGCCTTTTCGCCAGTTTGCTATCCGATGGTTCTGTCCTCGACAAAATTCATTTCGTCACTTCCTTTTCTAGGGTCGACCTCGCCGTCGAAGATTTCATTCTGTTTACTTTTCTAATTCGAGTTTCTTAGATGATTGTTGATTTGTTGACCGAATACCTAACCACTAACCACACTTTGTTTTTAGCACTTTTAGCGAGAGAGAAGTCGTCCCGTGAAGGGTTTCTGACAGACGCATATATTGTATTTAGCGATTTAAGGTCGGGGTTTGGCTGCGTGGCAGCCAGTCCCTCTCTGTGTCGTCCATGTAACATGTTTTCGCTATCATCTCATCAAGTCGCAGACAGCCCGTTCGGAGACACGTGCCCCTCGATACCGTCTAATGCCTGTATATTCTCTTCACCCCTAGGTCCACTTTTGAGCATTAGCTTCGTACAACTGAATGTTTGTCGCTTCTTGATTTTCTTTTGGAAGAATAGTATTTCAAGTGCTTTGTCTTGAACTCGAACGGCGTAGCTGTCGAAGTGGTCTTCGTGAGGAGTCGAAATCGAGCGTGAGAGGTGCTGCGAGAGGTAGAATGTGGACATGGTAACGACGAGCTTCGTTCTTCCGTGCACGAGTGTGACTCTTCTCACCTCGATAGGAGCATCTAGTGCAGCTGCGGCTACGCTGCGTCCCCTGAATCAGTGTTGGTGTACTTTTGAGAGTCACCGTTCCTGAGAAGTGGTTATAGAGGTGGGTTCTTGCAGCGATGACCACTTTTGCTTTTTCTTCCCTCCAGTACTGTTACGGCGCAGTCCTGTTGGTAGCGTGGGCCGCTAGAAAAGTGTAACGTAGGGCCTGTTCATACTTCGCGACGGCAGAGCCCATGGCTTCGAACGTCTTGAGCGTAGCAGTCTGATATGATGACATGGAATTTTCCATTGCACACGAACTGACGGGTACAGGCGGAACGTCTGCTCATTCCGTCGAGCATAACGCCACGCGCATGACGCCTGTGCGACGTCGCCAGCCTCTTGCGCACGAGATTTACGCACACGAGTTCCATCAGTTGCCTTCTGGCTGGCCAGTTGCATGAGATTGCTAAAGGGAAAGCATACTGCAGATTTTCGCTGTTGACATCTACTATTTTATTTATTTATTTATCGTGGAAGCCCACGCAAAAACAACACAATACGAGAAACAAAACAGAACATTGAGAACATCAAGAACAGAACCAATGATAGCATGATTAGTGAAGCAATGTGATCGAAGAAAACAAAGTACTAAGGAACTTCTTTCAAATACCTGTCAATAACCGTTTGATATTGCCTTAAGGAATTTGGAAGCACATTAATTTCAGGAATTCAGTGCCTGCTCTGTTTGTGAAGAAAGTAGATCTGATATTAGTATTAGCTCTAGGAATTTGGATTTTCCATGGGCCACCTCTGGTGTTGGAATAAGAAACTGAATAGAAGTCATTTACAGAAAGACCCACAGTAGCACGGAGTGCAAGGTTCCATCTCAGTGGAAGACCAGAAAGACTGTGTGGTTCAGTGGTGTGTTCAACACGGTTTATTACTGCTTCCAAGCCACCAAGCAATACCGATGGACGGGGGGACGAACCACTTCCATCCAATCGGCTGGAAGAGAATGCCAAACCAAAGCGAGGAATCATTGCGGGGAAAACGGTCCCGCCCACAGAGGCAAAAAGGTCGCCGATCGCGACAGTGCGCGGGGCAACGACAGCAATGCACAACTACGAACTACCAAAGCAAACTCAAAGGAGACGCAAATAACTAAACTAATGCGTGATCATCAAATCATACGACTTGTTGACGCGTGATGTTGAGTTGAAGCTAGTGGTGATGAGGGCATCCCTGACCGCTGGACCTCGACCGAATTCGTTGTCCTGTGGACCAGATATAGCGAATAAGCCATTGCGTAGAATAAGTAGTGGCTAGTGCGGAGACGAAACTGGCGATAAGGTAGTGGAGCCAGGTAGGCATGTTGCTGTACCGAGAATACAGTACTCGAGCCGGATGGTGTCGAGACGATCGGAGGGCGCGGAAGGGCAATGGGAAATACGGGAACTGTAGATGCGGACGATAGCAGGGGAAGATGGAAGCAGAGAACAGGAGCCGCAGGAGAGATGCGCTGACCAGTGGGTCAGAGCACCTTCCGCGGCCGCATTGTTGCAGAGACGAAGCGTAGCGGCTTGAACAGCGCGGGATACGGGATCGGGAAAACGGCAACACCTTCCCGTAGGATGGGAGTCCTTGTTATCTTCGACAGAGCAGAATAAGCAGTTTGATTTCGGCTTAGTTCTTTGGAGAAGTTCGTCGAGATGGCCAACCATTGTGTTGCGCTGAGATGCCAGTTCTTGGTGAAGAGCGTCAAAGCGTGAGTTGGTGACGGAGATGAAGGCAGAAAGATCCGATTTCAGCTCTTTAACAGCGTCCATAGTTCTTAGGAAACTTGCTAAGCATTGAAGCTCGAAGTGGATAGCGAGATCAACTTCGTCCATACTGGAGGAAGTGCTGGGTCAGAGTGACTGTAGGGGTGGACGGAAGGAGGCCGCTTCTTTCTTTCTTTTTGCATGGTCTCCGCAGCTGGCTAGTGTTGAACGATAGCAAAGAGAGCAGATACAGCTGGAGTTGTGACTAACGAATGTCTAAGCGAAGCGTCGTACTAAGTTGGCAAATGTGCGAAATAGGCGATGTACTATTTCAAAAATTAAAATAGCTACTGTGCCGATAGTTCTTAGGAAACTTGCTAAGCATTGAAGCGTAAGTTGAAGAATAAGAAAGGCTACTGTTGGGACAATTGCGTAAGTGACTATCGTGAGTAAGACCGCGGTTCCAAGAATACCGATAGAAAGTTTCCAATGCTTCTGCATGACCGCCACTAATGGCAGAACATCGGGTAACTTGAAATCTGAGAACCAGTTAAAAGTAGAAGTACTTTGGCTGCCTTCATACTGAAGAATTTCTGAGTCGTTAAAATGTGGTAGGAAAGCCAAGGTACCGTTGATTCTGAATTTTATGAGTTTCCCGTTACATTCCGTATGACATTCCTGGTTGACTATCGCTGACGAGAACTCTAGCACGGTTTTTGTGCGCTTTGCAGTAGGATCACATGGCATGGAAAATACGATGTTCTCGCACTGGATTGCGGTCCAGGTTGGAAAGTCAGTGCGACATTGGGTTGTGAGTTCTGCTCCTTCTTGACAGTCGTAACAGCCTGTTAGGCCGGATACAGATATTTGGCAGTCTTGTTGCAACACATATGGAACGCTGTTACGCATGGCTTTCGAGTTTACTGAGATGACGACTTCTCCTGCTGTCGTGATCGCATTTATTGAGCGTCTTTCGTTGACGAGTACCAGTGACAAGGTCGTGAAATGTCTGACAACAGGTGTTGAATCGATTCTAGGGGACATTTACAACTTGATGGGGCTGTAGTGAGCTCGCTTGAGCATAGAAATTTATTCTTGCACTGCTCAAAGTGATAGAATGCCATCGATGACGTCGGACATTCAACAGGAAGATTGTAGTTATCTGGTAGTGAAAGGGTTTCATTATCGGACATTGCGAATTTGTTATTTAAAATTGAGTAGGTTGGTTGGGTTATCGAAATGACCGTAATTGAGATGTCATCTATCTTTTGTTCTACATAAGGCAAGAGTTTGAGCTTCGTTTCCACATTGTTGTTGTAGAATGAAAGTCGGATTCTCATGCGCACCTGTGGTTTCCATTCCAAGCATTTTATCACTTCGTATACGGCATGACTTTGCGGTTTGTGTGCAATTTTGTAGAATGTGCAAGATGGAAACGGCAATAAGCAGCCACATGGTAACCCGCCACACGTATGCATACAACCAGAGTATCCGGGAAATTGGGCTGCGTGAGCAATTTCTGGAACTATGCTGTTGATTCTTACGTTAGCACAGGCGTTCGCTGAGCACGTCCCCATTAGATAGCACCGTTTTTCGCTGTACATTTCATATCTGGTGTCTCTGGTGAAAAATAAAGAGTTCCGTGAACACTGCATTTCTATGCCTTCTTTCTCTAAATAAATTGCACCTACTGTTTGGTTACCATGCAGAATGGACACGCACATCTTCCTGTTTATTTCGTTAAATAGAATCTCCTGTCTGAATTCAAATGAGCAGTTATTTCTATTCACGCAAATCATTTCAGTTGTGTGTGTGGCGTGTCCGTGTTGACATGCTCCTACAAGGGGCCCAGAGATCACTGCTAGCGTAAAGACGGTCGTAATTGCGCGTGCGCGCCCTATGGGAGCCGGTGCGAATGCGGAAAGCTGCACTCCGCCGTTCGCGCTGTTTCTGCGACCTCTTCGTGTAGCGAGGGCCATGTGTTGATCACTCCTGTTCTTTGTGCCCTTCCGCGTACAAGTGATGATTAAGAGGAGCGCACATGCGATGATGTAACCGAGGAGTGCGACTGAGACCATCGCTCCAACGGGCCAGCAGTGTGGGTTTGCGAAGAGATTCTGGGACAAAAGAGTTTGTGAATCCTCACAGATATGAGGAAGTGCGCAAGTATTGTTGACCGTGATTGATCTTGTGCCGGTTGCATAACGCATAATAATCGCCATGGAAGCGTTTTTCGATGTAAATGGCAAAGGGAAGAAAAGTTTGCCAGCCGTGTGCTTAAAGGTTTTGCAAGTATTTCGAAGGCAAAGTTCGAATTTTACTCTGGGTGAGGTGACTGTGAAGGAGTTTGAGTTGCATTTTAGGCTGCCCTCTGAGGCTGATACTAGGCCGCTTTGACAGGTTACAATTAGGAAGAGAGTCATTAAAAGTTGATATGGTGCTAGCTGGTGTTTCCGAGTTGGCAGATCCTGTTGTCATTAAATCTGCGGCAATTTCTCGAATATTTTGTCTGGCACGAACTTTGGATTTTCGTTCGGGTCGACTTGGTTTTGTAGGCCCATCGTCCTCAGTGGTGTTGGCTGTTGGTGCATTTGCCGGACATTGCGCCTCTTTGCTTCGGATTTCCAAGCGATATAACATGTTAAGTGCTCTGTGTAGAACTTTTTTGTTCGGCCTAAGCAATTTTACCGATCGTACTAGACCATCGTTACTTCGTATGATCTCGATGACTTTGCCATACGACCAGCAACCGCGAGGTATATTTTCCTGTTCTATGAGGACGATTTCCCCGATGACAGGCTCTCTCACTGTCGCATGCCTAGGTTGTTTACGGTCTGCTCGTTGAATGTCCCTTAGAGCTGTTAGATATTCAGTGTTCCATCTTTCCCAGAATCTGGTGGGGATTTGCTCTGCGCTGCTGAGAGCTTCTTTAGCTTGCGAGACTGTTTGAATTGACTCTGGGTCGTGGGTTGGGTCCTGAGTATCGCAGTCATGAGGTGGTAATTCGACTGAGTATTTAAGACTTGATTGTAAGAAGTCTATAGGCCGTAAGGGAATTTCGGAAATGTCGGACGAGTCGATTTTGGTAAGAGGTCTAGTATTTACTATTGCTTCAATACGAGTGGCAGCAGTGCATAAATCGGCATAGGATAGCTTTCTTCTTCCCACTGATTTTTGGAGAGCTCTTTTGACTGTGCCGACGAGTCTTTCCCAGGCACCTCCCATCCATGGGGCTCCGGTAGGATTGAAGATCCACTTTATTCCAAGACGTGCGCTATAAGACATCACGGACTCTGCGGATGGTTCACTTTCTTTGAGCATAGAGTCGATGATAAGTTGCCCGAGCTTGAAATTCGTGCCACAGTCCGAACGTATCAGCTTGGGAACACCCCTTCGAGAAGTGAAGCGAACAAAGGATTTGAGGAATGCTCCAGTAGACATATCCTCTACTACTTCTAGGTGAATAGCTCCAGTTGTGAGGCATGTGTACAAGCAGATGTACATTTTTTCGCTCGTTTTAGAGAGTATTGGTCCCATGAAGTCGCAGCCGACGGTCTCAAAGGGTTTCCTGAGTATGGCCCGGTCTGATGGTAATGGGGGCATGTAGGTGCGCCGAATGGGAGACCTTGGTACCTTTTGCAAATGGTACATCCTTTCAAGAATCTACGAAATGCTCCTGATGGCCTTGGAATCCAGAAGCGCTGCCTGGCAAGGCACAATGTCTGGTCTCTACCGCAGTGTGCGTTTGTTTTGTGAATGTCCGTCAGGAGTAGTCGTGCTAGATCCGAGCTGTTTTCGACGTATATGGGAAATTTTGTATCGTATGGAAGATTGGCATTTTGCAACCTCGATTCCTGTCGAAAGATGCCGTTTTTGTCTACGAAAATGCGGTAATGAGGGAATCGCTTTCGAAGAGCGTTGATGTCGAGATGTTTGTGTGTTAACGATATAAGAATATTCTCAGCAGCATTGTAGTCATCAGAATTTATTTCCCAACTAGAATTGAAAGCATTGAGGTTTTGGAAGGTTATTGATGTTGTGCCCTTTTGATTAGTTTTTGTGGTCCAATTGAGAATTGCTTTTCCAAGTCTTGCGACTGTTCTTATGGCTTTATCCATGCGTGAAAACCTTGCGAGATCTATTATGCATGGTTTTGAATTGCTGACTGTGAATGTACAATCTAATTCGACTATTGCGTTTTCATTGTCGTCTTCATTTGGATGAACTTGTTCGAGATTTCCCATTTCGCGGACGTACGACGGCACGACTTTGTTGGCTAGCCACTGAGGACCTTGAATCCAATCAAGTTGGGTCAATTGCTGTGCATCCACTCCTCGAGTTCCAGCGTCAGCTGGGTTTCTCATTGTGGGGATGTGGAAAAATTTTGCTGCTATTCCTTTTGATTCTAGGTAGGTGATGATTCGTCTTATGCGAATTGTTTGATTATCGACGAAGATTGGTAATTTGCGACTAGAGTTCAGCCATGAGAGTGCTATTTCGCTGTCGCTTAAAATGTTGAGATGCGCAATGTTGATTTCAGTCGCTTCGATAATTGTCTTGGCAAGGCGAACGGGCATCAATATGCTGAGGATATCAAGTCTAGGGATGGTTTGTTTGGGTTTGTTTGGCGTGAGCCTAGTTTTGCCACTTATGAGAGACGTAACCTCATGGGTGTCATCGTTCCGTAAGAAGGCACAGGTTGCGAGCGCTATTGTGCTTGCGTCAGAGAATACCCACAGGCTTGTATTGCTGGAGCGGTTAATGACGTATCTTGGTACGAATATTTCTGCATTGTTGATCGTCTGACATGTCTCTTCCCATTTTGCGGCAAGTTCTTAGGGAATGTTTTGGTTCCAGCTGATACTCGTATCGTATACTTCTCTCATGATAGCTTTGAGTTTCACTGTGAGCGGACCAGCGAGACCTAGAGGATCGTAGATCGAGTTAATTTGACTCACAACATCTTTCTTTGTGAGGTGTTGCTTCCTTTTGAGATTTATCAATAGATGGAATTGGTCTGTATTTGCTCTGAAGTCTACGCCTAGCAGCTTGATTTCCCCTCCAGAAAATTTGTCATTTTCTGGGATTCTAGCGTATACTTCGCTTGAATTCGACACGACTTCTCGGAGGTTCATGCCTATTTCCGCGAAAAGCTGTTTGGCTTCGTCGTACTTCGATAGTGCTTCATCTGGTGTGTCTGCAGAAAGCATTATGTTGTGAACATAGAGATTTTTTATTATCTCTTTTGATAGGGGTGTCTGTTTGGACTGCAGAAACGAGAGGAGGCACATGTTAAGAATGCTTGGAGATGAGGTGATCCCGAAAGGTATGCGGTTGAATCGGTATTCTATGATGTTATTTTTAGTAGGAGGCAAGTCAGGATTTTTTACCCACAGAAATCTGCATAGATCTTTGTGTTCTTCTTTGAGCCGAATCTGCGTAAAGGCTGCTTCTATGTCACAGAATAGTATAATTTTGCTTGATCTACTTGCTATGAGTATGTCGTGAATCTTGTTTACTAGGGCTTCCCCCTTTTTGCGTCACGTCATTGAGAGAAAGCTGGCCTTTTCTTTTCGACGACGCGTCAAACACAATACGCAATGGTTTCGGCTTGTGCGCACGCCATACGCCAGAATGGGGCATATAGTAGGTTCCTGCAGAATTTTTCACGTTAGATAACACTTTTTCGATGATACCGTTATCCTCGTATTCTGCTAAGATCTTACAATACCATTACTTTTGCGTTGAGTTCGCCACGAGCTGGTTGTGAAGGCTTATAAGCCGCTTAATGGCAGAAGCATAATTGTCTTGCAATTCCGTGATGTTGCTTCGAAGTGGAAACGGTGCGGTGACGTAACCGTTCTCGAATGTTATTGTCTTGGAATAGTTATGAAAATACTCGAGAAAGCTGTCGACAGAACTGATCTCGCTAGGAGAGATCCCCATGCATTCAAGCTCGAAAAGTTTGTTGAGTATTTCCTTTTCGTCAGCTTCCGTCACAGCGGTCATTTCGTGAATGGGCGCAGGAACTGTCTCGGCGTGAGTTTCGATCGCATCGCGGCCATAAACCGCGTGGCCGAATATGGTTTTAGCGATGCGTAGCCCTGAAGGAGTATGAAGGGTATTATTAGATTCCAGTACAAAGTCGTAGTGGTGATCGAGTCCAACAAGGATTTGAGGGATTTGGTGTTCGCCATGCAGCTTAGAGTTTGAGAGAAATATGGCGTGTTCTTGCAAAAAGATTCGGTCTGTTGGGCAAATTGTTGCCGAAGGAAAACCTTTGGTAATGACAGGTTTTGTTTGTACAAGGAATTCTAATTCGTTTCCTTGGCCTGTGCTCACCTTTAAGGCGACGATGTTAGTCTGGAAAATCTCAGTGTGTCCGCCTATTCCAGACATCACACAAGTTTCTGACTTTAAGGTTGGTAACCCAAGCTGAACGGAGAATTCTTCTTGTATGACTGTTTTTTGTGCGCCGGTGTCAAAAAAGAATAGAGCTCTCTCATACTGATGCGCGTTGTGGTTCCAAATGCATCCTTCAGCGGTCATGAGAACAACCTGTTCTTTGCTAGTACAGTTAACCTTTTCGGCTTCGATGTTCACATGACTGCCTGCCGCTTCTTGTGGTGCAGATGTTCCTTTTTTGCTTGACTCACTGGGGCCTTTCAGCTGTGGCTGGCTACTTCTTGCGGGGCGCTCAGCTGCGTTGGACTTTTGAGTTGATGAGTCACGATTAGAATGTTTTGGAAGTGCGCCGGACTCGCTAGCGTTTGTACCGTAGTAGCACAAATTCGAGTGATGCATTTTTCCGCAGGATGTGCAGTTTGGTCTTGCGCAGTCTTTACTGTGGTGAGTGTTTGAGCAGCATTTCCAGCAAAGCTTTTTGCTCAACACAGTTTGTCGTCGCTGTTGAACTGTAATTGGTGTTCGACATTGCCATGCAAAGTGTCCACTTGTATCACATACACAGAACGGTTTGTTCGGAGATGTCTTCGATGAGTTGCTCTCTGAATTAAGTGGCGGTACGCGTAGAAGTTGTGGTCGAAATTCGCTCGTGCGAGATTGAACATATGATTTGGTGGCAATTTCGTCCTCAATGTAATCCATCAGTTCATCGATGGTAACATCTTCCTTGCGTCTTATTTTTGTCAGCACCTGTTTGACGACGTAGCAGGGGAACTTACTTAAAATAGTTTCTGTCCACATAGCATCTTTTGAGCTGCGGATATCTTGACCTGCCGAAGCCATTTGATTGATAAACATGCAGATTTTGTCGAATACAATAGTGCAGCTTTGTGACGTTTCATCGGCTGGCTTTAAAGCCATCAACTGGTTTATGATTTTAGCCCTGTTGGCAGGTTTGTTTGAGTACCTCTTTTTTAGGACTTCGATCATCCACTCGTAGTTTTCTGGGATGAGCTGAATTCCTTTTATTGCACACTCTGATTTACCCTTCAGACTGCCTTTGAGCAACAGCACTATTGTAGACAGTGTGGGGTTTTGATGAACCAGTGCTTCGTATATTGCCCAAAATTCTGGGAATTCTTCTTCGTTTCCGAAGAATTTCGGCAGTGTCAGGTTAGGTGGCTTCACTGTCCTGCATGTGTTTGGGTGGTCTTCACTCCAATTTTGAAGATTACTGGAGTTTATTAGGCTAGTTGAAGGTCTCTGCAAAGCTACGTCATCAACTTGGACGGATTGTTGAGGCTTTCTGGTCAACCTGTTTTTGTTATTCCGAGCTTCGGTTAGTCAGGTGTTGAGCATGTAGATCATTTCTGTTGCGAAAGCAATAACATCGTTGAAATTTGTTTCGTTTTCAATCCTTTCGAATTCAACGAGAAAGTTTTTCCTCTCCTCTTTTGATTTTATATTGTTGTAATCTTCTTTGGCTTGGTTTATGACAGCGTTGGGTTCGTTCTTTCCCGAAACAATTTGTGAGATGCCACCATTTATGAGGTCGATAGCTTGCAGTACTTCTTCGTACTGAAGTTGATCGTCTTGGGAGTACTGCTTGGTTTCTGCGTATGACGCGAAATTGGCTGTCAACGATTTCAGTGTTTTGACGCTGCTTGCAATTGCCTTCCCGCACAGAAGGGCTTTAATTTTGTGAAGACAAGATGGCGACCAGAAGAGGTCTTTCGATCAGAAAGCTCTGATATGCTAGTCGAAGGACTAGTATGTGAGTGGAACAGCGTTTGGACGATGCACCAATTGTGTGGTTCAGTGCTGTGTTCAACACGGTTTATTACTGCTTCTAAGCCACCAAGCAATACCGATGGACGGGGGGACGAACCACTCCCATCCAATCGGCTGGAAGAGAATGCCAAACCAAAGCGGGGAATCACTGCGGGGAAAACGGTCCCGCCCACAGAGGCAAAAAGGTCGCCGATCGCGACAAAGACCGTCTTGCTGTACAAGAAGGGAGACGTGCACGACATTGGCAACTGCCGCCCGATCTGCCTGCTGTCCGTAGTCTACAAGCTGTTCACTCGAATCCTGAATAGGATCAGCAGAAGGCTGGACGAAGGACAGCCACGCGAACAAGCAGGATTTCGGAGAAGATTCAGCATGATCGACCATACGAAGCTCATCGAAGTGTCGCGAGAGTACAAGCTGCCGCTGTGCCTTACGTTCATCGACCTAAAGAAGGCATTCGACTCCGTCGAGACTGAAGCGGTCATGAAAGCCCTGCTCACCCAGGGCGTTCCTACTCAGTACATCAGAGTCCTTCGAGAGCTGTACAGTGGATTCACGTCCAAGATCTCACCATTCTACAACGACGTCGTCATTGACGTGAAGAGAAGGGTTCGACAAGGATACCATATCCCCGAAGCTCTTCAACACCACCCTCGAAAACGTCATGCGCGAACTAGAATGGGAAGACATGGGAGTGAAGGTCGACGGCCGGCAACTGCACCATCTTCGCTTCGCTGACGACATCGTGCTCATAACGCCGAGCATCAGTCAAGCGGAACGAATGCTGGCCGACTTCGATCGTGTATGTGGAAGCGTTGGACTGCAGCTGAATCTTACGAAGACGATGTTCATGAAGAACGGATGGGTTTCTGATGCCCCATTCTCGCTCAACGGAACGAACATCTCCGAATGCTCCAGCTATGTGTATCTGGGTCGCGAAGTCAACATGGCCAACAACCTAGCACCAGAGCTGAGCAGGAGGAAACGAGCGGCTTGGGGAGCTTTCAAGAGCGTCGAAGAAGTCGTGAAGAAAACGAAGAACGTCCGACTCCGTGCCCACCTATTCGACTCCACTGTTCTTCCTGCCCTAACATACGCCTCAGAGACCTGGGTTATACGAAAGCAGGATGAACACGCGATCAGCGTCGCGCAGCGTGGAATCGAGAGGACGATGCTCGGAGTGACACGACTCACGCAAGTGAGAGAAGGCCTCCGGAGTTCCGAGCTTCGCCGGCGTTCAAAGATCAGAGACGCTGCCGCGTGGGCCAAGTTGTCGAAAATTAGGCGGGCCGGCCACGTAATGCGCTTCGCAGACACCCGCTGGACGAGAGCCGTCACCGATTGGATTCCGCGGGATGTCAAGAGAACACCGGGACGCCCACCAACGCGTTGCTCGGACTTCTTCGTGAAAGCCCTGAACAACTGATATGACGCTCTTCGTGTCCCTCGAGCGAGGAGGATCCATTGGACCACTCTGGCACGCGACAGGGACAAATGCAGACGCTGCTGGCGCCCGCTCGAGCAAGTCGATGATCAACGGGACGACAGGTGATACAGGTGATTTGTGAGTTGTTGCCTCTCCGCCAACACTAAAGTGACCTTGTGGTCACTGGGTACGAAAATTGGCTCCTGTCAACCATGCGTGACACCGCGTGAGTCAGACTGCAACGTACCACGTGCAGGAAGGGAGTCCGAAGATGACTATCACTAGGACAAGATCTTACCTTGTTGCTTGCGTGATTCTAAGGAAATGCTCTATATTGAGCTCTTTCTTCGCTGGAACCACAAACGGCCTAATTTTACACTGTTCAGTTTCACATGATGCTAGCGCAACTCGCGGGAAACGTCTGAGACGAGACCTACGACAACGCTCGTTCCCATGTCGCCGAGCTGATCGGCCAGAAGAATGCAGAGCTTGGATGGGAACACTGCCCCATGTTCCATATCTTCCTGGTCTGGCTCCTCACCACCACATATTGGGGGGACCGTCAGGAGGTACACCCTCCCCCCCCCTGCTGGGGGCGTGAGATCTTCCTCTCTCATCACCCTTGCTCTCCTACCCCTAACCACCTAGGCTTCACCGAGAGTCTAACGGCTGCCTTACAAAACCTTTGACACGCAAAACAAAAGTTTCCGGTCCGCGGAACAACGGAGTACCTCCTGACGCTACGCCCCTCAGCAGGGGGCTGGTGTACCTCCTGTCGCGCTGCCCACATATTGTACGCTTCGGAGATAACCATTGCGACATGGAATTGAATGATCAAACGGGACTTGAGGTCATCTTCCCTTTCCGCTCGCAGCCGCCGGTTCTGGGGCAAGAAAGTCGCAGAGCTGCTGGATCGTTGGGCACATGGTTTAGATACTGACCGAGACTGTGTAATTGACCAAGTTGGTGCTGTTATGAAATTATGATTCTTCCTGAAACAAATAAGTGTTCGGTGCGGTCGTTGTGAGCGCTCGAACTACATCTGCTCTCCCACTTCAATTATCCGCTGCTTCATCGCCTTCAGTGGACTTCATTTCTTCTGTTGCGAGGGACTGTGTGGCGAGTTCCGATCATACTTTCCGTTCACCAAGCCACCGTCAAAGGTGATTCTGTGTGAATCGCATTATTCGTGAAATTTCGTATGTGTGGTTCGAATTGATTGGCACCCTCTTCGAGATTACCGAGCAACAATGTTCAGTGGTCCATTATCTCTGAGGAGGTCATCAACGAGGCTGGTGACAACTGTGGCGGCGACTCGACTGGCAGCATCACATCTGCTTTGGATCAACTCCGATCAGATAAGAAGACGCCAGTACTTCTCAAAACACTCATAGATCATATCCTTGAGGCGCAAGATCGCTTTGCAGAGATCTTGGCGAAGAACCACAAACTTCATGAGCGTGTTTGCAGCCTTCAAGATGAAAACGTTAAACTCAGGCGTGAATTATACGAAGGGCAGACAAAACACTCGCCTGTATCGAATGCTCAAGAGATTGGTGTTAAGCCATCTTGCGACTGTTTTGATGAAAAGGAGCGTCTCAGGTCTGTTGTGATCTCAGGTGTCTCGTAAGCAACCTCAACATCTTCTATTGACAGAGTTCGCGTCGATTATAATGTTGTTAAGCAGATATTTAATCATATGGAGATCGAATGCTTGCCTTAAGCTGTCGATAGGCTGGAAAAGCCACGTGATGATTGCTCTCGCTTGTTAAAAGTTATTCTTCCTAGTACGTATTACCAAAACTTGTTCTTAGGAGAGCCCCCGATTGCGCTCTTTCTCTTCTAGAGACGTTTTTATACGCCCTCGTTCACAAAAGAACAGATAGAGCGCAATCGAGAGGCTCGCATGACACAACCCAATTTATCTCGTGTAGCGCCGAACTCTCAATCCGTTCATCCCAATAGTTCTTTGGTAAACTAATGGATCATCCTCGGTCACCTATCTCTGAGCCAAAGTGTCTATATTGCAGCATGCGTTCTCTTCGAAAGACAATTCGTTCCTAAAATTTGCAGTTAAAGATCTCAATTGCGACGTAGTGATGGTAACAGAGACGTAGTTAAACGAATTTGTTGATATGCAGCCAATTTTAGGCAAACTCTTCAATAATTATTGCTATATAAGAAGTGATAGAGGAAGCAAAAAAGGCGGAGGTGTTCTCATAATTGTTAAGCATTCTATTGCTTTTGAAACCGTTATGACCGACTCGGTTTCTGACGCTTACGAAAAACCTTTGCTGTGATTTGAAATCTGATCAGTTTATGTAAGAATTGTGGTGGTATGCAGAACTCTCGGCTGTAATTCAAACGACACTGTCAAACTCATCGAGGTAGTGAGCGATTTGTCATCCTCTGAGGTTAACTGCGTAATCTAAGGTGACCTAAACCTTCCGGACATCGATTGGTCTATAAATCCTCCTTCGTCCACTACTATGGCTTCAAAGCATTTCGTTCGCTTTTGTCAAACAAACAAGTTTGTTCAACACGTCCGCTCCCCAACTCGTGGCACTCATATATTGGATTTAGTTCTCAGTTCCAACAAAAATCTTGTGAGGGATGCTAATATTTCCTTTCCGCTTGGGTCCAGTGACTACTCCTGCATAACATACACCGTTTCAGTCACCTTACGCCGCCAAGCTTACAAATTACGCAGGGCCTTCAACAAAGTTAACAACGATCAAATTTGTGAGTATATGTTCCGTTAGATGGCTGTTTCTTCTGGAAAGATTTAGCAGTGTTGATGAAAAGTATGAGTTCTTCCTGTCAATCCTACACTGGTGCATAGACCAATATGTTCCTATCGTGAAACAACGAGTAAGCTATGATAATCTCCCTCCGCATTTGTCAAATCTGTGCCAATCTAAAGAGAAGGCATGGGAGACCTTGCAATTTGACCCTACTCCTTAAAATGTGAGTAATTTTGAGTTCCTGAAAAACAAGTTCGATCATCGCTTGAGAAAATGTAACAACTACGTTAAAAGAAAATTGCTCCAAGATCCTAAAAAATGCTCGTTTTACAGGTTGTTAAGTTTTTGGCTAAGAAGCACTCCAACTCATATTCCTGTTCTAAAGGATGAAGAAGGAAACTCAGCTGTTACTGGTCAGCAACGTGCGACTATGTTGGCTAAGCACTTCCACAAATCATTTTCGAATGATAACATGGATTTGGACAGCTACTTATCAAGTTATAGGTTCTAGGGGTCTATCATGAAGAAGGGATTTTCCTTCTTGTGTACTTACATACAGCTGCTTTATATCTTCATTATGAGAAATCATTGGGGTACTGTAGCGTAGTGGATACGAGTAGTGGGCTGACGAGGCCGGACCGAGCCGCCGAGGGCGAGCCGAAGTCGAGACTGACGAAGCCGGGCTTGGCTTCGTCTTCGTAGACGAGCTGGGGGTGTAACGCGACAGCTGGGTGTAACGACAGCTGTCTGTGACCGGACATCTCCATTCATCGGTAAAGCTCGTCCTCGAGCTTGGGATCTTCGCCATCGAGTTGACAATGGATTCATGTCCGAGAGGAAGCACAGTCGGACATACAGAAAAAGGAAAATAGGAACTACAAAGTAGTTACGCTATCGGCTTCTACTGTATTATGAGTATCGAGGATAGAATGTGTCAAGATGTGATATCTCTGGTAAGATGAAGAACCAGGAGGAGCAGGAGGATCTGCACATCCATTGAGAATAAGCTCATCCTCGAGCTTAAAGATAAAGGAGTGAGACGATGTTCAAGTATTCCGACGTGGAGAACGGGTACGTGCGGTTTGAGGATAATTGTGAAAAAAGGTAGGCGAGTTCTATGCTTTCGTCGTGGATAATGGTTACATAAAAAACGTTACACGGCATAAAAGGCTACATTACAGTGTACAGAAGAGAAGTTTACTGTACTGGAGTCAACATGCTGATCAATAGAAATTTACTACTCATGTTATGCATTATGAGAAATATTCTAGAGGAAAAATGGCTTGACATACAAAATGTTTAAGAGTGGAATTTTGATGATACATGTTATTATTGATGACACAAAAATATGGGCAATGACATGGACAAATTGCCCGAATACAAAATTGAACATTTGTGAAATATCTATGAAGACTAAAAAATACATGAAGTCATTGGCATTTTTATATATCATATAGAGAACGGGTTTGTCTGTGAACCTGAATTTTTCAAGCAAAATTCGTTGTGCGCTTGACACAGGGGCGGAGTTTAGAAAAAAGAAAGAAAGAAAAGAGGTGTGTTATTTTAATGACGCTTTCTAGAATTCTTTGAATCGTTCAAAGAATATTTCGTATGAATTTGCGTTGAGGCGGCAATGAGGTAAAATTCAAACTTACTTAAGACAATTCTAGCAACTTGATTAAGTTGTAGAATATTCTTCATTGTCCATAGAACGTAGTGCTAAAGTAGATTTTTCTTTCAATCGGCGAGATCGTCGTAAGGATGGTTCTGAACTGTCCGATGCTTCACTTGAGCTGTCCTCTATAGGAGCTGGTATAGGAGCTGAAGCATTAGCTTGTTCAGAATGCGGTGCATAAATTTTTAGACGGTTGATGTGAACTGTCTGTGGTTTTTGGCAATTGACAAGGTCGTGAATCGTGATATTTGGTCGATCCACTAGTTAGACCATGAAAGGACCTTTCCACTGGCTTGTATGTTTAGACGCATATTATCGTCGTGTAGCAGTACTAAGGGCGCGTGTAGCGCAGTCGGAGGAGGCGCGACTGTCGCGTGCACCCGATACCAGGTTCCTGGTTCGGATTTCCCGCCCAGGCCAACCAAGCCTTCCATCCCTCCGGGGTCGGTGAATTGGTACCAGACTTGTCTGGGAAGGATAAAGCGCTGACTTGTTCATCGGCTGGCCACCGCAAGTCATTGTATGGCCAAATACGCATTCATGTCGCCTCCACGACATCCCGTAGAAATAGAATGCGCTGGCGCGTCCCAAAAGGGATTGAGTAACGCCGTCCTTTATCCTTTATCCTAGCAGTACTAAATCTCCAATGGAAAGTTCCGTGGGGAACACCTTTGCAGATGGTCATATCTTGACTTGAAGAGCTCTATTTTCACTGCAATTTCGATTCTCTCTGAGGTTGTACAACCTTCCAGACCCTTAGCGAGTCGGTCGGCGAACGTGTACGCAGAAGAGGCGAGTGTGAGTAAAATGTGGTGCTTTACCGACATGTGATCAAGCTTCTTCCATGCATGGCAAAAAATGAGCTATACCCTATATTGCAGTATAAGCCCTGAAGGCCTGAAATGCTACTTTTTGTTTATGTTATTTTCAATTTTTTCTTTGGAGGTTTACGCAATCTTCTCTAAAAAAAATACGATGAACTTGGTCACTCAGAGCAACAACCTTCCCGGATTTCATCAGAAGGAACGCGGTTGTAACAAACCTATAAACGACGAATTTGTGCAACGACAAGTCGATTTCGATGGTTGACTTAAAATAAATTTAAACAAATTAAATGTTAAAATAATATTTTTTTAATTTGAATAAATTGTTGAAATTTAAAGTTACTGGAAAGGTACATTTGTTTACTTTTGGGTCTCTATAATGTGTCATAGTCTTATTAGTAACATCTATTGTCGCGTCGCTTTGATCTCACGACGCGGATCGTCTGTGGCTTAATCTCACAGCCGATTTGGACCTCGACCGGGCTCTAGGGGAAGGCAGTCCACTTTTTAGATCTTTGCTGAAGAGTCGCGGCGAAGGCAGAGTAGAACTAAGGACATGTGTTGTTTGAGAAATTGGCTTATATAGGCGCCGGGTTATGTAGGTAGGACGCTGCGAGAAAAGAGTACATGCGAGTCAACAAGGAAGTATGTTACGAAATTTGTGAGACTAACTAGGCTGTTACGATATGAGGAAGCATTAACATGTGATAACTGTGCGTTACATGCCTCCGGTCGACGAAGAGTCGTCCCGACTCTTGCGGCGTCCTCTCTAGGGCTTCGGGAGATTGGGATAGCGTCTGTCGCGACGGTCGAGCTTCTTATGTGGCTTGACGAGCGGGCGGAAGTGGCGGTCAGGAACACGGCTCACTATCGAAGATGGTCCTGGCTAAGATTCCTTGTCCACGCGTCGTCGCTGGCGGCTTGGCTCATCGAACATGGTTTGGTGGCGGTCAGCTCTCGAACTCGGCGATGATCCAGCGAGCAGCTCCTTGTCCATGTGGTGTCGGCGATGGCTCGGCGTGATCGGGCGACCGTGACGACGGTCCTGTGAATGGTTCATTGGCCTCGATGACGATGCAACTGACGATTCCTCGTTCGTATGATGGCGCGGACGGTGTTCGCATTGTGGAACGTGATCCGGCGTTCGTGGCGGTGGCGGTCCGGATCTTCAACCACTCACAAGTTCGGCATAAACTCTTCCTTACGCCTCTTGTTTTTGGCTGATTTCTCTTTGCGCCTGCGCTTCCTGTCGTCCATTGACGCAAAGCCAAATTGTCCAATCTTGATGGGATCGAGGATCGAGAGGCGCAGCTTCTCGAGGAAACAGAGGATCTATCGGCCAATGAAAAAAGCCTTTCCATTCCGAGGATGCGCTCTGAAGATGAGTGCGGGATGCATGTACGTCACCGTGTCCAGCGCTTCGCTGGTTTCTCACAATAACTTCGAACCTGTGCTTCGGTCCAGTGATGTACATGACGTACTCAGCGCATACTCTTCCCATGGCATTCCACTCTTGCGCGTTATCGTCCTTGTACGGGCTAGGGAAGAAGGCTATTGCTCCATCGCATTGAAGATGTCGCTCCAGGCAGATCAACACCTGCCCCATCGGGCGGCTGTCTGGCATTGCGTCGTGCCATACGATGATGATCGACGTGGTAATCTTCATCGATATCATCTCTTGGCCAGCGCACCCCAGTTGACGTATACGTAGAGCGTCACGCTATCCGGCTTTTGACTTCCGAGTGCTATCCGGCTTTGACTGCTCTGCACCGCGAAGGTGGCACAACCTTCCGACGTCTCTCGCCTTGAGCAGGACGGGCGCTCCTTCATCCATCAGGAAATAGGCAACTTTGAACTTTCGAGTTACCTCCGGAAAATGACGTCTTCGGTCAGCTTTCCTTCCTCCAGGGCGCTGATCACCTTGCCGTATACCGAGTGCTTCCGTAACTCTGCAGTCCATTCTGGTTCTTGAACTACAGTTCCCACGATGAGCTTATTCGGTATGGACTCCTCTCTACTGCTCTCGCTACTAGATGCAGCACCTCGATTTAGTGCATCCGCTACATTGTTCGCAGCTCCCTTCAGCTGAATAACCTTCAAGTCATACCGTTGGAGTTTCAGTGCATATCGATGGACTCGGCCTGACACATTCGTCCTCTTGAACAGAGCCGTTAGGGGTTGGTGATCGGTGAAAACCTCCACCGGCAATCCGTAAACAAACATGTGAAGCTTCCGAAGGGCAAAAACGACTGCAAGAGCCTCCAAATCGGTAGCGTGGTACCTCTTTTCATACTTGGTCAGTCCTTTTGAGACCAAGAATACCAGATGCAGGACACCATCGTCACCCTGCTGACTCAAAACTGCGCCTAAGCCACAACCACTGTATGAACGGTTTCTGTCCGCTCATTGCCCTTCGATATCTGGTTGTGCAAGGACGGGGCCTCAGAAATGACCTTTTTCAGACTCTCAAAAGCAGACTTCCGGGAAGGCGTCCATTCTAACTTGACCTTTTCCGATGTCATCTCGTGCAATCCACTCGCGATTTTCGAAAATCGTAACACAAACTTGCGATAGTACGAGCACATGCCGAAGAAAGTACGAAGTTCCGCGCGTGATTGGGGCAACTGTAGGATCGCTTCCACTTTACTGGGATCCATGTGCCCGTGGAAGTCTATCACGTGTCTCAGAAATTTCGCTTTCTCCGCAAGCAATTGCATTTCTTAGGATTTAGTTTCAGTCCTGCTTTTCGCAGTTCCTTAAAGACCTTCTCCAACATTTTCATATGGTGCTCAATGGACGACGTAGCCACTATTACCTCATCTAGGTAACAGAAAATTTCTTCTCCTAGAAGCGGACCAAGAACGACGTGCATTAGACGCTGGAATACGGCTGGAGACGAAGCTAATCCGAAGGGTAGAAGGCGGAATTGGTACAGGTCCTCAGTAGTTGTGAACGCCGATTTCTCCTTAGCGTCCTGCGAGAGGCTTATCTGTCAATAGCCTGATGACAGGTCTAGGGTTGAAAACCACCTTTTACTTCTTAGGCACTGTAGCATCGTATCAATTGTTGGCAGGGGATAGCTGTCGATCTTTGTCACCGAATTTACCTTCCGATAGTCTACATACAGTCGTAGTGTTCATTTTTCTGCTAAAACGATTGGTGAGGCCCAGCTAGAACTGCTAGGTTCGATCACCTTCCTATTTTCTAGATCCTTTAGTATACGACGGAATTCGATTCGTGTAGCTAACCGTATTGGGAGTGCCTTCTGACGGATTGGGCTCGCATCATCCGTATCTATCGCATGCTCTACTAGCGTTGTTTGATTTAGCTCTTGTTTGTTGACTGCAAATACATTCGCGTAGCGCTTAACTAGGCACTCCAACTGGTCGTTTAGATCTTCATCCCGCTTCCTGCTGTTTAGTATCTCCCACAGCTTCTGTTCAACGTGTTAATTGAGACCTGAATCGCGGTCATTCGTTCCGACCCGGTAGGTTCATCCAGGCTATACTTCCAAGACATCATCATTTGGGCTCTCGGAAGTCATCTCGACTTTGTCTGAAACAGTACCGCTATACCACTGTTGTTTTGGTCCCTCAAATGGGCAATAGAGCGATTGCGCACGAGCACAACGGACAGATGGCACGCAGACCAGAATCAATCGATAATCTCGGCCCTCTGACCAAAACTACCAGGCCCAACGAGGATACAATACAATACAATACAATATTTATTGAGCCAAAAGTATTACAAAATCCGTTTATCACAAAAGAACACAGCAAAAATTGGCTCTCAAAAGACCAGCAAAAGTGGAGGAAAATTATTGTTTCGAAAGAGATGTGAAAACAGTTGAGCACTAAAAAATTGCAAGGAAGGTTGCTTTTTGGAGGTCTGCGAAAAATGGTTTCTTCGATGAATTGAATCGAGACGCGAAAAGTGCTTTTATTCAAGCTGTTCATTCACTGAAAAAGGTACTTGTACTCTATCAAAATATTGAGTTTTTTGAGTGTCTTATTGAATTTGGTAGTGGCAACTATTTTTTACAAGTATTGATATCAAATAGCCGAAACGTGCACAATAGTTTATCAAAAAAAAGTTAAGCGCAGTCTAATGTAAGTAAAAAGTTATTTTTAAGGGAAATCTTCATTCTACCGGTCTATCTCAAGATATAGAGACTGATTTGCTATCTGAGATTTAGGGAAAAGAAACATCAGAAAAATCCGCTTTGTTTGAGGTGTGCTTCAAGTTTGTGATTGAAGTTAGCTGGAGTTGATGAAGAAACTATTGCGTTAGGCAAGCTATTCCATGTTCTTACAGCTCGTACTAGAAAAGATCCAAAGAACTGTTGGGAGCGAACTCGACCTATGAATATGCGAAACGGATGACCTCTAGTTCTATCAGTAAAATCTAAGAGATTAAATATTTCTCTTTTATCAATATCTAAACAGCCAGAGAAAATCTTGAATACGAGATTTTGATCATACAAAATTCTTCGTAGCTTAAGTGAGTTTTCACCAAGCGTTGCAAGTCTTTCTTTATAGCTTACATGATACAAACCGTTTCTTGAGAAAATTGCGTTCGTGAATTTTTTCTGCACTTTTTCGATTTTTTCTTTGTGGACGATCTTAACAGGTGACCACAGTGGTGTACAGTATTCCAAAAGCGGCCTTACATACGTGGAAAAAAGTTTGAATAGGGTAGACATACTGTGAGTTTGAAATGCTCGCAAAATGAAGTTGGATCTTCTGTATGCCGTTGTTATTGTTTCATCAATATAGTCTTCGAAACACAGCGAATCGGAGTATTTGATGCCCAGGTCTCTCACAAATTTTGTGTTCCTCAAAGTTTCATTTCCTAAGAAAAACGAAAGATCTCTTGGGTGAGAGCTCCCGATGCACATAACTAAAGTTTTTTCGTGTGAGATATCAAGCATCCACTTCGTTGACCAAGCATATAAAGCATCTAAACCTTGCTGAAGTGCATTTGGATTATTAATGGAATAGATTTTGGAATCGTCAGCATATATGGAACACGATACTTCGAGAGGAAGGCAATTAGGCAAATCATTGATGTAGAGCAGAAACATTAAAGGTCCCAAGCATGTTCCTTGAGGAACCCCGCTCAAAGTTTCGTAGTTATTCGAAACAGCATCGTTTACCATAACCGTTTGAGTTCTCCCGGTAAGAAAAGATTGCAAAAACCTTAGAAGGCACCCTTCAATGCCGTAGGCCTGTAGTTTTGAAAGCAGAAGGCACAGGTTGATAGAGTCAAAGGCTTTTGCGTAATCAATATAACATGCAGTAATGTAGCCTCTAGCATCCATTATCCTTTGCCAAGCAGGAATAGTTGAAATGAGCGCTGTAACAGTTGATCTCTTTTGAAGAAAACCATGCTGAAAGTTTGTGATAAGATTATTAGGATGAGGTACAGCACCTCCTTCTCGCCTCTGAGAACCGCACTCTACCTAGATCTCCAGTAGTATCTCACCCTTCTGGTAAATCCGGACTTTACGGGCGGTTCTTCAGCTGCTCCTTCGGTTCGGTTCCAATGTCGCGTCGCTTTGGTCTCACGACGCGGATCGTCTGTGGCTTTATCTCACAGCCGATTTGGACCTCAACCGGTGTCTAGGGGAAGACAATCCACTTATTAGAGCTTTACTGCCAGTCGCGGCGAAGGCAGAGTAGAACTAAGGACATGTGTTGATTGGGAATTGGCTTATATAGGCGCCGGGTTACTGTAGGGAGGACGTTGCGAGAAAAGAGTACATGCGGGTCAACAGGGAAGTAGGTTAGGAAATTTGCGAGGCTAACTAGGCTGTTACGATATGAGGCAGCATTAACGTGAGATAACTGTGCGTTACACTATAAGAATCCAGTGGTTGGATCAGTATTTATGACAATCATGAAAGAATTTGTGTTATTGAAAATGTAGTTGCATGCGTGCAAAAATAATGTCATGGAAAGGTTTCGAGCTTTCGTTATATGTGGTCTTTAGGATTTTTTAAACGAACTAATTCATGATCACTTTTAGTAAAGATAAAAATGTTGTAATTTGAACTTTTTTCGTCATCCACTTGTTAGAAATTCATTTAAATTTGAGGATTTTTGCATGTGATTTTGAAATTACTTTATTGTAATCACTTAAACTAGTAACAATTTTCTAAGTCTGAGAAGGTTGTGATGGTTATTTCCATCATTCGTGTAGATTCTAACCGTTGCTTGGCGATAATCTGCTGTTATGCTATCTAAGCTCAATGTGATTTGAAGAGTGAACTTTGTTCATATACCAATTCTATTAAGCAGTTATTTTATCAAGGTCTTATGCGTGCTATTTGGCAAAGTCTGTTAAGGACAAATATTTTTTTTCTGAAACCGCAGATTTAAATTTCATGCGTTTAACTCTTGCTAGTTTATGGCGTTATTCGCTATTCATGAACGCTATTCTTCTTCAAATTATTCAAAAGCTGCGTATGATGCAAGCTGAGTTTTAAATATTGTAGTGGACGTAGTCGCAAAAACTGCGCCCCAGGCTGGATCCGAACCTGCACAGTAAAATTTGCAGTCAGGAGACTTGCCAATACGCTAATGATGCATAGTTTACATATTTTTACGTTTCAAATCACTAACAAAACAAGCAAAAAATTGTATCTGGGATGAGATTCGAAGCATGTGTAGACTTCCAGTCACGCGTGTTTGCACTGCACCATTCTGTCTCCTACTTCAAATCTCAACTATTTTAGATCTGAATATAGAATAATTTTTTGTCAATTTTGTGGTTCCTGACATCTCATGGTCCAGATTTTCTGCAAATTCTTTTCACCACACACTTGAGTAGTGTCAAAATTAGTAAATTTCTCAAAAGGCCATAATTATAAACAATAGTACGGGATTGATTTGAAATGATTTTAGTTCTGTAAAAGTTTTATAAAGCAGGAAATTAAGCGAAAATGGGAAAACAAGGATAGTGTAAAAATCGATGCTATATTAGAAATTGTTGTAGGAAGCGCATCGCGCATCGCAACGAGGCGCTGTGTCGTTCTTATGGTAAGGGGTTCTAGTCCCTATCTAGGCAAAATATTTTAAATGAATTGCTCTGCATCACGTCTATTTAGAAGTAAGATTCGGATCATTTTTAAAGATTTATAGAGAAAATTTGCTTGGTAAATTAAGGAAAGTGGAAGATTGTCGTAGCTGCGAGTAGGATTCATATGTAAGCTTGTTCAAAAATTGAGCTCGGGGTGGGAAACGAACTTGCATCAGTTATGCGCAAATAAAGGTTGACTCCACTGAAAGTATTTTATAGGGACTATTTCGTGTTTCCATGCTATATCGAGCTTTTATTCTAACTTACGTTTTGTTAAAAAAAGCAAAAATTAACAAGTTATTAAAAAGATTTTGAAGTATTAAAGTGTGGAAAAATTTTGATTTTTTGAAATTTAAAGTCTGATATCGAAACCTACTTCTAATTAAAACAAAATGCAAGAGATATTTTCTATAGCTGAAATATGCACTGTAGGTATGAGAAAAAATCGATGTTTGATTCGAAGACATTTCTAGGCATCATAGCGAAGTGGAGTAAGGCGCCATGGGATAAGTGCGCTTGCGAGTTGAATTCCGCACCCAGGCAAAGCAAAGATATTGATGGCTAGTCTATGGTAGTACTTATGTATGATATGATCACTATGTGGTTCTACTATAAGATTCCAGCCTGATTTTTTCTGAATTCTTTTTTTAATAGGAGAATTGAAATCTTAAAAATTTTGAAAGTATTTTGAAAACCTTTTTTTCATATACCTCTTTACCTCCAAAGACTGTGTTTTAGTTTATGTTACTTACTGCAAACACTAAACACGAAAAATTAATATTATGGGAAGGACCGAGATTGCAGGCAGGAAAGCCTTAGTCTCAGTCCGGTTAGTGAAGGAAAACCCCGGAGATGGCGTTATCATCCCTCTCGGGGCGAATCATTCTTGGATTAGAGTATCCGTTTGTCTCCCTACAATACCTTCGAAGGAGGATCTCTTCCGTTTTCTCGGAGTTTCGGATCTTAGCACGGAAACCATCAAAAATAATTCCGTGAATTGCATAAAGGCCCACATCCAGGACGTAGCCTGATGTGGCCAAAAACTGAAACCTACACCTGCCCGTGCAAGCCATGTGGCCCGGTCCTTTCTCTTAAACAGAGACGACTTCAGCCTTTAACGTGATGTCAGGAGTCTGGCTGTCTGGGTGAAAAGGGAGCGTTGCCGCAATTGCCAGGCCAGCCTCGTCAAGACAATCAATTCTGACCTAGGTTCCAAATAAAGAAGATTCACCAAAATAATGATAACAATGAATTATGCGAAGTACCAACCTAGATATAAAAGGAGCCGTTGAAATATGGGATCTTGTCACCAGGACTACTAAAGAAATGAGAGGGATTACTATACATACCTATGTCCTTAGGTATTTCCCTGTGTACAGATCTTTAGTGCAGAATCCATTTGTGGGACAAACGTAAATAACCCCTTCCTGTATGGGAATACCCCTAGCCGCCTCTGAAACGGGAGTGCGTAGCCCACAGTGTACGGTCAAGATATTATTTACTCCAGCCCAAGCTGATCCTAGAGCAGGGTCTTAGGCGATGGCCCTCGCTAAGACTATATTGCTCTCAGCTTAAGAAATGGATTTGTATGATGTTACGCGCGCTTTAGCTTTGAATTTAATATACTTATTGAATATTTTTTCAAATACGATCTACACCGCGCGGAGCAATAGAAAGAGTCGATGGACAACGGAAGTCGCTCACCTCTAAGGGTCGGGCAGTCACCCGGGTCGGAAGTCGTCAGATCGTCCGAAGTAGGGTCCGTTACTAGCTAACTAGGTAGTTAGCAAGGAAAAAACGTTTTGAATATTTTTGCGCAAGAAATTTATTTTAAATAAAAACTTTAATTTCATTAGGTATCACAACCGTGACCTCCATATCAAGTTATAGGTTATAGGGGCCTATCTTGAGGAAGGGAGTTCCCTTCTTGTGTACTTACATACAGCTGGTTTATATCTTTACTAAGAGAAAGCATTGGGGTACTGTAGAGGAGTGAAGACGAGTAGTGGGCTGACGAGGCCGGACCGAGCCGCCGAGGGCGAGCCCAAGTCTAGACTGACGAAACTAGGCGTGGCTTCGTCTTCGTAGACGAGGTGCGGAGGTAACGCGAGAGCTGAGTATACCGACAGCTCTGTGACCAGACATACTCATGATACTGATACTGAAATGTTTGTTTCTCCTATCGAAGACAGCACAGTATGGTTTTATAATGTAGACGTTTATAAACACCTATGCAATTTGCCTTTGTCTTATTCAACTACAACTGATGAATTCCCTCCTTATCTCATAGGCAAGGTTGCCGTCGCGATTGCTGCTCCACTAGTAAACATCTTTAACTTTAGGTACATGTATGATGAAGTTTCTTCACGTTGGAAGCATTTGTTACACCCATTCCGAAAAAGCCTCCTTATTCTGACGTCTCGAACTATAACGTCGATTTTGCTGGAGTTTTTGAAATTAAAAAAAAAATCAATAGTGAGACATATAGAAAACAACGGTATTATACCCGATAGTCAGCATGGCTTTAGAACAGGAAGATCAACTGAGACTTCGATGCTTGTTTCCCTGGAAGAATGGACAAAAGCACTTGATCAAAACCTAGATGTTGATGTCATTTTCTTCAATTTCTCCAAAGCATTTGAAGAGTCCCTTTTAAGGAGCTCATCTTTAAGCTTAAAAAATTAATTTGCATTCTAGGATAGTAAAATGGATTAGCACTTCATCATCGGTAGGTCTTTCCAAGTCAAGGTCAATCAGTTTTTTTCCTCTGCCTGTCCAATCACAAGCGGGGTACCTCAAGGTGGAGTTTTATCTCCCATCTTGTTCATTATATACACGTCTGATTTACCGAGCTCGGTAAGACCGTTTAATACCTCTTGCCAAATGTTTGCTGATGATATCCACAAGGGCATTCAAAAAATTGACAACTGTGTGGCACTCCAGTCAGCTATTACTGCAGTTGCTGATTGGTCTACTACCTGGAAGCTCCCCCTCTCTAGTACCAAAACGAAGTTTCTTCACCTCGGAAGCATGGAAGACCATTACGCTTATTACCTCCATGGAAATCAGATAAATAAAACCACTAAACGTCGTGACCTAGGCTTCATTTTAAACGCTAAACTTACGTTTGACGAACATTGCGAAGTAATAGCGAGTAAGGCGGATAGAGCCATTCACAGTTTATTTAGAGGCTTGTTCACAAACACAATTAGTCACTTCAGATTGGCTTACATTTCTTATGTTTGCCCCATACTTGAATATGGGACCATTGTGTTCAATCCACCTACAGAGCGCAGCCAAGCCAGGCTAGAAGCGGTGCAGAACAATTTCACTCGAAAGCTTTGGATACGGCTTTACGGTTATGACTACACGTTCATTCCACCTTCAAATGTTCGGAACAAAATTTTCAATCTTTCTAGTTTGCTATTTCGCAGGAAGAGAAATGATCTACTCATTTACACAATGATCACTGAGAGAGTAAGCTTACGTCCCGACAAATTTTACACAACATCTTCTTCAAACACGCGTGGTTATAGGACAAACATTCATTTTCCTAAGGCAAGGTCTCGACTGCGAGCTTCCTTTTTTACCCAAAGAGCTGGTTCGGAGTTTCTAAAATTTTCAAAAAAATATGGTCTATACGCATGCATGTTTTGTTCTTCTCGTTGTGCTTATCTTTTATTGTCTTTCGGATAACTGGTTCTGTCTGCGTGGATATCCACGTACTATAAATAATTAAATAAATTTTGGCCAATCTTATTCCTCGACCCATTATAGTGCGTACTGTGCTGTCTTCGATAGGAGAAACAAACATTTCAGTATCAGTATCATGAGTATGTCGGGTCACAGACAGCTGTCGGTACACCCAACTGTCGCGTTGCATCCGCACCTCGTCTACGAAGACGAAGCCACGCCTGGTTTCGTCAGTCTCGACTTGGGCTCGCCCTCGGCGGCTCGGTCCAGCCTCGTCAGCCCACTACTCGTCTCCACTCCTCCACAGTACCCCAATGCTTTCTCTTAGTAAAGATATAAACCAGCTGTATGCAAGTACACAAGAAGGGAACTCCCTTCCTCAAGATAGGCCCCTAGAACCTATACCTTGATATGGAGGTCACGGTTGTGATACCTAATGAAATTAAAGTTTTTATTTAAAATAAATTTCTTGCGTAAAAATATTCAAAACGTTTTTTCCTTGCTAACTACCTTGTTAGCTAGTAACGGACTCTACGTCGGACGACCCGGATGACTGCCCGACCCGGGTGACTGCCCGACCCTTAGAGGTGAGCGAATTCCGTTGTCCATCGACTCTTTCTATTGCTCCGCGCGGTGTAGATCGTATTTGAAAAAATATTCAATAAGTATATTAAATTCAAAGCTAAAGCGCGCGTAACATCATACAAATCCATTTCTTAATCTGAGAGCAATATAGTCTTAGCGAGGACCATCGCCTAAGACCCTGCTCTAGGATCAGCTTGGGCTGGCGTAAATAATATCTTGACCGTACACTGTGGGCTACGCACTCCCGTTTCAGAGGCGGCTAGGGGTATTCCCATACAGGAAGGGGTTATTTACGTTTGTCCCACAAATGGATCCTGTACTAAAGATCTCTACACAGGGAAATACCTAAGAACATTGGTATGTATAGTAATCCCTCTCATTTCTTTAGCAGTACTGGTGACAAGATCCCACATTTCAACGGCTCCTTTCGCTGAAAAGCTTTACGCTTTTTTATATTGCCGCCGCTTCTGATGGATCGTAAAAGGGCTGTGAAGCGATGGCGCGACTACATCGAGGAAATCTCGAATGTAGAATTTGAACATTCTGCCGTTCCTTTTGCTTCACCTGTATACGGTCCCGTTCAGAAGATTACAGTGAGCGAAACTGAAGCAGCCCTGAGGAAGATGAAGTCAGGCAAAGCCACTGGTACAGATGATCTGCCGGCCGACCTGTGGAAGTCGAAGGAGAGAAAATCGTCTCATTGTTCTTCTCAGTTCTTCGAATCGCTTGTGGGTCCTAAATTGCTTGTGGCAGATGTCGTAGTCAGCAAAGCGACAAAGTTTGGGCGCTTCTGCGCTGAGACAACTTCCCATAGCGCTTTAGAATACGCAGCTTTCAGTTCTCGGCCACGTCTTCATTGTCGCATTTAGGCTGCGGAAAGTGTACGATGTGGGCGGAGAGGATGTTCCTCCTGCCTAATTCTTTCGAGTTTTTAATAAAATGGTATTCATGCTTGTTGTTAGTGAGGCTTCTGCCAACTGAATCGGAGGGTGTCGAGTCGACGTCAACTTCGGCGGCGCGCAAACGGGCTTTCACCGGACGTCTGGCGTCTCTTCCTGCAAACCCAATCTCTTGCTCGTAGTCACAGTGCACATCTCCTCTGCATGTCATGTGTTCGCTAACCGCTCCTCAGTGGGGTGTATTTTCTATACCATTAAGAGTGGTGTTCGTGGACCCATGGGTTCCGTTTACTGGTGGTAAATGATCTGTGGAGCCGCTTCATTGGTGCCAGACATGTCCACGGAGGGTGAAAACTGACTTGCCCATTATCAGAATGCGCCAAGTATTCAGCTTTGACGGTATACCGTATTAGTATATGAAATGCCGGATGCATCTTAAGCGGCGATCATCCTCATGTCACTACACTGTTGTAAAGGCGGTCGGAAAAATCTTAGGAGTATTGGTAAGCCTTTATCGTGACTATTATAAGGATATTCAGCTATCGAGTTGGGCCTTGAAACTCCCAGAGATAGGGAGAGAGTAGTTTCACTTCATCCTTAGACAGCTCTAGATTGTCGTTCGAGAAACAATGTGTTATCTGCCTGAAGCGTGTAACTCGTGATTACCTCCGCCATTACTTCTCAAGCAGTTTCCTAAAATTTCCCCTAAATGCTTCAGTGCAACCTCTAAAAGTGTTAATACAACCGACATTAGCGTGATTTGGACGGGCGCAGCCACTGTAGATTTCGCGAGACGTCATCGTACTCAGAGCCGTGAGCTCATGATTGCCACCTGGGGCCGAATTCATCAAAGTTACTGCAGTAACTTTAACGGAGAACCCTAAACGAAAGCTCAGATAACGTGGCTTATCGCTCACCATATCGCTTGATAAGCCACGTTATCTGAGCTCTCGTTCACGGTTCTCCGTTAAAGTTACTGCAGTAACTTTGATGAATCCGGCCCCTGGATAAAGTATAGATACATGCCCGTGTGCACCCTTCCGTCTGGAGTCTGCCCTGTCGCGCTCGCAACCGTGCTCGCTGGGGCAAGAAGCCCCGCAACCTAGTCTGGACACTAGACTTAAGCTTTTAACCAGGGATGTATTTCCGTTTCCGTGTTCCGAATTCCGGTTTTCGGCCGTTTTCAGACCTTCTGTTCCGTTTCGCGTTCCGCTCTCGTTTGGGCCATAAGACGGAACGGAAATGGTGACTCATCATTCATTAATTGTCTTGCACTGCCTTTATTCAGTTCCTAAACATAAACGAAAAGCTGAAGAAAGAGATTAGCTATGCGTCGCCCTTTTCGCGATTGTGTTGCTTTCAAACCGATGGTGCATTCTGTCAAAACAGTGTGATAACCAAAACAGATTTTCTTATTTTCTTTTAATGATGCACTAACGAATAGTATAAGGCTACAAAGGTTTCATGAGCGAACACCAAACCTAAGTTGTAGCATTGCTTTTCATAGGGAACATTGGATCTATCCTAGTCGGAGAAGGGCCTGCGGTGTCTTGCTTCTCCACCCCCTCCTTTAAGTTTGCTCCAGAGCTTCAGCCACTGCCAAATGGTACTGTGGTACCCATGCGAACCCAACGAGTGGGTGCCATGTCGTGGGTGCTAAACGCAACTGTAACCTAAGCGCTTCCCCTCTCAATTAGGACAGATTCGGGGCATTCGATAAGACCAGTTAAGTATTATGAGTGGCGAAATCTCTGGCATCTTACTCGTCAGCTCGGTTCATTGCGTTTAAAACACTTTCTTCCTATTTTCAGAAAGATTTTGCATAAACTTTGATTTGTTCCACTAGTAATGTTTGGAAATTCATCTTAGTAATGATACAAGTACAAGGATTTTTTATCGTTATATATTGCTGGAAAGGGGTCACATGCTGCCTTGCCAACTTCCTAAATTCGTCAACGACAACTTACTAGGGAAGTCTCTCAGGTGTATGTCTGAGCTACGAAAACACATACCACTGTGAGATTCACTAATTTTCAAATAGTAGGAGGGGATGTTCCTTTTTTGCAAAGTCCTTGAACCCAAGGAGCTAGGGCCCTCAAAGTTTACTATGAGAGCGCTTATACTCGCACGTAGGTTTGAACGGCAAAAACGAATACCACAGTGAGATTTTCCACACTCCAGTTAGTAGGAAGGGATGTTCCATTTTTGCACAATCCTTGAGTTCTAGGAAATATGGGCCCTTGAACACCCAGGAATGGACTGCACTGTCAGCGTCTAACACGTAGGTACGTGTTGCACGTGGAGATAAGAGAAATGGTGAAATACGCCTGGCTCCATCATAGAGACAAGCAGCTCGGCAGCTCAGTGGTGGTACCGGCGCATCGTAGGCACAGGGTCGGGTGTTCGATTCCTTGACGTCGGGGTAATTTTGCATTTTTAGTGTTCATTCTTTTTTGGTATCATTCACCTTTCCAACTTTCCCTGTGCATATATTATATTCCACTATAGGCTAAGAAGTTCGTATTCAGTGAGAGATTTTCATCAGCTGCTCCCTCTATATGCGACACTTTTATTTTCTGCTGATTTTTGATAGGACCCTTGGCTACATGGGGGAATGGACCTTCCCAACAAGACATGAATAAAGCAATTAGAAGAGTATATGATGGCACCAGTCCACAAGCCGAGAATGGCTGTCCAGTCAATCTCATGTCGTCTAGCATGTGTCCCACATGATCAAAGAAGGGCAGTCGATCATTGTACAAGTCCAGTTGTACCCTAGTGCCCGTCGAAGGTGTACAACTAGACACACACTCATGATGACGGGCAGGTAGCTACTGCAGCCCCGGCAGGTAAGCGAGTATAGGCCACCGTCATATTCTAACGTATCGCTAGTCGGCGGTCTTGAAACTCCTTTGGTGAGCCGACCAATTAAAAATGTTACATATAGAGAGATTTTTTATTGGAGATAGGAGTGCAGAGATATCTTTCAAAAGGTTGATCACGATGGTTCGCTGTGACATGAGTGTACGCTCCCTTGAGTGTGCGATTATCAGGGGTAAATCTGAAGCGGCACTACTGAACTTTTGCGACCCCTAGCCCCTTGGTCAAGGTCGAGAAGGGGTTAAAAATTTTACCCAAACTTTGCCTAAGTGGGTTATCTGGGGCGCTGATTACGAATATGCTATCATTTTTGAAATGTTGGTCGTAGTTTTGCACGTGTGCAAAAGATCCCATAGTAAACTTTGAGGCTCCCTAGCTTCTTGGGTTTAAGGACTTTTCAAAAATGGAACATCACGATTTATGAAAAGTTAAATGAGGTGATGAGTTTCGAGTTATTTCCGTTTCCGTGTTTCGTATTCCGGTTTTGCCCATTTTTTTTACTCCTCTGTTCCGTGTTCCGCTTGAAAAAAAATTCCGCACATCCCTGCTTTAACATATTGACGACAACGCGGGCTTCGCAGTGTTGCGTGCATGGGACGATCGACTTTCAAGCTGGGCGGCGCATACGAATCACGCTGCGTATTGTCCCACAGGACCGCTTTTGGCTCTTCAAAAGTGTGGCCTGGATGTTTAGGCTATTTCGGGGATATTGGATCCCTATACCTCAAGAGAAGGATGGATTTGTTTCAGGTCTGAGATAAAACAAAGTAATAACGTTGACAACAGCTTTAAAAGGCTCTGGTCAGGGATGTGCGGAGTTTTTGTTTCCATGGTAGGAATCTGGTTTCCGGCGATTTTTATTCCTCCCGTTCTCTGGTTAGGGTCCGACTTTTTGAACCGAAAACATAAAGGCTGGTGAATCAACGTGACTTTACCGCAGTATTTTCACATCTTGAATTGAAAATAGGCTTGAAAAGGAACACAGATATATTTCGCTTAGCTGCAGTTTTCTTTAGAAAAACAGGTTGCCCCATGCCTAATTTCATGCTCCACTACATTCAAAAAATGTCAAATTAAGTTCAAAGTTATAGAATAGAATGTTTTAACAGAAAGTCTCCACTCACTCGTATCATACTGCGATAATCATTTGATCTGTGGAACAGTATTTCCATCTATTGTTTCTGCTAAATCCTAAACTACGCATCTAAAGAAGTGCTAAGGGCTTGAAAATTTAATGGCCATTCAATTGATGAAAGCTTTTTGTTGAAACACGATGCATAGGTTAAGGTAAAGTTTTTGAATCAACAACTTTTTCGACCTTCTCAAAACGTGTACAGTTTGATTTGAAAGAATAGTAAAGGAATAGTAAAATTTAAAAAAATTTTGCAAGAAAGTGCTTAGCTTGAGATGAAAATAACACGATAAATAAATCCCGGATCACCTTGTATTAGCAATAGCGGAAAAACCTATAAAAATTCAGTTCTACTGTACCGCAGGTTAGGTAACACTTACTATTAGGTTGTTGCAAAAGTTCTCGTCACTTTCAAGACACCACATTTTTTAATAAATACGGAAAACACGTCAGAAAACGAAGTAACCGCCGTCATGTTCTATCACTCTTCTCCACCTTTCAGGCAGACTCCCGATCCCGTAAGCGCAGTACTTTTCTGACTTTGATTCGAAAAACCCAACCAGAAAGCGTTCCAAGTTGTCCTTGTCATCGAACGTTTTTCCTTGCATGACAATGGAGAAATACAGGAAAACGTGGTAGTCTGTTGGTGCTACATCTGGGCTGTACGGTGGGTGAGGCAGCACTTCTCATCCAAGGTGGAGAAGCTTTTGACGGGTTATTCTTACAGTGTGTGGTCGAGAATTGTCGTGAAAGAATCGGATTGTGCCATGATTCGGACGCTTTTCTGCAATCTTGGCGGCCAGTCTATCCAGCTGTTGACGTGGCACAACAGGGGCGGACGGACCGACCCCTGCTGATGCCAAACCTTTTGAATAAACCAATTTCTCCGTTTGGTTCAGGCCACATTCCTAGACTCCGCTCGCGGGTGAAAGACACCGGTGTAACAATAAATATGTCTGATAAGATAGTTAAAATCAATACCAAAAATTGTAAACTGTTTTCAGCAGGCTTTACTAGTATTTTTATTAGTTTTCCTCATAACGTAATACTAAAAATATAGAAGAATTCCACAAATCTTCCTCTATAGAGCCTTCGGGCTCTCTTGTTAAGAGGGATCTCGCGCCGCTTGTCGCAGGGCCACGTGGCGCGTCTCCGGGTGGTGGATAGGGGAACGAAAACGCGAACCAAATGCGACCGTGTACAGCCCAGAGACGCAGGTGGGATGCAGGGGATGGACTCCTTACTCCTGCTGTGTCGGGTCGACGCGTTCCTTGTGCGTGGGGCGGCATGTTCATGCACATTGTGCGTGGATGTTTCCGTGACTGTGCGGAATGTAATTGTGTCGGCTCGGCCAAAAGCTTGCACTCGGTAGACTGGGAGTACATGTAAGGCGATTCGAGGCCGCCTTAAGTCTCGCTCCGTCCGTTCGGGCAGTCTGACTGGCTGCCCGGAGTTCTTCGCCCGCACGACAGAGCCCGACTAGCTATCCGTGTGTACTCCAGTCAAAAACAGCAGCACTAAAGGGCCTCATTCCCCTGACCCCGAAAGAGCCCCCATTTCTGTAGCGATGGGAAGGACGAGTGCGGAGAGGCTGCTAAAATCTCAGGGCCTAACCAGGCTGCGCAATTTGAGAAGGACTAGGATGACGATCTGTACTTACAACGCCCGCACGCTCGCATCGGAAGCATCCGTCGAGGACCTGATGGTGCAAGCCAGGAAGATCAAGTACGAGGTCATCGGACTGACCGAGACGAGAAGACACCACCCCCTACGACTCCGAAGAAGAACTGTTCCTCGGAACATGCGACAGCAGGGGAGTAGGCGGCGTTGTTGTCCTCGTCAACACGCACTTGGCCATGAACATCGATTCGTACGACTCTCTGACAACCCGATTCGGACGTCTGCGACTGAAGCGATGTGGCTCCGTGCCAGCTCTGATTCGCGTATGCCCCAACATGCGACTACGACGACGAAGAGATCGAAGCCTTCTACGTGGAGCTCGAGAAGTTCTATAAGGAAGATCAAAATTTCTACAAAGTGATCGTCGGCGACTTCAACGCCAAAATCGGACCGCGAAGGTCGCCAGAAGAACTTCACATCGCAACCCACGTTTGGAGTGGAACGAGCAAGATGAAAGGCTGTCTGAGTCTATCATGTCGACCAAGACCATCCATGAAAACTCACAGTTCCAGAAGCCTCCCTCCCTACGATGGACCTGGGAATCCCCCGGCGCCCAGTTCCACAACAAGATCGACCACATCATCTTCAAAGTATTGCCTGACCGACGTTTCCGTTGTCCCCAAGTTCTACACGGGCTCGGACCACCGCCTCCTTCGCGCAAGGTTCCGCTATTCACGTGAAGGAGAGAAGACCGCAAAGTTGAAGAAGAGGAGTCCAGAACGACCATCAATTGGGATCTCTACACCTCTCTTGCCGGCCTTTGGGAAGATGCCGTCATGGCCAACGTCGATGAGGAATACGACCGCTTCGTGCACCATCTCCACGATGGTGCTAAGGGAGCCGAGAGCTTGAAGACCACCAAGAGACGCCTGTCTCCGGAAACTCTCGAGCTGATACGCCAGCTTGGAGCAGCACGAGCGTCAGGCAACTACCAACTGACGTCCGAGCTTGCGAAGCTATGTAGAGCGGCGATAAAGGAGGACCTGTAGGAGAGAAGGACGGAAGTGTTGGCTGAAGCTGCAGAGGCAGGTATGAGCATTCATTCATTCATTGAAGCCGTTCCTAATCGGGAAACGAAACATTGGACTACGGTAGAAGGAATGCACTTCGCCCTTTCTTAGTTGCTGCCGAGGACAAAGTACGCGGGCGAGATCTCGAGAGAAAATTTGCTGCGCAAAAGTGGGACTCGTTTTAATTTTCTTTGTAAACTTTACATTGACCTTTGTCAACGGTTCTCTGGTTTGGATAGGCGAAGATGTACAAAAAGTTGATTAAGCGCATTCGACGTACGAATTGCGCTTTGAACCTCTTCAAAATATAAGGCGGATGAGCATAGCGCAGTGCTAGAAAGTATTTTAATTAATTCATTCATCAATTCAATTCATTTTCAATTCATCCGCAGTGTCCGCCGGAACTTCGCCAACTTCAAGACCAAGATGACCGCTCTCCGACGTCCTGACGGAACCGTCACCTCTTCCAGAAGGACCATGGTGAAGGTCATCCACGACTTCTACTCCTATCTCTTCGATAGCCACATTCACCTGCCCCCACGCCATCTTCCGCAGGATGGATACGTCGTCCCCTCTGTTCTCCCTTCCGAGATCCGACACGCCATCTCGTCGGTGAAGAAACGTACAGCACCCGGTCCCGACAGGATCAGAGCTGAACACCTGAAGAACCTCCCGCCAGCGCTCATCAACACCTTGGCGCGGCTCTTCACACGCTACCTGTCCGAATGCAAGGTTCCATCTCAGTGGAAGACCAGCAAGACCGTTTTGCTGTACAAGAAGGGAGACGTGCACGACATTGGCAACTATCGCCCGATCTGCCTGTTGTCCGTAGTCTACAAGCTGTTCACTTGAGTGATCCTGAATAGGATTAGCAGAACGCTGGACGAAGGACAGCCATGCGAACAAGCAGGATTTCGGAGAGGATTCAGCACGATCGACCACGTACACACCGTTACGAAGCTCATCGAAGTGTCGCGAGAGTACAAGCTGCCGCTGTGCCTTACGTTCATCAACCTGAAGAAGGCATTCGATTCCGTCGAAACTGAAGCGGTCATCGACACCCTGCTCACTCAGGGTGTTCCTACTCAGTACATCAGAGTCCTTCGACAGCTGTACAATGGATTCACGACCATAATCTCACCATTCTACAACGACGTCCTCATCGACGTAAAAAGAGGGGTTCGGCAGGGGGATACCATAACACCGAAGCTCTTCAGCGCCACTCTCGAAAACGTCATGCGCGAACTAGAATGGGAAGACATGGGAGTGAAGGTCGACGGCCGGCAGCTGCACCATCTGCGCTTCGCTGACGACATCGTGCTCATAACACCGAGCATCAGCCAGGCGGAGCGAATGCTGGCTGACTTCCATCGTGTATGTGGGAACGCTGGACTGCAGCTGAAACTTACGAAGACGGTGTTCATGAGGAACGGACAAGTTTCTGATGCCCCATTCTCGCTCATCGGAACGAACAATGCTCCTGCTACGTGTATCTGGGTCGCGAAGTCAATATGGCCAATGACCTAGCGCCGAAGCTGAACAGGAGGAAACGATCGGCTTGGGGAGCTTTCAAAAGCGTCGAAGAAGTTGCGAAGAGACGAAGAACGTCCGACTCCGTGTCCACCTATTCGACTCCACTGTTCTTCCTGCCCTAACATACACCTCAGAGACCTGGGCTATACGAAAGCAGGATGAACACGCGATCGAGAGGACTATGCTCGGAGTGACACGACTCACGCAAGCTAGAGAAGGCCTCCGGAGTTCCGAGCTTCGCCTACGTTCGAAGATCAGAGACGCTGTCGCGTGGGCCAAGTTGTCGAAAATTAGGTGGGCCGGCCACGTAATGCGCTTCGCAGACACCCGCTGGACGAGAGCCGTCACCGACTGGATTCCGCTGGATGTCAAGAGAACACCAGGAAGCCCACCAACGCGTTGGTCGGATTTCTTCTGAAAGCCCTGAACGACCGCTATGATGCTCTTCGTGTTCTTCCGGCGAGGAGGATCCATTGGAGCACTCTGTCAAGCGACAAGGACAAATGGAAACGTTGCTGGTGCCCGTTCGAATAACTCGATGATCACCACAGATAGATGTGATAAATTAAAATTTTTATGTATCAAATTAGTAACAATACATATTAACAAAAATTTGCAATAAAACATAATTTTAAATTTTATGTTATCAGAATCCTACATTTCAACTCAAATGTATCCATAAAGATTAAAAAAATCAATCATATTCACAGAAACACTAAGATTAGTTAGATGTTGCACAGATTTTAACGATTTTTTGAAAAACTTTTCAAGTTGATAACTACACGTATTAAAATTGACCATTCAGTAGATATAATTATAAAGAATATGCTAAAATATTTGAATAGAAATAAATATTTATTATTTAAAAATTATCACCTTGATGCTCCAAATTTCATTCATCATCATCTTCTTCTTCTTCTTCTGAGCGTTTAGTCCCGCGCAGTAGCAGGGTTAGCTATTCTTGTGATCTGTCGCCACCTCATCTTAACGAGGGCTTCAGCTGCCGTGGCACCGACTTCGGCTAGATCTTTCTTGATGACGTCCTTCCACTTTTTCCTTGGGGCTCCTCTCGGACGCTTTCCGAGTGCCTCGAAATCTAAGGCCAACCTCGTGGGGTGATCCTCTGGTCTTCTGAGGACGTGTTCAACCACCTCAGGCGCTGCTTTCTCATCTTCAGCTAGATCGGGGCTGTCTTCATCACTGCCCTAACATCCTCGTTTCGCACCCTGTCCCGACGGGTCCATCCACATGCCCACCTCAGCATCCTCATCTCCGCCGCGTGCAGTTGCCGCTCCTGCGCCTTACCCAGGGCCCAGCACTCACTGCCGTAGAGGAGGGCAATTCTCACAACTGTTCTATAGAGCTTGCCTTTGAGCGTCCTGGAGCATTTACGGTCGCAGAGGATCCCTGTGGACTTCCTCCACTTGAGCCAGGCTGCGTTTATCCGTCCCCTGACCGCCTGGTCCATCTCCAAATTTCATTCTTAATTTGCTTAATTATAACACAAAGTATAAAATACAAAAATAATAACACCTAGTTATAAATCAATTACGGATATAACTCCGAATAAGAGTGAAATGGTGTGTGAAACATAATATTGTGACTGATAATAATAATGATAGTGATATGCTTTAACTCAAACGTAGTTGTTCTGATTTTGATGCTGCCTTCCGCAAAGAGAGGTAGATTTCGTAAATACACAAGATTTTATAATTTTAAATAAATATAAAGAAGTATTTTTATAGAAAATAAAATAAAATAAAAATGAAATAAAAAATAGGTGAGTAAAAAATAAAAATAAAAAGTATTTATTGTGTTCAGTGCGTTTATTTTCAACTGTAAAACTTAGTTGTTAGTAGAGGTGACAATGCAGTAATATATTACCCTGTGCTGTACTAGCAACTAAGTTAATTAGTTACCTTTTTCACTGATGAGCCTCGGGGTAACTAATTTTAAACATGTTTTGTATAAAGGTGGAGGCGGAACAGAACATGTTTAATGTTGTGTTAGTTGTCAACGCCTTCGTTGTTAATGCAATTTGGTCACGATTGTTGTGCCGTTGAGTTTTGTGATGTAGAAGTTAGGAAAAGGCCGGTGTGCGCTGACGGAGCTAGCGCGTGAACCGCGGCGCGTGGTGAGCAATCGCGAGCCGCGGTGCGCCGCGGCCGCGCGGGAATTCGAGAAAGTGCTAGCAACGTTGTATGCCGCCGCCAGTTCGTCGTTATTCTTCGTCGCTTTTCGTCTGTCTGTTGTGGACACGTGTTTTATACCTTTGTCCTTTTCGAATTTCGAATAAATTCGAATTTCGATTATTCGAATATTCGACTATTCGAAGAAAGTCCAATATTCGAATTATTCGTTTATTCGAATATTCGAGAAAGTCCAATTTTCGAATTATTCGTTTAGTCGAATATTCGAAGGCTTCGGATTTCGAATAATCGAATATCGAATATTCTTTATCAATCTCTTAACAAGTTAATGGCATTCCTCTTCGAAAACCAGGGAATTGTGACCTTTTGATAAGAACGATGTTTTGTTTGCGCGTCATTCAAAGTGGCCGAATTGTGTATGCAATCTGACAAGGGAAGAGCCTGGAGCGCATGTCTGAAAGGGGAGAGCGAGTCATATAGGGAGAATCCCCACCCCTCACTTAGTGTAAAAATGGGTTTATTTTTGACAAGTCGTTAAACACAAGGAGTAGGGAGTCTATTGCAATAGAATTCGTGGGTATTGTACGCCCGGCAAGTGGCTCGGAGCGCAGTGGAGAGAGACGTGTTTCATGGAGGTCGGGGGTTCGATTCTCCTGCTCTGCTGCGTTTTTGCATTTCATATGTTTGGTTAAGAGTTGAACGATTCTGACATCTATACCATTTTCAGATGTTTTTGCCTAATTTTCCAGTTGTACGCCGAGAAGAAATTTTTTGCCACTTGTTTATTACTGACCGGTTTTTTAACCACAAGGCAATGAGAAAGCTACTCAACGATGTATAAACGTTCAACACCAGTGATGCACAGGCCCAAAGTGCATGAAACAGAAGCTCTGGTCACAATCGGGCACCGTATATAAGCTACAGGCTCTTCACAGGTATACCAGCGACACCACCTTCAATGTCATTATAACAAATCCGTTCTCCTTCAGCTACTCGCAGCTTCGACATTTATTTTAAGGATGTTGTCTCGGTTATGCAGGTCAAAAGCAGGAACGTGCACAATGACGTGGGATTGAAATCATTCCACCCGAAAACGTTATCATATGACCACTGCTTACTTGCCTCTCCACGTCTATCAGTTCATCTTGCGGATCTCAATCTTCGTCTTCCTCCACATCCAGCTGTTCGTCTTCGTTAACATCAAGTTCACGTGCTTCGAAGTCCTTGAGTATGCTGGCCATCCGTTTCTTCCCTCGAAGGTTCCTTGCCTAAAGGTGGGCCACACTTCAGCGTAAGCAGGTGGATCACCACTCCAGCATCGGCCGACATTGTTGGTGTTAGGTTATACGAAACCTCTAGCGGACCTCTGATTTCCAGTTGACAGGAAAAGCAGAGGGAAAGAGTGTATCGATGGCCGTTACCGTCAGTTTGCGGGATCCACAGATCTCGTTTCTTCATTGGAACCACTTGCGACGTCACGTCCTGGTCTTTGAAAATCCGAGCAGGATGGTTTTTCCCGAGGTCATCGGTCCATCTAGGGAAACAAACTGTGAGGAGCCTGTAGCCTTTATACGCCGTCCGTGTTGTGACCAGTGCTTCTTCTTCATGCACGTTGTGCCTGTGTATCACTGATGTTGAACGTTTATACATCATTATGTTGAGTACCACTGCATGCAGTTGGAAAAATTAGTAGAAAACCTCTGAAATGGTATAGACGTCAGAATCCATCAAATTTCAACAGTCAGTTGAAATGCAAAAGTGCAGCAGCGCAGGAGAATTGGTACCCTCGATCTCCCTCGCAAAAGCAGATCTCCCTCCCCTGAAGCAACGTCTCTATCCACTGCGCTGCGACCCGCTTGCGGCAGAGGTGTCGCGGGCATACAAGACCGCCGAACTCGTGAGGTGCCGATTACATTTTAACTACAACAACCCCTACTCCTTGGGTTTAGCAACTTGGCAAAAAATAAACACATTTTTATACTAATTGAGGGGTGGGGATTCTCCCTATATGACTCGCTCCTCCCGTTCAGACATACGCCTCAGACACTTCCCTTGTTAGTCGACGCGAGGAAAGCGGGACAAACGCGGAACTCCGCTGCGTCCCTGCTTTCTTCGAACGCCATCGAGCGTCCTGCGGCCAGTCACGTGAGTCGGTGAATAACAAATGAATCGGGTTATGGCTGTTCAATGACGCTTTTGCCTTCGTATACTACGGGAGGATCTCCGTTTTGTATTTCTACACCAAATACAACGACGGAACGATTAGAGCCGGAAGGAGCCTCGGTAGGGAGGTAGCACTTTCTGGAGCCGGGGAAGCTCCTGCTTTCTGCCAGCAAAGACGTTAAAGAAGAGAGTAAGAGCAAGCAGGTGCTATGGAGTACAAGAGCCAGTAATACTCCGTTTTCTATGAAAGCGAGTCATCCACATTTTCGCAATAACACTACCCAAGTCGTAGTGTCTTATCAGATTAGGTTACAATCATGGACTTCGGGTCCGTTTGCTTACAAGTGAAACGAAGCCCTTCAACGGAGCCAGAACACAGACTGAACCATCCATGAGCTTCCAATGTGACTTTTCCGCACCAGATCGCCTTTATGTTATTCTTCGTCCATGCTAGCCTTTCTTTTACCAATTAGAAGCTTCGGTATAACCTAAGGAAAGACAGTAACCTGTGGAACAAAATCTACAACAATTAGCTCTGCCTATCCAAGGTGTTCCTCTCTTCTCGGGGCACGAATTCTTACGGAAGCAAGGGTGCTCCATTATAGCTTTGTCACCATCTTTTGGTCTCGTGAAGGAAATGGATGGAGCAGCCTTCGCGGCGCTTGAACAACTGCATCTGAGCCAGGACACCGACTTCCACAGCCTCGGTTCGGTCCTCCGATCCTACTTGCAATTAACACTTTGACGATCGCGCCTTTTTTCGCGTGTCTGGCGCGTGGGACCATTCGATTTTTTGTCACGCCGACAGCGTGGGATGACATCATGTCGCACGGTCGAACGCGACCTCAAAAGTCGTCTCTTGGTGGAAAGCGATGATGAGGATGACGAGGTGGTCCAGGACGACGTTGATGCTGTGGCCGATATCCTTGCACTACCAGCTGACGGTGATGATGGCTCAAAAAGTGAAGTAATAGAATCCGAAGCAGAAAATGAGGATGAGGAAGTTTGGAAGAGCGATTTTGAAGCCCCTACTTGGTGGAATTTTGCGACGGAGTCCGACTTTCGTGATGATGTGTTCAACTGCGTTAGGCCGACCGGTTATTATCGATTTTTTTTCGATGACGAACTGTTAATTGAAGCCATTACTTGACGACAAGCTCAATAAATCAGTAAGCGAAAATTGTTTTTGGGGATTACGCTTTTTACAGCAATGTTTAAAGATGAGGTGCACATAGCACAAAAAATTTCTTTGTAAAGATCTGAATAAAACTAGAAAAATAAATTATAGAGCTGTGGCCTGACATCATGTCACATGGTCCCACGCGGCCGTAAGGGTATGGCCTGATATCAGGCCATACGGTCGTCAACGTGTTAACCAACTGGTACAAGAGTAGTGACAACCTGAAGCCTTCGTATATGCCGCTCTGTCGAACGCAGTTTACAGTGGGTAATAAAAAAATAAGTAAATGTCAATCATTGGGTGACCACAATAAGTAAGGTGTTCATTTGATTATTTGAATATTCGACAATTCGAAATTCGATTATTCGAAATCCGAAATTTTGAAACTCGAATCTTATTCGATCATTCGAAATTCGAAATTTTGAGAATCGAAGGTATAACGTGTTTCTGCTGGGCCGTGCCAGGCCGTCCCCCTTCCGTCAACTCCTGTTTCCCAATTTCTGCCTATTCGTTACTATAATTATACTCTCGCAAAAATTTCGAATCTTAGAATGGTTTCGAATATCGAAAATTTTCGAGCATTCGAAATCGCATATATTCGAAAAACGTGATTTTCTGAATATTCGAATTCGAATGAAAAGTCAGGCTCTGCGATAGACAGGATAGACGACAGCCTGGAAGAAAAGGTGGAAGCAATACATAACGGATTCCTTCCTAGTTAAACACGAGGTTTCTATCAACAAGCCTCTTATAAACTCTATTATGTATCGTAAAAATGAGGTGGAGAACTTACACATAGTAGGAGCGAAGGGCTTATGGAAGCATATAATTTCCCTGTTTACTGGAATGCGAATTTTTTAAAAGAAGTTCTCGGTTGTTGTAAAGTGCTGCTCATGAAGAACAAAGAAAGGGCTACCAGTCATTTGAAGAGGGCATAATCTGCTTGAGCCACTCTAAGCTTCTATGTCACTTCAAGCGATCATTTTTGGAATTGGTGGCTGACTGACTGTTTAAAAACTTTCGTGAAAGAATGCTTTCGGCAAACAGCAGCTAATGACGGACTGACAACAAAGTGCTATGCGTAAATCTGTAGTAGATCTGCCCTGCTCATTTAAAACCGTGATATATCACAAATTATCAATTTTGCGGCCACAAAATTTATTACAGGTAGCTAGGAATAGGCCAGCCATGAGGTCCGGTTTTATTTCTTTCTGATGATTCGACCAAGTAAGTGGTAGGAACAGACATTTCTTATTTGTGACGAACTTGTGGATGTAACTATCTCTCCAGCCAACATATTGACTAAACGGTAAACGTAACAAAAATCGATCGTTAAATAACAGCCGGCCGATCTACAGTGCCTCCCTTTTGTGAAGTCTGGCATGCGGCCGACATATCCACGCGACTCCCACTCCCAAAGAGTGCACCCCAAACAAAGGATATTGGTTCGGTTCCCGCCCAGCCAAGCAATTCTTGCATCCTTTCAGGGTCGCTGAATTGGTACTAGATTTCCTTTTGAAGAATAAAACAGTGACCTGTCCCTCAGCTGGTCGACGCAACTAGTTCTTTATGTCAAATACGCATCCAAATTGCATCCACGATATCCGTAAAGCTAGAATGCGTGCCGAATCTCAAGGACGACTGTCTTACATCGTCGTTTCCCTTACAATATATCTTTTGCGGAACCGTAGTTGTTGTAGAAATGACAACCAGAGCATTCTGCGGCAACGGAGGAGCATAACGAGTAGTGTGATGAAAATCACAAGAACGCCTCCGTGAGGCATGTTCTGCACCAGGAGACACCAGACATGGCACAAGACCGAAGCGCACCCCTTTTGATCCTCACGCGCATCCTGCAGACATTTGATGACCCATGGTCTCAAACTCCTAACTGCAGGGTGAAGGACAAGTATCTTCCGTTTGAAACACCGTTCGAATAATCATTTTCAAGTTTTTTTTTCGTATTCAAGTACATGTTCCTACTCTTCCGCGGTCGCTTTGTACAGGCGCAGTAATAAAAGTGGAATGCTTGCCACCTCCCAAGCGAGGATTTGTCTTTATCCTTCCTTCTGCTGTCCTCCATCCTTTATGCTTATATGTTTACAGCGAAAATAGCTTCCAAAACAGCTTGAGTGGAATATAAAATTGGTCCAGATCAAATTAACCTTTATGACCTTACTCTAAGGCGATCTGAAAAATCTCTAATACTACAGTCACATACTCGGACATTCGGGTTCGACGAGCCGAACAGTCTCCTCCCAGCCACGCCCCTTCAACAGAATGGCAACTGCAGTTGCCAACAGAAACTGAGGTTACTATCCTGTTGCAACAGCAACAGTGTGTTGCTATCCTGTTGGAGGCCCGCAACACACTGTTGCTATTCGGGCGCTGATGCGTCCCGCGCCCCCGTCTCTGCGCACTCTCGCTGTCTGCGCTCTGACTGGGTCGCGCGCCATCGTCTCTCACGCTGTCGCGCTGTCTGCGTCACTCGGTGGGTAGCGTGCCATCGGCCAGGGTATCTGCGTTCTCGCGCCCTGCGCATGCGTCTGTGCACACTTTCGCGCTCGCGAAGCTTATCGAAGCGGTCTTGGCGCAATCAATACTGCCGCCGCCGTCTACTCTAGACAATAGACATTTCTATTTATTGCGTATGAAGTTTAAGTTTTTAATGAAGCTTTAAGAGGTATGCTCGCGTAATTTCAGCCGTGAAATAAGGAATGTAACTGTGAAGGTGTTGAAGAATTCGGGAAGCGTGTGACGGTATACAGCAAATATGTGGGACGTGTGTGGGACAGTCCACAAGTAATGATTGTAGTAATGATTTTTGGAACTGTTAGAGAATTTGACGCAAATAGGGTCAGTGGGGGAGGGGGTGGGTCACCATGTACTCAGTGAATATTCGCTTTGATAGGAAGGCACTTGCTCGTCCAATTACATCAGAAATGGCCTACCTCAGTTCATCGCAGTGGAGAACATACCAATGCTGCAAATTTTTTTAGTTCCGTACGAAATAACTTCTTATTTCAATATATATATATATATATATATATATAATTAATAAATAAATATATATAGAGTTATGTATACAGGCTGTCTCAAAAAAACTTTATACACTGTTTGTAAGGTGATACCCTTGCTCACAGTTAAGATACTGTAAACGTTAAGGGCTCATATAAAATCCTAAGAAAACAGAAATTTTCTGGTATATGAGCGGTAAGGAATGCGCCAGGCACTCGTCCGAAATTTTGCATTTTATACTCGATTGATTGTGTTTCGCTTGAATGCTTGCGGTTCTCCGGAAATTAATACAGGTTTTCGACCTCTAACTTTAGAGCGGGATTTTTGGCAACACTTTACCTTGGAACGAGATTTCTACGGCGTGAAAATGATCGAGATTGTGCCATGCTTCCGCCTGAAATCCCGTATTTCTAACCTGATTAATTGTGCATGGGCTGAATGCTTGATACAACCTTGTTAGTACTTATCCTTATTAACCTGTGATGTGCTTCTTTTTACGTTTAGAACTTGAAAATTACGTGAAAGATACGTGACATGCGTGTTTATTGATTGCACAATTTAAATATGCGCAGGAGCCCCATTTTCGAAGACGGATTCTGGGGGCTGATGGAGCAACATTCAAGTTAAATGGAGAGGTTAACCGGAGAGGTTCTACAGCTGCTATGCGACGGAAACGTTAAAAGAAGCACAGCAAGGTTAACGCGGCCAAGTAGTAACACGATTGTAACAAGCATTCAGCCCATGCTTAAACAGCTGAGTCTGAAATGCAAGGTTCCAGGCGGTGCATGGCGCAATCTTGACTGTTCACAAGTCACAGAAATCTCGATACCCTCTACTTTCATCTGAGTCTCAAACGTCATAAAAAGCTTCACTAGCAGCAATGCCAGAACCCCTCAAACATTAATTGCACTTTTAAGGGATACCGTGCATTTTCGCATGCATTAATGTGTTTTCAAGTTCTGAACTTTAAAAGAAGCACAAATCCATCGGCACGGCCACTTTCCTAATAAACTACATATAATATGTGTTAAATCGAAACACAATCAATCGAGTGTAAAATGCAAATTTTCAGACAAGTGCATGGCGCATTTCATACCGCTCAGATGCCAGAAAATTTCTATTTTCTTAGGATTTCATATGAGCTTTTAACTTTTTAGTACCTTTCCTGAGCAAAGTTATCACCTTTCAAACAGTGTATACAGTTTTTGAGACACGGTGTATACACAGTTGTATACACGCATATATGCCATGTATATTCATATGTATGTGTGTATACGTATGTGCATATACACAATGACGTATATATACATGTATACACGTGTGTATACATGAATATACACATGCATATTTATATACGTATATTTGTATGTTTACACATTATGTATATACATCTGTGTATATGCGTGTATACACATGTGAATACATGCATATGTACACATGTATACACATATATACACATGTATATACACGTATATACATATATATGCATGCGTACACATGTGTATATGCATAAATGTATATATGTGTTCATGTATTTATGTGTGTGCACATAAATATTAGGTTGGTGCATAAGTTCTCGGACATTTGGGGCATGAAATATTTATTATCACAACATACGAACAGCAATATCAAATCATTTGAAGTAGCCACCCTTTACATCAATTGCCTTTCGCAAACGTGCTGGTAAGTCATGGATGCCTTTTCCCCAAAACGTGGCCGGTTGTGATTCGAAAAATGTGAGCAGCGCCTCCTTGACATCCTCTCGGTTCCTAAATTGCTGGCCGTCCAAATAGTGTTGAAGGCTTGAAAACAGATCATAATCAGAAGGAGTGAGATCTGGTGAGTAAGGTGGATATGGAAGAACGGTAGCAATAGCGGTCTAGCGTTGTCGTTTGAAAATACATCTTCACTTGTTCTCCTCGTGTGGTTTGAAGGTGGGCCCTCAACTTCCTCAGTTGGTTGACGTAAAACTCTGCTGTCACTGTTATCCCTTCGTCCAGCAGCTCCCAGTATTCTACGCCAAGAACGCTTCACCAAATGCATAGCATCGCCTTTTTCACGTGAAGGTCGGGTTTCGGAACGTCCTCTGCCTCTCCAGTTGCGTCAACCCACTGTGCACGCCGGTGATAATTAGAGAGAGATCCACTTCTCATCCCCGGTGACAAGGTTGTCCAGCCATCCGTCGGTACATCTGAGGGTAAGGAGAGACAGAGCGACATCGGCTCTGCGATCCATATCATGTTGTGTCAAGGCGTGAGGTACCCAGCGACCCAATTTTTGCACCTTGCCAATCGACTTCAATCCTCGAACGCCTGTTGACTGACTAACACCAAGAGTGCTTGATAGTTCGCGAGTGGTTTGGTGTGGGTCCGCTTCCACTCCACTTTGGAGGACATCCAAATCCAGTGTCATCGGGCGCCCTTCTCGTTCATTATCTTCAACGGAGAATTCACCAACTGCAAACTTCGAGAACCATGGTACACAGTACTTCGAGCAGGGGCACTCTTGCTGTAAACATGCTTCAGGCGACGATGCGATTCGTTGGCATTGAGGCCAGATTGAGCAGGAATAACATGACGTGCCGAATATGTGTCTCAGTTGAGATGAATTGCTTAGCCATGATAGCTGACAACGAGCCGAACCCGAATGTCCGAGTAGGGCCTGTTCATACTTCGCGACAAGAGCGACAAGAGCGACAGGAGGGACGGGGGCGACGGACGTATGTGCTGTACGTAAATAATTGCGTACTCCACGCTCCGTCCGCGACGAATGTAGTGTGAAATGCGTAATTATTTACGTACACCACACTACATCTGTCGCACCAGTCGCTCTTGTCGCATTTGCCGCTTTTCTCGTTCTTGTCGAGAAGTATGAACAGGCCCATAGGGTGTCTTAAAGAATATATGCACTGTTTGAAAAGTGATAAACGTTGCTCACAGTAAAGGTACTGAAGAAGTTAAGGGTTCAAATGAAAGCCTGAGAAAATAGAAATTTTCTTGCACACGAGCAACATGGAATGCGCCATGCACTCGTCTGATACTTTGCATTTTACACTCGATTGATTCTGTTTCGCTTGAATACTTCCATACTTTCTCCACAAAGTGGCCGTATTGATTGATTTTTGCTACTTTGAAGGTTGAAAAGTTAAAAACACACAATGGCTTGCAAAAAATACAAAATGTCCTAAAAAATGCAGGTGCTATTTGAAAGGTTTTAACATTGCTGCTAGTGAAGCTTTTGAAGATATTTGAGACTCATACGCAAGCGCAGAATACCGAGATTTCTGGGGCATGCAAATTGTCAAGATTGAGCCATGCCCGCGTGAAACCTTGCATTTAAGTCTCGATTGATTGTTGAAGAACTGCACGCCTGATTTTGCGGCAAATTGCTTTTGCATTTTGACGATATTTTCGAACTTCCAGTAGCATTCAGGACAAACTTCTTCTCTTCGAAGGAAAGCTTAGAGCCGGGCATAATTCTTATTGTAAGCTCAGATTTGTAGAGAGCGTTATTAGAGCGATAGTGAGAGCGATATGCAATCAATAGATGTTTTCACATGATTGCCAAGTTGCAAACGTTAAAAGAAGCACGGCACAGGTTAACCTGGCCAAGTAGTAACCAGTTTTTATAAGCCTTCAGCCCATGCACAATCGATCGAGTGTGAGATGCAAGGTTTCAGGCGCGTGCATGGCACAATCTTGACTACATGCCCGTCGTAGAAATCCTGTTAGTCTACGCTGTTGCCTAGCCTACGCAGACATCTTCCAAAGCTTCACTAGCAGCAATGTTAGAATCGTTCAGATAATATCTGCATTTTTCAGAATATCCAGTATGTTTCGCGAGCCATAGTGCTTTTAATTTTTTAACCTCAAAAGAAGCACAATCTATTGACGCGTCCCTTTTATTTATTTAATTATCTATTATATGTATTTGCAGAAGGCAAACATTAAAAACAAGGCTCAATACTACAAAGCTAAAGCAAACACAACATGCAGTACAAAATATATACAACGAGTTGGTAATCGGTATCACTTGTCGACTTGTCTCAAGAAAGATCATATCTAAGTAATGTATTGCTAGAAAACCGCTTAAACTGCTTTACTGATAGGACCTTGATTCGTTTTTCATAAGCTTGAAGTATGCACTTCCTGCTCTATATGAAAATGAGTTTGCATATAAACCTGTTTTTGGGCGGGTTAACGTGATTTTTTGCAGAGCACCTCTAGTACGTGAATTGGACAAAGTAAATAACTGCTTCATAATAATTCCTTTGCTAGTGCACCTAAAGTGCACTATCTTATGAACCATGCAAGCATCAACGACTTTACGTCGAGAAGCAAGGGAAGGAAGTTGAAGAAGCCTGTTTCTCATTGCAGCGTCTGGAATTAGGTCATATTCCCAAGTGCCAGTACGTGTTAGGAGCTTTCGAGTGTAATTGTTCTGAACTCTCGCAATGCAATAAACTTCTTTTATTTTATGTGGGTTAAAGACTGTGACACCAGATTCTACAATAGGTCTAACATAAGTTTTATACGCACGAAGTAGGATACCTTTATTTTTGCTACACAGTCCTTTAAAGATTTGAAACGTGCGCGTAGTTGCCTGTTTACATCGATCTCTGAGATACTCAGAAAAATCCAGATCAGTATTGTAACGGAAGCCAAGATCTTCAACGGAACTAGCAGGTGAAACAACAACACCGTCCACATGGTACGAACGAGCCTGGATTGGTGAACTTGTCTTTAGTTGCATAAACGTCGTCTTCTGAGGAGTCAGACGTAACTGCCTTTTTACTCCAGATTACCAGAGAATCAATTGCCCTTCGCAGCCTAGAAGAATCATCATTTATGAAGAAATTACAACAAGCATTCATGAGAAAAACAATCTAACGAATTTAAAATGTAAGAACTAAGACGAATGCATGGTGCAATCCATACCGCTCATATGCAGGAAATTTCCATTTTTTAAGCTGTTATATGACCCATTAACTTCTTCAGTACCTTCACTGTGAGCAAAGCTACCATCTTTCGAACCTATGTATACAATGTCTTGAGACACCCTGTATACTGTCGCCGTCGATCGTTGCTATGTCAGAAACTACTGGCAGAAAACAGTTGCATGAAATTAGCGTAAATGATGTAGACAAAACACTGGAAAATATCCAGACGTTTTCAGCGTGCGCCGGAATCCAGAAGACAGTGTTTCGGATCGATCAGGCAATCGATGTCGATCGACATTATCGCTTCTTTTATCGGTGGTATCGGTTTTCTCTCAGAGTTAACCGAACGGAGTGGGAGTCACATGGTTATTAGGCCGAAGTAAAGGCTTCGCAGCAGGGGGATTTTTCGATCAGATAATCACTAATATTGACGATAATCACTAATATTGATATTATTGACGTTTTGAACGTATTCTGCGCGCGTTGTGATTCAGAAATCAAGTTACAGGTGTTGTCCAACCCGCATCTGGATTCAGAAGCCCTGCCGCAGATGTAAATCAGAAGACGTGTCAGAGATCGACGAGGCGATCATCAGATAGTTTTTCCGTCAATGAGGATTAGGCGTCTCCGATTGGTCATTCACCACTGCAGCGATTCTGCGTGGAAGAATCTTTGCTGCTCAACATTGTGAGACCTTGTGGAAGTTCTCCCTTTTGACAGAAAGGCTTTTCGGGAAGTAATCGGAATCGATAAGGCGCTCAGTATCCCGGCACCGAGCTAGTATCGCAGCTGACTCACAGACAGAACTGTTTTGGAGATCCTAATTACCCGAAAAATCTATCATCCTTCTCAAAATACAGCGTTACAGAAATTCCCATTGGGCATTCGAATGACACTTTTCGAATACTCGAATAATTTTGGCTTCCTGGGAAATTTTGAATATTCGAACGATTTCGAATATCGAAGATTTTCGAGCATTCGAAATCGAATATACTCGAAAAACGCGATTTTTCTGAATACTCGAATTCGAATATTCAAATTCGAATGAAAATCATTCGAATACCTATTCGAGTGGGTCATTCGAGCATACGTATATTCGTTACTGTTCCTGTTGCGTGTTTTTAGAATTGACTGTTCGTTCATCGAGCCTCCTTTTTGTGTATACAAAGGATTTTTTGCCTTCTTTTGTCTTGGGATCACTTTTTAAATTTCTAAAAGCACCTAAACGGTTAACCACTACTTACTTATCTTAACGGACTAACGGCATTTTCTGTTAAAACCGACCACCCACCACGCTGCTGGAAGTAATTGATGTTAGGGCGAAATAGGGCGCTCTTGAAGTTGAGGAAAAGCCTTGAATATTGTGTTTTGCCCTCTTCCGTGCCCCTCTTCTGATCTTGCTCGAGCACTTATCGCGATAGAGCCATGGGGATCTGAAATTTTTGGAGTGATTTCGATATCCAAATATTTCATTAATTCTTAAAAATTATTTTCACGTCAAACTGGACACCTTCGAAATCGATCTAAGCACTTTCCAATTCAAAGCGAAGGGCTTCCACATTTGCCTAGACTCTTTCTAAAAACGCTGAAGTAAATCTTCGATTCAAAAAATTTACTGTGACTTTGTTTAAAAGCGTTATTTGTAATTCATTTGTCTCAAGAAGAGAACACTGTGCATGAAATTGGTCGGAATTCTTATTTTTTCAAAGAAAATAACGGTTTTAAGTTTATTTCAAAGTGCAAGAAAATCTCCGTTTTTGTGTATTGCAAGACGACATCCACTTGTCTGCGTTTTTCATTCGATTGATAGTGCAAATGCTGCATAACTGAAGTTGCAGAGTGAAGATATGTCTGTTATCAAAAGCTTTTCTGTACTATTTGCTCCGCGCAAACGAAGTTTCTGCCATCAATAAAATGTCGCGCCGTGCTGGACTTTTTTTACATGGCACGATATTTTCTTAAAGGATAAAAGGATAAAGAACGGCGTTACTCAATCCCTTTTGGGTTGCGCCGCGCGTTCTGCTTCTACGGGATGTCGTGGAGGCGACTTGAATGCGTATTTGGCCATGTAATGACTTGCGGTGGCCAGCCGATGAACAGCTGTATCCTTCCCAGACAAGTCTAGTACCAATTCACTCTGTGGGGATGGAAGGCTTGGTTGACCTGGGCGGGAAATCCGAACCAGGAACCTGGTATCGGGTGCACGCGACAGTCGGCACCTCCGATTGCGCTACACCCGCCCTTTTCTTAAAGCACGCTAAAAAATTGCTAGTTCAGTTTAGAGTAACCTCAAGATCATTGTTGTGACTAAAATGGCGAACTTTAATGAGAACTCAAACACTGTGGCTTATGCCGCTATCATTTTTGGACGGATCTGACGGAAGGTGGCTAGTTTGTTAAGAGTATTGCTGCTGCAGGTCTCTCCGAGACTTCAACTCAAATCCCGTAGAGGAGCGGTTAAAACGTCGACACCACCGTCATTTCTTTCGCATCTTACGCTAGGAATGCCCGATCGATCTCAACCACTTTAATGAACTTTCAACTGAGACTAGTGAAGAGAAGCCTTCGGTGGTGTAACCGCATTCAATCAGCTGTAAATTTGCATCCAGTAACACACAAGTGATATTATCGAATTATTTATCTCGGCATCATTATGTACAGATCAATTTGGCAAGATTCTGGTGTTTATCCATACACGTGACTGTTAACGTGTTTGTTTATTAGAGCAAACGGTCGCTGCAAAGGAAAGAAACAGGGTGCTAACTGGACATTAAAGCTCTCATCTCGTCAAGTGGTCGGTAGATAGGGTAGACAGTGGGAGGAGAGGTCAATATGCACAGATCACCGGAGGGTCGGGATAACCCGAAAGGGGGTAGGAAGACGAGCAACTAGCGGAGTGACACTGTCCCGTATGTGGATCGTGGGGTTGATGAGGTGATCGGAGGACGCGGCGAAGCGGTCGCTGGGGAGCACTGGGAGTGAGCGTTGGCTATACTTAGCTGAAAGGCGTGTGGATACAAACAGAGCGGGAGGAAGAGCGCGTGGTCAGTCGCGATATGGAATTGGCCAGGGTAGAAATCGCGCCGGCGGTTGTAAATAGACGTTACAACCGGAAGCCCTGAGCAAAAACTGAAATCGGTGCAGGAGCAGTTGAGCTGGCGATCGGTGAGCTGAAACCCCTTCGGCAAATGAGGTGTCCCACCGGGGAGACGTCGTCCTGTGCATCTAAGACTGCCGCTTGAAGCGCAACGAGAAGCGAGCTGTTCGTCCGTTTGGATGGTAGATGACGAACACCTGGTTGCTCTCGGAAACAGTGTCTTCTTTTGGTCGGTAGCAACAGCTGAAACGATAGCGATGAGAACCGAAAATGGTGCCTTTTAGAAGCGAACTGAAATGTAGCTTTCAAAAAAGAACAATAACATTTACCATCACCTGTTGTTCATACTATCCGGTATTCGCTACCGTAAGTATCCTCCAAAAATCTTGAGTTGTAGATGATTCTACTGTACGAAAATACGCTAACAGGGCTTTGTTTTAGAGGTTGGTTCGGTAACGTCAGAATCTTGGAGCAATTTCGGTTACCAGCGAGTGAAGGAGATAGGGCTCCATGTAGGACACAGCTAGCGAGAGCCGTTAAGAGCAACGGCTCTCAAAAATGAATGCCCATGATGTATACGTAACAGAAATGTTACGACTATGGATAGGAACCTAGCTCAGCTTTTAAGGAAGATGAGCTAACTAGTCAACTCCCGCCTCCTTACATTGGTCAGAGATTAACCTCAGCGAATTACATAACAGAGCAGTTTCAACTCTTGCCGAAATGGAACCACCATACTGCCGTAAACAAATGGCAGAGCCGCACACTCTCTAAGAAAAAGGATTCCGTGCAGAATAGTTAAGTGTAAACAGCGCCAGCGAATGCGACTTCAGCAATCTCTGCGACTGCTACTAATTAACCCTTGACAGCTTCACGCATTTAAGAATAAGGAAGCTTTAGCGCAAATCTAGAGAGGGGGTCCGCTTCGCACCCCTTCCAAAACTTACTGCATTATCACATCCATGGCAAGCCCAGATGTCTTTATTCGTAACCATGCCTAACGGCTTCCATTTTAAAAAGTTTTCGGAAAGTGCTATAGATGTCATCAAGGAGCAACAGGGTGTATCGCTTTTTAGACTTGCAACGAACTTTTGACGAGGTGCCGTGCATTTCCAGCCGCTCATTGTATCAAAGTGCAGGGCAGCACAGTGTTTTCTGGTCAGAAGAAAGATGCGCCATCCCGCTATGGCTCCCATGTCTTTGGTGGGACAGACAGGTTTGCTAGCAATTTTTCGACTCCCAGGGGATTAAGGTCCGGTTGAGATGCGCGAGAGCAGATTCTAAGATTTGGCTCAGCACATGCTACGCGCGCCTCGGACTGCGCTACCCCGCGTAACAATGCGATAAATCAGCGTAATTTGTGGAGACTGCGGTGCAACCTTACGTAGAGGCCATGAAGACTGCCAAAGCAAGTTAATACCAAAGCTAGACAGCTGAATCGCGCCTAGTGGGCGGAACATTGGGGCAGTTCTCGCCTGCATTCTGATTCCAGATATTCCCTGACCCTCCCGGGCCAATCAAGCCCGTTCTCACTCCGTGGTCGGTGGCCTCCTCAAGTATTGTATAAAACAAACACACTCGTCAACTGCAAATGGTCTCATGATCAGTTCCGCCTTGTCACATCAACTCAACCGAAATCAAATACACATTCGAGTCGCTCTCAAGATATCCTGTAGAAGTAGAGCGCGCGACGCAGGGATTGACGCCAGACGTTACTCATTCAATATTCATAGATATTCTACTCCAATAATCTTTGTACCGATACTTTAGAAACGGAGTTTCTACCAAACAGCGTTGCAACGCTAGCTTCGTCCATAAGCTGAGTTCGCAATTTAAAAAGAAGCCATGTACGTTTGCTGTTCGAAGTCTCACCATGCTAACATAGCAACGTGGCATGCCATAATTCTGAAGGACAGTAATCGGATCAAGCTGCGCAAAGTATTAAACTCGACGCAGCCAACATTTACGAATTCTCAGCAATGGCGGGCGTTCCAGTTTCCAGGGGAAAGGATTCTGCTATGCTAGACAGAGCAGGCAACACTAGGTTGTTTGGCGCCAATCGGGTCATTTGTTCGAATGCTCGGGTTAGGTGGACAATCGGTGGTAGGCAAGGCATGGCTGATAGCGGAATCGGTACTTATGAAGCAGAGGGCCCGTGGTGCCGTGGGGCAGCCGGGAAACATGTTAACGCGGCAACGGCAACGGAAACGTGGCAACCCACGGCACCCGAGGACGGGTGTTTCATAACTACCGGCCCCGTGGTGCCCCGTGGTGGGTTTGCCGCGTTAACATGTTTCCCGGCAACCTAAGGGCACTACTGGCCCTTTGCTTCACAAGTACCGCGGAATCTTATCGGCGGCAGCCTGTGATTGTCGACGGAAAGTCCTGCGCTTGCCGCCGACAGACCTTAGCAAGTGCCGCGATTTCGGCCCTGATGCCCTGATGGGGTGGGCTACAGGAGCGGGACTTCGACCAGCTGTAACTCAGATTATGGCGAAGCTATTGGCCGCCTTTGTAGACAAACATTGCAACTCAACAGATAAGCCAAGAGGATGGGGAATCTCAACTTGGAAAAACGGAGTCTCAGTTCCTATACGCACAACTTGTGCTCTCCTTGCATTTACCTCAAGCAATCCGCTTACCTTCGGAATCCGGTCAATCGAATGTCCAACTTGTGTTTGATTTCCACGTATGATTGGCATCCATATGAGCACGGGAACTCCCCATCGGACAGCCGGAAGCGCACGTGAGAGCCCTCCGGCACCTGCACGGGGGTGATTAATTGGATCGTTGTTGATGAGAGATGTAAGGACCGACTCACCGAGATCCTCCAGTAGCACTTGACGTCCTTGCCCGAGGGACTGGTGAGCGTCTGCCATGCGTCGGTTGCGTGCAGTTCTCCGCCGCAAGCTGAACATTTGAAGACGTGAAAAGCGTCAGCGAGGAAGAAAAGCGGAAACAAATCGTGAGAGATTCTCGGGAACTCTGCAAGAAGAGAGCTAAAGAGACTAAGAAGAAAAGGGCGCAGATGCCGCTTGAAGAAGCTGGTGAATGAGAGCACCGGTGGAGCCCGCCAAAACTTTCGAAGTTGCAGGAACGAGATGTCTCTTAGCCCCAGTGAAACCGACGGAATACTGATGGAATCCACGACATTGATCTCTTCGACAGCCACCTCCATCTGCCTTATGCGACCTGCTGTAGAATGGGCATACCGTCCTGATTTCTATGATCCAACGTGCACGTCGTCGACCAAGGCTCTCGATCGCGATACAGCCAAATCGGAGCATCCGCTGCACCTGCTGTTCGCTGGCACGTGCGATTCTTCAGGAGCTATCATACTGCAGGCAGGGGAGGGGGACGACCGCCAGGGTAGTCTTGCTGGATGAGAATACGACCTTCACGACACTGGCAACTACTATGCAGTCTACTTACTACCCGAGGTCCACAAGTTGTTTTTTGAGAAGAAAACGGCATATCGAAGGCTTGAAAAGAGAAGAGTGTTTTTGAAATTGATATTGTATCGAGGAAATTACTCGGTTTAACCCTGGAAAACATTGAGAAGGAGCTAGAATGGCGTCATGCCAGAATGAGTGCATCATCTGGCATGACCCCACTGATTCTCGGAAGCTCTGCAAGAGTGCTTTGGGTATGATATAGTGTCGTACAATTTTCGCAGATACCTATGCACGCCTCGGATACCGGTATCTGAGATGTGAGGATACCAGGTCGCAGTAGCATTTTGAGATGAGATGTGCATCATGGGATGTATAGTCGAACGCTAGCTCCAGATATGAGTTCCATATCTGCAACGGGACAGGGCTTGCGGATCGACCCGTCGACAAATCGCCACGAAGGACTTGACACCATGAAGGAGACAGGATTCATCGACACTACTGTACTCTCACGAATCCAGAGATCGATTTTTCTCGCTGCCTCATCCAAGGGAGTAATTCGAAGTGCTGATCTTTTGTTTGTTATCACAACTGGGATCCATTACGGTAGGTTGAGACAGAAATGGTTGTTCGGTCAGGATCAACGATTTCACTCAAACTCCTCCCGCTCGGGATATTTAAGGTGCTGATCACGATGATGATGTCAGTATTGCTGTGAAGTACGGTAACTTCGTTTTCGGTGAAGATTGTGACACCAATCCCACCACCCTAATCTCTTCCATATTTACTGCAATGTATTGCATTTGATTTATGTGACTGCTTGAAGCTCGAAGTTGATCTTTATTGGTGACAACGTTCCGGGCATAAGCCCTTCTTCAGGTCTGAATACAATAATGCTACTTAGCACATACACACAGTAAAGCGGCAAGAAATGCGGACCTGGGATCCACGACGGATTAAAAGGGAGAGGGAAGGGCCAAGGCCTTCTTGGACGTTGGTTGGCCGGAAATGAAGTGCAGGGGTGCTCGGACCCTTTATATATGGTCGAGTCGTGACTAGTCATTTATATGTCACGATGGTCTTCAGCGGTCACGTCGTTAGCCCCTATAGAGTGATAGGACTCATCGCATACTTCATTTCTTCCCTATTGTTGATCGGTGGCTTCCAGTGTTTTATTTCTAGCGCTTCCTTGATCTTCCTCTCCACTGAGTCTGCCAGATTTTTGTGGAGGATGGAAATCCGTAATTGCGGCGGTGGCTCACGCGTGTGTCTCAGGGTGCGGTGCTTCGAGAATGGATTGTCCGTGTAGCTCTGAGGGTTACGCAGAGCTATCACGTGCTCATCCATCCTCTTCCATAGTGGTATCGCTGTTTCGCCTATATAAAATTCTTAGCAGGACACACAGACCACCTTGTAGACCACACACTTCAACTCACACACGTTGTTGTCTTCTTCGCAGATCATGCAATTCCTCCTTTCACAGTATTGTATTTGGTCTATAATTTTGAGAACGGATTTCACATTTCGTTCAGTACCCTAGATAGTCCTCTTGAGTTGAATATTTGCGAGCTTCGTGATGTTGACTCCGCCCTTAACAATCACACCTGCCATAACCTGGCGAGATAAGATGACATGTCCAAAACAATTGATGTTTACTCCACCCTTAACGATCTAACAAACGAATGCCGTACTTGTCATCTGCACGAATTTTAGGCGAAAACTTTCTTCAACCTCTGGATTCGTGAGAAACATTTATGGAGGCGAATCGGATCTTCTTCATGGCGAAGTAATGCGATTTAACATGGAGATCTTTGATCGGTCGTCTTGGACCTTTTATACGAAGTGCAAAAGACCTGCCTCGTCGGACGGTTGAACTACAAGCCCTACCCTCTCACCCGCACCACCCGCCTGCCCACTGCTGTTCGGACACCGCCGGTGTTTGCGGTCTACGTAAGCAGACTGCAATCAAAGCAAGGTGAAAATAGTGCGCTATTCCACACCCGGTGCCCGATGCAGATGTGCAACGCATATTTAGAAGCAGCGTTCGAAGCTGCATGCCAAGATGCACATCCCATCTCAAAGTGTCTCTGCGACCTGGTCGTGAAGTCAGAATAGCCATGGAAGTAGCGCTGCAGCTGACAGGGAAGGGACCGAAACGGAAGCTTTTAAGAGTATCGAGGAGGTAATGAAGTGGAAGATGGACGTCTGCTCCTCTCTCCCTTTCCATTCAATGATTTCATGTTGAAGAAACGGCTAGTAGGGTGCATCCGAAATGTGGCAGCAGTTCTTGGAGCAAGATGGTTCGTCCGAATGATAGGCGTCCGAGGCTGAGAATCTACATGTGGTGTCACATGTGGTGTAGACATTGCTCATGATCAGAGTCAAGGTTTGCCCGGTCAATGTGAAACACTTCGAAAGTTTGCTAGGGAGGTCTAGCCACTACACTGAGATGCTTATCGAATTTCCAGTTTTATTCTTAGACTGCAATCCAGTAAAAGAGCATTAAAGCTGAGAATCACAATAATAGAAGAGGAAGGCAAAGTGAGAGACGAAGTCGGCGGATCGAAAGTGCTTTTAGACGCGCAAAGGGTTCGACATCGCCTTGACTTTGACTTCCAGCATCTTGTGCTATGTCACTAGATGGCAAGACTGATCCCATAGGAAACCAGTGCCATAAGTCAGTAATGGGGCAGGCGCATATTTAGCTGCGACTGTTTAGTGTGTTAGTGAGGAAAGCGGTACGTCCTAGGGAGACTGAGGAAGGGGCGATGGAAGTGATGCCTTGGTTTAAGTCGGGCGACAGTAGCGCCCTTGGGCCGGCTAAGCCGAAGGGCCCAGTTTTCTGGAAATTTTCTACACATTGTCTCTCGGACAAAAGGACTTCACGTGGTAGCGCAGAATAGGAAGAATATAAGGAATATAAGGAAGTTAGGAAGGAATCGAAAAGTGTGCTGGTCAATCTCACCACTGGGTTGCAATCGACCGCAGTCTGCGCCACCGAGGCCTTCCGGACACCTACAAATGGCGCAGTTATTCGGATCCGGATAGCCACCCGCTAGGCATCGAAGATTTGACCGGCCAGCGCAGGCATCTGAAAATCAAGTGATTGTGAACGGCCGACTATCTCTCTGTAAGATGTGATTATTCAGAAGAAGACTGCGTAGGTAGCGAAGATTAGAGCGAGCGCCACAAGGGCTAAGAGACTTTGGTTGCACACGGTATTACTATCGGGAGCAGAGCGCCATAGATCCAAACTGCCCAGGAGTTCAGAGGGAGGCGAGACCGCTCGCGCTTTGTTGGCATCTAGAACTCACAGGACGGCGATATGTGAGCCACCTGACCAGGGTTCGCCCTCCTAGGGATTTGGCCAGTCGATCGTCGCTCATGATGCGCCCCCGACATCCGAGAGGGTTTTCACGATGGGACAGAAGGCTTCGTGGACTGAAACCGTCGAGTGGAAACGGCAGCGTATTGTACTTCGTAAAAAATGGCTCTGATTGCTAAATTGATGAAAAAAGCGTCTGTACGAGTTACACTGAATGGACCCAAGAACTGGGTTTTGCGTGATAAAATCTTCAAATAGGCTCATACTCGGGCAGTAGATGTCGTTGATGACCTTTGCGTCTAGGAATGCCATTTTCTCGGTGCCCATTGTAGTGACGTATTTCAGCTCCTTGGGTACAATCGTGAAATCGGAGACCTAAACACAAGGTGCGTGTGCTGTATATTTTTAGCTGACAAAAACGAACAAACAAACGTTAAGCGTCCTACTTTTATCCAATAGTGTTTGATTGGCTAATTGGTAGCTGGAACAACACCCGTAAACTGGTTGGTATGGAGAGCGTAAACATTTCTGTTCATACTAGCGAACGTAGTGTTAGTCTTGGGACTGCGTCAGAGCAAGTTGTAGTTAGTAGGATGGGCCGAAAGTCTCCGTCGACTCATGAGGAAAGACTCCCACTCATGCACTCAGCTTTTGCGACGCCATTTTGATAGCATGTAGGACCGTGCGAGCGGAGTCCAGAACTACAGTTAGTTTTTGCTGAACGCTTTTTTAAAGACCGGAAAAAGAGGTGCGAAAACGTGTGTGCAACAGTTCCCGGGCATGAGCGGCGCAGTCTGCGGGAGTGTCGCCTCATAGGAGCATACCAGCGGGCATTTGAGTTCGAGTCCGCGAACTGCCAATAATTTTGCACATATTAGTTTGCTGTTACGCTTTCTCATTTCTCATGATCACAGTAGTCAATTTTAGACCATCAGTGGTTGCAAAAACACAAGGCTGCCTATTTGCGCCTTCATGTGTGCTCGCTTTCCAACAATACCTATCTGCACCATACCGTTTCTCTGGAAATAAGTCCTGTCTTGTCTTCGCTTTTGGTCAACAGCTATGGAACAAAACTATGAAACAAGTGAAACACAGGCGCTTGTCACATCATCAGCATCTTGCAAAAGCCAGTGAGGAACAATCTTCTCCGTCTTCGCCAATTTTCATTACACTACCTTTAAATCCGGTGCGAAGGTGGAAAGTAGTCGGCCGACTGTAAGGTATGTGTATTTGTGTGCACTTACGGTATCATCGACGATATGGTATGATATGGTGGTTGTGCCGATACGCATCGTTGAAAAACTAACACATATGAAGTCGCTAACAGATAGCCTTCTTAGTTTGTTGTAAGCATGAATGGTCTAAAATTGACTGCTGTGATCATGCGAAAGCGTACTACAACAAACTAATATGTGCAGAAACAATGCCAGTACGCGGACTCGAACCCAAAAGCCCGCTGGTGTGCTCTCGATGAGGCGGCTCCCCTACTGATTGTGCCACCGAGACACATTTCGCCTCTCTAGGGCGTCGTAGGGTTTGATGACAGTTGCGCACACGTTTTCACACCTCTTTTTCCTGTCTTTAAGAAAGGATTCACAAAAAAATTCACCCACAGTTTGAGGTATCAATAATGTCCTGCTGAGTTGCGTTCTTCCATAAGGATAAGGAAGAAGCTTAATCTGTAGTCTATGATCCGGCTCCTCGACGAATGGATTGCTAACGGCTACCTCTGGCTTCTCCTTTATTGGAAAAAGGACGTGAATTTTTTAAAGACTGGCTAAATATTTATAAGAGTGAATTGTGGTGACAAACAAAAAAGATCTGCTGAAATTAGAGGAGAAATAGACTCCTAGAACAATTACGAAGCTTCTAGGACAGTCTAAAAGAATCACTTTTAGTATATGATGACGTGTTGCTGGCACAACTCAAAATGGAATCCAGAATGACGCTATATTTAGGAAAAACGGTGTTGAACAGAATCTAAAGGCAAAGGTTGACAATCCGTTGGAAATTTATCCTGCTACGCAAAACAATGGTCCTACCCGACCGATAATTCAAAATGACACGACGTTAAGTACACCCGTAAAGAGCTGTAGAATTCGGTTTTGAAAGTCACAGTTTTATTCTTCTCAATTCATAGGATTCTTGCTTTACCATAATCGTCTTCCCGAACTTCTTGAAGTCTTTCAGAGGACAAATCTCGTAGTTTACAAAAGGATGTAAACGATGTATTCTGGCCATTACAATGCCTTCTTAAGCTGCTCAGCTTTCCTCGGCAAGGAAATGCCAAGTGTAAAAGTTTTTACGACGATCATATAAAATGGTTGACACTGTACATATGAAGCTATAATCATTACAGTTGGGAGCCAAAAGCGGCGGAAACTTTCGGTCCGACCTAGTAAAAATACCACAGAAACTGCGCTCCTGGAACTTGACGGTTTGAAAACAGTTCAAGTGTGACAACTTCGGCGCCAGAGGGAGTAAGCTGGAATACGTTGCAGCAGCTTCGATGTACTCAGCCTCATGTTTCACACGATCAGCCCCTACAACGAGCTGGACTTATGCCATGATAAGGATAAAGCACAGCGTTTCTCAATCCCTTTTGAGATGCGCCAGGCACTCTTCTTCTACGGGATGTCGTGGAGACAAGTTGGATGCCTTTTTCGCCTACACAGCGACGAGCGATGGCAGCGGATAAGCAAGCCAGTGTTTTATCCTTCCCAGACGGATCTGCCACCAATTCACCGACCCCCGAGGGATGGAAGGTTGGTTGGCCTGGACGAGAAATCCGAACCAGGGACTTGGAATTGGAAGAACGGCAGCATGACGATAGAGTAGGTTGTTTTGCTGTCCAGCGAAAATTCTCGTGCTGACTTCTAGGTTGTCTCGTTCAGTTCACAATCGCTTTGAAAATTGTTTCAAAAGTACCGCCGTGTTCTAGAAAACTTAAAAGCGACCCTGCAATGTTGACTAAAAAATGAAGAAAAATAGCTCTTGCCCGAAAATCGAGATTTTTCTACAACATTTAATAGGAAAATCATTAATAATAGAAAAAGAAATAAAACCGGTTTATTAGGAAACGAACGAATAGGAGCGATACTGTTCAAACTGTAATGGTGAGCCGTGTTCGGTCGATGTGGAGATCCCTTTCATCCTTTTTGGATCAGTCTATAGAGGTTACACCAAAGGTGATACTGTCTGTCCGCCATTCACTGATGCGACTCCGACTACACTGAGCTTCGCGCCAAAGCGCGCTTTTGTGTCGCATCATGATATCCTTCTCCAAAGCAAATGCCCCATCACAAAAGTTGTCATAGACCTAACCCCCTTCGATCCTGTCATTTGAGGTGCCACCGTCATTCAAATGTAGGCGGATGTCCGAAGACCTATAGCGAAATTGAGCGACCTCTTAATTGCTTTGACCTGACCCACATCAGCCTCCGAGTGTTGCTCAATTCTGTCCTCTGGCACAACTTGGCCCTCTTCAGTCAGAGATTAAAGTTTCGAAACCAAATCAGTCTTGCTTTCTCAATATGCATAGGCTTCCTCTTGTTAAGGTAATTCTTTTGATACAACCTGACCTGTCCATTACCAGTTTTAAGCCCGCTGCTACTTCTCTATTACATACCGTTTTCACCAATGTTAACAGAGGAATGGCTAGCGTTTCACCATTGATCACAGCATGAAGATTACTCGTGTTGTAGGTAGGAGGAAAACATAAGAATATCAGGTTCTGACCTCATTTCAGGCATCTGAAAGCCGCTTGCCAACTCTCAAATCTGCAAGGTAGCAAGCTTTCAATGAGCACTTCATTTCCTACTAACGATTCCAATCTTGAAAATCTCTGGTTTGACTCGGTGAGTGAACAATATGTTAGCCAATTAACGCAATGCAGCCTGTATACAACAAGTATCGTAAAGCCGAGGGATCCAATAGCTAAATTTCAGCCCTTCAAAATCACAACCCCTTCGAGAGAGTAATCGACCTGCTACAGCGTTTGCTGCTCAGACTTTGAAGAAGGGAATCTGACCTAGAGTACAACACAAATTATGATTCTTAGCTTTAAAATCTTGACTAAGACTGACATCGAATTCCTCTTTACTCATCAGATCTTCAGTTCGGCATTGTTCAGTCTGCCAATATCGACCTATCAATTTTTGGTATGGCCTATTCTTTATGAGCTCCTCGTGCAGAAGCCACTTATGTAGACGCTTGCTTCCTCCTTCAAATGCTTTCAGATTTCCTAGAGCCGAGGTGGCCTCTTTTATTTGCCTTCCACTGCTTCAGTTCTCAGTTAGATAAAATACTTCTAGCAAGTTACTGATAAAACTTCCACAATAGTTTACAGAACATGCCCTAAGGTCCAACTGACTACCACTTGGAGCTCCACGCTGGTAACTAACTGGTAATAACGGATTTTATTTATCGGGAACGCCATCCGCTGGCCAACGTACGCACCTAAGTCCCATCTCAAACGATCTACTCCGAAGAGGAGCCGTCAAAGTCGATAGATGGCGATGAGGCCATCGATGTTGTTCATTTATCGTGAGCTCTGTCCATTGACCAATGTGTTCACGTGATTCTAAAAAGCGGCCAATTCTAAGGGTAAAACAGTAAACCCGCAGAAGAGATCGGTGCCGACCCAAACACGGAGACGCCCCGCTCAGACGACGTTGGACTCTGTAGGACAGAGAGAATGACGGACTAGGATTAGCTCTGCGGAAGTGAAGATCTGGTTGGCGAGGGACACGTTAGCATTCATGAAATCTGGATGCACCTAAAGACGGAAGCAAGGGAAAACACGAATGGCTTCGCGGAGAAGCGTAAAGGACAAGGATAAAGGACGGCGTTACTCAATCCCTTCTGGGATGCGCCAGCGCATTCTACTTCTACGGGATGTCGTGGAGGCGACATGAATGCGTATTTGGCCATACAATGACTTGCGGTGGCCAGCCGATGAACAAGTCAGCGCTTTATCCTTCCCAGACAAGTCTGGTACCAATTCACCGACCCCGGAGGGATGGAAGGCTTAGTTGGCCTGGGCGGGAAATCCGAACCAGGAACCTGGTGTCGGGTGCACACGACAGTCGCGCCTCCTCCGACTGCGCTACACGCGCCCAGCGGAGAAGCGTATAGAGAATAATTGTTGAGTCTACGAGATAGACCGATATTGACTTGCTGAACGATATAGAACAGATGTTGGTCTGACAAAGAGTAGAGGAAGTGTTCATTGCTCATCCGGGCGAGCGAGATGTTCCTCTCGGGCCCATCAGCCAGCACATTTATTCCTATGTCAACGCTAGAAGTGAACCTAGGTTGCACACTATGCCAGGTTCCATTCTGCGAGGTCTGAGCAGCAAGCGCTGACATCAATCACTGTTTTGAAGGGAATTGCCGTTTCCAAGAGCTGAAACGCAACTACCAGATCTCTAAGATTTCGATGCTTGCTACATAGAGGCTGTACATCACAACTACTGACCATTTATTCATGACAATTACCGGCACATTTTTCCTAATCAATGAGTCAAACCGTAGGTATTAAATCTGGAAACTCTGGCGAAAAGCACAGATCGCAGCAAGCCGGCTACCTCGCAAATTTGGCAGTTGGCAGACGGTTTCAGATGCTTAAAGTGAACCTGACACCCGGTCTCCTCAGAATCTTCTTCCCGCCTATAACACGAGTAATTGTCAGGCTGCGATCACTGTTGAGACGTTAGACATTGTTCCTTTAAAATGAATGAAAAAGTCGATCAAGAAGTACCAGCGGTTTAAAACTGGCACTTTACAAGTCATGTTTGCACCAAACGAATTGCCTTAACAAGAGGGGGCTACTAAGAGAACAAGATTAATTTATTCCGAAATTTTAAGCTTTGATTGAAGAAACGCAGTTCTGCCAGAAGGCAGAAAAACAAGAATCTCAACGGCAGACGTGTTTGGTTAAGGCAATTAAGGAGTCGCTTAATTTCACCATAGGCTTTCGGTCCCTACCTACTTTTGAATGGCAATCACATGCCAATTGAAGGGATGGATGGTGATAAAGAACTACGAAAAATATAGCGAAAATGCATTTATTTGGAAAATTGTATCCTGAAGGGATGCAGAACAGCGCACCTTTGAGTCGCAAACGCAAAATGGTTGAACGTTTAGCGGTGGTAGAGTCCTCGGATAGGCGCGCGCAGCGCAGTGGGTTCCTGGCTTGGATTTCCCGCCCACTCCAACCGGGCCTTCCATCCCTCTGGGATCGCACTTTGGTACTAGGAAAGGAAACCCGGGGAAGTATCTGGGAAGGAAAATCACTGACTTATACGTCGGATCGCCACCGCAAGTCATTGTCTAGCTCAAATATGCATTCAAATTGCGTACACGTTATCATATCGAATGCGTGACGCATCCTAAAAGCAATGGACTAACGCCGCCGTTTATCCCTTATCCTTTGCCCGAATGTAAACAGTGAACCAATCTACACAACGCTGTCTCGCTTGCCACCATGCCACGTCGCCCGATAGCATCCTCTACCTATTTATTTCTGCGCTAGTCCAACATTATTGCTTATACTATTATTTAAAAGGTTCCTTGCTCTTCATGGGAAAGTTCCATTGATGTGGCTACCTAGTCGTGTTAGACCTATCCTTAAAGCCAAAATGCCAAGCCGAAATAAAAATTTCGGACCCATCTCTTTCTTTCTTACGCCTTTTTCATAATACTAACCTAATCAGTAAACATCAGCACTTTTCCTGCAGAGGAAGCCAGCATTAACAGCTCTTACGTCCTATTCCTTCACCTGGAATTGCGTGCTTGACTCAGCGACTATGGATATGCAAGCGTTCACTGCGCAGACTACGTCAACGCTTTGCGCATCAGCCCGTTGTGTTTTCTCTATAAAAAGCTTCGAGCATGTGGCCTTAACGCATTCCAATCTTGCATCATCTCCAGACACCTGAAGAAGACGAAAGCAAACATACGAGATGAGCTGACTTGTGAGCTCAGATGCTCCCAAGAGCACGCGGATGGCGGTGTTTTACTGGGCGTCTCTTCCTCCTACCGGGAAACTTTCCGTACTCGCTGTATGGGAAATCAGTGGAGCTGCGTAGAAGGCAACTGGCCGGACTCACTCGGTGCGTTTGGCCATATATACGAACATTTGGGCCGGACAGTAGGAAACGTCGGGTCTGTCCCAGTGGGGAGGAGGCACTCACAAGGGAGGTCAATGAACGTCCCGTGGCAAATTTCAAAGTGACCTATAAAGAGGGTTATAGGGGATTGTCTGAGAAGCGCCGTAGTGGTTTTCAAATTTCCTGCGGACACCTGGCTAGGTCAAAAATTGCAAAAAACCGTATCACTCAGTGCGGGCCGATAGAGCAAAACAGACGTCTGGAACTGCCATGTCGTGGCTAGAATCTAACCAGCAAAAAGTGTGGGGCTGCAAAAGTAGCGGAATTCCAGCGAACTCACAGTTTGCTTGTACCAAAGCGGAACATTGCGGTCGAGATGGCAGCAATTGGATGGCCGAGTGGGTGTGGGGCGGATTTGCAGGGAGTGGGTCAAAGATTCGGATCCGGGAGTTGGAGTTCTGCATTGCTTGGCTTGCTCGCTGCTCTTTTGCCGATGTAAAGTGTATCTTGGACACCGTAGTGTACCGTTATAAACCTTATGATACAACGACGCTGCCTGTTTTCCCCCACCACCTCCTGTTAATCGAAGGTGTAGAGACTTGTGCTCCCACGACTCTGAAGATCGAAAGCAATTTTCGCCCATACCATACTTCGTCTTGTAATTGAGGCGCTGACCACAAGTCTGATAAACGTTGTCACGTGATCGCGTGATTCCGCATTTTCACGAGTGATCAAGGTCATCAGGTCAGTTCATAGAGTCTCTTTCTTGATGCAATGTGATCAAATTTGCTCAGAAATCAACTCGCAAAAGCTGTGGAGCTTTAATTATAGCTATATGTTAGAAATCTGGGAAATTGTTAGGTTTCCTCATGGCTGGAGGGTACATTACAAGTGCATCATTGCGGTGGGACAACACCCTGAGCTAACCTATGAGAGGACCTTTCTATGCAGTTTCCTTTCAGGGATAGGCCAGAGCGATTGTGACCGCTTTTCTTTTCTGGCGGTGCCCCCTCCGACTAGGACAGATGGGAGATGCCTACTAATTTAGTTCTGCGTCGCACCCCTTGTCTCTAGTTAGCTGCACGACGGAACGCGTTTCAGCACGTCGCAGAGAACGGGTGATGTAGTTGGTGCTTAAAGGACAAGAAAGAAGAAAAGAAACGAGCACAAAGCTAGCGTGGGGTACGAATAATATCATATTTGAGCGCGTTTTGTGTCTCCATCTGTGCTGTAACTGGAAGAAGAAGCTTCGATGCAGCTTGAGGGACTTACCTTGATTGCATGCGCAACCGCATGGTAGTGCATCAGAGAGCCGTAGTCGTAGGGCACGCGGCGAGGTGAGACCTTGAAAGTGAACTTTTGCGAAAAGATTTGGAGGAGTGCATCGGAACATGGACACAGTGTTTGTTTGGAGCTCCAAACCGTTTCTACGGTGAAGAGTCGCGTTTCGAATATCACGGGAAAATACCTTAAAGACGTCTCATACGAGGCAGTAAACACCTCTCAAATTGTTCGGATCAGGCAGTCGTGCAGCGTCCAACTTCTTGGAAGCTGCCACGAGTGCAAACTATGTAGTTTGCAAGTCGATAGAGAGTTGTGTGGAAAAGCAGAGCAGAACAACAAAACCTCTCATCTCAGAAGACGTCAGGAGAAGAGTAATAATCAACCTTCCTTTGGGAATCTAACGTACAGCGTACAGATTTCCTTCAAGACCAAACCTTCTCGGTCCGTCTCAACTCCGAGTGCTCTGCTCCCAGGAAAATAACCGGTGGCGTTCCTCAGGGAGACGTCCTTTCTCCATTCCACTTATCTATACTTGGGATTTCCTCAACGCAATTGTTTGGAATGGGAGTTACAGCTATTTTGAAAAAATACATCGTTCTGTAAACTTTGAAGACGATATTTTTGCAATTCAGCTCGCAAACAATTTTATGAATTCATGTCCCAAAAAATGGGGTCTACTTTTGTCCAAAGAAAAACTAACAAACAAAAACACAGTCCTCGAACTTATGATTTCTACAGATCTCTGCTCTAATACACATTGTGAACTTATTTCTCACAGAGCTACTGCTGTAGCGAACAAAACGTCTAGAGCACTGCCAACACGGGACGCTAAAATCCTTCTTCGTGCCCACAAAATTTACTTGTTAGATACGTGCTGGATCCCATACTGGAGTATGGCGACTCTCTCCTCATACACGTAAAAGTATTGGTATGTACCAGGTTCTCAGCTTTGAGACTGCAAACACCATGGATCACCATGGACAGCAAAAGCAAGCCCCAGAGTTTCCTTCTACGTAGCAGCGCCGCTAGGCCCAAGTTTGCGTTACGTTCTGTGCTGGATGGAGTTACGTCATAGGGACCCCATGGCCCTTGTCATCAGTTTCTTCGAGAAGCAGTTTTAAACTTTTTTCCAGTTTTCCAATACTTTTACGGTCATGAGGAGAGGGGTACCATGCTCCAGTATGGGCCGTACTTAAGCTTTGCAGACACGAAGGACTTCCTGTGTTGAAAGTGCTCTTAACGTTTTCTTCACTACAGCAGTAGCTCTGTGAGAAATAAGTGCACAATGTGTGTCAGAGCAGAGATCCGCAGAAATCATAAGATCGTATTGCATCAACCAGAACCACGTCCACCAGGGGCGGCTCGATTAGACTGCAGGTCAAAGCCAAAAGTCTCAACTCTAGAAGATTTTACTTTGTTAACAGAACTGCAACCACGGTCGAAAGATTGCCTGAAAAGGGTATTTCCGATTGGGATACCGTATATTTAAAACTTTGATATGCAAAGACGTCAATATGTAAATCTTTGCGCGCTTCTCAACTTGCTCTTCTTTTTTACCATTGATTGATTTGCTGTCTAAAGTTTCTATTCTTTGGTCTCATGGATGTTTCAATTCGTTTCAGTTAGTGCTCGTTTATGGATTGTATTGAATTGCGATGTTTTATCGCAGATTCTGCTTACTGTTGCTGTTCAGCTATTTACACATGGGTGGATATCCACTCGTGTAATAAACATGACATATATGCACTGAACTCGTTATCTTCCTTGATCCTTGACGCATCAAGCTTTTAAGGCCATCTAAATGCTCCCAGAACCCAATACAAAAGGGGCTACCCCTTCGTATTTTGTACTTCTGCCAACGAACATTCACTCCTGATGATGTTTCTCTATGAATTTGGTCTACCTGCGGCTAGGTGGATTGCTTTCTTGCTTGCTGTTAGATTAGTGGTCTTGCGGTATGGCATCAGCAGATGCGCGTGCTGGCCTTCCAGAAGAATAAATAACAATTATATAGGCGCTACTCAATCCCTTTTGGGATGCGCCACTCTACTCTACTTCTAAGAGATGTCGTGGAGGCGTCTTGAGTGCGTATTTGGCCATACAGTGACTTGCGGTGGCCGGCCGGTGGACAAGTCATCGCTTTCTCCTTCCCAGACAAGTCCGGTTCCAACTCATCGACCCGCGAGGGTTTCGACTCGGCTGTTCAACCAAACATCGGGTGTCCACCCGACTAAAGTCCCTGCTTTATCGCAAGAGTGTTTCAGGTGAGTCAGCAAAACCGCCGATTTCAACAGGATCGAAATCTCACACTTTTCAGCGATTTGAAGCGATCAGTCAAGACATCAGACGCCTCTGCAGGCGATAAATCACCAGGAATCGGTGTACACAGACGACTGACTGACAGTAGAAGGCGGAGACGTGGGTGTGACGCGGAGTGTGCGGCGGGGAGAACACAAGCCGAGAGACGCCTGCTGCGCACCGAATGTAGCTCGTCTGTAACGCGATTAGCGCGGTGTCGTGTTGTGTGAGAGTTCGGAGCCGAAGCGAATCTCGGACAGATCGAGACGAGGGTTGGCTGGTTCGTTGTTCGTTGACCAGCAACTAGCCGCAGGATTCTCGGCTGCAGAGATTTCCTCCTCTCGATGCTCACTTTGCACCGCGGTCGTCTTAGATTGTTCGAAACTTTAGAATTCCAGCCCAAGACCTTTTGCAGACACACAGCTCTTTTTTATTAAACGAGAAGAACAATATAGAACGTAGTGCAGAGCAGATGCACGGGAGGATTTGTGGAGTGAAAGACACCTTGTTGTGTGCCAAATCCTACCATGTATATTTTTATATATAGGGCGCGTGTAGCGCAGTCGGAGGAGGCGCGACTGTCGCGTGCACCGATACCAGGTTCCCTGGTTCGGATTCCGCCCCAGGCCAACCAAGCTTCCATCCTTCCGGGGTCGGTGAATTGGTACCAGACTTGTCTGGGAAGGATAAAGCGCTGACTTGTTCATCGGCTGGCCACCGCAAGTATGGCCAAATACGCATTCATGTCGCCTCCACGACATCCGTACAAGTAGAATGCGCTGGCGCATCCCAGAAGTGATTGAGTAACGCCGTCCTTTATCCTTATATATATATATATATATATATATATATATATATATATTTATATATATATATATATAATATATATATATAGGTACATGTCGCGGAGGTGAGCAGCGGAGGGTGCGGTGACGGCGGCGGGGTGCGGTAGCGGCCGCGAGGGTGCGGCGAACTCGTCGTTACTTCTACCGTAATCGCGGCAGCCACGCATCGATCGAATGCGCCTCCTCTGCGAGGTACTGCCTTCGAGGTTGGTAGTGACCAGGTGGGCATTTTAACACATGTAGTTTAGGTAGTCCCCGTGGCGGGCTGGTTGAACTTCCCAGGTGAACGCAGACGTGCCCTTCGGGCATGGCTTTGGCAAGGGAAGGAACTCCGGGTTGTGGGCCATTTCAGCACGTGTAGGTGGGTGACATCCGTGGCGAGTTTGTTGAACTTCCCATATGGAGGCAGGACGTGCCCTTCGGGCACGACTAGGCAAAGGAAGGAACTCCGGGTTGTGGGCCATTTTCAGCACGTGTAGGTTGGGTGACATCGCTGGCGAGTTTGTTGAACTTCCCATATGGAGGCAGACGTGCCCTTCGGGCACGACTAGGCAAGGGAAGGAACTCCGGGTTGTGGGCCATTTCAGCACGTGTAGGTTGAGTTACATCCGTGGCGAGTTTGTTGAACTTCCAGATGACGCAGACGTGCCCTTCGGGCATGGCTTTGGCAAGGGAAGGAACTCCGGGTTGTAGGCTATTTCATCACGTTAGCTTAGGAGGACCCCGTGACGGAGTTCCATCGCATGCCTCGTCTCAACCCCTCCCAACCTAACAGCTGACCGTTGATCGATACCTCACGGACTCTGCCTGTGCGGCTGAGCCCCGCAGTGCCATAGAAGGGCGTGTTCGTTTCGGGTTTGATTGGCTGGAGTGATTACGGTACA
>OX377203.1:48993281-49276377 GCA_947396885.1 Heligmosomoides polygyrus polygyrus
GATACAGCAATCATCGATGTATCTGCAGTACATTAGCGGTGAACGGTCAAGCCGCGGTTACTCTATCCTACTCATAAAGCGTACGGCAAGGACCGGCGCTAATCGTTGACCCATAGCCAATCCTCTTACTCTTAAGTCTGGGGCCATCATTTTCGCCTTACCAAAGTATCAACGCATAAACATTCCGTAAAGTGGTGGGAGGCTTACATAGGCTTAGAGACCTAATGCGAAACAGAAGTAGGAGCGAGGTACGCCAAGAAATTCCCTTGAATTCCAATGGACGATTACCAGCTATGCCATTTCCACGTACGTTCTATAAAGAACCTGTTCCTGTGCCTGACGCGGATTCCAAATTCAGAATTCTGTCGTCTGGTGTGTTGGAGGTTCTCAACCGCCACAAGCGAAACCATGATTCTGATAACTTGAATCGTGCTCAATGGCAAGGACTCAGAGAGCTACGTGAGCTCAGATCTAATGGCACGCTGCGAATCTCCGTTAGCGATAAAGGGGAAGAGTTCGTTGTTATGCCGCAATCTTTTGATCGAGCTATAACCGAACTCCATCTTAGCGATACCTCCATATATCATCGCGTTAGTGAGAAAGACTTCAAGTCGCAGTGCAGGCGTCTTAATCGTACTTGGATGACAACTGGAATGTCTGCCGGTATCGACAAAAGGTTTCTCAGAGATCTCAGGTTGGATAACCCGAGTTGTCCAGTTTTTTACAGCCTAGTAAAAACTCACAAGCTCTCCCAAGTGGATATGCATTCCACGTCACCGGCCACTTATAAAATACCTATCATCAGTTGTGTTGGCGGACCAACCGATCGGATTTCCTGGTTCCTGAATAGCATTGTGAGCCAGTTGTTGACCAAAGTTCCTGCTCATTTGACCAACACAAGCAAATTTCTTGAAATACTACACAACTCTACCTTCGGTGAGAGCTGTGTAATAGAGTCATTTGATGTGACGTCACTTTACACCAACGTCCAAAACGATGAAGCCCTACAGGCTCTATCTGAAATGTTGGATTTGCATGTGGGGAAAATAAACACCTTTGGATTGTCGAAAGCGCACATCATTATTCTAGTCAAAGAATGTTTGCATTGCAATGTCTCCAAATGGTCAGGTTCGTATTATTCCCAAGTAAGAGGACTGGCTATGGGTCAACGATTAGCGCCGGTCCTTGCCGTACGCTTTATGAGTAGGATAGAGCAACCGGTGCTTGACCGCTCACCGCTAATGTACTGCAGATACATAGATGATTGCTGTATCGTTACATCCACACAGTCCGAAATGGATGAGTGTTTCAGGTTAATGAACGAGCAATCTCAGTACATTGGACTTACCAGAGAAACTCCGAATAATGGTTGGCTCGCTTATCTAAACACGCAAGTTAATGTGCCCGGTGAGGGAATGGTTAGCGTGAAATGGTACCGGAAACCAAGCTCGAAAAACATCTTGATTCACGCAAGGTCAGCACACCCCACCGCTGTGAAGAGGGCTGTTGTCAGCAACATGTTCCGAACGGCAGTTGGTATGTGTACGGGCCCCAGCGAACGTCAAGAATCATTACGATTGGCTTCAGATATAGCCACTTCAAACGGCTATAGGGTTTCAAGTGGCCATAGAAGATCTCACGCTAACTCCCATGATAGATCCCGTGTAGACAAGATGCCTCTCACCCTACCGTTCATCTCCGATAGAGTCACTGTTGAACTTCGAAGAGCTATTGTAAGGGCGCAACTGCAGGACGACGTCGTCTTAGTGAACATTCCTAACGACAACATTAAGCGGCAGTTAGTTTGGAATAGACTCTACGATCAGCAGTGTCTTTCTGAAAATTGCGTTATTTGCCCAAGTGGAAGATTAGGCGATTGCTCAAAGATTGGAGCAATTTATCAGATCGAATGCTTGGCATGTAACGCCAAATACATCGGAGAAACGGGAAGAGATCTTGCAGTACGTGTGAGGGAACATCTATTAAGTAAACGACGTGGATTGCTAACCAGCCCACTTGGAAAACATAGGACTGATGCGCATAACGGGAATGACTTTGAGGTGAAATGTACCATCTTGGCCGTTGTAGGAGACATTTCGGCAAGGAGAGCGTTGGAGGCATTCTGGATTTTCACAAGAAATCCAGTAATGAACAACCGGAATGAGTGTCTTTCTGTTACGAGTGACTTTCTGCCGTTTGTGCCTCATTGTGAACTGTAGAAGGACCGGTGTGCAGTATGCCCCATTCGTCCCTACTGGCTTACTGACGTGGGCGAATATCAGCCCTTGCGGTGTATCCAATTGGTGAGTTCGTTTCTCCCAATTGGTCCCTCCCTTGTGTTCGTGGGGAAAGTCCGAAATGCTAGGGTAGCCAAGGCGCTTGGTGGGGTAGACCGCAAAAGAAAACTTATGCACCACGTTCAGGCCTCTGAAGACGACGAGAAGTCGAAACGTCAGGCCCTGCTAAATAAAGATCCACCTGAAACCTCGTGTTGGCACAGAAAGTTAAACTGACTAAAACTTACAATGCCGAGGTTTGAAGAAGAGAGAAGTTGGAGATTACTGGTTCCTTCTTGCATTTTCTGCCACTCATGCGTTTATTTCACATGATTGGTTCATGTAATAAATAAATAAATAAATAAATAAATAAATAAATAAATAAATCTGCAGATACAGTGTGAGTGTGTCGGTGCTCATATCGTCCACTCTATGGTCTTTGGAAGAAAAACTGAGATTGGAATCCTGTCTTCACTTTTACTGATAATGTCCCTATGCAGGCAATTTCTTAGACTTGTTGTATATAAGGCAGAAAACTAGGTGAATACTAGGAACAATGAGCCAACGTTAAGCAACACAATGGGGGAAGTCGAAGTTTGTTCATAGCAATTTCGATTCGCACAGCTTTCCGGTACTCTGTCGAGTGCGTCATCCTCTGGAAATTTCGACGGGTCGCCTGCTAATGTGGCCTTCCCTGTGTTCGCGAGCGTGGGTTGAACCCATACAGTACATATGAGGCCGACAAATGCAAGGTGCGACACTTCCCTCTGATGTAGAAAGGCTCTCGAGTAGAACGTGGAGAAAAGTGATGAGAAGGTCTTCTAGACAGAAGCGGATCACCCTTCCCCTTTCTTTTGAATGCACTCCAAATTGTTATCCTCAACATTAACTTTGGTGTGATCATTATTAAGACTTTGAAGTTTATTCGACATTCAAACAAAATTATCCGATCTTCGAATGGAGTTTACTCGATTTTCGAATAACATTCGAATGTGGCTTTCTATCTATGATCTGATTCGAATTAAAATTCGATTTCTGAAAACACCCGATACCTGCATTAATTTAGAGATATGAAGACGCTTGTTGATTTTGAGTGCTCGACAATGTCGATGTGAGAGTTCATTCCGACGAATCGGTGGCCTCAACAACACTTGACGCTGTACTATCAGACTTTCCGAGAGCGAGAGCGATTCGATCTTGGTCCTGGTTCATACTGGCTGCAACAGGCGGTTCTTCAATCGTTTGCAACTCTTCTGCGAAATGACACGTCCAGTAGCAGAATCTAATGGCACGACCGATAATCAACTCCTTTTACAGCCGTACTTTGGCTTTACTTTTAATTCTCGTCAAGTACGCCTCCTAGTAGCGACACAGAATAGTGGTCTTGCTTGTGATCCCGCAATTCCCTTAGACATTGGATGAGACGTAGACGCTTGCACCGAACATTTCACTATTCTTCATCCGCAGGTGAAAATGAATGGATTACTCGTCATCGGTGAAGGGGCCACCACAGGAGAGGGAAATCTGCACAAGTCATCTATGGTAGCATTAGCTAATCCCTTTCGTTCGTATAGCGCATACGAAGAAACAATAACGAGACCTTTTCGACAGTGCCTCTTCGGGTCTGTCATGTCAGCCCAGCAATATATGGAACCAAATTCTGTAGCCGCTGAAGGAACTGTGACATACTGTACGTATAAGACCCGAGTTTGCATTGGGGAATCAAAAGTGAGATGGAGCCGCGTTTTCTACTAACGTCTCATGAACATTGGCTGGCTTGGTGCTCCAATTTCAGAACTCTTCGGGCGAAGATTGTTAGTCGAACTAAAGCAGGCTGGTAGAGTTTCCTTATGAGGATTTTGAAAAAGAAACGCACGCTTTGCCGTTTTGCTACAGGATGCGCCAAAAATATGTGCAAGGAATTCCACATTTTTGATTTCGATACAGCTATTGGCGTTCTGCACTTGTATTATGGATTGTTCCTCAGAGGAACTTAGCTTCTATCTTCTGCACAGATTACAACTCTTAGCGTCCTCTTGTTAATGTCCCACACCGAAGGAAGCATGGTTGTCCCGTCTCCCAAAGCCTGAGAAAACAATCACCTGATCTTTTCAGACAGCAGCCTTTCATGGCGCTATCGAACGACTATCAGGTATGCAGAACGATCTTCAACCGCGCGCATCAAAAGTTGAAGACCAGTGGACTCAACACCCAAAGAAATTCTTCAAATACGCCGTGCAAGGTGTGGAGGTCATCAGGGAATATTGCCAAAAACTAAGAAGAAGAAATCACAGGTACACGCCTCTATACACGCCGCAAGGTGGGACGCTGAAGAGCAGGCTTTCATGTTTCATCTACAACCTTGGCTTAAAAAGAAGGGGGCATTTTGAAATGCGGACACACACCTTGTTATCGAATAATACTAGCAAGCTATTGTTATAAAGCTGTTGTTCAGATTCCATTAGCAAGTAGAAAAAGCCCTCGCCGTTTTAGTGCCTCAAATATTCCCGCCATTGCTTCGTTAAAGTTTTCTGACACCACGACTTCATTAGACGACTACGACTTCATTACTCTTACGTGGAGAAAACATGTAGCTTTAAATAGATACGAAATATTCCTGCCAAAACCAAAGAGTATGGGCAGTTTTCCGCGTTCGTCTCGTATCAGGAGCCCTATATTTGAATATTGGAAACGCGGAGTCGGAATTGAATTAAAATTTAGGCGCTATGTTAGGAAGGGCACGTGTAGAAAATCAGCTGTGAAGTACCAACAAACGTTGAAATAGAGACATAGAACCTTAAAATAACAGAAAGCCTTGCTCAGATTGACGATCGTACATAGGAGTATGTAAAAGCAAGTGGTGTCTCCTTGTCTTGGCTTAATTTTAGAGGAGACACAAAGTCTCCTGCTGAGGCCTCCCTGCAAGGAGGTGAGGTTGCAAGGAAAACTCCAGATTCCTTTTGTATTGGGGCAAGAACGAACATTTTTAGAAGCAGTAGTTATTTGTGACAAAGCCCGGATCATGTGCATTGTTGGAAAATGATTTGCGAAGCATTCGTGGAGAAAGCAGTTCTCTCGAAACATCGCGAGATTTCTTGGTCACATTCAGATGACCACTTTTGGTGTTTGATGGTCTACTGCTGGTATATTCCACAACAGAATCTCATGAGCAAGCTAGTAAATTAGATCAAAATATGGTGGTGAAAATAGGAAGACAGAGCGCGAAAACCTACTGAAAACCCTTCAAACAAATAACACGTAGCAACAGCAATTCATCCGAACAGGGGTTGTTGGACTCGGAGTTACAAGCTGCTTTCTGTTTTTTGCGATCTCCACGTGTGTAGCTTTTACAGCGTTAACGTGTCGTATTTCTTCGCTTGCTTTCTGAAGAAACCGTATAGCGGTTGCGCAAAAAAGCCTCAAGACACTTCACGAGCCGATGTTCCAGCCTATTGCGCAATTCGTAAGCCCCCAGAAACGCAGAGCTGCTCTCGCGCATGGACAGGCACCAACTCGTGACAGACGGTAATAAACTCACAGTACCCGTGGCTGCGGAAAAAACAGCGACGACTTCTGCAAACGAGAAAAACCTGTCACAAAAGCTAGTACTGGCTAATACAGCTGTCATGCACCCAATGAAAAAGCGATGCGACATCGGGCGCCAGTAATTCCCTGACACTGAACGCTAACGCTCCGCTGTCAGTGGTTGGACATAAATCAGAGAAAGATACGGTGTTTCGCTTGACGGAGCACAGGCAGCTATGGCCTGAGAGGTATCTGTTTCCCAAGTTCAGTACTGGTGCAGATACAGGAGTGGGTGCTAAGCGAGAAAGAGCTTTAGTCCGGAACAGCGAAGAGGAAGAGTGAGGGCATTAGCGATTGGGGTTGTAGAATTCCAGCACTTCGCCTCCAAACTACAATACCGCCCGCGTCGCGCGGTCAAAAAGACGGTTTGCCAAGGAAAAATCCGTCGCAAACCGTCGCATGCTCCTTTAATTTTGAGTTGTCTCAGAAACAGCTGGTACCATTCGATTCGTCCCCTCGAGGTCTATAAAACCATGTATAACACTTTACCAAGCCACTGCGTTTTCGCTGTGGGTGGCCTAAAATAATAACTGCAGCAGGCTTTTGCGATTGGAGCACCTTATTTTCCAGCACGTGCATGTGACTTGCAGTGCTTTCGGAGTATCTCAAGCATGGCGTGCGTTGTCAGTCATGCCTGGAATGTTCCGACAGTGCGCCATGCAAAATGCATGTAGGATAGAACCTATCAGTCGAATGGGCGGAAGTATGCTCACTGGGTTTCTATCTTCACTTTCTGGAAAATGTAAAGCCTTCAAGAATATTTCGAAACGTTTAGAAAAATTTTTCAGAAATTTCCAGACGCTCTACTCGGGAATTGCTTCAATCTGTTCCGGCGAGACTTATGAGTGCACCGTGTGCAATGCGTGTAGAGATCTGTATCAATCGAGTGGGTTCGACAACTGGTAGAGTGAGCGTTTGGAGAATTCTATCATAAATTTTTAGCAGCCCTACTAAGGAATTGCTCTAATGCTGTCCAGCTAGCCTTTAGAGTGCGTCGTGAACAATGCAGATCATACGCGATTCACTTTCGAGTTAAAATCGTTTCCGCTGCAACTCGTGGGTCTTATAGGCAGTAAAACGTTGTAGTAGCACACCAAAGTAGAATGGTGTAGCTTGAAAAGAGGCAATGTTACAGGGGTGCGAAAAGGCAGGTGAGGCTTGTGTGACGCATTTTTTTCCGGTTTCGGTGGACCACTGCAGGAAGATCCGACGAGCAAACGGCCTTGAAACGCGCAAACAAACAGAGAGCTTCAGGTGCTTCACTATGACGTGCTCAGAACTCTTCAGCTTCCCAATATTTCTTAGCCTCAGCTGCCAGTTTAAAGCGGCGGAAGATAGCGGTTAGAGTTTCTTGCGCTCTTACTCGCCCAGGTTTGATTGTTCGACACTAGTAGTGGTACCGTTCTGTTCAGCATGAAAAACGCTATCGAATGGTATCAATTTCGACCGATTCTAGGAATATCGGTTTTTTTGACAATTTCGCATCAAAGGCGAGGCTGCTCAAAGGCGCGGCAGGAGGTCGATGACGTCATCGAAAACCAATATCATCGTTTTGGACCATGCTTGACACCGTTCGATAGAGCTTCTCATACTGAATTGAATGCTGTTATTTAAAGAGGGAAAACTGTAATCTGCGAGTAAGAGCGAGGAGAACATCGACCGTTGTTGTGCTAAATTGCACGCGCGGGCGTTCTGAGCGCAATAACTCTGTCATTTGTGAACCTATCCGGTAGCAGCTTGTGAACTTTGTATTCAGCGAAATGTTCTAGTAGAGCTCTAAAATACAGCGATGTGGCTTATAATTGGACAAAGTTACAGCGGTGCGAAAGTGCAGGTTAGCCTTGCGTGGCACGATTTTTTCCAAATTCAGTCGACCCCTGCGGGAAGACGCAGAGAGCTAATAGCCTACAAATGCACAGGCGAGCAGAACGCTTAAGGTTGTTTACGATGGCATGCTCGCAACTCCTTAGCTGATTAAACTGCCTTAGCACCAGCTTCCATTTTAGGGCGGCGGAGTTTTAGTGTTGAAGCTTCCTGCGCCATTATTTGCCCAGGTTTGAGTGTTCGACACTCGCAGTTTTACCGTTCTGTTCGACATGGAAAGCGCTATCGAATGGTATCAATTTCAACCAATTTTGGAAATATCGATTTTTTGACAATTTCCCATCGAGGACGGGGGCGCTCCTGCCGAGCCTGCACGGACGATGACGTCATCGAAAATCAATATTTTAGAAATTGGCCAAAATTTCTCGTCCAAAATCATCTAGGGGTTATTTGGGGCGCTGATTACGAACCCGACGTCCGTTTTTGAAAATTCCGCCGATTTCGGTAGGTTTTGGATATTTTTCAGGATAATTGGAGGTGGTCGGGTCAGGTTCACCGATTTTGCTCAAACTTCGTATAAGGGCGGGGACTTATTCGGGGTGCCGAACACGATGCCGAAGCTCATTCGGACGCTTACGGCAGGAGACCGCCCATACCGATAACTGAGGGTGATCGGTGGTCCTGAAACGACCATCCTCAAACGGGAAGTAACCTACTGAAATCGGCGGAATTTTCAAAAACGGGCGTCGGATTCGTAATCAGCTCCCCAAATAACCGCCTAGATGATTTTGGACGAAGTTTGCACGAGGAAATTTGGCCAATTTCGAAAATATCGGTTTTCGATGACGTCATCGTCCGCTCCGGCTTGGCCAGTGGCGCCCACGTCCTCGATGGGCGATTGTAAAAAAATCGATTTCTTTGAAACTGATCGAGAGTGACACCTAGAGCTTTTCGTGGTGAACAAAATGGTGTTATTGGGAGTGTCGAAAACCCAAATGTGGGCGAGTAAGAGGGCAGGAAACTTCAATCGCAAAGCCCGCCGCCCTAAAATGGCAGATGGGGCTAGGGCAGTTTAGACAGCTGGGGAGTTGCGAGCATATCGTCTTAAAGCACCTTAGGTGTTCTGCTCGCCTACGCATTTGTGTGCCCTTGGCTCGTCGTGTCTTCGCGCAGTGGTCGACTGAAATGAGAAAAAATTGGGTCGCACAAGCCTCACCTGCATTTTCGGAGCACTGTAATTTAGTCCATTCATGAGCTACACCGTTCTGCTTTAGAACACGTTAAGAACCTTGTACTGCCTACAAAGTCTTCGAGTTGCAGCCGAAACGATTTGATCTCGATAGAGTTATTGAAGCTACGAACTAGCCCGCGAGTGCATTCGCCCCACTGCATTGATAGGTTCTATACTATATGCAATGTTCACAGCGTAATCTAAAATCTCGTCGGGACAGAATACAGCAATTCCTGAGTAGGGCGGGCGGAAATTTCCAATCGAATCTAATTTCAAACGGTCCTATCGTATATGCATTTTGCGCGGCGCACTCTCTCTTCTCGCTTCTTAAAACCTCTTCATTTGTATAAGCTGCTGTCAGTGTGTGCAATAAAGCACCTAAAGAGGGTAAGCGTTGATGTATAGCATGACATTTGAACCGCTTCCGCTCACTCGATTGATAGGCTCGATCTTACGTGCATTGTGTAGCACATTCCAACGGCTCGTCGGACTGCCTGGAGCAAATCCTAAGTAGGACGGCCGGGAATTTCATATAAAATTCTCCAAACGATGGAAGATAGTTTTGAAGACTTTTCATTTTCCGTTAAATGAAGATAGAAACCCAGTGGGCATGCTTCTGCCCATTCGATTGATAGGTTCGATAGTATATGCATTGTGCACGGCGCACTCTTGGAACATTCCAGGCATGACAGTGCACTGACAACGCACGCCATGCTTGAGATACTCCGAAAACACTGCACGTCCTGGAAAATAAGGTGCTCCAATCGCAAAAGCCTGCTGCAGTTATTTTTTAGGCCACCCACAGCGAAAACGCAGTGGCCTGGTAAAGTTTTATACATGGTTTTATAGATCTCGAGGGGACGAATCGAATGGTACCAGCTGTTTCTGGAACAACTCAAAATTAAAGGAGTTATGAGCATGCGACGGTTTGCGACGGATTTTTCCGTGGCAAACCGTCTTTTTGACCGCGCGACGCGGGCGGTATTGTACTAGGTCGGTCAAGAAGTTTTGCCACTGGGTTCTCTCTAACAAAAACGAGCGCTGTTCTCTCCGACGAGTCAGACGGTCGCCAGCGTACCGCTCCTCGAAAAGTTTCTCGAAGAACTTCGTAAACCCGATGTCCTCCGCCCTCCACTGGCGCTACCAGTCCACCTGGCAAGATTCATGAGACAGAGTTTCTTCTTCTTCTTCTTCTTCGGCGTTTGTCCCGCTTCGTGGCGTGGTCCGCTATTCTGGTCTCATGACGCCACCTTTCCCGATCCACCGCTAGATCAGGGTGGACACCAGCTACTTTCAAGTCCATATGTAACGTACCAGACCAGCGCTGCTTCGGGGGCCTCTCAGCCGTTTTCCTATTACCTCGAAGTTAAGGCCTATCTTGCGGACGCTGTCTTCTTTTCCACGCTGAACGTGGCCATACCATCGCAAGCAAGCTTCGCGCATCTTGTCAGCTATTGGCTCGATACCGAATTTCTGTTGAATGACATCGTTTCGGATGCGGTCCATGCGCGTGACTCCAGCCGTCCAGCGCAGCATCTTCGTCTCCGTGACACTGAGGCGCGTTTCAACTTCCTTAGTCGCAGACCAACACTCAGCGCCGTACATTGCTACTGGCCGGACGACTGCTCTGTAGATCTTCGACTTGAAGCGCTCTGGTATCTTCTTGTCGCAGAGCACGCCAGTCAACGAGCGCCCCTTGGACCAAGCTGCACTCACGCGTGAATTCACTTCGACCATCAGTTTGCCGTCAGACGCGACTGCTGATCCCAGGTACTTAAAGGCCGCAGTGCGTGGAAGCTCGATGCCGTTAACCTTGATGGAGCTGGACTCGGTAACATCCGTCGTTAGATATTCGGTCTTCTTCACCTTCAGTTTGAGTCCAAACCACTCCAAGCGATCACACCAAGCTTGCAGCTCTCGCTCGAGTTCTCCTTTGTCTTCGCTAGCGAGCATCACGTCATCGGCATAAAGCAACGTCCAAGGGACGGGCTTCTGAAGATCTCGTGTGATGGCATCCATGACGACAACAAAGAGGAGAGGGGAAAGCACAGAACCCTGGTGTACCCCGGCAGAGATGGGAAACTCCATCGAGGTCCCAGCTGCAGCTTGAACTCGACTCTTTGGACAAGAGTAGAGAAATCGCACCCACTCTATGAGCTCTTCAGGAACTCCATGTTGACGCAGGGCGTACCATATCACTGCCTTCAAATCAAATGCCTTCTCCAAGTCGAGAAAGGCGATATGCACTGGCTTCTGTTTCTCGCGATGTTTCTCTATCAGAAGGCAGGCGGCATGTATGGCATCAATGGTGCCACAGCCAGCCACGAATCCGCACTGATTGCTGAAAAGCTGGACGATTTCACGAATTCGTCTATCGAGGATTCGCTCAAAGATCTTCATGCTGTGCGAAAGCAAGCGAATCGGACGGTAACTGGAGTAGTCTGCAGGACTGCCCTTCTTCTTCCAAATCGGAATAGTCGTACTTTGGCGCCAGCACTCAGGCACTTTCTTCTCCGCCACAACCTGATTAAAGAACTTCGCCAACCACTCAGCAGGGTACCAGTATTGGACTCCATAAATCAGCTGTCACGACATCGGGCCAAGTCGCTTTGCCTGGCCTCATCTTCTCCAAAGCCGCTTCAATCTCCTCCACGGTGATCTTCTGAATGGGGCCGTAGGTTGGAGCCGTAGCAGGAATGGTTTGATGACGAAATTCTACTGCAGAGATTTCCTCAAAGTAGTCGCGCCATCGCTTCAATGCCTTCTTGCGGTCCGTATGAATATAGCCTTCCTCATCATTGATGCCGAAAAACTTCTCAATATCTTCGGTCTGCCGATGGCGAAACTTTGCAAGTCGGTACAGATACCGCTCACCATCACGCGACTCGAGCTTCTCGTTGACATCTCCATAATGAGTGGCTTTTGCAACACGCCCTTCTTTGCAGCTTTCCTCGCTTCTTGGTACTTCCGCCAGTTATCAGCCGTCTTTTCGCCGAGAAACACGTGATAAAGCGACTTCTTCTCTCGCACTTTTGCTTTCACGTCATCTGTCCACAGCCATGCCTGCTTGTCGACCTTCCGTCGCCCAGGCTGCATAATGGCGAGGTCCGACGGTTAGCTTGACGAATCGCGTCGTCGTCTTCTTCCAAGTTTCGTCGACAGTCGTGACTGTAGGTAACCGCACGCGAGAAATCACAGCTGCTTCCTTCTCTCTCATTCGCCACCACTTGATTCTTGCTGCACCGCATCGCTCGACCTGCTTCAGCCTCGGAGGGGCGATCCTCAGATCAGCGGTCGGTGCTGTGAGGCGACCGTCTCATACGGCACGATCTTCGCGTCTGTGACAAGACTCCTGTCGCGATCTCTCACAAGGACAAAGTCTATCTGAGTCTTGGTACTCCCACTGTAGTATGAGATAAGGTGGGAATGGCGTTTTCGGAAGACGATGTTTATTATGGTGAGGTTATACGATTCCGCGTAATCAAGAATGCGCTCACCATCGGCGTTACGTGATCCGTATCCGAAACCACCACGACAACTGCACCCGTTTTTCGTAGCACCTACGTGCCCATTAAGGTCACCAACGGCTATGATGACATCTTTCGACGGTACCTCTGCTGTCTTCTCATCAAGCTGGTTCCAAAACTCATCCTTGGCTTGATCGGAGCAGCCAGTCTGCGGAGCATACGCAGAGAAGAAGTGATAGAGTCGCTCCTTGGCGGCAACAACGATCTTCATCAATCGATGGTCAAAGCGTACAATCGAGTCACGAAATCGTTCGGAGACGATTACTCGGACACCACTGGTGGTCCTGGAACTTCCACATAGAACGGCCTTGAAGCCACGTCCTATGTCCCCTAACTTGCGGCAGGAGCACCTCGTCTCCTGCACCGCACAGAGATCAACTCTTCTACGCTCCAGTGCTTCAACCAACTAGCATGAGTGGTCCGTCAATGTCCCCACATTCAGCGTTGCCACGCGGGTCCTGCTTACGTTACTTGACTTTCGAACTAGCTCAGTTACCCCCCCCCCCCCCCCCGATGCCGTCCTCGCATCAGAGACGCATACTTCTCGCACTCGCAGAGCGGACGCGCACTCGCCGGGCTCTGCGAGTGCGCGTCGGCTCTCGATGACGCCGTAGCACTATTTCGGAATACTTGAACTGTCATACACCATGCGATGTGACATGGGTGTTCGTAGGCCGGCCTGTCACAAGGGCTGTCGCCTGCAATCGAATGTCCGTGTTCGGCTTAGCTCGCAAAGCAGGCAGTTTCCAGTGGCACCACGTGGAGGAACGGACATCGCCACCAAATTCATGAGACAGGGTTTGTGCAATACAATTGTATTCAGAATTGCAGGAACATTCTAGGCCTCGCAGAACTGCACAAGCCTTGCGGCGGCAAAATTATTCTCCGTGTAAATGATTGACAGGCTCTCTTCCAGCCAATTATAGAACAAGGTGCTCAACCAGTCGCTGACTTAAAGCGTGAGGTCTCCCCTAAGCAAACTGACAGTTGTGGGTTCGCATTCTATAGGGAGCGGCAGGCTTCAAACTACGAGGGATGGATATCACGTCGCAGTTGCACATTGAGATGGTACGTATATTGTGGGATGCAGCTTTGAAGGCTAATTCTAGATACATACGTGTTCCAATTCTGCAACGGTCTTTGGGGAGGGGAGTGACGGGCCACTTTTACTTGGACTCGATAGCGCTTAGATAAAGAACTAGTTTGCCATTAATACTGCAACGGAACGTAGTGGTATCAAAACGGCAAGGTTGGACCACATTTGGTGTAATTTAAATCACCGCTTCCCCATGCATGACAGATCACGAAAAAACAGTACCGTTCAAAAGGGCCCACTCTTGTCTTAATAAGAGCTCAGCTCGAGTGGGTGACTTTCCAGTATTTTTATTTTTATTTTTGCTTTTCTCTCCAATGTTTCTTTTTTCTACGCTTCGAAAAGTAGTCCAAGAAAGTAAATAAACTGAGATGAAAAATCTGAGATGGAATTTCATAATTACTCTTTTGTAGATATGTACACTAAGTAGTGAATGTACACCCATCAATCTTCAGAGATTTAACCATTTCGGGGTGGGAATCCTCCAACGCGGAGGAAAGGAGCTGATATCATCCTTGTAAGATAGATTTTTTACACTTTGCAAAAAAGGCCCAACACGATCAATCGAAGCTCTATCGCATATTCAATCGCAACGGAAAACTCTACCAGTGAGGAGACCAGATTCACTAGCACCATTTGTATTCCAGAGGAAACAAAATTCTTCGCCCAAATTTTGCAAAAGAAACGTGGGCCGATTACGGTACGTTATGGGAGGTTCAGCAGGAGTTGGTGGATCAGGATAGTCGAGTTCGTCCGAGCTTCTCTAGCTCGGGATGTTTAAAGTGCTGCTCCCAAATATGGTATTAGTATTGTTGTAAAGTAAGGCAGCTAGCCTTGGGAATAGTACACATCCGCTGTCCGCTGTAATCATATTCGCAACAATGCCTTGAATAACCCCTTCGTGAAAATGGAGATCCTCACCCCAACAGCCTTAATTCCCCGTCGTCATGCATCGTAATCGGCCGAGATTTTGAAAGTAGAAGTCGTCCTCATGATCAGAATCTCAAATAACTCATTTGGACGACGAATTTTAGGCGGTTTTTTCTCCACCTGGACTCGTGAGAGGGCAATCATGGAGATGAGTCAAGTCTCCTTCGCTGCGGTTTTCCACGAGGAGATTCGATTGATCGTTTCGGATTTCCTTTACGAATTGTGAGAGAATTGCTCGCCGGCCCGCCGGTGAGTCGAACCACACACAAAATCCTTGCCGCTCCCTATCCACTGCGTTAAAGCGCATGATAATAAAGTGTACTGCTCAGGCACATCAACGACCGCCTACCCTTTTTTCGGACATTGAAATCTCTCCTTAAAGGAAACAGTGCTTCTTAATCATGACGCCTAATCTGCTCTCCATGACTTCCTTGACGGTCATAAAGGATAAAGGGCGGTGTTACCCAATTCCTTTTAGAAAACACCACTCATACTACTTCTACGGGATGTCGTGGAGGCGATATTGAATGCGTATTTGGACATATAATGACTTGTGGTGGCCAGCCGATAAACAGCTCAGCGCCTTAACCTTTACAGACAAGTCTGGCACCAATACGCTCTGTGGGGCTGAAACGCTTGGTTGGCCCGGGCGGGAAATCCGAACCAAAAACATGGTATCGGGTGCACGGGACAGTCGGCACATTCTCCGACTGTGCTACAGGCGCCCACGGTCATATGTCACAAAATTTTCATGACATCGAAACAACAAAACCCTACATTGTCGGAGATGCGAAAGACGAAACGCTTTTCAGCGTGAATGAAAAGGGAAGTACAAATGCATGCATTATGCACGGCGCTCTCGAGGGATTACTGGCATGTCAGAGCACTTCACGCCATGCTTGAGATACTCCGAGAACATGCAAGTCTCCGAAAATAAGCTTCTCCAATCGCAAAGAGCCCGCTAAAATCATTTTTGCCCAAACACTGCGAAAATGTTCGGTTTTCTGATAGGTTGTATACATTGCTATGTAGATCTCGAAGAGACGATTCGAACGGTACCAACCGGTTCTCAAAAAACCTCAAATTGGAGTAATTGTGAGCATGCAACTGTTTTCGACGACTTGCTACCGACAACTGGTCCACAGCCGCCCTTCGCAATGGAGCACCATTTTGAACGAAAAACTAACCTTTGAAAAAATTCGGTTGAACTTTGAAATTTTTGGCAATCTTTTAATGCTTTCTGATAGAGCTTAAACTGCTGAACTCAAAAATTTGCTTGCATTCGCAATTGGTTAACTTTGAAAGAAGTTATTTCAAAAGGCCGAAAAAGCCGGGAAAATGCGGCTTTTTCGGCATTTTTGAAAAGGCTACGGCCACAACTGAACTGAGGCGATTTTCAATATGTGGTGCAAAACCAAACAAAATGTCAGTAGATGTTCAGGAATGAAACATTGAGGCAGAATTGTACTCCTTGTTAAAGCCCAGTTTAGGCACAGGAAAGTTCTATGAGTGCGTGCGCCATCTCCAGCACCCGCTAAGGAGAATAGTGCAGTGCTTTTGAAATGGGTAGGTCGCCGCTATGCTTTAGGCACATTGTTCAGCATATTTCTATACTCCACCACGAAGGGTTCGCGACATGTCTAGGTAAGGCTAGAAGCACTTTCGGATAAGCCTTTCCTCGAAAGCAGGTCATTGAAAAGGGAACCCCTTCAAGTGCGGGGAGGCCTTCGAACGTGGAATACTACCCATTTTGGAGCTCTGGTTGCGTTCTCGATTATTCACCTCAAGTTACGTAGCCGCACAGTTTACCAGTAACACTATGGAAGCCTGCCATCGCTAGTGCATTGAATCCTGACTCCTTCTTCGCCTAGGCGGCCCGTTGGAGAGTTCCTCGTAAACATGTGAAACAAGATATTAAACTGCCTGAGGAGCGAGAATCTTCAAACTTGAAGTGTCGTCGAAGACAACGGCTGGGTTCAACTCAGCGATTTATCGCACCTATACTCAATTACTCACTACGATGAAGTGATTGTGGAAAAGAGGCTCACAGAAACTCTTCAGGCAAACAGGACCTCTGCAACATTATTCCTTAAGGTGTCAGCATCTGCAGAACCGTTCATAGGCTACAGCGCGGAAAATACGGATCCTTCTGCATCTGCTGCTCGTCTTACTTCTACCTCCAACATTGCTAGAAATTGACTATGTGCAACAGCTATCGTTTGGTACAAAAGCTGTGCCAAAAGTAGGCAGCTTTTCGGATGTTCTCCTCTCTTTCCGGAAAAATGCATTCCTGTATTTCGCTCTCCACAATGATAGACAAGATAAACGGACTACTTTCAAAGCGGTTTACCTAACAGGATTTACCTAACCAAAAACGATCGATGGGCAATGCTGAGCAGAGAAAAGATTTGCCGGCAAATCCTGAAAACGCCAGAGCAGGTTCTACAGCAGTAAATCATGAATCATGATCAAAAACGAGGTGACGATAGAATGTTCGCCGGAGAGTTGGTTGACAGGGGCGAGGTACACAGAGGGTTCACGAAGCAGCAGCGTAAGTGACATTCGCGAATGCACGCAGAAGGTCGTCACAGCTGTAGAACTGCTCTGTACAAGCACGCAGGTTCAAGAACAAGGAGCTTCATATGCACTATCTCATTGTCAGAGATAGAGAAATATGTGATTTCTCTATAGAGCATACCCTAATAAGCTAATAACTAGGTGTTTGAAGGGGGTTTCAAGGTCAGAAAACAAGACTTTGCAGCAGCCAGGGCCCAGAGAGAGAATGCCTTGGAAGAGGTTCGAAGGAACATAGTTCAAAAGACCATAGGATCTTCAGGTGTTAAGCGATCATAGCGCAAGTTCTGTGCATTAGCATCTATGCTAGTCGAAACCGCTGCGGTAGGAAACTCAGTCGTCTAGCAGATACTGACCCACTAGTACCCAGATGCGGGGTGCGGGGTACGATATCTGACAATGAGACTGCTAGCGGAGGAGGTGGCATGCATTTCAGAACAGTTCGCGTTTGACGCACTTCCTTGCTGGAAGGAAGCCTTCTGGGTTAGTAAAACCGGATTTGCTCTGTTTTCGGCCATTTGCACTTCGTTCCAAACATTGGCGAATCCAACGGGAACGAGCAAAACGCAAATGTCCAAGCGCAGGTGCACTCCTGCACCTGACTTGAGGAAAAGGGATCAATTTGTGCGTCTTTTTTGAGGCCATTCAAGACACCTTGGTTCGCTCAGTACAATGCGGCTATCACTTGCAAATTATTGCAGCAGCTCCTCATATAAAACGTAGCATATCAGTATACGATTACGCTCCGCGAATGGCCAGGAAGCGTTCCATACAAGAGGACATTGCCACAATGATTCTCGAACGAGGAAACCGCAGTCTGCAGCTGTGGACAGCGAAAACACTCGTGTGGGTTAAGGAGCTGCGTTGTCGAACTGCTTTGGAGCGGCTCTTGAAATGTTGGTTTAGAAGTGGGAGGCATTTTGGAAAACGCGTGAATCCTCATCTTGAAAAGAAATGCTTTTAGCAACGCCATTCGCTTACCAGTCTCCCCTACAACAGCTCACTACCTCGCAAAATTGGATGATCATCTTAAAGCACTGGAATAAAAAAGAAACATTGAAAGACAAGGATCGAATTAGAGAGATGCTAATGAGTAATTCGTGGAAGATGTAACGGATCGACAAGCAGTGTACATTTTGACTGGTCAGAATTCGTTCAAAAACAGCGCAGTGGCTCTTTTGAAAGGCCATGCAATTTTGACTTCAGAAAAACACTGCTTGACAACAGGTAATTCTATAAATCTGCTACAAATCTTTCCCGAAATCAAAACAAAACTAATGGCACATATTTTAACAGATCGGATTTTGATGAAGAAAACCCTTGAAGGATAGCTAGGAACTGATTGTCTGTAAGAACTGTTGAACCACGGAAGATTATTATTATTATTGTGAAAGAAATGTACTTCGAATTAGTGGTGAGTGGATTCGGATCCTGAAGCGGACTTGGAGAGGGAAACGTCCCCATGAACAAATCTCTCGTGACTACCATGCTGAACGAGGCGTACTCATTTTTGGCATTCATTTTTGGCCCCATTTTTTTACGCATTCATTTTTGGCCCCATCAACGCTGCGCTTCTTTAGCGAGTTCTAACGCATACCGAGAAATGAGTCAGAGGGTTGTGGTACCGACAGGGCGGTCGAACAGAAACCATCGGATGGGAAGACTACGTACGCACACTCGAAGAGGGTCGAAGGGCTCAAACGAAAACCAAAAGCAGTTCGGAGCGTTCGGTGAAGCTACGACCAGAGAGATCCGAGTCTCTAATTGAATCGCGGGGCTTCCGAAGTTCGGTGAATTAAGAACAGCAACTTCACTGCTACTTCTTAAAGGAACAGCGTCGCCTCATGTAGGCAAGGGATAGGCAGGAGGGAAGCCTTGCAAGGAGAGCGGCTCCTCGAAGATGCAAGCAGATGAGAAACAGCATTTGTCAGCACTTTGTCAATGTTCCAAAGGTTGGGCTCGCGCTTTGAAGAAGAAACGGCACTTCGGAGGAAGAATTATAGCAGCTGAAGAAAATGCCGAGCAGAAGAAGCCGTTAGGATTGAGCATGGGAAGGAACATACCTCAGCACACTCGCTGCCGATTATGATGTCCTGATGACCACCGTTTCTGCCAATGTACTCGGTGAAACAGCTGTCGCCCTTCTCCAAAACGTACCGAATAGCATCTCGAGACTGAAAGTACTAGAGCGCATGCATACTTCGTCACATCGTTTCTACCTAGCGGTCTCTGGAACAGTGCTTGAGCTATCAGGAAGGCGTTGCCTGAGAGCAGTTGAAAATGCATCAACGACTACTTTAGTAGCTATGCAGCTGAACTTGCGTTCATCGGCCTCATCAATTATGTCCGTTTCCATCCAGTGCAAGAGATGGACAAAATTTAGTACTGCAACGGATGACATGGCTGTCTTTGCACAATGCGTTGACGAGGGAGCCACAGGGTGCTTCAAGGTTGGTGATTCTGTTAGGACACCGAGGGAAAACTCACTGCCATGTTCTCTCGAAAGCGAAGACATGTCGACTCTTCCCACATGCGGATGCCTCGTCGAATCAGATTTTGGAAATTGTCTGAAAAACGGTATCTCGATGGCGAATGTTTGCGTTACGTTGTTTGCATTAAGCTCTGAATGTAAGTGGAATATCAGAATATCTCATATTAATGTGAATGAATAATACCAGAGCGTTTGAAGTCAAAAATATATAGAACCGTCGTCCAGCCGGTAGCGATGTATGGTGCTGAGCGTTGACCTGCGACCATGGAGGTTGAAACGCGCCTCAGCGTCATGGAGACGAAGATGCTGCGCTGGACGGCTGGAGTCACGCGCATGGACCGCATCCGAAACGATGTCTTTCGGCAGAAGTTCGGTGTCGCGCCGATAGCCGACAAGATGCGCAAAGCTCGCTTACGATGGTACGACCACGTTCTGCGTGGAAAAGAAGGTAGCGTCCGCAAGATAGGCCTTAAGTTCGAGGTGGTAGGAAAGCGGCCTAGAGAGCGTCCGCAGCAACGCTGGTCTGACACGTTACATATGGACTTTAAGGTTGCTGGTGTCCACCCTGATCTAGCGCTGGATCGTGGAGGTGGCGTCACGACACCAGAGTAGCGGACCCGCTACATATGTAGCGGGACAGACGCTGAAGAAGAAGAGGAACAAGAATGTGAATGAATAATCGTTCTGCGGATGCATCGCCAACCGCTGCAGTTATAGAATGATGTTGGCTCAAGTTCACTTTCGCTCATTTGTTTTTTCCATTAGTTCACACCATTATAGCTTGAAAAGAAATGACCGATTCGTTCAATCGCCACAAAGAAGTTTGAGCAAATACTGTCGTTCACACGAGGAAAGGAAAACACCAGAAGGGAGGATGTTCAAGCTTTCTTACTAAAAAAACAATGATTCACAGAAGGAAGTCCCCTCGCACCGTTCTACATTGCGCAGATTTCCCTTGAATTCTTATTCAATGTCCCAACCATGCCTCCCACGGAGCCGTCCACTGTATAAACCCAAGAGAGCGTCTGACGTCACTGTAAGCGTACCGAGACGATTGAACAGCAGCTGACCACAGGTGAAGTCAAGGTGGCGGCAATTGCAGTCACCTGTTTATTTACCTTTTCTCGTTACATGTCGGCTTGCCTGCAGTAGAGTCTCGCAGCCGTTCACGAAAAACAACAGATTACTGGAGCGCCATAAGCTCCAAAGAGGCGCAGGTTGAGTATTAAGTCGTCAATTTCGTGTTCTTCGGACCCAAGGTTAAGTTTGACATTGAGTGCACCTGTACAACTTCGTCGTTCATTGAGAGCTTTGCAGGTGTGTCTTAGATGTCCTGGCTTCGTTACCGCCGGAGCGTATCGTAATCAGTGCAGTTCGAGAAAAATCAGCTGTTCGCTACATTGGTGCCTCCCGGGCTACCACGACAGGACGACGCGCCACCCCCGACGAGCGAATCCGATGGATGCGTGTGAGTTACAGTGCTCCGATTCTCTGCAAAACGAGTTGGGTGTTTGCCAAGCGCGTCGATCGCGCCCGATGTCGTTTACTGGAATGAAGAGAGGCCGACCATCTGAAGCCGTGAACCATTCAGAGCACAGTCCCTACCGTGAAGATGAGGAGACAACTACTCGAAGGATTCCTGTAGAATCTTCCGCTTTTTACTGTGCGATCCTGCACATTCCAGCGTTTAACTTGAACACTCCGATCTACGAAACCTCGCGGAAAACGGCATCGGAAGAATAGCCTACAGCGGCAGCGGGGAGTGCTGATGAGAACAACAGCGATATTTGCATCAATGAGCGGGAGGCACTGGACGGTGTCGATGGGAGAAACGGGTTTGCATTGAGGTTTGTATGGAGACAGCCTAATCGTCTGGCCGGCTATTCTTTGTCGGAAACAGCGACATGAAGTCTTTCCCAGCCGTACAACGCCTTTAATGGACACATGGCTAGCCCGAAAAAGCACATTGAATCAGGCAACAGCAAAGCGGTTACCGCTCCTTCAGGAGAACCTCAGCTGCTAACCTCGTCTTGCTGACCCTTGCCACCTGTTCATGACTCATACATCATAGGATCGGAGGCAAGATGGAAGGTAGAATACAGATCAAAGCAAGTAATGAATACCCGTGATGCTAAGCGTTGTCCAAACGCTTTCATCCAAAAAATCCTCGAACTGAAACTCGGTTCATTTCACCGCGCGCCATCTAGGCCTTCATCCCTCTGGAGCTACTGAATGTTGACTTCCCGACCTTTCTTGGAATCATAAAACACTGACTTCCCGCCGGCCGGGCATCGCAAAGGCCAAATGAGCACTCAGTGAGTCTCGGCGACATTGAGTACATAGAAGGAGAGTACGGAACGCATTACAGGAAGTGCTGGAGTTGTGCCCTCTTTTAGCATTTGGCCGTAAGTGCGAAAACGTCGCTGGCGCTGCGAATAGCACTTATGACAGAACGAAATGTGCTGAGGCGTGTCAGGACGGACTCTTTCTCTACAATGATGAAGGGCAACATCCTGCCGCAATCAGCACAAACATTCCAGACATCCTAAGAGCTGCTTCATTAAACGAACTGAGAACTGCCCGAGGCAGTGCGAACGTCGACATATTTTTCCAGGTTCAGAAATGATGCACGCAGCACTCCCAGGAGATAGAATCGAGATTTGTCGCTCGCATTTATCAACTGACCAGGGAAGGGTCTCAAGCGTAAATGGATAGTACTGCGAGAATCTCCACCCTTCATGTAGTGGAAAAACATGATTCGTTTTTGCTGAGTCCTTGAACCGAAAGAGCAACGGGCCCTCGAGGGCGGGGTACAGTAGCGCACCGTCAGCACGTGCCCACGTGTTGTATGGGACGCAGCGAGAAGCTCTGCGGCAAGCGAGTCGGTGGCTCAGCAGGTTGCGGGGCTGCTGCAAAGGTGTTAGACCAGGGCCCGGATTCATGAACGCGGTCAGCGGTAAATTCTACCCCGATTTACCTCGACGGCCACATACCGGGAACTTACCTTTGCTTCTAAACCGCCAAAGCAAGGATTTGCCCTGTCGAGTATTGACTTGGCGGGTGAGTTGGCGACGGGCCAGGGTCGTTGCGTTGGCTGAAAAATTCGCAGGGGAGCAAACCCTTGCTTTGGCGGTAAATGTTTCTGGACGCGCTTGCGAGGTATCATTTACCTCAAAATTTACCGCTAATTCATCCCTCCGCACGTTCATGAATCCCGGGTAAGTGGGGAGTGGCGGTAGATTTTACACTTACCGGCCGGTAAGTCGTTCATGAATCCGGGCCCAGATGTTCGACCCCATGCTATGCACTACCTTTGCATTTTTTTAAACCGCTGCCTCCTTCACCAGTTTGCCTCCAACACATCTCCTGCACATTTATTTCATTCTAAATTGTCAAAAGGGTCACATTCGTGATCAACACCCGATGACCTCAACAGCGCTAGTACCCGTACCTGCTGTAACCTAACGTAATCAGCAGAAATTTCAAAAACGAATGTCAGGTTCGTGATCAGCACCCCAAATAACCTCCCTGGGAGAAGTTTGGGCGAAAAACTTTCCTCGACCTCTCCTCGGCCTCTGGAGTCGTGAAAGTACAATAGTGCCTTGACGGCGATTAAAATCAGCTTACTTCCTACACATCTCCTACACATTTCACTCTAAACTCTCAAATAAGGGTTTACTTTGAGCTGTGCATCACACACTGCTCTCACTCTCTGTACTATACAACGTTTTGTGTTTTTCAGCGAATGTTAAACAGTGATTTCACAGCAGGTACGTGTTACTGCAAGTACGGGATGACTAGGGCTGTCGAGTCACATTGACCGACTTTGCCCAAACCTCTCCCAGAGGGGTTATTTGGGGTGCTGATCACGAATCTGACATTCGTTTTTGAAATTTCGGGCGATCCTTCCCTGGTGAGAATAAAGAGGCCACTTCTGCGCAGTAACAGTTGACGACTTTACAAATGACCCATCGCAGGGAACTCACCGAAGACGAACAATAGGAGCTGTTTCCGATATACATATTCGGATAGAGAATACTCTAGACACTCCGGAATCATCTTCGGGCAGGGACAGCGCGTGCCGTCACGGTCAGGAAAGTCACTCCGTCAGTGGAGGGCCATTTCCAGCAGCGCGCATCTCAGTGGCAGATGCCGCTGCTGTGGATGGCCGATTTCGTTCTCCGCCATGTATCTGATTCTACTCCGCGGACAAGCAATGCAAATCTCTTATTCTGCAGTGGTTGCAGTGCTGCTCTATAAAAGCCATTCAAGACGGCCGAAAAGTCGGGCCATCAATCAAGTCTCCACCCACCATGCAGCCGCGGAACCATGACCGAAATGAGTGGAATTCTAGGTAGCGGAACAGTGAACCGCTGCACGCGCAGAGCGAAGACCGTCACGAATTGGCGGTGCGTTTTTACAGCTCGCCAAATCGTGCTCGTCAACGCTCACTATGTAAGAGATGCAATTCGAACTGGTTTCAGGTGTCTGGGAAGCTAACATGACAACGTCTCCGAGATGAACGCTACCGGCAGTGAGGTGACGGTTACGCATGAAATGCTCACACTGAGCTAGGTAGATCTTCAGCATTTCATTGGACAAGCTGTCCTGCTTATGCACTGCTTGTGCGCTCCAATCTATGTTCCGACATAAACTCCGGCTAGCGTAGAAAGAAGAGTCACATGGAGATTGTCCCGTTACTGGATGGATAACAACCTTGCGGCGTTTTCAGCAGACGAAAAAAATGGGTTCGGGTAGGATCCTAGTTTGGGGAGAACCAGTCGCAGTGTGGGAAATTTCTTCCCCCTTTCACGCTCCACCAATCCTCCTCACCCTCCTGCACCTCCTTCTGTGGACTTTCGTCCCACGTGCTTGGGCAAAATTGCCGCTGAGCTGTTTGTCTGCGGGTCAGCTGACTGACGACTTTCACTGTAAGAAGGAGATACGAGGCGCGCACGAAATGCTTAGAATTTCCGGCCGGTGTTGGCAAACCCCGCCGCCATCGCCTGGATAGCCGGGGTGTTTTTGCCGTCTGCGGAAAGCGAAAGCGGTCGCAGTTGCAATGGCTGGCGGCCGTACAGGTCTGTCCCACATTGATATCCAGAAGTCGTCGCCGTCGTCCTTTGAATCCAGTTGGGGTCGGCACACGGTTCTGCCGACACCGTGCTCCGTCAGAGGCGAACCACCTGGCAGATCGATAGCTTAATCATTGCCCGCGCCAGCGTTCGTAGACGTTCCGAATTTGCCGAAAGTTCTCCCGACGGCCCTGATCGCATTCTGAACGGCCGGAGGCGACCAGTCGATGGGATAGGCTATTGATCAGCCGCAGAGAACATGCTGCTTTCTGCCTTTGCTATTGTCTGGTCGGCCACCGATCTAGTTCATAACACAGCACTCGATCAACAGCACTACCGATCACCAGCGGCGGCGTGGTGCCCCGTGCGGGCTTCAGCTGACCTGGTGCTGTGGAGAAGTGCGCCCGGCGGTCTACGCGACTTCAGGAATCGGTTCTCAGTTTGTGTCCTCCGCCCTGCAGAATTCAACCGGTTATGGCGGCGGTTCATCCGCGCCATCAGCCAAGGGCTTCACTCGACGGGTAATAGCCCGAGATTGAGGAAGGCAGATCGACCACAGTCGCCCACTGAGGGGCGTTCGTTTGCGAAGACCCCGGGGTCGTCGCGAAAACTTGTTGAAGCAGAAAACCGACCGGGGATCAGGAACGCTGGTGTGAGCGTAATTCGCATGTCGTACGAAAGTGCAGTTGCGCAACGGCTGTGTAGCGACAGAGGAGCTGTAGCTGCCGCGTTCGCGATTGGGAACTGCTTCCAGTACAGTGTTCCAAGCACGACCTCGTCCACTAACGTCGTCTGCGGGTAGAAGCACAGAGGAGCGGGGAGGAATTGCCCGGCTTCTCGCTGGATGTTGTCCCTGCAGTCCCAGGCCAAAGCACACCATTTACTGAGTGAAGTGCTGACTGGACTCGTTATACGAGTTTTGAAGACGGTCACCGGCACGAAAGCGTGCATTTCAGCACAGCATCACCACAGGCCGAAACGAGTCCGACGCGCACTAGTACACGAGGCAACAAGCAGCCATGCCGAATTCTCCCTCCCTTCACTCGCGGACGCGAAGTGTTCGCAGGCTACTCGCGCGGCTAATCCGCCGGTTGGCGGCTAGCGAATCGACAGCTACGTCGCCGTCGACCGAAGCAAACAAAGGGCTGCGCTGGATTTGGCAAGTCCGTACCTATACTTAGTGGCTTAAAAACGAGGGCGAAGTCGAAATTCAGCAGCAAAGCAGAAGGAAATGCAAGCAAAACGGAAACCGCAGAAAACGCTGAGCAACTCACAGTCTCCTCCCCATATTTGGTACGGAATTTCGTAGGAGTTCCAGTCGTAGATCGGGCCGGCGATCACCTCGCGACGGTGTCGATGCCATTTCGTCCGACTCACCGACTCAACCACAGTATAATGAGGATATTTGTCGGAGGCCATAGTCTCCATCCCAGGAATATACAGCATAGATTGGTTGGTGTAGCTCTTGGCCTGCACCAGGACTGCCAGGGCGAGCCAGGCGCAGAGGAGGAAGTCGAGCATTCTCCTGCGGACGGCGACAGCGGCGACGACAGTGGCAGCGAACAGACAGGGAAACTGGGGAGGAGTTGGCACCTGCCCGCGGCCTTTGCGCTGTTGCTGCGTCGGCGGGTACGTTTAGCGCTAGCTGACGGGGCAGAAGATGTTCTCCGCCCACACCGGTCCGCTGGGCGGGCAGACTTACTGCAGCAGAAGCCCAACTACACCGAAGAGGCAACCCGAAGTGGTCTGGCGACGTACGGGAAAAACCTCCTTCCTCCACTCAGCTAAGGTTCTCGAGACGTCGGCTCTTCAAGATCGATATGCCACCTGCTTTAATTCGGCTTCGTCTCGGATCGTCACCAAAATTTTGCAGAAGAGACGAGGGCTGCAGCTGTGATAGCTCTGTATCGGGGTTGAAGTGGAACCGGCTTTTCATGAGGGACCTTCATGGCGGGAAGGAAGCGAGTCTTTTTTGAGAAGTGTCTCACTTGGTCGAGTGAGATCAACGACTGCTGTCCGTTATTTATTGGAGCTGGAACACCCAGAGTGCTGGAGTAGGGCTCTTGAAACCAGTGTTCATTCTGTGGCGCTGGGGCCAATTCCTCTCTGTCAGCGGAACCGGTTTGTCATAACAGAATGGCACGCTACTTAGGCTTCTCGAGCATCGTTAGACGTGACTAGTTCTCAAAAAGACTTCCATGAAATGGAGCGTCAGATCGACGATAGAACAGCTTTCTCTCCGCGAGCCTGCAGTTGATGGCTAACTGCTGTAGGAGAGCGTTTCAACTGCCTTGTGTGGGGTACGCTCCTCGAAGGGTTTTTGGAATGAAACAGGGAAACTGAGACCTGTGTGATAGCCACATAGAGACGTGTTAAGAAAGCTCTCAGCGTTCTTGTTGTTGCGAATTGGGGATTTTGCCTAGCAGACAACAGGGTTGGCAAGGCTAAAAAACAGGTGGTGCTGGAAAAGTTGCTCGCCAGACTACGTGGAACAGTTCCTCCAAAATGAAGGGACTCTTTGCTCCCCGGTTTTCCTTATATTTCACGCATGACCCAGAAGGGATTTAACAGGCCAGCGTTTAAGGACGCTTTTCAAAAGTTGTGTTAATATTTGGGAGCTCTGCCTAAAGTCTTGTAAAGACAAGACGAAATGGTTTAAAGGAGGGATATGAAGTAACGAAACATGAAATGAAAAATGAGGAAGGGATGGACTAGGTATATACCATTTTCACGTCAAATTGGATACTCTTTGGAACAGACTTAACGGTTTTAAAATGAAACTGAACATCTTCTAAATCCAAACAAACTCCTTCCACATTAAACTAGAGACTTTCTAAAAAGGTAAGAATAATTTTTTTCATGGGAAATTTTATATGACTTTTTTTAAAATCCAAATTCACCTTCCCAATAAACGAACACATTGTTTCAAGTTCTATGAAATTCTCACCCCTAAAAATAATAGTTCAAAACTTGCCCTTAAAGGACAGGGAGGCGATAAAAGTAAAATTAAAAAAATCGCACTCATTCGGGCAGCTAAATTAGAAAATTTTAAAGAAGGCAAGTAGGGCGAAGAGGCAAAGGTATAAAAAAGAAAAAAATCCAATCATCTTGGAGGGTCTGTAGTTTGACCTGTAAAAAGCTCATTTTAATTTGGAAGACGTTCACCTTGATTTTAGAAGAGTCAAGTTTGTTTAGAAGAGTCTCCAATGTGACGTGAAAATGGCATATAGCTAGAAGGTTCGCTTCAACTTTAAGATCAGAGGAGAAGCTGCTGACTGCATTCTCCCCTGCACCTTCTGCAAAAAAGAACATTACGAAAACTATGAGAATTCTCTGGCTAAAAAAGAATGATTCATCAGGAATCTTAGTGAAACAGCAAAAACCACCCTTCCGAACGCAACATCAGCATGGCAGAATTTTCTGCTGCAGCAAAATGGCAACGGAGTGAAGGTGTAGACAGACAGTACTCCGGCAGCAAAGCTCATAATAAAGGGGAACCGCCCTGATAGTTTGTGCTGCAGGGGAAGGAATTCAAGCTTTGCTGGACCTCGGGGAACCCTGAGCACGCGCTTGGCTTGCACATTGACGGGCCATTGTAGAATCATTTCTAGCCGGCAGACAAGTCAGCGTTCTGTCCACCGCAGACAAGGGTTGTAGCAACTCACTGACCCTGGAGGGAAGAAAGACTTGGCAGACTTGAGCGGGACACAAAACCTGTCATTAGGAATCAACCGATTTGTGGGTCGGCGACGTCTCCCGGATCGCGCCGCACGCTTCCCTGAAGAAGAAAGCCAAGAAAATTGAGATGGGATGCTAATCGTAAGGGTAGTGTGATACCTTCTGAGATATTACGCGACTGTCCACAAGCTCGAACCCGACGTGATTACAAGGTCGCGCGACGAGGTTCCACGTAGATATCTCATTTTCCTTCGCTGCATGTCGCACGTCGTGCCACTGTGTTGCATGCAGTGGTCGCTGCGGTGAAGAGGATTTCCACCAATGCCTGTGAACAACCCACAGCCCGCTGGCTACTCTTCCGTTTACGTAAATAATGCAGAGCGCCGCAACTGCACTTCGTGCGGTTTGTTGTTTCACTTCCGCGCATAGGCAACGTGCGATTTCGGATTATAAGGTGATAAGTGATGTGGCCCGACTTGCCCCTAATGATTTCCGTATCTTATTCCAACAACACAGAGGAATGTCCGAGTTTTTAGACCACTACTTTCTTCACAAACCGAGCTGGAAGCAAATTCTGCTTCATTTCGAAGTTTTCAAAGAAATATGTTTCACCGAACTCCTCAAGGCATCATTGAAAGCTATCTCAGGAACTCCATTGGCATTCTCTTTTTGTTCATTTACATCGTCGCTCTAATTGTGTCATCGTATTTGTTCTGCTTATGCACGCCGTGCCCCGATCTATGTTTTTGTGTTGGTTTCTTTTTGAGTGAAATTCCACTTACATAGGATTCTTCTTCAGTGTCTTTCCCACCTCATTGCGGCACGGCTTTCCTACTGCCATGACACCACCTCTCCCGCGCTACGCACGGACTTAAAAAGGAATATTGGCGTGACATCGAACTTCTGTCGAATGGTGCTGTTGAGCCTGGCTCCAGCTCAGCATATATGTTGCCATCACACTGATCGTGAGTCGGGATTCAACGTCCTCGGGCGCAGGCCAGCACTCAGCACCGCGCCTTGTCACTGGCCGGAGATGGCTTTGTATTTCTTGACTTCAAGCGGCCTGGTATCTTCCTAAGCAAGCCAGACAACGACAGCCATGCTCCACTCACGCGTGAGTTCATTTCAACCATCAGGATTCCATCAGACATCCCAAGTTCATTCCTGAACATATGCTACCACAATACAGAGAAGACTAGCATGGCTCCTGCGCAATGATGACACGCAATGTACCCCAAGTACTTGAAAACTGAAGTAAGTGGAAGCTCAGTGTCATTGAGTTGCAGAGCCGGACTCGTCTACGTCCGTCGCTAGGCACTCGGCCTTCTTGAAGATCACTTCAAGCCAAAACTGTTCTGAGCGTTTACAGTAAGCTTGCACTTCTCGTTCGATCTCAACTTTACCTTCACAAATCAGCCTTAGGCCATGAACACAGAGAAAGGACAGGACTCTGAAGATATCGAGTAATGGCATCCGTGGCGACAATAGAGATGAGTTAGGAAGACGCAGAGCCTTGGTGCACCCCGGCAGAGATGGGGAACTCCACTGATGTGCCGGCTGGCGCATGAACTCGACGCTTTGGGCGACGGTTCTTTAGGAGGTCCATGATGTCGCAGAGCGAACCGTGCACTTCACGCGGCACGCGAGCAAGGGCGTCTCCGGGTCGAGGAAGGCGAGATGGTCTCTGCTTCGCGCGATGCTCCTTTAGAAGGAGACGCGCGTGGCATCAATGGTGCCACGAACGATGCCCCACTGACTACTGCCGAGCTGGACGATATCACGAAGTGGAATTCCAATTCACTCCGAAATGTTCATATTGTGGGAAAGCAAGCGAGTCGGACACTAGTTAGAGTGGCCTGCAAGACTGCTCTTCTTCTTCCAAATCGGATTCGGCGTCCTTTCCGCCAACACTGAGGTACTTTCCTCTCCGTGATGATACGGTTAAAGAACTTGGTCATCCACTTGGCATCATACCAAAACTTTATTACCACAAATCAGCTGCCAGGACGACGGTAAGAGCGGTACTGCCCGGCCTCATCTGCTTCAGAGCCGCTTTTCACTCCTCCACGTACAAATGATTATATAATTCAATTTATCAATATCTCTTTGGCTCGAGGTGAAGAAGCCTGGCTGTGATAAGACGGTGCTGCCTAACCTCGTCGTCAGATGAGGGGCATATTCAGACATGAGGCTTCGAATCCAACACGATAACCTCGTCGGGAGCGGTGGGAGTGCCAAGTATTAACCTTTCTTCACCATGACGGACAGATAGATGGATCGTCAACAGCTGAGAGCGCCGACCTGGTGCTGCGATTCACTACAGTGCATTTGGATGAAAAAGCTCCAGCAAGAGTGTGGTTCGTGTTAAACTACGCTCCTCCTTCGACTGGATGGTTTGTCCCTGAAACTGGTGCAGCAGGTAGCGTAGAGGAAACTGCTCATTCAGCCATTGTTGCGCGTTCATCTTTGTAGACTGCGGTGTAAAGAAGGCGCTAATAGCAGGCCGAGGTCTGAATTCGTGACTTTTGTCGCCTGCGAATCGAGAGTTGGTTCAGCCTTTCTCCTGGTTCGGTACAGCGAAAAGCTGAAAGGCCAGACAGCGTAGGGATGCCTTCCAGCTCCGTGCGCTTGACCGAGGACCTTGCTTCGCGCTCTCCTCCCCCTCACCACAACAAAAAAACATGCCGGCTTCAGCGAAAGCATGAAATTGTCTCGTCGGTGTGTCGTGCCCCGCTCCCAACGCCGAACCGTCCACATCGCTCCACGCGTGTCCAGTGACCGCTTCGAACAGATTGCGCTCAAAAAAGTGGAACCACCGCGAGTCTCGAAGCAAGGGTGAGTCTTCGAGGCTTCCCAACGATCAGGGGCATTACGCTCGTGTTTCCCCGTTGGAGGAAATCCAATCAATATAAACATATCTTATCACGCCCCATTCCCCCATCAGGGAAAACTGGGGGTAGACATACGGCCTCAGGATGAGGTGAACCGATAGTGCCCTGGGTTAGAAAACGATCTAACTCGCTCGCATGGAATTCCTCCCGAAATTATTCATTTCATTCTTAGGTTTTTAAGCATTTGCGCAGCGCCCAAGATTAGCTAAAGAAATAGGTGGTGGGTGCGTTGATCAGTCGCTTAGTGACATGCCCCACGTTCAACTTCTGACCATGAGTGCTGACTGACACTTCGTATATGGTCCTTCCATCTTAGTGCCTAGAGAGAGGAGTAGCTTGCTTGAGCTAGTCACTAGCCGATTGTAAGCGAAACGATCCTATGGTGCTGGTTAGAAACATACCCACTGCTCATTCGCTGCACTTGGGCGATACCCGCAGCTAAATACGTGAGCGTTTTTCGCCTATTATTATAATTTGGGGGCACAGTGTCTTAGGGAGTGACTGTTCCGTTTCGAGGTTGCTTGAAAAGAAATGTGCTGATTCCATTGCTCCCAAAGAATAAAAAAGGATTGGAAAGGCTTCGACACACAAGCCCCTTCCCACCTGTGAGTGCATTCAACTAGTACAGGCTCATCATCCCCCACCCTCTTATGCATTTCGCAGCAACCAAGTGAAGTCAAATAGCATAGCTAATGCGCAGTGGCGAGGTGTGACGAGCAGGGCTACATTTCCTCCGACGCATTTGAGAAGGGGAGGAGAATGGGTAGATCTGCAGCCTTGTCACGCCTGGAACGCGCAGAGGTTTGGGAAGGGAAGGGGCGGTGAAGTGAGTGGTGCGGTGTCGTTCTCTTAATGCTCAGCTGGTGTTGATTCCAATCGAAGCATCAGCGCTTCGTTCCTTTTCAGGCTGTCAGGTGTTATCCTTCAGGTAAGAAAGTGCTGAAAATTGGGTACATGCGATGGCTTTCGATGATCGAAGCAAACTCTGTACTGGTCCCGTTTCTTCCTTTCCTACGCTACCGACCAGCGTTCCCGTGGAACAGCTCAGCTGCGACTAGGCGTATTCGGGGATTAAGTAGCCCTCTTAGATCGCTTGCTCGCAAGCTGTTGAGAAGCAGCCCGCTTCAAGGCGGAGTGGCGTTCTTCTCCCGCCCCTTAAACAGAGGTGTGACATATGTCTGCGTCTCCACTATGGGCGGGACAGGAGGACGAAGGGTAGAACGCTCGTCCCCCACGCTTCACTGCTCCCAGCGTTCGAGGGCTCAGTGTTTAAATAGAGGTCTGTGATTGTGTACCTCAGTGTTGAACCACTGTAAAACTGCTGTCATAAGGAGGACCAGGGTCAAGCTTGAGGTTCGGAGAATCGAAAGGGGGGGGGGTCGTGCTCTTCCGGTTTTGGCAGAGGTTTCTCTCTTATTCTTCAGGTTTTTAGGTGATGTTTTAAATTGTTAGTAAGTTGTTTTTTTCCAGGAATGCTTACGAAGGTGTGGAGTCTTTCCTTCATCCCGCGAAGTTGTAAAAATTATTATAAAAAAGTTTCAAATAATGGTTGTATAACTCGTTAAAAATAAAGATTTTTCGCCGGCAGATTTGGAGTCAATGAGAACTTTCCATTTTTTCAGTTTTTTTTTTCAGGAAGTCATGGACGCGACAAACTTAACGAGCGACATCTACGTCCTAAATTGCCGTCTATAAAATTTCAATTGTCAATTAAGAAAATTAAGTGGGAAATTGAGTGCTTTTACTACAAGACTTTTGGAAGCACTCTTCGAAGCGATGACGGAATGGCAACCGGAGGATGGACTTGTCACGGAACTAATTTTCTCTCTTCTGCTGGAAAGAGCATCAGAAAGTGGAGTTGTACCAAATAAAGTTTTAATCCATAGTTTGACACACGGTAATAAAACCTGTTTTTCTGAAACGATCCACTGTATGAACAGACGCTCCGATTTGTATGATTTCCCGAAAATTTTCGACAGCGTTAATTACATGGAGGCCGCTATTTTTACAGCCTGCTTTTCAAAGCAAAGAACCCACACTTCTTATTGTTTTAAAAGCTTTGTAAATTTTTCAGAGATGTCGCACAAACTCCGAAATATGGTAGGTTACGTAGAGCCATTGCGTTCTCCGATATCACCGATCGCCACTGAAGGATGGACTTCTCGCGGCAAAAAATTCTACCTTCTGGAGGAAGAGCATCATAGAGTGAAAACTGTGCCATCTTAGAGTTCAAGATGTGATTAATATACCATCAAAAAGCTAAGCTCCTTCACAGCGATCTCCGATATGATCAGGGAGGATCGATTTGCAAATTCTCATGTTTCATTAAAAATAAAGTTTTTACCTCAAGCAGATCACGTACACAGTTGAAATCTTGCCACAAAAATTTACAAGCCTTGTTCAATGCACAGTGTAAAAATCATGGTTATCTGAAACGAATAGATTGGATCGACCACTAGTCGATATGGCACCGACGTCATGGGAGCGACAAAATTCGACAATCGCTTCCAAAAATCTAGCAGGAAAAGCACTTAATTTTTCTTAGCAATTGACAATTCAAATTTGATAGACGGCAATTTAGGACCTAGATGTCGCTCGTTCAGGCAGAAAACTGTCGTGTCCATGACTTCCTAAAAAAACTGAAGAAATGGAAAGTTCTCATTGACTCCACACCTGCCGGCGGAAAATCTTCATTTTTAACAAGTAATACAATCTTTATTTGAGACATTTTTATATTAATTTTTACAACTTCGTGGGACGAATGAGAGACTCCACGCCTTCGAAGGCATTCCTGGAAAATCCATCCTCCGGTTGCCATTCCGTCGTCACTTCCAAGAGTGTCTAAAATATTTTGTGGATAAAGCACTCAAGTTAGTTTAGAAATCAACACTCGGCATTTTATAAAGTACAATTTCGAATGCAGATGCTGCTCCTTCAGGTACAAAATTGTGTCGTGTCCATGAGATCCTCGGAGAGTCTGAAAAGTTGAACTCGTTGTGATTAATTCGACAACTGCCCTCAAAAGTGCTTTATTTTCAACTGTAAACAGACAAAATATTATTATCAGAAGATTACATACACTAAACCCTTATCAGTGTTTTTTCTAACAATTACTAAATTAGACATTTACTCAGTAACACTCTTTCTTGAACTAATCTGACACAGTGGAAGCTGCACCTGGAAAGAAGGACCTATTGAAGGGTACAAAAATCGCATGAAAATTTTTAAAAAATTCAATGCGGATAGGAAATAAAACGGTGGTCTACACAAGGGGGGGGTCGTACCAGATCCAGTCTGGGAGGGTGGGGGGGGGGGGGTCGTAAATTTTCGGCAAAAATCGAACCCCACGCTTGACCGTGGGGGGAGGTACTCCCATAATTCGTTAAAAAGTGCTGTTCGTTCGTTTCATCAATTGACCCTCTTGGTAGCTTTTACGATGAGTCACTGAGCTTGGAAATGTCATGTTGGGGTGGGTACCGAGGGAGCTTTTTAAGCTACGGAAGACTAGCGTGGGAGCAATTCTTTATTAGCGGACAGTGGAAATCTCTCTATCTCTCATAGAAAGTAGTGTTTGACATTTCGTATCTGGTAGACGAATGTGGAAATCTTTAGGGTCAGTGTTGGAGCAATGACTAAAATTGGACACTATCACCGCATCAACAATGAGAGGAGACTAGTGAAGAGATTTCGGAGACCAACGCTGAGAGCCGCAGCAATTGGTGTCTCAGCTACTGAATTTTATAGCGGCACTTCACTACTACAAATGAGGTAGGACTTTCAGACAGTCGGAACGAATCAACTCCTCATAGAAGAGTGTCTAGCTGAGAAATAAGAGCACGCGATTTGTCCTCATACCAACTGACACGCAGTAGAAAGGAGTAGACCTTGAGAATCTAAATAACTGCTTGGCGAGACGGGAGTGACTCCCGTCGCTTCCGTCTCGCCAAGCAGTTATTTAGATTATGTACGGATGCTTATGGCAGCCTAGTTTTTACTCACTTCCAGTGTTTTATTGTTGTTTTCTTTGCTTTTCCGTGTGAGCACGTCTTCATGACGTAATAAATAAAGAGATGGCGGCGCATACCTCAGGACCAAAAAAAATTTCGAAGGTCTTATCTCCTGAACAGTTCAAGCAATGTCGGAGCACCCGCTAAGACACCACGTTTCATAAAGCGACTAAATTTTATCGGTAATACCGACATTCAGTTTAAGAAAGTATTTTAGTTGTTTCTTCTTACCAGATTTAGTTGTTCTTGCGCTTTACTACCTTGTCGTTTTCATCATACTATATAATAAGCGCTGAGTCATACAATCGATGACGCTGAATCATGAAATAGCAGGGAAAATAGGGGAAAATCGAGGGAAAAATCGAGGGAAAATTACGAGGCGCGAAAATAGTGGAAAATACCCAAATGTCTTCTATGTGCCTGGAAACTTCAGCCTTGGGGGCAATTGAGGCCGCTGAACACGAATCTGCAGCTCGTTTTTAAAGTGTCAATCGCCACCAATCGATATTGATCAGATTGTCGATTTTTTGGATGTCATTCAAGCGAACTGAAATTTTTGCCTTGGGGGTAATTGAGGTCATGCTGTGTAATAATCCGCTAAGAGCTATCGAAAAATAGTGTGAAAATAGGAGAAAATAGTGGAAAATAGCCAGACGTCTTCTACGGGACTGGGAGTCAGAAGACGTGTCGAAGGCGTCGTCCAATGTGCATAATGGTTCAGAAGGCGTGAAGAACACGTCAGTCAACGTGCCTGAGATTCAGAAGACGTGCCGGAGGCGTCACCCAACGTGCCTGGGAACTCAGTAGGCGTATCAAACACGTCGTCCGCTAAGACGAGGGGCCAATAGTGGGGCCCAGTACCAGTGATGGGAGACCAGTAATGGAAAAAATTCTGTTCATCATAGCATTGGAAGCGATGGGAATAGTCAGTTCTGTCAAAAATTTCGGTTGTTGCCTGAGGTTGACCGCTAGAGGATGAGGAGTGAATGTGGCTGTAGTCTTCTTGACGCTAGAGAGAAGTGGGAACCATGCTGTGGGGCATCAGGAGGGTTGTCGAAGAACCTAGGAGACAAAGGCACTGATTAGCACAAGTATCGACATCACTGAACCGTCTGGAGATGATGCCGATGTTGAGTGTAGTGGTTTGTGGGGGTCTGGATGGCTTCACATTGCATAATTGCTCTCCTGAGGCCAAATTCATCGACCGCTTACCGGCTGGTACTGTGAAAAGTACCGCCAAACCTGATGCTAATGAATCTCGGTATCAGGGGATTTGGCGGTACATTTCACCGTTACCGGCCGGTAAGCGGTTGATGAATCTGGCCCCTGATCTCAAGGAAAGGAGAGCGATAATAATAATTGGATCATAACAAGCTGCGTAAGCAGAGCAGCTAGCTTGATGTGATTGTCCTAAGCCTAGCGATACTACAACATCTCGCGAAGCGCGCAAGTGCGCGGCACGCCGATAGGCGTGAGGGAGCTCTTGCTGTTACACAATTGTTGAGAGACTGTTGTTTCTCTTTCCTCTAAGACATTTGCCCTTCGCAAACGTATTAAACTGATTAACTGATAAGGTGTCATTTCTGCGGCAGTGCAAGATCTCCACTGATTTCGCGTTAGCTGTCAAGGTCAAGTTGAAATCATTTCCGACGATGTTTTCTGCCCTTGCACAGTCTCTTTGAAGGCCGTCTTTCGACAGAAGTAGAGCATCCAGGGACGTTTGTCTTCGTGAATCGCGTTCGTATTGACGAGGAGAAGCCTCTACTCTGGTCCCAACCCTGATCTGATGACTAGGCTTTATTAGTAATGTGCTCACGGCAAACTCACTTGGAAATGGTCTCGAGCGTGTCTGAACGGCGAGAATGAATACCAGTGCGAGAATATCCGCAGTTTTCTCACAGTAGAAGAATACGCTTCGTTTTTTGATCGTAGATCGTCGCGACATTTATTCAATTGATAGCAAAATTTTCGTTGGGTGAAGTAACACAGATGTGACCGGTAAAATAAAAACAATTATAAAAAAGCCCGCATATCCTCACACTCCTTTTCAAGCAAGTAGCATTATCACTATCACACAAATAAAAATTCGATGATGTAGTCGACTGCATGGCGTGATCTCTTCTTTTAGTAACTGAATTATTGCGCTTTTGCGCTTTAAATCAAAATTTAATTGGTTATCTTTCCTTAAGAAATATATTCTATAAGATTTCAAACAATGTGTTCTTCACCTATTGCTGCAATTTTTTTAAAAAAATTCTAAAGAAAGTTACGTTACAAAACTCTTGAGCCAGGCGGGACTCGAACCCGCTTTCCGGGCAGCGATGCTACGCCTTACACCACTAGCGCTGATCGAACAGAACTTCCACGATATCTTACCCTGCAGCTACAAACCTACCAGCACTCACCTGTAATGTGGGGAGGAGTCGGCCGCTGATACCGGCATGAAACCGGTTGAGCTGAAGGCATTCGTGGAAGTGATGTTCTGTTCCATCAATCAGCGCTGGCATCATCATCGCGTAGTGTCGCCGTCCGGAAAGGTGAATGTGCGGGTTCGAGTCAAACCGGCGCATGAATTTTGAACGCAAATCAACGCTTTTCTAAGTACTTCTATCTTCTACAATAGCTGCTTAAGGCTCTAGTAAAATAAAAAAGTTTTACTACATTTTTTGATCACTCGTATCACCTGTCATCCAGTTGATCATCGAGTTGCTTGAGCGGGCGCTAGCAGCTCTCCATTCGTCCCTGTGCCAGAGTGCTCCAATAAATCTTCCCCATCCGAACGACACGAAGAGCGTCATGTCGTCCGCTCAGGGCTTTTACGAAGAAATCCGACCAAAGCGTTCATTGTCGTTCTCTTCAAATCCCGCGGAATCCAGTCGGTGACGGCTCTCGTCCAGCGTGTGTCTTACGTTGCCGGCCCACCTAATTTTCGACGAGTCGGTCGACAACGATCCATGCTACAGCATCTCTGGTCTTCGAAAACGTCGGCGAGGCTCGCCGCTGCGGAGGTCTTCTCTCACTTCAGCCGTGTCACTCCGAGCATCGTCCTCTGGATTCCACGCTGCGCAACGCTGCTAGCATTTTAATCCTGCTTTCGTATGACTCAGATCTCTGAGGCGTATGTCAGGGCAGGAAGAATGGAAGAGTCGAATAGGTAGGCACGTAGTCGGAGGTTCCTCGTCTTCTTCACGACTTATTCGACGCTTTTGAAAGCCCCAAGCCGCTCGTTTCCTCCTGCTCAGCTCTGGCGCTAAGTTGTTAGCCATATTGACTTTGCGACCCAGATACACGTAGCTGGACCATTCAGAGAAGTTCGTTCCGATGAGCGTTAATGAGGCATCGAAAAGTTGTCCGTTTCTAAGGAACATAGCTTTTGTAGGACTATCAATAAGTAGCAGTCCAACGTTCCCCACATACACGATCGAAATCGCCCAGCATTCTCTTCACCTGCTAATGCTCTAATGTTTAATTCTTCTTTATACAATAAGGCTCTGTGCAATTGGTGAGACTCTGAAGAACATTCCGGAGAACATCGCCTTCGTAGGACTCAAGGGAGGTCAATGAACGTCTCGTTGCAATTTTCAAAGTGACCTATTGAAGGTTTATTTATTTATTTATTCAAGGCATAGATTATAATCTAGCGTGAAGAAACAGTGGTATGTAAAAAAACAGGTATGCAAACGTCAACCATTTAAACAACACACAATCTGCAACACACCTAGACGTGTAGACAAAGCGAACAAGGTTAGCAAGCAATAGCATTTCTACACGCTTGCACAGACATCCTCGATAGGTCATCGTACTTCCCAAGCACAGAGTTTAATTCCTTAAGAATTCTATAGGTTAGGAAATCCGACCTGGCTCTCGATTTTGCAATAGGTACTCGAAGTTTAAGCTTCCCTCTGACGGTTCTTGACACTGTTTCACCGAAAAATTCAGCTGGGTTGATAGATAGCTTTCCGGAAAGTAATTTGTACATCATGACAAGATCCAAGATTTTCTTCTATTCTTCAGTGAAGGGAGACCAAACTGGACAGAGCGCTGATGTCCATTCGGTAGCTGGTTATAGTCTACTGAGAAGCATCTCATCATAAGCTTTCGCGTAAAATTGTTTTGAACACTTTCTAATAGATCGATGTCCCTCTTCTTGGTTGGATTGAATACGGTAGTACCTGATTCAACAATTGGTCTCAGGGGGTTGTCTGAGAAGCACCATAGTGGTATTCAAATTTCCTGAGGACATCTGGGCAGATCAGAATTTTCATAACACCGCATCACTTCAGTGCGGGCCGATAAAGCAAAACAGACGTGTGGAACTGCCATATCGTGGTTAGAATCTAACCAGCAAAACGTTTGGGGCTGCAAAAGTTGCGCCGCTCACAATCCAAGAGGCATCGACTGGATGGTCGAGTGGCTATGGGGCAGACTTGCAGGAAGAGGGTCACGGGTTCGGATGCAGAGCTTGGGACTCCGCATTGGTAGACTTGCTCACTGCTCCTTTGCCAATGTAAAGTGTATCTTGAGCACTGTAGTGTACCATACTGACTTTATAACCTTATTCTAATCCGTATGATACGATTTAGCAGAACGATGCTGCCTATTTTTCCCCACCACTCTCTGCTAATCGAAGGTATGGAGACTTGTAGTCCCACGATTCTGGAGATCGAAAGCAATTTTCGCACATACTTCGTCCTGTAGGCTAATTGAGGCGCTGATCACAAATCCTATAAACGTGTTCTCGTGATCGCGTGATTCCGCATTGTCATGAGTGATCAAGGTTATCAATGTCAGTACATAGAATCTTTCTCTTCAGCTATGTGATAAGGCTTGCTTTCCAATCTTCTACTTTGAGATGGAAAATCACCTGTCACCTGTCACCTGTCGTCCCGTTGATCATCGAATTGCTCGAGCGGGTGCCAGCAGCGTCTCCATTCGTCCCTGTCGCGTGCCGGCGTGGTCCAATGGATCCTCCTCGCTCGAGGGACACGAAGAGCGTCATAGGGTCGTTCAAGGCTTTCACGAAGAAGTCCGACCAACGCGTTAGTGGGCGTCCTGGTGTTCTCTTGACATCCCGCAGAATCCAGTCGGTGACTGCTCTCGTCCAGCGGATTTCTGCGAAGCGCATTACGTGGCCAGCCCACCTGATTTTCGACAACTTGGCCCACGCGACAGTGTCTCTGATCTTCGCACGTCGGTGAAGCTCGGAACTCCGGAGGCCTTCTCTCACCTGCGTGAGTCGTGTCACTCCAAGCATCGTCCTTTCGATTCCACGCTGCGCGACGCTGATCGCGTGTTCATCCTGCTTTCGTATAGCCCAGGTCTCTGAGGCGTATGTTAGGGCAGGAAGAATAGTGGAGTCGAATAGGTGGGCACGGAGTCGGACGTCCTCCGTCTCTTCGCGACTTCTTCGACGCTCTTGAAAGCTCCCCAAGCCGCTCGTTTCCTCCTGCTCAGCTCTGGTGCTAGGTCGTTGGTCATGTTGACTTCGCGACCCAGATACACATAGCTGGAGCATTCGGAGATGTTCGTTCCGTTGAGCGAGAATGGGGCATCAGAAACCCATCCGTTCTTCATAAACATCGTCTTCGTAAGATTCAGCTGCAGTCCAACGCTTCCACATACACGATCGAAATCGGCCAGCATTCGTTCCGCCTGGCTGATGCTCGGTGTTATGAGCACGATGTCGTCAGCGAAGCGAAGATGATGTAGTTGCCGGCCGCCGACCTTCACTCCCATGTCTTCCCATTCTAGTTCGCGCATGACGTTCTCAAGAGTGGCGCTGAAGAGCTTCGGGGATATGGCATCCCCTTGCCGAACCCCTCTCTTCACGTCGATGACGACGTCGTTGTAGAATGGTGAGATCTTGGTCGTGAATCCACTGTACAGCTCTCGAAGGACTCTGATGTACTGAGTGGGAACACCCTGAGTGAGCAGGGCGTCGATGACCGCTTCAGTTTCGACAGAGTCGAATGCCTTCTTCAGGTCGATGAACGTAAGGCAAAGCGGCAGCTTGTACTCTCCCGACACTTCGATGAGCTTCGTAATGGTGTGTATGTGGTCGATCGTGCTGAATTCTCTCCGAAATCCTGCTTGTTCTTCGTCGTCATAGTCGGATGTTGGGGCATACGCGATGAATACAGTCAAAGCTGGCACGGAGCCACATCGCTTCAGTCGCAGACGTCCGATTCGGCTTGTCAGAGACTCGTACGAATCGATGTTCATGGCTAAGTGCGTGTTGACGAGGACACCACGCCGCCTACTCCCCTGCTGTCGCATGTTCCGAGGAACAGTTCTTCTCCGGAGTCGTAGACGGTGTGTAGGGGTGGTGTCTTTTTGTCTCGGTCAGTCCGATGACCTCGTACTTGATCTTCCTGGCTTCCACTATCAGGTCCTCGACGGATGCTTCCGGTGCAAGCGTGCGGGCGGGCGTTGTAAGTACAGATCGTCATCCTAGTCCTTCTCAATTTGCGCAGCCTGGTTAGGCCCTGAGATTTTAGCAGCCTCTCCGTACTCGTCCTTCCCATCGCTACAGAAATGGGGGCTCTTTCAGGGTCAGGGGAATGAGGACCTTTAGTGCTGCTGTTTTTGACTGGAGTACGCACGGGTATCTAGTCGGGCTCTGTCGTGCGTGCGAAGAACTCGGACAGCCAGCCAGACTGCCCGAAGGGACGGGGCGAGACTTTTGAGCCGGCCTCGAATCGCTTTACGATGTACTCCCAGTCTACCGAGTGCAAGCTTTTGGCCGAGCCGACACAGTTACAATCCGCACAGTCGCGGACACCTCCACGCACACTGTGCACGAACATGCCGCTCCCACGCACAAGGAACGCGTCGACCCGACACAGCAGGAGCAAGGGGTCCATCCCCTGCATCCCACCTGCGTCTCAGGGCAGTACAAGGTCGCATTTGGTTCGCGTTTAATTCCCCTATCCACCACCCGTGGACGCGCCACATGGCCCTGCGACAAGGGGCCCGAGATCCCTCTTAGCAGGAGAGCCCGAAAGCTCTCTATCGAGGGAGATCCGTGGGAGATGGAAAATAGTGCACGAAAAATAGATAACTTAGAACAAGGAATGTCAAATTCGTGGTTAGCAGCTCAAATAGTTTCCATAGGCGAGGAAAGGGCCAAATCAGTGATCGTGACCCCGGCATCCCTACACACGGCACGAACAGGAACCTACCCTGGCCGGCTGAATTTTCAAAATAGATACTGTATTCGTGCTCCGCACCTAAAATTACAGTACTGGGCGATGTTTGGAAGAATTTTTTTCGACCTTCCCTCGAGTTTTGGAGCACGATGGTATGCACAATGTTGAATGACCTTGTAATGTTCAGAAATTGACCTGCAAAGGCTATGGAGTTTCGATTCTTGGTATATGTTAAAAATCTGAACAATTTGGTAGGTTTCCTCAAGGAGGCTGGATGGTAGATTCAAGTGCGTCTTTCACTGCAGTCTGGGCAGCGACTGGGAGCGTGTGGGTAGCGATACAGGCTTACTGGAGAACGGTATAGGGTTCGAATTCGGGACAGGGTTTAGGGACTGCTTTTCGTTCTTGAAAATGTATCTTAGAATACGTTTCGACTTTTTTCAGACACCGTTTTCATTTTCTAACTCTGTTTTTAACCTCTTGTCGGATATGAAAAAGTCAGGTTTTCGTTGCATAGAGCTACGTAGTGTTCCTCAAAATCCACGCTATCTCGCTGTGGAAGCTCCTGTTAGTTGCTGCACCTATCTGATTCTTTTGTAATCTTCTCTGCTTGTTACTGTTAGTATATTTGTGCCACACGAGGTTCTTAGGTGGACAGATTTATTCAGCAGGGCCTGCTGAATTGATCAATTTTTCGAGCAGAAGTCGCTTTCCCTTGGCCGCGCATGAAGATGTCTTTGCTAAGGAGTGGTTTTGTGATCGTCAAAAAGAGAATTTTTTCTAGCATTTTGAGTGCTACCCGCGTTTGCATAAATCTTAAAACTGATCGAGTTATGACCGATTGAACAAAGTACAGGTATAACACCTTCCAACCACATCGACGAGCGATCGACCAGTTATCCATCCTTCCTGATCTCATTAGAAATAGCTCCAGATTTCCTGCATTTTTTACTATGTGTTGATCAAAGACAGGACTTTTGTAAAGCCACATCTCAGCTCTAGACATCGTTCAATCAGGTAGAAAAATCTCTATTTAAAAACAAAAAATTGAGCATGACCTTACCTGATCGCAAGGAAGATCGTTTAGGAAAGGCTTGATTTTATAAACAATTGCTAAATAAACGCTGTATTGTTGTGAACTCCAGTTACAATTCCAGCAGTAGCCTTGTTCAGAACACACTTTGTTTTTGGAAAAACCCAGTATAGGAAAATCACTCCACCTGATCGGATGAAAGGTTGCTAAGGAGAGGCCTGATTTTTTCCTGCTACAAATTGGAGGTTAGCTTTCGGTAAGATCCATTTTCAGCTTCAGTAGTTAAACCTCTCAACCAAAAAATGTATCGTCACGTCGTTTCAGCGAAAACTGAGCAGCATTCGATCCATTTCAGTATTTTGAAAACAGCTTCGAAAAATAGCTGTTAGTGTTGTGCCGCTCGAGGTTGGTATGGTGGTCCTTTATTGCCAGGCCTAACGTTTCGACGCTTCTGTCTTCCTCAGAGGCCTGAACGTGGTGCAAATATTGGATATGCGATTTACCCCACCAAGCGCTAGCCCCACTCTAGCGGTTCCGCTTCCTTAGAGAAATCACCCATGAAAGCCCACTCAAAGAGGGATAAACTTACGTTAGATCCACCAAAGGAGCCGCAGCTCTCTGTTAGTACGACCGGGCGAATGAGACTTACTGTGCAGCGACGGATAGAACAAGCGAACGGATAACGACCTGCACATGCGCCCTTTCCATTCTACAGCTCGCATTTGGCACAAAAGGCAGAAAGTCATTCGCAATCGACGGGCGTTCCTGACGGTCGTCCATGCCAGGGTTTCTTGCAAAAATCCAGAACGCCTCCAATGCTTTCCTTGCCGATATTTCTGTTTCTACCGCCAACATCTTGCACCGAATCTCAAAGTCGTTACCTTTATGCTGGTCAGATCTATGCTTTCCAAGAGGTGTTCTGATGTTACCACGTTGTTTACTAGCCAGGTGTTCTCTCACTCGAATGGCTAGTTTTCTCCCTGTTTCCCCTATATATGTGCAGTTACATGTCTGCCACTCAATCTGATAGACTGCTCCCTTCCCAGAACAATCTCCTATCTTGCCGTGTGGTCATATAACACAACTATCTTATAAACACTGGTTTTCATGGAGTCTATTCCTGCGCAGTTGACGTTTAATAGTGTCGTTTGGTGTGTTGACTAAAACGACATCATTCTGCAACTGGGCTCGAACTATGCTCTTTTAAATCGTAGCAGTAACTTTATCAGATATGAAAGGTATACATAAGGGTATCCTGTTATCTCGTGGTCCATTTTGTCTGCGGGAAGCACGAACTCGGCGTCGATACCGTGGCAATACATAGCCATTTTCCATGGTTATATTCGAAGCCATTCGCAGTGACTCTTGCTGCTCCTCTTCACCTGTATATATCTGCGAGGCGGTATGAAACATGTTTCTGACGACGCTGCGCTTTATTCTTGTCGGATGCGCAGAGGTTTTATGACGAGAGAAGCTGGAGCTTCGAAAAAAATTATTACCTAATGCAATAGCTACTCAAATTTTTAGTAGATATTGTTCCGAATCCAAATGACGTGCTCTTTCCGTGGAAGAAGCGGTGCTCAGGGTGTTGCCGTGTCGTTGCAATGCCTAAAAATATTCATTTAATTGATTTGTTTTCGTCAAAACTTTATTAATTGAATAATAGTAATAAATTTGTTATTTGCAGACCTCTGCTTAAGCACTCGCAAAAGAACGATCCCTCCGAGGAATTTTGTTTTAGGAACCAAACCGAAGTACGAACCCCCCCCCCCTCCAACTTGAACCAATGTATGCCCCCCACCTGCGATTCTCGCACCCCACGCTTGAGCCTGATGAGGGTCGCTCTCGGACTGCTGAAAACGATGCAAAAACGGGCTCGACTTCGAACATCTCCACGGGGTGGAAATGAAAATGAAGAGCTGACCCTGGAGAGGAGAAAGACGACATCTCAAAAGGATTCCGGCAGCGCGACAGGAGGTACACCCGCCCCCTGCTGGAGGGCGTGGCGTCAGGAGGTACAGCCGCTGTTCTGTGGACAGGAAGCGTTTGTTTTGTGTGCCAAAGGTTTCGTAAGGCGGCCGTTAGACTTTCGGTGAAGCCTAGGGGTTGGGAGTAGGTGAGCTAGGGGATGAGAGGAAGATCGCACGCCCCCTAACAGGGGGCAGGCGTACCTCCTGACCGTCTCCCTGGGATTCCTTACAGTTCAGGCATTTTATAGGAAGCACCTTACCAGCTAGTGGTTAGTATGAAGTTAGTTTTGTCGATATGTACAGTGGAGACGGTGAAAATTTGTTTTTAGATAAGCAGCGAAGAAGACAACAGCGAAGGCGAGTGTGGCTGGAAAGGCATAGGACAGGATTAAGTGTTGTCTTTTTCCACAAGCGCTTCAAGCCCGGTGTTCTTCAGCCCAAGTGTTTTGTCAGTCGTCTTTTCTCGAAAAAGGGAACTATGTATGTATGTGAGGAGAAAATCGTACGAAATCGGAAAAAACCCGCTCACCGGTCGCCGCAATGGGAAATAATGTTGTGTGGTATCATCTAGCTAGAGTTTGTTCCTCAGTTAGGGGACGCCTATCCGGTAAGACTCATCTCCTGCGTTTTTTGAGGAGCAGATCATTCCTGCATGAAAAGCCTCGCCCGGGCCATCCCTTTCACTCACATCTCACCACATTGACGGCTTCGTGAAGCAGAAGAGGTGTGTGTATGGACGAAAGTATATACTTGTTTATATTTCCACTACGTTCATGGACAGTGTCTATTCTGACAGTGACGCCTTTGAGTGGTCCTGCAAATGTTTCACAAGGTAATCATGGCAGGTGTGAGCACAGCGTTTGCACTTGATCTGGATCTTGCACGACACTCGTTTCTGAAATCACGGCGGCGAAAATGTGACTTCAGGATGGTCGCTCTTGCTAAAACGTCCAGAAAATTGTGCAAGGCAGCTCAATAAACAACTGAATTTGTACCGGAGAACACCCACGCAAATGTTGGTTAACGACGCCTCCACGACAACAACAAACAACATTAGAAGAGTCACTGGTTAGGCAGGATTGTTACGGCGAAGCCAGTTAGATACAACTCTCCAGAAGATTCATTTCGATCCCTGTCATGTCCAACATTCAATTATTCTTCTTTAATAAGGAACATATGGAGGAAGGTCCGGGTTAATCAGTCTCTGTTTTGAACGAATCAAAGTCAAAAAGATTGAGGATAGAGAGCGACGCTGCTAATCATTCCCACTGTTGGATGAGCCATGCATTCGACCTCTAGCGGATATTGATAAAACAGAAGGGTTCAGCTGATGTGACCCTAGAAGAACTCGAATAGATAGATTTGGAATGAACACTTACCATGTTAATTCCCTCGTGTATACTTCTGCTCTCCTTCGCTTAATTAACGTGTAGGATAATGCGTGCACATATAGCGCAATCGGCAGTCGTTACAACTACCGAGGGGACAACATAATCCAAACATCTCGGCTATGTCCGAAAAATTATGCCATCCCTCCAAGCCTCTCTTGGAAAGAGGGAAATTTTGCTTGTATCTGTGAGAGTTCAGAGAGTGGTACACATGTTTGTGACGGAGGTTTGGTTAGAGCAAGGCTTGAATCGAACGAAACAGCTTGGTTTGAGACCTCGTCCTGATGGCCGTCGACGCGAACGCCTTCGCGATCAAGAAGACCACCTCTAGAGCGTGGCGAAGCTGTTTTGGGCAATCCCATCCTTCAATGGAATGCAAATCCATCGATTGACCCGGTAAAGCTTAAGCGGTCGGATCAAAAGTCGCTGCTGAGTTATGAGGTTTAGAATAAATGTGTCTCTTTTGTATTCTTTCGGCTGGGCTGCTCGTTAAGTAATTACGGTTTTATGTTTCAACGGTTTGTTCACTGTGTCGTGCCTATGTGAAGAACTGTCGCGATTGCTGCGTACCTCGAATAAATAAATAAAAATAGGCAAACTAAGCAAATGCGGAATGATAGCATAGAGGTGCTGTAGCAGAAGGAATTTTCCATTCTGAGGCGACCCTAGGTGAATGGCCTAAGGGAATTTCATGACACATCTGCCCTGAACACCATCTGCTCGACGCAGTTACTGCTTGACGAGAATAGGTAATAAGGATGTATTCGGCGTCGCTTGATGGTCAATGCGTTCCAGCAGGGGCTAGAACACACAAGGGGATAGTAGAGAGTCAAAGTGTCTGCAGCGATTAAAGGCATTAACTGTAACCTGACGTACTCAGCAGTAGATCGGACTTCTTCTATCGGTACGGTGACTCCTGCGGAGGAAGGTCTTTCAGCACTCGTTGGGAACTGCGCACCTCTCTGAAACTGTTTATGATATTCGACAAAATCACTGTAATTGACTGTGCCCTGATTCGACCTTGTTCCCTGCATTGCTCAAACACTCTCTTCCCAGAACTATGCTCGCGAGCTAACAAGGCGTTTCTTCAATAGCGCGCTGTCTCAAACACGGCTAAGTGAAGCGAAGGCACGGCATGAGGTGCTGTCGTTTTCAGAGCGTTGTGGAGTAAATAACGGCGTGGTGAGCTGAGGATGGATGTTCAATAACCTACGACTTGATTCCGCCCACCCTTGTAAGCCTTCCGCCCCGAAGGTGAAAGCAGAAAGGTTCTCCATTATTGAGGAAATCACATGCCAGGCGTATAGTAAAAAAATTTGGGCAGGGCGAACTGAGCAATGCGAACTACATAGTTGGCAGCTCTTCTACTGAAAACATTCCATCCGAATCGCACAGAAACCAACAACTTAAAGGGATTCGGCACGAAGAATGTTCCTTCAGAAGCAGTTTTGCAATATCAACTTCACTACGGAGAATTCATAATGGAGTTGATATTGGAATTCGTGGAATTCTTGTGCTTCCCCATCTCATTGCCCGATGTTCATGTATAGAAGGCATTGACATAGAATTCGCATTGTTTTCAAAGACCGTTGGAAGTCAAAGCCAGATCCACATCATTCAGCCATGCGGCCTACGGCATCGGTATCTCGAAGCTACCGCTAGCGAGTGAAATACGAAGTCGGACAGCGTCTATGGGAGAGAACTTTACACATCCGCGCCAGTTCTTAGTGTCAGGTGAAAACGAGGGCAGATAACGCACGTCAGTTCGTTGCGCTTCGATTCCCCTGTGTGACGGTACACGCTGAGCGGCGGATGGCAGGGAAGCGCTTCTATCTCAGAACAGGAACTACAAACCGCTTCGCGGAGGTCACCATCGTCTTCTCAAGTTCGAAGTGTACAGTAGCGTTTGAGTTTGAACACGTCCCCGTAAGGATGTAGAGGAAATTAGCCTCTAACTATTGCACGGAAAGCCTACCCAGCATCGCTGAGTACGCTTTCGGCGGTAGATGGACGGCTAATTGGACGAATACCAGGTGTAGTGAGGAACACGTTTGGGTGAATGTGAGTGGACAGTGAGCGGTTAAGCTACTACTATATGCCGAGAACAATTCTGTTCTAATCTATATTCTGGAGATGATCATTTGATATTCTGAGATGCGTGCCTGTTGATAAAAAGAGGGACCTATTTGTTACAGTGCTCGTCAGATGGTTCATTAAGAGGAGCAGAGATGTGACTGTTTGCGAGGGGCGGTGTGGGGAGGAGGAGGGGGAAAGAGCTGAAGGAAAACAGCAGCAAGCGCGACTTTCGTGACGTCCGTGAACGCTGGTGGAAGTTCAGAGCTGGAGTTTGGGTTGTGTGCAGCTTTGGAGTTTTCCTGACCGAACCCTTACATGCAACTGCCGGCAGAGTGAGTGCGAAATTGCCGTGTTTGTATTCTGTTGGTTGAATTGGGGAAATAACGGAGTGGGTGAGAGTTTTCGAAGACTGGGAATCATGAGCATTGCTGGTGCAGTGACAATTTCGAGGGATGGCTGTGCCCGATGATAGTTTGCCTCACATAGTTTCCATTTAATCGTGGAATTACAACACAAAATGCTTCAAACCTGTTGCTCATATCATCATTTGCTCCATGCCTTCACGTCTTCCACCCCATTTTTTGTTACGGTGAAGTTTCTTAATTGCTCGTAGCGTTGCAGTTGTAAGCTATGACATTATATACCATCCTCACGTCGAATTGAATACTTTTCAAGTCAAATTGGTCACTTTACTAAACTAGTCTAATGGTAAGGCTTTTGAAATCAAAGACTCCCAAATCGACTGATCTTCTTACGGGATCAACTACAGGATCTCCAGGATGGTCAGAATAATTCTTTGTTTGAGGAAAAATTGATACGACTTGAAATTTTTGGTGCCCGAATGAATAAGATAAAATCATTGAATAAACTTTTTATTTTTTAATAATAATAAATTAATTTATATTTTAAAGCGCAACAAGGTACATTGCAATCACATAGCGCATCAAAAGACCAGATCACGCCATACACCCGTAAAGCTCATCGCGATTTTAACATGATTGAGAGTGTAAATGCTGCTTACAGGGAACACCTAACAAGGGAAGCCCACGAACTTCCACAAAGATTCTCAACGATGCCTATATGATCCTATAGGGCATCGAACGAGGATGACAGAACTGTGCTTCGTTTTGCTACGGGCCTCTGGGTAATCCGAAAATGGCGAAAATGCACCACTTCAGAGCGGGTTGATAAGGCATAGGTGACACCTGAGATGGCCCTGTCGGGAATTATTTAAGCTGCTGACCACGAATCTGTCACTCTTTTCCTAAATTCTCATTTTGCTTGCACTACTTTCCATTAAAGGTTGAAGTCGAAGGATGGAAAATAAGTGTGACAATATTGGAGAAGGAAGCGATCCCACTAACGTGCACAGCTTTAGTCACCCATATCTACTGTAACCTACCGCAATCGACCGAAATTTTAAAAATAGATATCAGAGCAGCACCCCAGGTAGCCCTCCTGAGCGAAGGAGAAAGCGAAAATTTTTTTTCGACATCACCTCGACCTTTGGAATCGGGAAAGGCAGCAGTGCCGGTTACTCACTGCTGCCTTTCCCGATTCCAAAAGTCGAGGGAATACTCCTTTAGCTTACGCATATCCATCGTAACCTTCTGTAATCTATCGCTTCACGGAAATTGGTTGCCAAATTGGGGCTGTGCATCCCAAATAACTCTAAAGATGAATTTTGGACGAAAATTTCTCTCGACCTCTAGAGTAGAGTGATCGAGTGCAAGTGCTCCTATCTGCAATGCCCCCACCCGTCTCCCGTAAGTGTGTAAGAGAATGTTGAGGAGGAAACACACAGCACGGCGACCAATCCCACGAGTTGGATAAAATATGCCGTACTTGATTAAAGTAGCTGTAATAGCGAAAGTTGTGAGAAGAGCAAAAGCAGTCTGCAAAGAAATCCGAAGAAGGATGAGCGTATCTTGATGATTGGTCAAATCATTACTTGTCGACCGTGTTCGCAAATGAAGTGACAGCGAGAAACGCTTCTAAAACTAATTGATAACATTCCAAAGAGGTCGTATGGTCTAACGAGAGCTTCCTCAGCGAGACAAGCGTGGTTTGGACGCTCGACATTACCCCACACGACAAAACTAGCTTGTTCCACATCTGACAACAAGTTGAAAGCGGGTTAGGACGCGAAGAAGGCTCCCTGCTGAAGTCAAAATGTAATCTTCTATTTGCAAAAACGCAAACAGTCCACCTAGTGACGCAAAAACCCCACACCCGGAATCGAACCCTCGACTCCCTCCCGCAAGCCCTCTCGTGCTCACTATCCACTTGGCCATATTGTCCCTGCCACTGCTGTTGTGAATGAATCACTTGAACATACACTGCAGCTTCGTCTGAGAAACGTAAGAAATTATCATATCGCTATAATCAAACTTTAATTTGAGCTCAAAACCTTTGGTACGTCAAGTTCTGAGCACGACAGGGCCATTCCAGATGTCACTTTTGCCTTATCAGCCCGCCTTGAAGCGGTACCATTTTTGCCATTTTCGGGCCACCCAGTGGCCCGTAGCAAGAAAGAAGCGCAGTTCTGTGATCTACAAGATCATGTAGGTCACGTTGAAAAACTTTGGAGGAAGTTCATGGGCCTCCCTTGTAAGTGCTGATAGGTGTGCACTTAGCAATTACTTTGTGTATCGTTTGCAAGTGTGAAGCTTAATGCAAACATAAATTTTGCCATCAATCGAATAAAAATCACGATATCTTAGACGAGGGCGGGCGCAATCTCTTTTTAGCACTAAAAATGGTCGCCTCCCTGCTCATTGAAACAAGTTGTAATCCATTATTTTTCCTCAAAGAATGAGAATGTTACAAATTTCAGTCAATGTGTTCACTTACTGGGGAGGTGAAAAACAACATGAAAAAATCATGCTAAAGTTTTTCTGGAACAAACAAAATTCTAACCCTTTTGGAGAATCTCTGTGTAAAAAGGTAGTTTCGATTGGGAAGGGTTCGCTTTGATTTCAAGAGTTTTAGGCTTGCTAAAAGGGGGCCCAGTCTGACTTGAATAGTGCCCAACTTGATCCAAAAAGTGTGCAACTCGGCGTGAAAATGGTATATACTGCTAATACCATCTGCAGCAATGTAAGCCCCACGCTCGATGTTACGCATCAGGGGTGGGCGTTCAATTCTGGTCGTTAAATTTTTAACGAACTTTTTGTTTTTAAAAGTTAGAAAGAGCTTCTGTGTGGATAATTCTGTTTTAAATGAGAGAATCAGAACAAAACCTTCATATACCATTTTCACGTCATACCCTACTCTTTTCAATGCAAGCTCGTATTTTTGAAATCGAACCGAGCACCCCCAAATTTATGCAGCCGTCTTCCAAAAGCAGTGCACTGTTTAGAACGATCAAGATAATGGTTAGATCTAAAGAAATAACTTGGAAGATCTAACTAATTTTGAAGATCTATAATTGGTCCTTTATCTCTTAGTTTCTGCATTTTCAAATTCAATTTCAAACAGCATGTCCACTTTTTTGTGGAAGGCAATCTGATAATTCTCATTGAAGGCCTAATTTCATTTGGAAAGCGAACGTTTTAGTTTGGAAAGGGTCCAGTTTGCTTCCAGAAGTGTACAGTTTGAGACTAAAGTGACATATGTTCATATTTTCAGCGCCTACCCCATTTCTTATGAATTTTCCCGAGATCATCGGTAGCTCAAGGCAAGAAGGCTCTCGACCAAACTCAGAAGAGGAGTTGTGGAGTATTGTAGGGAGCACAAGGCGACGTACACGACTAGCCCTTTCTCATGTGTTCAAGAGCGCGTCATTTCTTCATAACTTCAGTTGTTTTCAGCAGCTTTTGCTATCTTGTGATTCATTTCCCTGACAGTTCCTCTGGTGGTTCACCAATGGATGCGCCTAAAGCCACTCGTAATATTAACATTACTATTAATGTAATCACTAACAACGAAGTAACAACAGACTTATTACTTCGTTACAAGCAAAGTACAGCACGAATAGGAGATCACAGCAGCCCACATAGTCAATTCCTAAAGGAGGAGCCTAAAAGCATCATACTACCAATTCAATATCACACTCTACGGTATCGCTGAGTCGTTTGTTATTCAATGCCGCTTATCTCATTTTGCTCACTAAGCATATTAGGTGTCATCATCCACTCCTATTTGCTCTTTGAAGGAAAAGGTAAATTCGTTAATTCGCTAAAATCATTATATCGCTCTCCGGCCCTGGCGTTACCGACACCCCTCGCCTGTGAAGGCTCCAGTAGTCGCTTCAAAGAACACAATTAAATATGTGCTCGAAAGCCTTCCATTTGACTGACCAGCAATTTCTCAGTACAGTTTTCGTCTTTGCGATCTTTACACATACTCGAAGACTTCATTCTGCCACCAGCAGGTTCTCCTTATTCTGGAGACGGCGGTGATCGAAAGTTCGGCCACTGGTGGAATAACAGGTCCAGCTAGTTTCCTCTGATGGATTTGTGGACGACCGGCTGCACGGCACGAAGCGCAGATTCGCCTGGGAGCAAACAACAAGTGTTTCTTCTGGCGGCACCGTACTCTAACGATAAGAAGCGGCTCTCAGCCCTTGCAAACCGATCGACGACCGCGACTTTGGCGGATATGGTGTAAGAGAGAAAGAGAAAACAAAACGCGGAGCGCTATATCTCGCGAGATGGCTATGGGTGTTACACCTTGAGATAAACTGGAACTGCTAACGGGAAACGGGCTACAGTTGACCTTCTCCCGGCATGAGAGATTCGCTGTGAACCTGATCGGGGGGATCGTCTGTCCCCACATGTCTACCCATACTCCGAACTTGTTTGACGAACTTCTATCAGTGAAGTTCTGTAGGCTTAGTTGTTTCGGGGATACATCCGTCGATTTTCGTCTTCGTTCCCTGGCATCCACCGGAGGACATTCGTCGCGGCGAGCCAATATGAGATGGAGTACGCTGGAGGATCAAAGTGGTGAGGCCCCCTTCCTTCCGCCATGTACGGGTGGCTTTCCCCGGCTGGTCTCTGGCTGCAGGCGATTCTTGATCTCAGGGATCGCGGGGTCGTTCGGCAGTTGGCCGACTCGATCGGCTTCTCGATCGCAGCCACGAGCGCAAGGATTGCGCAACGACGCTTGGCCGCGCGTCGCGAACGAGTCTCGCCGACCTTCCCCCACCGCAGTTTCGCTTTCCTTCGGCTGGCCGTCATCTGGCCGTCATCCAAACCAGCGCAATAAGGACAGCACCGCGGTCTCCAGCGCCAACGAACAGCCACGGGAAATGGAGACCGACGAATCCCTCCCGTGTCTGCAGGCGCTTATCTCTGTTTCAGGCTCCTGAATTTGGATGAAAGTCCAATAAAAGTATCTATAATAACCAATCAAAGAGGCCGCTTCGAAAACCATTCATCAAACGTTTGTCGACTGTGCAGCTGAACATGGGTGGTTGTTGACGAGTACATTCTTTGCAGTAATTCGTTTTTGATGTGACGAGGTGATGCTGTTGACGCAGTGAACCTTCCTTTGCATACTACGGCTTCCAGAAATGTCCTCTAGCCTATTCATCTCGACAGGCGTCGCTGAGAAATGTGCTTGTTGATTAGTAGATGTTAACTCTTTATGGGAACACTAGTATGGGAGACGTTTTCCTTTGCTCCTATTCTTCAAAAGTGAGAGTCAGCGACAAATCTCACCTCAAAGGCTAAATGAAGCTGGTGCCAGAATGTATAAATGGTCCCGTGAATGGCAAATACCCATGAGGCTGAATAGAACTCGTATTTTTTCGATGAATTCTTGCCCACTGGAGATTAAATTTCCCGATGGTTCTCCTGTTCCTCGCTGCTCCGAGTGTTGTGCAACTGCTCTTCAGGAACATTTATTCTTCGGACGTGAAAATTTGGCTTAAATTATACAAAACATATGTATTGCCAGTGGTCGAGTACTGTACACCGTGTGGAGCCCATATTGTGTTAAAGATATCCGAGAAATAAAGAAAGTGCAAAAAGTTTTTGCCAAAATTCTGTATCTTAGAGTATTTCCAATGCTTCATAACCAAGGAGGCTCAATGCCCATGACAGTACACAGAGAAAGACTTCAACACTTGGGGCTGAAAACTCTTTACTCTCGAAGGATCTTTGCTGACTTACTTTTTGCTTTTAAGCTTCTGAAAGGAGAACTTCGACTACGGCCATCAAACTACTGGCGTTTCCGGCCATCACATGGGAGACGCGGATGTTTCAACTTGGACCGTCACATTTCGGGCCGTTATCCTACTATATGCATATGATCGGCTGATGTCACGTGTCCGTCACGGGAGGGGGGACCAAAGCCAAGAGATGCCAACGGCACTGCGGCGTATGCCAGCCGAGCTTTCTTTCAGCTTAGGCATGGGCGATTGCTGGCGAACTATATCCTTGGCGGCATATCTCCCAAGTTTACGATATTTTGAGCGGGCAACGCGCCAGGGTATGGATGGAAATCAACTGCCCAGCGCCGGGAATCGGAAGACGTACCGCAGACGTCGTCCAACGTGCGATGCGATTCAGATGACGTGCTGAAGATGTCGTTCAACTTGCGTCAAGATTCAAAAGACGTACTGCAGATGTCATCCAACGTGCGTTGGGGTTCTCAAGACGTGCTGAATGCGTCGTCCAATGTACGTAGGGATTCAGAAGACGTGCCGCAGACGTCTAACTTGCGCAGGGATTCCAAGTAAGGGGAACCAATAGGAAAGGGACCAGCGAAGATGGAATCAACAAAGAAGAGCCACTGGAGGAGGAATAAAGGGAGACCAGTATTTTCCCTCAATATCGTCCAATGTGCGTCAGGTTTCTGAAGACGCGTCATAGAAGTCGTGGCGCGTGTGTCGTCGGAATGCAGAAGGAGTGTCATAGACGTCGTGACAACGTCGTGACCAGTGAGTCGTGACTCAGTGGTACATGTGAGTGCTTGACTAACTATCACTCACGCCGGCACATAGGTAAGGAAGTACTAGCGTGAGAGGAGGGGAAGAAGTAGGGAGGGTGATTATGGGTTTCGGAGGAGTATTACTGCCGCCGGACAGTAAACGTTGTCGACCTGTCGACCAATACCGATCAATCTTATTTATTTTTCTGCAGATTAAGCACTTTGGATTGGGACTCTCATGATTACTCTAACACATTTGCTTAAGCCTGAACCGGCTGATAGAGAGGCTATATGCTGTTACAGGATGTTTTGCTGCGATCGAAACTCTTGCGCCAGGCGGGACTCGAACCCGCATCTTCTGCTTTCCGGGCAGCGATGTTCGCCTTACACCACCGGCGCTGTTTGACCGCACGAAACATCGGCGATATCCTCCAGGTCTGTCAGCACCCACCCGTGATACGGGGATGGGCCGGCCGCTGATATCAGCATGGAACCGGTTAAGCTGAAGACCTTACTAGTAACAATGCTCTAACACATTTGCTTAAGCCTGAACCGGCTGATAGAGAGGCTATATGCTGTTACAGGATGTTTTGCTGCGATCAAAACTCTTGCGCCAGGCGGGACTCGAACCCGCATCTTCTGCTTTCCGGGCAGCGATGTTCGCCTTACACCACCGGCGCTGTTTGACCGCATGAAACATCCGCGATATCCTCCAGGTCTGTCACTCTCGTGATTTGTTTCTCGCCACGTAGAGAAAGGGCACTTCTGAGAATAAATCGCATGCATACGATTGAGGGTGGATGGGCTTCATAGGAACAGTGAAGATTCTGCCCACCATATCCCGTTGCACTAATCTATATAATAAGGCTATTTTTACTGCAATACAAGTAAGAAAGCCTAAAGAACAATGGTGGAGGACTGGGGATTTTCTATTCTCGAGGTTTGGGGGCGAAGTCCCCAACCAGATGTTTGGCGGCCGTCTGGTCTATTGATATTGTGCCAAAATTCTTTTGTGGCTCGCTGTATGAAATGGTTTGAACGTCTTCCTCCAGCTCTGGCTCAGTGCCAAACGTCCTCACAATTCAAGGCTATGTTAAATAAAACAGACATTCTATCTGCTATTGGCGTCTCTGATATGTGTTAGCTAGTATAATTCCAAGTTTTATGGTTCTGTTTATTTTTGAGTTTTTCGACTTCTATTCAAGGCGTCAAGCAGCTAGGCAAATTGCTGGACAGTTAATGGCAGGGTAAATAAATTTGATGATGTTTCCTCCTAACATAAACAATATATGCTATGCTTTTGAAACCCATCAACTCAACCTATGACTGGATACACCTCTTAGGCTCAGCCCGGTTGCCAGGCAAGCTTAGCAGTTATAGCTATGCTTCGTTCTTTCGCTGGTCAGCTCCCAGGAGCCTTATCAGTGGAGGGCACCACCAATCCATTATCATTTGGTGTGGGCTGTCAGCTTATGGATGTTTCTCATTGTCAGACTTTTGTCACTGGGAGAATCACCTGTATCACCTGTATCACCTGTCGTCCCGTTGATCATCGACTTGCTCGAGCGGGCGCCAGCAGCGTCTCCATTCGTCCCTGTCGGGTGCCAGAGTGGTCCAATGGATCCTCCTCGCTCGAGAGACACGAAGAGCGTCATATCGGTCGTTCAGGGCTTTCACGAAGAAGTCCGACCAACGCGTTGGTGGGCGTCCTGATGTTCTCTTGACATCCCGCGGAATCCAATCTGTGACAGAGCCTGACTAGCTACCCGTGTTGTATTCCAGTCAAACACAGCAGCACTAAAGGGCCTCATTCCCCTGACCCCGAAAGAGCCCCCATTTCTGCAGCGATGGGAAGGACGAGTACGGAGAGGCTGCTAAAATCTCAGGGCCTAACCAGGCTGCGCAAACTGAGAAGGACTAGGATGACGATCTGTACTTACAACGCCCGCACGCTTGCGTCGGAAGCATCCGTCGAGGACCTGATGATGAAAGCCAGGGAGATCAAGTACGACGTCATCGGACTGACCGAGACGAGAAGACACCACCCCCTACACGCCGCCTACGACTCCGGAGAAGAACTGTTCCTCGGAACATGCGACAGCAGGGGAGTAGGCGGCGTTGGTGTCCTCGTCAACACGCACTTGGCCATGAACATCGATTCGTACGAGTCTCTGACAAGCCGAATCGGACGTCTGCGACTGATGCGATGTGGCTCCGTGCCAGCCTTGACTGTGTTCGTCGCGTATGCCCCAACATCCGACTACGACGACGAAGACGTCGAGGCCTTCTACGTGGAGCTGGAGAAGTTCTATAAGGGAGATCACACCTTCCACAAGGTGATCGTCGGCGACTTCAACGCCAAGATCGGGCCACGAAGGTCGCCGGAAGAACTTCACATCGGAACCTACGGTTTGGAGTGGAACGAGCAAGGTGAAAGGCTGTCTGAGTTTATCATGTCGACCAAGACCATCCATGGAAACTCGCAGTTTCAGAAGCCTCCCTCCCTACGATGGACCTGGGAATCCCCCGGTGGCCAGTTCCACAACGAGATCGACCGCATCATCTTCAATCGCAAGTATTGCCTGACCGATGTCTCCGTTGTCCCCAAGTTCTACACGGGATCGGACCACCGCCTCCTTCGCGCGAGGTTCCGCTTTTCGCGTCAAGGAGAGAAGGCCGTGAAGTTCAAGAAGAGGAATCCCAGAACGACCATCAACTGGGATCTCTACACCTCTCTTGTCGGCCTTTGGGAATATGCCGTCATGGACAACGTCGACTAGGAATACGATCGTTTCGTGCGCCATCTCCACGATAGTGCTAAGGGAGCCGAGAGCTTGAAGACCACCAAGAGACGCCTGCCTCCGGAAACTCTCGAGCTGATACGCCAGCGTGAAGCAGCACGAGCGTCAGGCTACTACCAACTGACGTCCGAGCTTGCAAAGCTATGCAGAGCGGCGATAAAGGAAGATCTGAAGGAGAAGGGCGGAAGTGTTGCTGAAGCAGCAGAGGCAGGGCTGAGCATCCGCAATGCCCGCCGGAACTTCGCCAACTTCAAGACCAAGATGACCGTTCTCCGACGTCCTGACGGAACCATCACCTCTTCCAGAAGGACCATGGAGAAAGTCATCCACGACTTCTACTCCGATCTCTTCGATAGCCACGTCCACCTGCCCCCATGCCATCTTCCGCAGGATGGATACGTCGTCCCCTCTGTTCTCTCTTCCGAAATCCGACACGCCATCTCGTCGGTGAAGAAACGTACAGCACCCGGTCCTGACAGGATCAGAGCTGAACACCTGAAGAACCTCCCGCCAGCGCTCATCAACACCTTGGCGCGGCTCTTCACACGCTATCTGTCCGAATGCAAGGTTCCATCTCAATGGAAGACCAGCAAGACCGTTTTGCTGTACAAGAAGGGAGACGTGCACGACATTGGCAACTATCGCCCGATCTGCCTGTTGTCCGTAGTCTACAAGCTGTTCACTCGAGCCATCCTGAATAGGATTAGCAGAACGCTGGACGAAGGACAGCCATGCGAGCAAGCAGGATTTCGGAGAGGATTCAGCACGATCGACCACATACACACCATTACGAAGCTCATCGAAGTGTCGCGAGAGTACAAGCTGCCGCTGTGCCTTACGTTCATCGACCTGAAGAAGGCATTCGACTCCGCCGAGACTGAAGCGGTCATGGAAGCCCTGCTTACCCAGGGCGTTCCTACTCAGTACATCAGAGTCCTTCAAGAGCTGTACAGTGGATTCACGACCAAGATCTCACCATTCTACAACGACGTCGTCATTGACGTGAAGAGAGGGGTTCGACAAGGGGATACCATATCCCCGAAGCTCTTCAGCGCCACCCTCGAACACGTCATGCGCGAACTAGAATGGGAAGACATGGGAGTGAATGTCGACGGCCGGCAACTGCACCATCTTCGCTTCGCTGACGACATCGTGCTCAACCGAGCATCAGTCAGGCGGAGCGAATGCTGGCCGATTTCGATCGTGTATGTGGAAGCGTTGGACTGCAGCTGAATCTTACGAAGACGATGTTCATGAAGAACGGATGGGTTTCTGATGCCCCATTCTCGCTCAACGGAACGAACATCTCCGAATGCTCCAGCTACGTGTATCTGGGTCGCGAAGTCAACATGGCCAACGACCTAGCACCAGAGCTGAGCAGGAGGAAACGAGCGGCTTGGGGAGCTTTCAAGAGCGTCGAAGAAGTCGTGAAGAAAACGAAGAACGTCCGACTCCGTGGCCACCTATTCGACTCCACTGTTCTTCCTGCCCTAACATACGCCTCAGAGACCTGGGTTATACGAAAGCAGGATGAACACGCGATTAGCGTCGCGCAGCGTGGAATCGAGAGGACGATGCTTGGAGTGACACGACTCGCGCAAGTGAGAGAAGGCCTCCGGAGTTCCAAGCTTCGCCGACGTTCGAAGATCAGAGACGCTGTCGCATGGGCCAAGTCGTCGAAAATTAGGTGGGCCGGCCACGTAATGCGATTCGCAGACACTGGGAGAATGCATATACTAATTCTGTTGTTCTCTTTAGTCGTTTATCGTGATCAGTCCCAGCATTTCCCTCCTGCACTGTCGTCGTTTGGCTTCAAAATTTACGTTGTAAGCGAGCACTCGGAATGTATATTCGTCAGTGTTTTATTATTTTTTTCTAGTTTTTCTTCTGAGTCTTGAAGTGTCTACTGTTGAGTTTTTTTTTTGAGTTAAGAGTTTTGCCTACTGTTCGCTGATGTAATAGCACGCCTTTTGACGCATAAATAAATAAATAAATAAATAAATAAATAAATAAATAAATAAATAAATAAATAAGCTGACAGCCAGTGGAAGAAAGCAGTTGCTGCATTCCAATACATTAGGTTGTAAAGAAAGCTCTTCTATGATTACGGAATAAAATTTGGTTTCCTAATCATTCCCTCAACGTTTTGTACGGGAAAGCAGGATACTTCATTCATTACGTCATTCAGAACTATGAGTGTTCCCTAAGAATCGCTAACTCCTTTGTTACTAATTATAGCATCTGGATGCCTCCGTTAGAGAAACATTCCATTAGAACAACAGGAACTCGCTATCGCTGATCTTCAAATAAAGCGTCAGATTTTAAATGAAATGCGATCGTGTTAATATTCCTCCCATTGGCAAATGAGTGGAGCATGCAGCAACTTCTAGATCGAGCGAGAGGATGGTTTCTGAGCCGAGTTATGGTTTTTGTAATATTGGCTACAAGACCACAGACCTCCCTCTTCAGAGAGTCTTAGGACACTCTCGACAAAGGAGTCGTTTGTTGTGCCACGTTCCGGGCGGTAGGGGAAATGAATCGCGAGCCAAATGAGACCATGTACTGTCCAGAGACGCAGGTGGATGCAGTGGATGGACTCCTTGCTCATGGTGGCTCATACCTTCTGTGTGGACGCGGCATCTTCATGCGCAGCGTGCTGGGTGTGTACGCGCCTGCGCAGATTGTATCGGCCCGAACAGGCAAAGGTTTATACTCGGTAGAATACATCGCAAGGCGAATCGCGGCCGCCTGCAAGATCTCACCCGCTCCGTTGGCTGGATGCCCACCCCCTTCCAACCAGTGCTTACAGTTCTTGACACCCTATACATACACGAGTGCTCCATCACGCCTATCGGCGTGCCTCGCAGCTGCACTCTTCGCGCAATGTTGCAGTATCGTCATCCTCATCAGTATCGATCGATGTTTGTCTCCCCATTGGGACTTCCCGCCTGATGTGAAGCCCTCCGTCGGCTACAAAACTCACGTGTCTACCACAATGATCGGTTGAATCTAAGAGGAAGTAGATAATATCGATCGATATTGATTTTGGTGGTTCACCAACGGATGCGTCTGTAGCGAATTGTAATAAGTATTTTATTACTTCACAACTATCAGAGCACAACACAAACAATAATTCACAGCGGTTTATATAGGGAATTTCTAGGGGAGGAGCATAGAAGCACGACATATATTGCTCAGCGAGGTTGATAACCGCTAGACTTAAAAGGGTGTACCGCGGCTAGAATGTAGTATTTGTGCATTATCTTATTTACCTACTTGCGGCTCACTCTTATGAGAGCTTATTTGATTGATTCTTATCTGATATTGACCGACAAAGGCCCACATACGTATCAATCGAGCAACTTACCCTATATTATATGCACATCGATGCACATATGTAGACTTATTTAGTTGTGTATTCACAACACTGGGGCGGGGGCAATTAGCGGTAGCTACAAATCAATTTATGATTACACAAAATTAACATACATTGTCCTAAATCAGCAGAATTAAAAGAAATATTCATAGAACAGTAAACAATTCACAAATTATGTATATAATGACATTTCCTACAAATTCCTTTGTCGTTGTAGATGGCGTCGACGCGACTCCGTTCCATTTTCATCTTGCTCCTGCAGTTGACCGCCTGGTGTCCAGCTATGAAGCAGACGTCGCAGTATTTGGTGGGAGGTACTGAAGGGCAGTTCGGTACTTTCTCCACCAGTGCAGCCTTCTGTTTAACATCAAATGTTGCAGTCCATTGTTCCAGCGTACGCGTCCTCACGTCGATGCTACGTAGGCGGTCCTCCATGCGATCCTGCTTCCCTTTAATTTCCTGTATACCATCCATAATAGCAAAGAAGATATCGCGGACATTTTTATTAGATATTTCTCCCATGTCGTCATGGGAGACTAATAAAGGGCGCAAAGTAGTCTTTGGCGTAGACACTACGGCAGCCTTTTTCGACGGTAGCTCGACTTCGCACGTGTCTACAACTTGCCTTCTCTGCTTCCTCTTTGTCTGACGTTGACCGCACGACGACGACTGGTTCATAGCGGCCATGACAGCCTCGGCACCAGAAATATCCATGTCTAGCAGGTCCTCTTCTGGTTCGCCGGTTGCAGATTGACGTAGCGTCTGGGAGGGCATGACGACGATGGATGAGTGTGAAGTTTTTGGCGAGCCTGCTTTTATAGCTGAGGGATTGCTAGTGGCGCATTAGCGTTGCATCAGTGTTCGAGATAGGCGCTGTACTTGCTATACGGTTGATACGCACCGACGCCGAATGCCACTAGGTTAGTGTTCGATCTGAGTGATAGTATAGATCTGTGTACATGACTAGTTCAGACTCGAAACGATGCGTGCTTTCAGCACATGGCACGGATGAATAATTTTGGTACTATCCAAACCGTAGAGATAATAAACAGAGCAACCATAATAAAAGCGACTATCGATGCTTTCCAGTGCTCTATAGCAACGTCCAAAAGGTGTCCAACGTCGGGATAATTGAACATGTTGACGTAGTTTGCGTGTTGCGTCGAGTGCTTCTTAGATGGTGTTCTCCATTCAATGTGAAAAGGAAGCATTCCTGACAAAGTGATGTTGTGCGGTGTCTTACACTTTACTAAGCAGATGTCTTTGAATCTGGGCACTGTCGCGTGAATAGTCACTGTTGTTTGTGCCGTAGACTGGTTACATATGACAGCAAACATCTTTTCATAACACTGTATTTCCACCGTGACGGATCGTTCGGCGTAACAGCTGAAGGTGACATCGGCTCCAGATAGACAGTTGTAGCAACCTTTCACCAGTGAAGCTTTCATGTCGCAGTTTTCGTTATCTACTATTAAAGCAGAGTGATGTCCGCCGAGGGTGCTGATGGTAATCTCCACTACTGCGTCGTGAATGTTTCCGTAAACTCTTCCATGAGCGTCGCGAAGGTGCAGAACTGAGGAAGATAAAGGGAGCCGACTTTCAATTGAGTTCATCTTTGCCGATAGGTCAACATTTTTGCATTCGCAATTGACATCAGTGTCGGAGGGTGAGCAGCGGCAATTATCCTCAACATTGCAGCTCGACATATTCTTAGCACTTGTTCGTGTAAGACATCGTATCGCGAAGAAGTCGTCTTTTCCGATCACTGCAACTTCTGAGTGATTAATGCTAAGTGATTCTGCAAATGTTGAGCTCAGCAGTGGTATAGCTGGAACTGCAACAAACTCAAGAGTTACGTTAGCAGTGCCCAACTCTTGAACGCTTTGGGTATTCGCCATTATGCTTTTTGAAGTCCTTTTTCCTTCAGCGTCGGTGTAAGTGTACTTGATTAATGCTGATTCGACCCAGGTAGGGCAGTGGAAAATTTTAAAAATTTTCGTATTTTTTGGCTTCGCGTAAGTGCGGGAAAATAGGCAGCCCGGCATGGGAAGCAAACATCCACATCCGATTCCTCCGCATGACGTTGTACACCGAGCGACTCCCGGGAAGAGGTAGGTGTCTCGTAGTTCGGGGATCTCAGAATTTCTGCTCATATGAGAGCAAGTTTGAGAGTTGCACGAACCGGCTAAATCACACCGCTTTGCCGACTCAGTAAGAATCTCTGCTTCTCGTGTATAAAATAGCACGACCGGGTTGCATGTCAGCATCACGTGCAGTAGCTGTACTTCCATTGTTCCTACCGTATTGTTTCCGATGCGGATGCGGAAGCAGGCTTGTGATTTCCTCTCGCTCAGGGTTATAGTGCTTTCTAGAACTTCTTGGCAGTCAGTGAGCCGATTTGTACGCATGCATACAGTATTATTCACGGTAATTGTGTGCGTATATTGGCATGCACTTGATGTCGCAGTAAGGCACGTGAGTACGGCGATGAAGGTGATCAACCTCGAGCTGGGAGGTTGAGCAGGCATATTTGTTAACGCAATACTGCCCTCTTCCAGATGTTCTGTAGATGGATGCCGTCCCCGCCTTAGTTGCAGTTGAGGGCGACACCTTTTTAACGTTTTGCATTGTACAGCCAGGCAACATATGGTGGCGAGAAAGCCAAGAATTAGCGAAAGAAGCATTGCTAATATACTGATTGCTAGGTGTGGATAGCAGTGAGGATTGGTGATCAACTCCATGCAGAATGTGCAGTTTATGCTGGCACAAATTTCTCGAGCTGGACAAATGATGGCCTCAACGTGCTGCTTGGTATCCACGATTGCGCGCCACAGTACCGTATGGCGGATTATGCGGTATTTGAAAGGCAACGCAATTTCCTTCGCGGTCTCTTTAGGCTCTACTATCAAGCATTCCTTGTAGTTGATACAAATTTCCGCTCTAACATTTAGGCCTTTATTGATCAATACTCCTTGGCTTGAACAGGATATTGCCGATGCGGAAACCGTTGGGGTTCCTAGTAGCGCCATAGCGCACATAGCTATAAAAAGGAGGTTGCACGAGCTTGTTCTTCGCCTTATGCTCTTTACGGCTGTACTGTTCTCATTGTACGATACAGTATTTTTGGCAGCTCGAGGTGGCTGTCGTCGAGATGCGACCTCAGTAGATTTTCCTGTTCTGATAGGTCTAGGTGCGACATCAATATCATCACATATTTGTGGATCAACGAGTGGTGGTCGATTAGGGGCATCTATGCTGGATTGGATCTCCAGTGGGATAAGACGATTGATCGGTCTCCTAAGAATCCTTCCTGAAGCGGTTTGTAGCATTGCACTTCGAATTTCATTGTCTCTGCTGGCAATCAAATCTAATATCACTGCCATTGGCCACTGTCCTCTTGGTTGCTGAGAGTCTTCGTCGAGAAGTACAACATCTCCTATCCGTGGAATTTGAAGAGATGATCTTGAGTTCTTTCCCACTATCGTGTGACGGTCTCTTAATTCCATCAGGTATTCATTTCTCCAGATTGTCCAGAACTTCCTCGTTAGTTTTTCTGAATCCGATATAGCCTGCTTGGCCGATTTTTGAGAAAGGGGCACGGGAGTCATCTCGAATTCTGGGTCTTCACTGCTGTTGTCAACAGCTAGTTGAGTCGTCCCATGGCGAATGTCCTTGTAGATAAAGTCTATTGGGCGAAGTGCGGCATAGGGTGAGTCTTGATCTCCGATCACTGTTATTGGCCTTGAATTGACGACGCTTTCTACCTCACATAGTGTCGTGTGAAGAAGCTCGTCGGTGAGCTTGCGTCGGCCTATTGTCTTTTGCAACGATCTTTTTACGGTGCCAACCATTCGCTCCCAGACACCGCCCATCCATGGTGATGAAGGCGGAATGAAATTCCATAGAATGCGATGCTCAGCGAGGAACAGTGACATGTGAGAGTCTTCTTCCGTACTCCAGTTGCTGCCCAAGAGGCTTTCTGTCAACTGGAAGTTTGATCCGTTGTCACTCAGGATTTTTTGCGGAACTCCTCTTCTTGCAATGAAACGCTTCAAGGTGAAGATAAAGCTTTTAGCTGACAAGTCCGTTGCTACCTCCAGATGTACCAACCTCGTCACTAGGCAGGTAAATAAGGCGACGTATCGTTTATAGTCTTCTCCTGAAGCTGACTTGATGCTAATCGGTCCCATGAAGTCTATTCCTGTATGCGCAAATGGTGGTGATTCCTTTACCCTTTCGGAGGGAAGTGGGCCCATATTCGGATACTTGTATGGGGCACCATTGAATCTCCTGTAAACAGTACAATGCTTTAGCGTGCGCTTGCAAAGTGCTCTATCTGATGGAATCCAAAACCTTCGCCTTATATTGTAAAGCAGTTGGTTTAGTCCGCAGTGAACAAAGGCTTTGTGCAGATGATTAGCGATTGATACTCCAAGCTTGCTTTGCTTAGGAATATGAATTGGGTTAACGGCTGAGAAATCGAGGTCGGCATTCTGTAGCCTTCCAAATCTCCTGTATAATCCGTTTATGTCAGTTTTGACATTTAACTGCTTGTTTTGCATTAGCAGCTGGGATTTGAAAATGGTTTGCTGTTCGCGTATGACGAGGATTTCAGCGTCCATAACTTCTCTGGTTGAGGGTGTTATAGTTTGCAGCTCTTCTCCTTTCAAAGGAAGGTATTTGTCCTTGCTCGTTTTACGAATGAAACGAGCACTGTATGCTACAATCCGGAGGAGTTTCGAGTAGTTGCTCACGTCGTCAGTAGGCCAGATTGGGTTAGTTGCAACCTCAGCAATATTTGATGCGTAGGAGTCAACTTCTTCGACATCTGAGTCAGCATTCTGCTTGCATAAGATACTTGCATCCCTGACCGGCCAACTTTTGCATGGGATGTTTAGCCAAATCGGGCCGCTCCACCATCGATGGCTGATGAAGTCGTCTTTCCCGATCCCTCTTGTTGCACAATCCGCCACGTTTTCCTGTGTGGGGACATGGAAAAATGTGACGTCGATGAATTCGCGAAGCCTCTTTGTGATAAGGGAGATCTTCTGAACGAGCGTAGAAACAATAGGTGGTAGACGCCTATTTCCTTGTATCCAGCACAGCGCAATGGTGGAGCCACTGAATATGCTGATTTTCTCGAACTTCACATTTATCTTCTGAATAGTTGACTCAACAAGACCTAATCCAATGAAGATGGATAGCAGCTCGAGACGAGGTATCGTTTGCTCCTTATTTATAGGTGCTATCTTGGATTTCGCTGTGAACAAGCGCGATTCCTTAACACCATGGCATGATGTAGTTGTTACGTATATGCTACATGCATACGCTCGTTTGGAGCTATCGACGAACACTGATAGTGCATGAGATGTGGAATTGTTGTTCTCCACAAATTTCCTCGGCAGCGTAACCTGAAAGCCGATTATTTTCGACTTTATGGCTTTCCATGACAATTCGTCTTCTTCAGAGAGAGGAGAATCCCATCCGTACTTCTTTTTGTGAAGATCTTGAAGGAAGATTTTTGCAGGGGTTATAAGCGGCGTCAGTAGCCCAAGAGGATCGAAACAACAGTCATTTATCTGACTTAGTATAGTCCTTTTGGAGATTTTGTTCGCCGGTTTTTCGCCACATTTCAGAGATATAGTGTCTTCCATAGCATTCCACAGTATTCCAAGCACTTTGATCTCCGTCGAGCTGGCTCTATCCGATGCTGGTATCTCAATGTTCACATGGGCCGAATTCGAAAGGTAGTCTCTGAGATTCATTCCTATAGAGGAGAATAATCTTTTCGATTCGGTGTACTTGTGCAGAAGATCACCGGGGCTTTTCCCTTCCAAGCACACGTTATCTACATAGAGTGAGTTAGATAGTTCTTGGGAAATTGCGGATTGTGACCCTTCGATGTATTTTAGTATGCACTGATTCAGGATTGCAGGACTAGCATTGATACCAAAAGGCACTCTACAGAACCTGTAGTGCTTTAGGTTACTTCCTGTTGCAGGTTGTGAAGCGTCGTCCACCCATAAAAATCTTGTGACATCACGGTGGCTTTCTGGCAGTCTGATTTGCAGAAAAGCCTTTTGTATGTCAGCTACCATTGTGTAGAGATGGGTTCGGAACTGCAGCAATACCTCATGTATAAGAGGCGTTAGTGAGTGCCCTTCATAAATCACATCATTGAGACTGAGTTCGTCTTTTGCGTGAGATGAAGCATCGAAAACCACTCGGAGTTGAGTAGATTTTGATGGCGTCCACACATGCCTATGAGGTAGGTAGAATTTCGCTACTCTGTTCGAATTGTCCTTTGCTTCTTCTATTATCCCTTCACGTAGATAGCTGATAAATGTCTCATTGTACATACTGTACTTCTCCTTGTCTCCCTGCAGACTGCGTAGGAGGTTTTGAAGCCTACGATACGCGACGTTGAAGTTGTCCTTCAGATTACTAACTTCGTCAGTGAATGGAAATCCTGCGGTTATGTTTCCATTTTCTATACTGATTGTCTTTCTGTACGCATCCATGAATTTGATAACAGCTGCCTCGTCTGTGTCATTGTTAGTGCTGACACCGAGTGATTCCAACTCGTAGAGATGTTTTATTTCCTTCTTGTAGTCGTCCCGCGATGACGTGACCGGTGTTGCGACTATAAGTGAACTGCATTGAGGGCTTGCTGCCACTGTTCCTTCGGTATGCGCTTCACTTGCACCGGAAATGGTGTAGCCGAAGATGGTAGAAGTGAGTAGCAAACCAGACGGCAGTTTAATAGCTGCTACGTCATGCTCGATCACTTGGTTCAGAAGATCTTGCCCAATGAGTAGGTCAGGAGATACCTCTGAAGATGATAGGCTGGTTTGAGCTACTGTGATTCGCCTCGTTTTGATGAATTTCTTGTCTGCTTCCGATAATTCTGCGGTTCTTGTTGAAGACGTTAACTTGTCCTTTGTGAAAATGGACAAACGTTGTAACTTCTTGGCGCAGTATCGGCTTTTCAGTGTGACATGAACTTCGTTGGAGTTGAAGGTTTCGTGTAGTTCTCCCATTCCTATAGTTGTGAATGAAGTTGAACTTACTACTGACAGCTTCAGTGTAGCTCCAATTTGCGTTTTAATGAAGCTTCTTTGAGCTCCCGAATCAAGCAAGATTGTCACGGGTTGATAATCCATTTCAGCTTCGTTGAAGATCAGTGCTGATGCCATTTGTAGCACGCACTGCCCAAGAAGCGGTCGTTCATATGTAACTGTATCTTCCAATGGCGTTGAATTATGAAGTGCTTGAACGTGATTATTATCGCGTGGTGGTCGGTGGACGTTAGCCTGTTGCGGCTTATATTTACTGGCATTCCACGGCTGCGATATGCGATTCGGCAGGTTTGCCGAGCTGGGATTTGAGTTTTGTCTACTTGCTTGATTGGCATGATCAGTTTCCTTAAAGGACTGAATGCAAAGTGAGGAGTGGTGCTCTTCTCCACATTTTGGGCACTTTCCGACATTCATACAGTATTTCGAACTGTGCGAATCGTCGAAGCATCTCCAGCAAACTCGTTGTCGTTTTGCTTCCATACGTCGTGCCTGAGGCGTAGTAAAGTTCGTGCAGCGTTGCGCTGGATGCGGTGCTCCACATAAACATTTGCTCATCGTTCTTTGAGTGTTAAAGGCTTTAGCCTGTGTTGGCCGTGGGGCGCGCTAACAGCTTTGATGCACTTTCCTTTCTAATCCTTCGTCAAAATGAGGGTTCAAGGAGTCAGTGAGGCTCTTCACCCGGATATTTTCATGTTTAACCCACATTTATTGTATTTAAGCGCCTTGGTAGGCCAAATTTCACAAAGAAAAATAGAAAAGTAACATGCAGTTCCACTGCGGTTGTAAATGGACAACGTTGGCTTATCACTTGGCCTCCTGAAGTTGCTTAATCTGTGGTTCTCGGTTGGCCCTCAGAAGCTACTTGCTCTCTGAGTTTCACTTCCAAATAGAGTCCTCGTTGTGAGCTCCGTTGTTTCTTGGAGAGTAATGATCTCGTCAATGGCTTCCGTAATATCTTTAACTTCGAAGGATATACCGGCGAGGCTTTCTTTCCTTATCACAGTGCTACAGATATGCTCCGTAAATTTTGAGAGGATCATGCGGCGCCATACTCGATCCGCATTAAGTGATACACCGGTTTGTTCCAGGTGTATGATCCGTGAGGTAATGGCGGATAGGGTGTCACGGCAACTCCTGGGTGTATCGTGAGCACGCGGAATTTTTTCGATCTCATTTATGAGAATGTCAGCTATGCTTGCCGATCTGTCGTACTGTTTCTTGAGAATGTTGACGGCTACATAGTATTTGTCTCCAATTACAGGAACACAGCTTATGGAATCTGCGGCTTTCCCTTTAAGAGCCTGCTTCAAAAACAGGAATTTCTCTTGGTCACTTAAATCTACGTCGTTATGTATAAGCGACTCGAACACCGACCAGAAGGTGGAGAAATCTCTGAAGCTCCCTGCGAATGTTGGAACCTCAAGAAGTGGACGTCTGAGTGTGACATTGCGTTCCTGTGAAGGTGCTACTCCATTTGTCGATGTGCAATTGCTGCCACTATTGCCTGTGACGGTACGGTTACCGCTGCTACCTTCCTGACAGCTGGCAATTAAAACTGTTTGCTGAAACAGTTCATCCTTTCTGAAGTCCACTTTATTCTGCCAACGCATGACCGTGATGTCAAGCTCGTTTGATTCAGCTTGCAAGTGGTCATTTAAATCCGTCATGAGCTTTTCACGTTTTTTCTCATCGGGACGTGAATTAATAATTTCGATGGCTTCCTTTAAGCAGTTGTCGTGGTACTGCTTGTTGCTCATTACCGTCCTCATTAGGTGGTTCAGCTGTGCTGTCTTCTCCCTAATGTACGCTTCGCACTCCTTCCTTTCTTCCGGAAACGCGAACGGTTGGTCGAGACGGTTGACTTCTGACTCGCTTTTCTTGATCAATCCGCAAGCATTCGTCATCTTTGTCTTATAGACCTGTATTTCTGCCGTCTTATGAATTTTTGCAAGGTTTCACAGTTTCACCTTAGATTTTACTTCGTTTGGCTCAAATTAGAACTCTTTTCCTGCCACGCGGGTCTTTTCTTTGCTCTTCTGGCTCTCTCAGATGAGAATTTGCACAATGAGCTAACTTTTTTAGCGATTTCTATTGGCCCCTCTGTTGAGGTTTAACCAGAAAGAACTGCTGATTTAATCTCTTTCCAATGAGTTGGAAAGAAACTTTTTGCTTCCTGGTAAAGGAAGGCTTTGAAAGAACTCTTGGTTCCCCGAGGAACGCTTAATAGAGTGCTTTTTTGATTTCTTCTTTCCCTAGCGATGGAAAGAAGCTTCGGCTGCTTCCAGGGCTCTCCTGAGAGAACACGGTAGGAAGTCTTTGAGTTTTCCTGGTCCCCTGAGGAACGCTTAATGGAAAACTTTTGAAAGCTTCTTTCCCTAGCGATGGAAAGAAGTTTCAGGTGCTTCCAGGGCTCTCCTGAGAGAGCACGGTAGGAAGGCTTTTAAGTTTTCCTGGTCCCCTGAGGAACGCTTAATGGAAAACTTTTGAAAGCTTCTTTCCCTAGCGGTGGAAAGAAGTTTCGGATGCTTCCAGGGCTCTCCTGAGAGAACGCGGTAGGAAGGCTTTACTAAAGTTCTCCTGGTTCCCCGAGGAACGCTTATTGGAGTCCTTTTAGCCTCTGTCTCTCACTGAGGAGAGCTAGCGCAGAGGCTTGTGCGTGGGTTTGAATCCACGGCTGATGCACCAATTTGGTGGTTCACCAACGGATGCGTCTGTAGCGAATTGTAATAAGTATTTTATTACTTCACAACTATCAGAGCACAACACAAACAATAATTCACAGCGGTTTATATAGGGAATTTCTAGGGGAGGAGCATAGAAGCACGACATATATTGCTCAGCGAGGTTGATAACCGCTAGACTTAAAAGGGTGTACCGCGGCTAGAATGTAGTATTTGTGCATTATCTTATTTACCTACTTGCGGCTCACTCTTATGAGAGCTTATTTGATTGATTCTTATCTGATATTGACCGACAAAGGCCCACATACGTATCAATCGAGCAACTTACCCTATATTATATGCACATCGATGCACATATGTAGACTTATTTAGTTGTGTATTCACAACATGGATTGCCCTCCCTCCCTGTTGTGAAGGCTTTCCGTCAGCGCTCATAATCGCTTAACTCCTTCCCTGATCGGGTGAATCTGAGAGAAAATCGATAATATCGATCAATAGTGATTGTCTCCGCCTGTCATAAAGGCCTTCCGCCTACGATCATCTGAATACCGAAGCACGCTAGACGACGTGTTCGGCAGGTCTTGTGAACCCCCACGCGCATTGGACGACGTCTTCGGCACGTCTTCTGAATCACCAGGCCCGTTATACGGCGTGTACGGCACGACTTTGAGTTCCCAGGCACCAAGAAGACGGCTGTGCATTTTCCGCTATTTTATGACAACCCCCCCCCCAGGCTCAAGTGTGGGCTGCGATTTCTGCCAAAGATTCACGACTCCGCCTCCTCCAGAAGGGTCTTGGTATGATCCCCTAGAGGAAAACCGATGGATTTCAATGTTCAATTGTCTCCTGTGTTTCAACCAAATTCAGAACATGTGAAAAAAGTAAAATAAAAAGGAAGCAAACAATTATTAATATTCGATTAATAAAGTTTTTACGCAATATGATTTAATAATGATTTTTCAGGCGTGGGAACGACATTGAGAACCATGAACCCCGGTTCTTCCACGGAAGGGGAAGTCATTCGAATTTGAAATTGTATCTAATAAAAATTTGAGTACTTATTGCTCCACGATTAGATATTTTTTCATTAAAAAACAGCCGAATAGGATCGATTGTTGTTCAATTTTCGCTGAGACAGCGTAACACATTTTTTACTTGGAGCATTTAACTACTGAAGCAGAAAATGAATCTTACTGAAATTTAGCCTTCAGTTCGTAGCAGAAAAAAATCAGGCCTTTCCCAATCAATATTTCATCCGAGCAGGTAGAGTGATTTTCATGCTTTCTGGGAAAGGCGACCAGGTGACTGGAGCTAAAATTAGAGTTCACAATAACACAGTTTTATTTAGCAGTTGTTCAAAAAATGAAGTATTTCCTAAGCAATCTTCCCTGCGATCAGGTGAGGTCGTGCTCAAAATTTTCCTTTCATTTCCAAGGTAAAGAATTTTATACCTGAAGAAATCAATCCCCAGAGCTGATGTGTGGCTTTACAAAAGCTCAATATTTGATTAATACATAATAAAAACTGCAACAAATCTGAAGGTATTTTCGATGAGATCAGGAAAGACGGATCTCTGGTCGATCGCTCGCTATGATTAGTAGGTGCTTTACTTTTACTGTGGTCAACCGATAGTAACTCGCTCAATTTTGAGAGTATTTCGGCAAAAATCGCAGAGAAATAGCACCCCCCTCTTCGGCAACGCATGAAGATTCCTTTCTCAAGATTTGATTTTGCATCCGTGAGATAGAGAATTTCTTCCGTTTTCCGGGTGCCGCCCGAATTTCCACAACTCCTAAAGGTAGGCAAATTATGGTCGTTTTTGTAAAATTATTCTGATTTTTTCGAGTAAAAATCACATTTCACGGCCGCATATGAAGACGCTTGTTTTGAAAAGCGGTTTTATAATCATCAGAGAGAGAATTTTTGATGCATCCAAGTAAAATGACATATCTTCCCATAAGTTCTGCGTTATATTATGCTACAGTACTTGCTTGTAGACCATAGCGCTCTGATCTAAACCCTAATCAAGACAGTCGCCTTGCCTTCTAGATTACGAAAATCCATCAGTCTTATCATGTACAGCCAAAGTGACTACCGCATCATTTACTTCGATGCTTCCGTTCCGGCTTCAACCCAACCGACGCCCATCATCGGATTGTGTTGCTGATGGGTCCCGTCTTCTCCTCCCCGACTGCTACGGTATACCGCTGGTTCGGTCGATTTGCAAAAGGAGACTTCTCCCTCGACGATGCTGCTAGACCGGGCGTCCTCGATCGAGAAGTACAACGGTCGTTCTCGCGTTTGTTCAAGCTAATCCGGCTAAGTCTGTGCGAAATATGGAGAGGGAGACGGGCACTCCTAAGTCCATCGTCCACTATATCCCCATTCGATCCAGTCTTGTGACGAGGGGTCCTCTTACCACACCTCACCATCTGACAGTCGCCGATCAAAACACATGTGTGAAGATCTGATCGTCTCTACTTTCCTACCTAGGGCTAAGACGATAATGACCATGGATAAGAAGTGGATAACGTACAGCAACCCGGACAGGAGGCTTCAGCGGCTGCTTCACGATAACGATCCACAGCTCATGCTAAAGAGAGATATCCACAGCAAGAAGCACCTTCTCTCTTTGTACTATTGTAGCAAGATAGTGGTACTATGAGGTCCTACCGGCTGAGCAGTTGATTGACGCCAACCTCACCTTCTCACAACTGTAGAGATGGAGTCCAGCTTACCCGCTGACCACATGCACAAGGGCAAGATTCATCTTCTGATGGATAGTGCTAGGCGTTACTTCGCAAAGAGTACCCAGAGCCAGCTAGAGAAGCTAAACATCGTGTGGCTACCTCATCCACCTTACTCCACAGACCTCTCTCCCTATGATTTCCACGCTTTCCGCAATTTCGAGCATTTCTGCAGTGGACGGCAAATTCACAACAACGACGACATCGCGCGCAGTCGACGAATGGGCACCATCACGCACTGCCGCACCTTTTTGAAGAGAGCCATTTGTCTCCCTGCCCAAACGATGGAGGAAGGTTGTGGCCACCAAGGGATCATACATTGTTAATTGACTAATCTTTTGTTCAGTATCAGATTGAATACAATAAAAGTTCTGGATTCTCTCCAAATTTTCCGAACACTGATAGTTTCCTGCTGCCCCGCGTTTGCATAAATCTTAAAACTAATTGAGTTACTATCGGTTAAACAAAACACGAGTATAGACTCTTTCAATCGCATCGACGATCTCATCGAAAATAACTCCAGATTTGCTGCATTTTCCATTCTTCTTCTTCTTCAGCGTTTGTTCCGCCTCGTAGCGTTCTCTGTTAAATTTATGTAAGTAGTTGATGAATCGGACTCCAGGGTGGACACCAGCAACATTCAAGTCCTTGTAACGTATCAGACCAGCTTCGGGCGCCCTCTAGGCCGCTTTCCGATTACCTCGAAGTTAAGGCCTATCTTGCGGACGCTGCCTTCTTCTCCACGCACAACGTGGCCGTACCATCGTAAGCGAGACTCCAGCCGTCCAGTGCTGTATTTTCATCTTCATGACGCTGAGGCTCGTTTCAACTTTCTTGGTCACAGGAAAACACTCAGCGCCGTACCTCGCTACCGACCGGACGGCTGCTCTGTAGATCTTCGATTTCAGGCGCTCCGATATCTTTCTATCCCAGAGCACGCCAGTCAACGAGCGCCACTTGGACCAAGCTGCACTCACCGTGAATTCACTTCAACCATCAGTTTGCGGACAGACACTATTGCTGAATACTCTGTCTTTGTTTCTAAGGATAGCGAAGACGAATTGACACATTGCAAAAGTGATTTTGCGAAAATTTAAGAATAATATTGTTGTATCCCTGAGGATACAACTTCACTAGACCTCTCGGGCCTCTTCTTCTGCTATTGGACCTCTGGGGTCTCTTCTTACTGCTCTCTGTGCTAACAGAGAGCCTCACGTCCGCGTGCGTAGAGGCAGCAGAATATTACAGATTTATTAGAATAGTAGTCGACAACGGCGACGACGGCTGGATACGACGGGAGGTAGGCTGGTGGCGGCTGGAACTCCTTGGCGACGGTCCTCGGTGACCCTCGGCGGCGACCTGCGACGACGACCCCTGAGGGTCTCGGCAACGGCCTTATATGCGCCCCGTTTTCCCGCCGGTCGTTACTTTGACCTGCCTTGGCGGATTACCACCGCGCCTACGTGGGTGGTCATCGGCTTTCTACTAGCCGGCTACGGGCGCGCTACACACGATCACCACTGTGATCGTCCAGCCATAACACCTCCCCTAGTAGGAAAATAATTACAGCGAAATATTTTTCTACTACTTAACGAGAACATAATTAACAAACGAAGTCTATGAAAACTACAACAGTCAACAATTAACTAAGAAAAGTCGTCTACTCCATAGCGTCGGACTCGTCTTCTGGTCCTTGTAGAACGTCGTAGTTGTAGTGGTTGTTCTCTGTCCGCATCGCGTCGTTGATTGGTTGAACCCGCGGTCGTTGAGCAAGCAGGTTCTGTCCTCCATGCGTCGTCCAATTCAAGAACATCGAGCAACGTTTTGAGCGCAGAGCTTTCCTCCTGACAAGTTTGCTCTTCTACGCAACGTCGCATCTGATTCGCGTGCTTGCGAATCGCTCTTCCGTCAACTTCGACCTCATAGTTGACGGCACCAAGGCGTTTCACTACCTTGCCTTTCGTCCATACAAATCGTGGTGCCTTCCATCTCTGTACGTATACGTGATCGCCTACAGCGAACTCTTTGGGCAGCACACCATGCCTGTTGTCGAACTGCCGTTTCATCTTAGCTCGTCTTTCCTTCGCGAGCGGGTCTTCTGATTCCTCTTCCATCGGAATCAGCAAGCTTAAACGCGTCCTTAGCTTCCTCCCCAGAAACACTTCCGCCGGAGTTCTCTCATTCAGGCACGCGTTTGGCGTAGATCTGTACGCCTGAAGCACCACGTTGAGCGTCTCTTCTGTTGGCCTCTCCTCCCCTTTAAGCTTTTTGATACCTCGCTTAAGCGTATCAACAAAGCGCTCCGCCTGTCCATTAGACTGGGGGTGATAGGGGGCAGTCTTGATGTGCTCAATTCCTCCTTCCTCGCACATCCTTTTAAACTGTTCCGACACGAACTGTGTGCCATTATCACTAACTATTGTTTGCGGCAATCCATACCTCGCAAACAGATTTTTCATGGCCTTCACGGTTTGTCCTGCAGAGATATTTGCCATCTCGAACATTTCTGGCCATTTGCTGAACGCGTCTACCACCACCATGTAGTAGGAACCATGAATTGGTCCAGCAAAATCTATATGAACTCTCTGCCAAACACGGGTAGGCGCTGGCCATGTCTCTAGTGGTACCTTCACAGGATTCTTTGCACTTTCCTGACACTTACTACACTTGCGTACCACGTCTTCACAGTCCTTGTCAACCTTGGGCCAGTACACATAACTTCGGGCCAACTTCTTCATTCGCACGATCCCAGGATGACCAACGTGCAGTTCCTTCAAAACGCCTTCTTGCAACTTCGAAGGAATCACCACTCTTTCTCCTGTCATGAGACACTTCCCAACCACGGACAATGTCTCTCTTCTGTTGTGAAAAGGTGCCAACTTAGGATCCACCTTTGGCCATCTTCCACTTTTCACACATGCCATAATCTTTCTCAACAACGGATCTCGCTCCGTACACGACTCAACATCTTCATGAGTCACTGGCAGCTTTCTGATGCATTCTTGCAGCACTGAATTTACATCTCCTTCAACAGCTGCGATCACCACGTCTTCGTCAGCAGCTCGATGTGTCTGCATCAGCCTTGACAAGCCATCTGCCTGTCCAAACTTCATCGTGTTGACATATTCAATGTCAAAGTCATAACCAAGCAGTATCGTAGCCCACCTCATGAGACGATTAGCGGAGTACACTGGAACTCCTTTCTTGTCTCCAAAAATGGCTAGCAACGGTTTATGATCTGTCAGCAACAGAAACTTCCTGCCATACACATACTTGTGAAACTTCTTCACTGCAAATACTAGTCCCAGCGCTTCCTTCTCAATCTGGGAATAGTTCTTCTCTGCGCATGACAGCGACCTTGAAGCATGTGCTATTGGCTTTTCTGAACCGTCCGGGTATCTATGCGAAATAACGCATCCGATACCATAGTCGCACGCATCAGCTGCAACTACTATCTTCTGCTTGGGATCATGGTGAGCCAAATTCATCTCACTATGCAATGCTGCCTTCAACTTTTCGAATGCCTTGGCTTGCTGGGACTTCCATTCCCACTTCACATCTTTCTTCATCAAGGCATCTAACGGTCCTCGAAGCTCTTTGATCGTTGGCATAAACGATGAGTAGTACGTTACCATGCCGACAAATGCTCTCAGTTGAACAACATTCTTTGGCTCAGCCATACTCTTGATCGCTTGGATCTTCTCTGGATTCGGCCTTCTGCCATCCTTGTCTACTATAAAACCAAGGTACCGAACCTCTGGCTTCGAGAATGCACATTTCTCCAATCGAACCTTAAAACCGTACTCAGCGATTCTCTCAAACAACGCTAGCAGGTTTTCTTTGTGTTCCCGTACCGTTCTTCCACAGACCAAGATGTCATCCAGGTATGACGTCACACCTCTCAAACCAGAGACCATCTTGTTCATTATATGCTGGAAAATTCCAGGTGCAGTCTTTATCCCAAACGGTAACCGATTGTACTGAAACAATCCTCTGTGCGTGTTTATCACGACCTTCTTCTTCGCCTCTTCCGACAACTCCACCTGCAAGTAGGCATCTGACAGGTCGATCTGTGAAAACACGGTCCCGCCATTCAAGGACGCGAATATATCCTCTGGCACCGGCAAGGGATAATCAAACGACTGCAGCGCTTTTTTCAGACCAGTTGAGAAGTCTGCGCATACTCTCAACTTCCCATTCTGCTTTTTCACACACACTATAGGTGCAGCCCACTCACTGTGGCTCACCGGTGTAATCACACCCATTTCCACAAGCCTGTCAAGTTCCTTATCAACAGCTTCAACAGCAGCGTGTGCGACTGGTCTGCAACTTCGGAACACTGGTCGCGCACCATCAACAAGCTGCAGCTCATCTCTCTCTATTGTGCAGTGTCCTAGACCTTCCTCAAACACTTCTGGATAGGTCTTCTTCAACTCCTCTCCAAGGTTCGCACTGTCCTCCAACTTCACTTCTGCCACCATCATCCTCATGTGATGTGACATTTCTTCATTCTTCTCAATCCACTCGAGGCCCATTAGCGAGTTGTAAGGGGTCACATAGGCGTATCCTTCTGATACCGCACCCTTAATCTCGAACTCGCACCTCAGCTTTCCCCGAATCGTCATTGGAGTTCCACTGGCATTCTTCACCACTAGGTTCGTTTTCTCGAGCGTTGGAGTGCCCATCTTCCTCCAAACACCCTCATTTATCAACGTTATATCCGAACCAGTGTCGAGCAAGAACTCTACAGGGTGACCGTTGACGACTGCTTCCACATACACGCGTGTGGAACTCACTCTAGCTGCCGCACTCGAAATCTTGACTGTGCGCACGTGTCGTCCTGAATTCTGCTTTACTGCTTTACTGTTGTCGCTACCACGACGGCTTCTCCGTCCCGTTCTCTTCAGCTCGGCATCTTTCCGCAGCTGCGCGACATCGCAGAATTTCTCCTTGTGCCCTGTCTTCTTGCAGTTCTTGCAAAACCACAACTTCTCTTTACATGCCCTGGCGTAGTGGTTCCCTTCGCAATTCCAACACTGAATTGCTTTCTTCCCTTCCTTGGCTACCATATCAACAGCCTTCACATTGCCAGCGATTGTTTCACTGTCCCTCTTTAGACTCAAGAAGTTCTCACACTCCATATGCAATTCCTGCAGGGACATTTTCCTTTCAGCCTTGTACTCCCTGTCTAAGACTGCAATGAGTCTCTGCCTTATCTCGGCTTCCATTGGAGACTTCAGTCCAAAAATCCATAGAAGGCACTTGATTCCGTCCGAATCCAAGTCATGGATTTTCGCTTTCTCACACATTTCGTTCACACGACCAGTATACGTGAGGTAATCCTCGCACTCTTTCTTTTCCAGAACAACACAAACAAACAAACAAACACTGGTATCTGGTCGTGAACGCTGAAGTCTTCACATCGAACAGCTGTTTCAGCGTGTTCACGGTTTCCTCGAAACCGATTTCCGAGACTTCTTTAGGCAAAACATGCCTCTGGTACTTCTCGAAGGATGCAGCATCAAGTTTCTCACAGAGAAGCCTCACTCTCGCACTCTCTGGTAGCTGCTTTCCATCCTCTACAAACACTGCCCTGTACCTTAAGTACCACTTCGAGAAGCATGAGTCCACATCAGGATCGAACACGAACCTGTCGATCCGATTACTCAATGCAGCCATTGCATTTGGCAGCGACATGGCTTCACCAGTCGTGCTCAACACATCTGCTCCTCTCACGTGCCTGAGCACCATGTCCAACATGTCCTTTTGCTGCTTCTCAGCAATTTTTCTTTGCTCCTCCATGAGCTCCTTGAACATGGACATGACTAGCTGGGGATCCATCTTAGATCAACCCAGTACTTCTCTTTAGGCTTCTTTCTCAGAGCCTCAGACTTGCTCGAAGTCTTGCTCAGGCGTCCTTTCCTCACTTCCGCTCCTGTAGCGGGAAGTGGCACACCTGATCGCCACTGTTGTATCCCTGAGGATACAACTTCACTAGACCTCTCGGGCCTCTTCTTACTGCTATTGGACCTCTGGGGTCTCTTCTTACTGCTCTCTGTGCTAACAGAGAGCCTCACGTCCGCGTGCGTAGAGGCAGCAGAATATTACAGATTTATTAGAATAGTAGTCGACAACGGCGACGACGGCTGGATACGACGGGAGGTAGGCTGGTGGCGGCTGGAACTCCTTGGCGACGGTCCTCGGTGACCCTCGGCGGCGACCTGCGACGACGACCCCTGAGGGTCTCGGCAACGGCCTTATATGCGCCCCGTTTTCCCGCCGGTCGTTACTTTGACCTGCCTTGGCGGATTACCACCGCGCCTACGTGGGTGGTCATCGGCTTTCTACTAGCCGGCTACGGGCGCGCTACACACGATCACCACTGTGATCGTCCTGCCATAACAAATAACATACTTGTTCGCTAAAAATGAAAAGCTGCTAGTTCGCTACCTCAAGAAGGTCACCGGGACATACTGTCGAAACGGGGAACTATATGCAGTTAACCAAGCCACCGGAAAACTAAAATCGTACAATGCCGAGCCAGAAAAATGAAATTCAGAAAATTCGGAGGAACGCGCGTCCCCGGGCGGGCTCCGCGTTTCAGGAGCCTCACTATACTTATACGTACCGCGGAGGCGGCCCAGGAATAGATTTTTCTCCATGCGTAGTGACATATGAGGATTAGACAAAAAATTTGTATGGCAAGGCACGAGGTGACGGCTGGAGAACTGATTGAGCAAGGTTGTATGTTAACTGCAGAGAAAAAGTGAGACCGAACATAAAAAAAGAATTTTTTGAAGAATTGTGATGAGGAAAGATATCCCATCTATTTATCGTTTTATTTCTTTTTTCTTCTTTTTGTACAAAAGAGATGCTGTTCTAAAGCCCCTTTTAAGCTGGCAACAAAAAAGAGAAAATGAACAAACATCGAAATACGTAGGCTAGCGGGGGGGGAAAGAACAGAGGTGAAGCAATCATTGTGACACTAGGCACTGGTGGAGGCTGACCGTTGAATACATCGTTCAATTAATCGATGACACTCCTTGGGCGAAAGATCCACCGGTTCGCTAGAAAGCAGTATGTTAAAAGCAATTCTCATTGAAATTGAAATCACTCCGAAGGGCAAGAGTAACCAAACTGCGCCTGAACCCTGAGCCCGATTGGGGTTGAAAGGCGTCAATGGGTGGGAGACGAAACCACCTAGAGCCACGGTAGAAAACAATATTGAACAGCTTATCTCTACCAGCGCTAGATTTTACGGTAAGAAAATGCTGAATCGATTTTGCCTTAAGCTAGACGGTCGAAAAACCCAGTACTCGCTGAGAAATTTACCTCATTCCTGATAATTTGAAAGCAAAAGACCAAATTAGATATTATCTTTCTTATTTAAAGTGGAAGAAGCTTAAAAAGTTTAAGGCAATTTTTATAGCTAGGGAGTAGAAGGCGATCCGTGGTATTCAAACAACGGTACCATAGAAGCCCTGAAAAAGTTTATGTACTCTCTCGATTTTGAGCACATACTTTTTTGTTCTGGGACTCCATAACGGTGAGCAATACTTCAAGTGAGGCAATACGTACGACTTGTAAAGGCGAATCAATATTGCCACATCGGAACATTTAACATACCGAAAAATCAGGAAAAGTGCTGAGTACGGTTTCTGGACAATTTAATCTATGTGGGCTCTGAATTCAAGGGTGGGTTCGAAGAAAACTCCCAAGTCCTTAACAGTACGACAACTAGACAAAGGCACACAAACAACCTCGTATTCCATTGCCTCTAATGTTCCAACATGCATCATCTAGCATTTATTCAAATTGAGAGGGATTTTCCATTCAGATGCCCATGCAGCCATTTTTTTCAATTGCACTTTTCAATGCCTGCCTTACTTCCACATAATTACTCGAGGTATACGATCCGTAAACGTTTATATCGTCAGCATAGGTTTGAACTCTAGCAAGAGGGGACGTTTTAAGTAAAAGCAGAAGATCGTTAGTGTAGAGGATGAAGAGTAACGGTGACAAGATACTTCCTTGAGGGACACCACTTGTAGAACAATAAACACTAGAGGAACTACTATTTATTCTAGCAGTGAAATACGGCCTTGAAGATAAGGTACTAGCCACTACAACAACTTGGCACAAATACCAGCTTGCTGAAACTTGGTAACAAGCTTTGAGTGGCAGACCTTATTAAAAGCCTTTGAGAAATCGAATATATAATATAATATCCATCATTAACAGTTCTGCAACAGTCATAGTAAAAGTCAACCAGATTAGTTAACGTGGAGGCTCTCTGCATAAAGCCGTGCTGCTAGGGAGCAATGATCGAGCGCTCTCTCAAAAAAGAGAGAATCTTCGCACTGACAGTAGCCTGCTTTTACAAATGAAACACTTCACCATGGGAGAAGGACATATTAAAAGTGTGTGCAAGAGGTTTCGGAAGTGCAGCGCGACATTTCCTAAAAATTATTTGCGGAATACAGTCATATGGTTAAAAACAAGATGGCTTGAGTTCACCCAAAATGCGAAAAATGTCCCCCAGATGGAGGTAAAAAGTTGGATGAACTTTGGGCAAGGAACAGTTGTTTTCAGCTTTTACTAAGTTGCTTTCCCCTAAGAAGATGTCTTGTCCTGTGGAAAAGACAGTAGCAAAGTACTCAGCAATGCAGCAAGCTTTCTCTTTGCCAGATAAGAGGGTTTGATTGTTCGTCTGCTAGTGTGGGAAAAGAGATGTAATTTTCATCCTCCTACGAAATTTACAGTTGATGAACAGATCTGCTGTGCGAAAGCCGTCGCTCATAATTATCCAAAAATTTTACTAAATGGTAGTTTATGTCTGCACGAACCCCCTTATAGAGGAGATTGCTGAGGGAATCACGATTTTAATGAAGCAACCGCTCTTTCTGACAAAGAAGGTTGTGGATATGCTTGGGATACTTAGCATGACCGACTTTCGCTATTTTGAAAGGGACGAACAAGGCTAGAGTCGATTAAAGAACTTTGCAAAACTGCTAATACAATTCAAAGACGGAACTATATTTGTCGAAGACTGACCACCCATCAGCCAAACTCAATTGTTGGCTAAGCAAGACAAAATCGTCATTGGCTAAATCTGGTCTTGGACAAATGACGAGCTACAGCTTTGAACAAGCAAGTCAAATTCAACTACGAATGGTCTGAAGAAACGAGCGGCGCAGGCTCGAAAACATTGGAAATGTTATTGGACAATGACAGAATTATACAAGGACATTATCGCCAGGCGTCGAGCCGTTTACTAATTGACGAAAACCTGCGCATTCAACGAAAAAATCAAGAAATTTGGAGGACACAGCATTCAACGCCTGACGTTAGGTCCAATTGATCTGAAGGTTGAAATCATCCATGATTATTGTATCCTTATAACAGGATGAAAAATCTTTGAGAAGTTCAATCAATAAGTCATCATTGTGGTGGGAAGAGCTGAGAGATCGATAAACTACTACTAAAAGAGTAAACGAGTCAAACGAGAGGAGAATAATGTTGACACAACAGAATTAGGTAAAAATCTATAGATAAAAGTTTAGCTGTGCCTCTATAGATAAAAGTTTTTTAATTTATTTTATTTTATTCGACGATTCTGATATTAAGATCGAGATAATCGCAATCGTAATCTGAATTGTGTTGATTCAAATTGAAGAGAATTTTCGTATGCTTCGTAAAGTAATTCTTGTTTGTATTCATTATTTTTATTGTGAATTATAAAAATATCAATGTATCTGAATGAATGGATGTTTATACAACGATTTTGTGCTACTAGCTTTTTACCAAAATAATATTCAAAATTTGTTAACGTAAGATCAGCAAGCATTGGACTACAATTACTTCCTTGTGGTACTCCTTCAATCTGTTTATAGATTATTCCTGCAAAAATTGTAAAACTATTTTTAAGTAAATATTCGGTGATAAACGTTAAATCTTCCGCTGTGCAATATCTGTATTTATTTAGGGTATTATTATTTGTATTATAAATATAATATGTCCATTTTATGCATTATACTTTTTCCCAGCATTGCGGAAACATATTCTGATTAAATCCTTTATATTTTTTGAAATAATATTATGAGGAAGACTAGTAATAGCAAAATCTGCCAAAAGCAGTTTACAATTTTCGATTTTAATTTTACTATTTTTTTAGAAATGTCTATGTTATTAGTAGACCAATAACCAATAAAATTTCTTTCTCTCGATGTTATTACATCAATACATTTAATGAAATGTTTTTTAAAGTAAAAACCTTAGTTACTTCTTTTGAAAGAGGTTTTATGGAGCTATTATATGTTCCAGTAATAAATTTGGCTGGCTTTTTGTGTAGCTTTGGTAAACAATATATCAATGGAACTCTTTCTGTTTCTTCAATTTTAAGTTTGTTATTAAACATAGCATTTTGTGTCTGTTAATAATTTCCGGTTCGGTTTTGTTATTATATATTTCATATGTTTGATTAGAGCAAGAAATTTTTATCTTACTGTTTTCTAAATTAATTCCCATTTTTAGCAAAGTTATTAAATAGAATTTTTTACAAATAAAACTATAATTGTTATTTGGGTATATAAAAAATTTTAAAAAATTCAAGTATTCTATATTATGTGTATTAAATTTGTCAGCGGTATTATTGTTTTTCATAGTAATATAATGCAGTAAAGATTCCAGATTTTTTCTTTAAGATCTTAGGTTTTTCTTTGATCAAATTAAGGTGAAAATCTTTTAACTTATAATTAGTCTTAACTTCGTCTGGATATAAGGAAAAAAACTTGTTCGAACAAGAGTTGTATGTCTTCTTTCGAAACATTAAGTTTTGGAACAAATTTTGTGTCTTTCATAATTATATTTCTTAGAACATTATCTGAAATTATTTCTAGATTACCAGTGATAATATGTTCATGTGTTTTGTCAACAAATTTTTTATATTTTTCTTCTTTGCATAAGCAATTGCCATTAAAGATTGAATTTAATTCTGACAAGGTTGTATTTCTAGTTGTTGCATTATAGTTAAATATTTTTTTGTAGAAAGAAGGTTGTGATTTGAATACACATCTAAAAAGTAAAATTTTTTAAAATTAGTATTATTTTTTATAATTTCATGTATATAGCTATTATTAAGTATTTTATTTAAGTTAACTTTATCTAGAACATTGCTTATATATGTAGCTCCTATGTTAATATAGTTATTACCCTTTGTTCTGATTGTAAACACAAACCTTTGTTTTCCTTAAAACTAAATTTACATAACATACTAACAAGAATTCTATAAATATTCTGATCCACGTTATTCAAATTATTTTTATTATATGTAACTTTTATAACCTTTTAAAGATATTTTTTCCTAAAAGTATTAATGTATCTATACATTTCTGTTGTTGAATTTAATTGATTAAAAACATTAAAAATTCATCAATACTAAGGATATTGTTAGTGTTATTATTTTCTTGTCTGTTGTTCTTTCTGTCATTTCTTTTTCTAATTTTGCAAGTTTTTAATTTATAATACGGGTAATCTTCTTTATATGTTAGAGGGTTATCAATATTAGATATATTTCCGTATCCTTTTATATGGTCATTAAAACCGAAAGGATAAGCTGTATTAATTAGTTTTATTCAAAAAAGTTCTTTTTGTAAAAGAATATCTTTACCTACATTATCTTCTAATGAATCTAATATTGTTACCTTAATCGATGAATTATTGCAATTATGTATTTGCAAAATGTGTATATAAGTATTTATTAATTCTAGGGTTTTTAATTTATGATAGATGTTCTCTAATTCTGTATTTTAATTTTCTAGTTGTAATTCCAAGATATTGTCTTGGCAATCGTTGCATGTAATACAATATACAACATTACTTATATTGCATTTATCATTGTTTTTGTTATAGGTATTAATTCTTAAATTTGTGACTGAAGAATGAATATATTCAGTTTTATTAATTATAGTGCAAATACTACAATTTTCAGAACAATTATTACATTTGTTATCATTTCCAAAATTATTCAAAATATTATTACCATTAACCTTACTTTTAGTAAAATTATTATTTTTATAGTAATGGTTTAGGTTGGAAGGACTAGTATTGTGTGTTCTTTGAGCAGGCCAGAACAATAAAGTGCAGAATGGGCCTAAGCTCTACACTGTTTTGAAATAGGGGAGGTATTTAGTGGGGCTGCCACAGGGTTATTGCTGGATATATTAACGGGCCAGGAAAGTGGTAACCCTTTTTCAGAAGGAAACCTTAAACCAAAACATTATTTTATATATTTAATTTTATTTTAAAGAATATTATTATTACTTTAAGAAGTCATATGCGAATTCTCTAAGCAGGAAATCACTACTTTTCTTTTTTGGGTTGGAAAAGCCAGCGATCTTTATCCACTCTTACTGAACCTTGTAGTTTACGTAATGTTGATGTGTCTTCTCGCGCTCCTCCAAGTTGACTTTGGCTAAATTAGAAATTATATCAATAGAATAAACTATTAGATTAAGTTTAAAACAAGTTCATTTTTAGTATCAGTTAATACCATAGTTTAAAATAAAAATTAAAAATAAAAAACAAAAATAAATAATTAAAAAATAAAAAAACTAAAAAATTCAAATAAAGATTATGGTTTTTAAATTATTTATTAACTTACTTTACGTTAATTAATTTAAATTATTTCTTTCTGTCAAGGCAAATCTTTGACTTGACTAGCCGGTGGCCTCCTCAAATTGATAACTAATTAATTAATTCAAACTGTTCAAACATTCAATAAAATCTTAATGGCTTGCCATAGCGTTGCGTTAAACAAATGGCAAAATTTAACAAAAGTTGCTATATATATAAAAGTCAAGACAATTATTAAATTATAACGTAATTTTTATTAATTTTATTTACTTATTATGACAAGGTGTTTTTAACATTGTTTTGGCCAGTGGCCTCGTTGCGTTAGACAAACTTTCTAATTTTTAATTACAATATTTTTGTTTTAATCGTACTTTAAAATAATATCGATTACAGTTGTAATATATTTATACATACCCTATTCTATTTTTTGTTGACTAGTCAACAAAATATTATGCTTACAACAATACAATATTTATAAAAATAATAACATTTATATGAAAGTTTTTATTGTAATGGTTTGTGTTAATACTCATTATAGTTAAGATATAACTAATTTGATATAAAGAATTAGTATAACGGGTTGTTAACGAAAATAGGATATATAAATTAGGATAAATATACATAAAATTAGTTCTTATGTGTACTCTAATTCATAGATTTAGTTGCTATTAAGGATAGGTAACATATACTTAACTATTAGAATATCTACCTCACTGTATTCGAAATGGAATAGAAATGAAACACACTCGGCACTTTTTTGATAACGAATATCGTTACCATTACCACTTAACGTTCATGCTTTTCACTTTAATATTTAGCTTCACTTGTTTAATTCTGCCAAATGTTAACTAGTATGCTAATTGTAATACTTTAAACAGTTCTACTAGTTAGTATAATATAGATATAGATAATAGCATTAACAGCTATAATCGTATGTTTGATATTGGTTGTCACTCCTTTAAAATGTTTGTATATAACCTTACTAATATCTTTTATTATAAAACAACAATTATAATTAACTTAATTATATATAATTACAAACCCTACCCTTCTCCACTTATGTATATGAAAAATTAAACAATAATTTATAATTATATAAAGTGACAAACCCTACCCTCCTCTATTTTTGTATATGTAATATTTTACAATCTGTTTAATATATACAATAAATAACAGTAATTTATTATATATATTACTATTCTATATTTATTTTAAAATAAAAAACTATAATTTTACTTATTAAAGTGAATAATCATTTTTATTAAAATGTACATAACAGCAATTATTATAATAATTGTAATTTACTTTCACAGTTATTTCAACAAAAACTTGATTATAATGTGTGTTCTAATTTATATAATTTATACGTTCAGTTGAAATCAAGGAATAAGAGGACCACACCTCTTACCTAACAAAAAAGGGGTTCTTTTGATGGAGTGAAAAAAGCAGGAGCTTGCTGGTAAAGCTCCTGTGCTTCCAAAAGAACCGTTTCTTTAAAATACACATACATATCATTTAAATAAATATTAATATTCACATTTAAAGGAACACAAAATGGGTGGTGTGGACCACATACCTGCGGTAACCCAGTGGCAGCCCCACTAAATACCTTTCCAAAATCCACAACAGTGTAGAGCTTGGGCCTGTTCTACACCTAACTATTCTGGCCTGCTCAAAGGACGCACACTATTAGCCCTTATAACGAAAACCAGTACTATAAATGCAACAAATTTACTAAGAGTAAGGTTAATGGTATTAATATTTTAGATAATTTCGGAAATGACAACTAATGTAATAATTGTTCTGTTAATTGTAATATTTGCATTATGATCAATAAAACTGAATATATTCATTCTTCAGTTACAAATTTAAGAATTAACACATATAATAAAAGCACCTGCAATATAAGTCACGTTGTATATTGTATAACTTGCATTGATTGTAAAAAGCAATACATTGGAATTTCAACTAGAAAATTAAAATACAGAATTAGAGAACATCTATCATAAAATAAAAACCCGAAAATTAATAAATACTTATATGCACATTTTGAAAATAATTGTAATAATTCATCGATTAGAATTACAATACTAGATTCTTTGGAAGATAATATAGATAAAAATATTCTTTCACAAAAAGAACTTTTTTGGATAAAGTTGATTAATACAGCTTATCCTTTCGGTTTAATGACAGTATAAAAGGATATAGAAATATATCTAACATAGATAATCCTCTGACGTATAAAGAAGATCACCCATTTTATAAATTAAAAATTTGTAAAAATAGGAAAAGAAATGGCAGAAAGAACAATAAAAGAAAAAATAATAACCTTAAAAATAACCTTACCATTGATAAATTTTTTATTGTTTTTTACAAATTTGACAATTTTAACCATTTGAATTCAACAGTAGAAATGTATAGATTCATTAATACTTTCAAAAAAAAAATATCTTAAGAAGATCATTAAAATCACATATAACAAAGACAGTTTGAGTAATATGGATCCATATAAATATAGAATTCTTGTCAGTATGTTATGTAAATTTGGTTTTAACGAAAATGAAAATAAATATTTACAATCAGAACAAAAGCATAATAATATTAATTACTATATTAATATAGGAATCACATATATAAGTAACGTTCTATATGATGTTAACTTAGATAAATTACTTAATAATAGATATATACATGAAATTATAGTAAATAATTCTAATTTTAAAAAGTTTACCTTTCAGATGTGTATTTAAATCACAACATTCTTTCTCTAAAATAATGTTTAACTATAATGCATTAATTGGAAATACTAACTTGTCTGAATTAAATTCAATCTTTAATGGCAAATGTTTATGTAGAGAAGAAAAATATAAAAAATTTGTTGACAAAACACATAAACATATTATCACTTGTAATCTGGAAATAGTTTAAGGTAAAGTTATCAGAAATACAATTATGAAAGACACAAAATTTGTTCCAAAACATGGTTTTTCTAAAGACAACATTCAACTCTGGTTAATGGAAGTTTTTTTTGCATATTCCTAGAAAAAGTTAAGAATAAATATAAATTAAAGGATTTTCACCTTAATTTTATTAAAGAAAAACTCAATATCTTAAAGAAAAAAAATCTGGAAATCTTTACTATATCAAATTAATATAGAAAACAATAGATCTTCAAAAAATAAATACACATAATATAAATAGAATACTTGATCTTTCTAAAAGAAAATTTTGTTATCTGTTATTTGTTATCTGCCCTCTTGACAAAGCAAACAACAATTATAGTTTCATTTGTAAAAAATTCTATTTAATCACTTTAGCAAAAGAGATGGGGATTGTTTTAAAAAATAGTGAGTTAAAAATTTTAAGATTTAATCAAACATATGAAATATATAACAAAGAAAACGGACTCAATAGACATAAAATATTATGTTTAAATAATAAACTTAAAATTGAACAAACAGGGAGAGTTCCATTGATTTATTGCCTAGCAAAACTACACAAAAATCCAGTCAAATTTAGGTTTATCACTGGAGCATATAATAGCTCCATAAAACCTCTTTCAAAAGACATACTATAGTTTTTACATTTAAAAACATTTTGTTATATATATTGATTTAATAACATCGAGAAATAAAAAAATTTCGTTGGTTATTGGTCTATTAATAACATAGACATTTCTGAAAAAATAAATAAAATTGCTATTGAAATTCGTAAACTTTACCTAAACGGCGGACTTTACCAATATGTTTACTAGTCCTCCTCATAATATTATTTTGAAAAATATAAAGGAATTAATTAGAATATGTTTTCGTAACACCGAGAAAAAACATATGGCATATAATGGACACAATATTATTTATTATACTAAAAATAATACCCTAAACAAATAACAAAACAGATATTATACAGCGGAAGATTTAATGTTTTTTCACCGAATATTTACTTAAAAATAGTTTTACAATTTTCGCAGGAATAGTCTATAAACAGATTGAAGGAGCACCACAAGGAAGTAATTGTAGTCCATTGCTTGGTGATCTTACGTTGAAATTTTAAATATTAATTTGGTAAAAAGCTAGTAGCGCAAAATCGTTGTATAAACATCCATTCATTCAGATACATAGATATTTTTATAATTCACAATAAAAATAATGAATACAAACAAGAATTACTTTGCGAAGCATAAGAAAATTCTCTTCAATTTGAAACAACACATAAGTCAGATTACGATTGCGATTATCTCGATCTTAATATTAAAATTGTTGAAAATAAATTAATAACTAAATTATATAACAAATCAGACAGTTTTAATTTTTACGTTATTAGATTTCCACACTTTAACTCAAATATATCTATTAAAATAAAAAAAATCAATAATATTCACAGAAACATTAAGAATTATTAGATGCTGTACAGCTTTTAACGACTTAGTTGAAAACGTTGTCAAACTGATAACTATGCTTATTAAAAATAACTATCCATTAGATATAATCATAAGAAGTATACTGAAATGTTTGAATAGAAACAAACATTTATTATATAAATATAATCAACATAATATATTATATCTTATACCCAATTTATTTAATTATAATCATACCATACAATAATCCGCTAAGCGATGAGTCACACTATCGATCGACGCGATGAGTCGTAAAATAGGGGAACTTACGGGACAAATTAAGGCAAGAAAATAGCGGAAAATACCAAGACGCCTTCTACGTGCCCGGCGACTCAGTAGACGAGATGAACACGTCGCCAGACGTGCCTGGCGACTCGGTAGACGTGCCGAACACGTCGACAACCGTGCCAGGCGATGCAGTAGACGTGCCGAACACGTCGGCGACCGTGCATGGCGAGCCGTAGACGTGCCGAACACGTCGCCAACTTCAGCCCTAGGGGTAATCGAGGTCGCTGAACACGATTATGGAGTTTGTTTTTGAAGTGTAGATCACCCTCGATCGACATCGATCAAATTATCGATTTTTTATGGTTGTCGTCCAAGCGGTCCGAAACTTCAGCCCTGGGGGTAATCGAGGTCGCTGAACATGATTGTAAAGTTCGTTTTTGAAGTGTCAATCACCATCGTTCGATATCGATCAAAGTATCGATTTTTTATGAATGTCGTCCAAGCGGTCCGAAACTTCAGCCCTAGGGGTAATCGAGGTCGCTGAACATGATTGTAAAGTTCGTTTTTGAAGTGTCAATCACCATCGTTCGATATCGATCAAAGTATCGATTTTTTATGAATGTCGTCCAAGCGGTCCGAAACTTCAGCCCTAGGGGTAATCGAGGTCGCTGAACATGATTGTGAAGTTCGTTTTTTGAAGTGTCGATTGCCATCAACCGATATTAGACAACTTACAGAGGACGTGCCGAAAGCGGCGTGGGGATTCAGAAGACGTGCCGAACAGTGGCTCACGTGCCTGGGGATTCAGAAGACGTGTCGAACATGTCGTCCGCTAAGGAGGATCATTGAGGGGACCAGTAGTAATATGGGACGAGTTCTACTAAAGGGGAGTAATAAGTGACCACACATCGCCATATGTATAAAAGAGGAAGGGTTTTTGGTCCGAAGTTAGCCCCTTGGACTTTGTTTACTTCTTTCTGTAAGTTTGAGAGATATTTGGCAATTGTCCAACACTGTTGTTTACCATCGACGTCCCACTGCCAGACACCCATATGACGAGGTCTCAAAAGACGTCTCTATTGTTTTTGGCTATATGCCAAGACCAAGAAACACCATATGACGAGGTTTCGCAAGACGTGTCTGTGGGTCATACCTCATTTTTCCTTCCCAGCTCTGCTGTGTGGCGCATTTGCATTATTTTATCTCATAGAGGACGTTTTTTGCATTTAGCTTTACCTCTATGTTAACCGCCCGACATTTACTACTGTCCCGCTACTAGGAAAGCTACGACTCCAGAAACAGAATCCTTCTCCACTATGCAGAATGACAGGCGGCTTTTTTCCTGCAAATTTTTTTCTGTTCTCATAGAGGGCGCTTTTTTGCAATCAGTTTTACCTCTATGTTACCCACCCTAATTTTCCTGCTATCCCACTACCAGGGAGGCTACGACACTTTTCTCCACCTTTTCACTATTTTGCCTCATAGAGGGCCTTTTTTGCAATTTTGCAATCAGTTTTACCCCTTTGCTCTACTTTTACTACCATCCCGCTACTAGAGAAGCTACGACTCTTCTGTATACCTTTTTCACTATTTTGCCTCATAGAGGGCGTTTTTTGCAATTTTGCAATCAGCTTTACCTCTATGTTAGACGCTCTACTTTTACTACTGTCCTGCTACCACTGAAGCTACGACTCCAGAAACAGAATCCCTTTCCAGTGCAGAATGACAGCCGGCTGCTTATTTCCGCATTTTTTTCTTACTATTTTGCCTCCTAGGTGGCATTTTGCATCCACTTTTACCTCTATGTTACCACCCTACTTTTACTGCTAGCTCCTCTTGCTGCTCTGAAATTATGCCGAAGACGTCGACCAAGATGCCTTGGGATTCTGAAGAGGAAGTCGCAGCATGTGGGCCGGTGTATTCAGCTCTGCCGATGACGTCGTCGGACCGGCCTGGGGAATTAGAAAAAAATGGCAAGGCGTCGTCCAAAATGCGTTGAGATTCAGTAGACGTGCCAATAATGTCGTCCAAACTGCATTGGGATTCAGAAGCTGTGCCGAAGACGTCATAGAATGTGTGCCGGGATTCGGAAAACATGCTGAAACGTCACAGAATGTGCGCCGGGATGGAGAAGGTGTGCCGATGACATCGACCAAGATTCATTGAGATTCAGTGGACGTGCTGAAGACGTCGTCCAACATGCCCTGGGATTCCAAAGAGGTGCCCAAGACGTAGTAGCATTTGGGCCGGGATTCAGCTCTGCCGATGGCGTCGTCGGAGCGGCCTGGGGAATCAGAATACGTGGCAAGACGTCGTCCAAGATGCGTTGGGATTCAGTAGACGTGCCATTGATGTCGTCCAAACTGCATAGGGATTCAGATGCTGTGCCAAAGACGTCCTAAAATATGCGCCGGGATTCGGAAGACGTGCTGAAACGTAGCAGAATGTGCGCCGGGATGGAGAAGGTGTGCCGATGTCGTCGATCAAGATGCATTGGGATTCAGTGGACGATGTCGTCCAAGATGCCTTGCGATTGCCAAGAGGTACCAAAGGTTGTCAAATGAGGGCCGAGGTTCAGCTCTGCAAATGACGTCGTAGAACGTGCATGGGGAATCAAAAACAGAAAACGTGCCTAAAGCGTCGTCCAAGATTTCTTAGGATTCCAAAGAGGTACCAAAGACGTTGTAGAATGTGGGCCGGGATTCAGCTCTACCGATGGCGTCGTCGGACATTGTCTTCTCAGTGGCCATAATAAATCTTCTCAAACTCACTGTATTCATATCATATGCCCTTTACACTGCAGCAGGTGAGTGATATTGGCTTAGTGACATTCTAAGATAGCGCAAAGCGCGCAAGTGCGAGACACGCCGAGAGAGGCGTGTCGCAGCACTTGTACAAAATATAAAATACCGAAATAATAACGTTTCTCAGATAAAGCAATAAGGTTTTGTTTATATATAACATTAGAATGAACAATAAGTATTTTGACGGATAGTGATAGAGATACATTTGATACACATTTGATATACTTTTACATAAACATAGTCGGTTTCATTTTATTAATACCCCGTAGGGTGACTGGTAAATTTTTTAAAATTGAAATACATACAATACCTCATGATTTTCTAAAATTATCTTAAAAAACTGTAAAATAAATTGAATTAAATTTTTAAATTAAATTTTTTAAAAATTTGTAGTTATAATAATATTGAAAATGAAAAATAAATTAATAAAATTATTTAATAATAAAATAAATATAAACAATTATTAATTATACTTAATAAAAATTATAATAAAATTATAAACAAAATTTAAACAAATTAATGGATTTAATTGTTTATAAAAAATAATAATAATGAATAAACAAATAGTTTTTTAAAAATATGTGTTTGTAGGTGTATGTGTGTATGTGTTTATACGTAAAATGTGTAAATGTGTGTATGTAGGAGAAACAACATCAAGTTATTAGTTTGCAACAATATGTTAGCGTTTTTATAGTGTAGAGTATTAGTGTTTAAACATACGTGTTAACTACATTTCCATTTGTAAAATTTAGTTGTTAGTACAGGTTATAAACATAATTTTGCATGCACTTTGCATATCACCCAATACAGTACTAACAACTAAATTAATTAGTCACCTTCTTCACTGATGAGCCTCGTGGTGACTCATTATATACATGTTTTGAATGAAGGCAGAGGCGAAACAAGTCATGTTTAGTGTTGTTCTTACCACTGCTTTAGTCATTACTTGTTTTAGTTGTTACTTGTTTTCCACTTATGGTTGCTGTAGTACAGAGTGGTTTAATGTTCATGTATACCCCTGTTATATCTAATTCTATTTCGTTGTTGAGACATTGGGTTTAAAACTGTTTGGGTGTTAAGATTTTTTGAAATTTACATATATTATTAACTTATTCTATTGACACAAAGCACATCATTAATGCCTGATCGGTCCAGTTTGACTTCCCTCACGCAAAGATCTGATTTAGCTAGACAGGAGACCCCACCCACCACCTATCCCACTACTCTTGTATGTCCGGAAATATTAAAAGAAAAGTCGCCAATAATTTCGGAATCCGGAATTCTCTCAGTTAACCAAGTTTCAGTTAGTGCTAAAAGATCAGGCTTACCAACACTGAGAAAATACTGTAAATGGTCAAGTTTGTTACAAATACTGCGAGAGTTTGACAGAAAACATTTCAGGGTTCTTGAACCGTGCCGAGTTAGAGGTTTGACACGCTCCTTGGAGTTACCTCCGACAAGCGTGTCAATTGGCCTCTGTAAACAACCTACTCATTACTCGTCCTGCCATGATTACGCTCCCGAGCAATTTGACGTAGCTCAAATTCTCATTTTCTCTCCTCGCTCGTCATGCTCTTGCTTACAAAAACATGAGAGAAAGGAGAACCGCGTACTAATCGAGAAATGGCAGGTACTAACCGCCAGTGGAACCTAGTTGGCAGTATACTCTTCACCAAACCCGGATGCTGGAGGTTGAGCTTACCCATGCGATAGTGGGTAAACGGACACTCCACATCTAGGAAGTAAAAGACCTCCCGAACCTTCCTCTCAACATCGGATTGACGCTTAGATGCTGAGTAGTTGTCAGAAACTTCCTGAAGACCACGAATGACTATGGAGTGGTCGCGCTTATCGCTCTCAATGGCCTCAGCGAACACTGCAGGAATCTTTACCTTAAGCGCAAGAAGAAGCTCGTTGATCAAAGGATTCCTTATTAATTTCGAGCGCTTTTGCAACATGCTGGAAGACCGTCATCTTCCCAGTATTCTGGCTCCCAATCTCACCATCCGAAGGACTAATAGGCCTCGGAGCAGATAGGGAGGAGGCTGCTTGGGATTGCCTACCGGCGCGTTGCACACATCTCGCAGTGTTGATCTTTGGTCATCCGTAATTAATTAGCAATCACAGCGGATACAATAGCTAAACCACTACGAGAAACTAGCTTAAAAATGATGCAGCCTATCAATGCAGGTAGAGAAGGAGCACCTACAAGGACTAGGAAGGACTACGAAACACCTCTTATGGAAATAAAAAACCCATAAGAATCACCCATTTTTTGGATGTCGTTCATTTTTTCTGTTTTTTTTTTAACTTGCCGCTATCAGCGTAGTTAAAATGCCCTTCCTGCGGAAACGATGACATAGGTTACGGCTAAAATTGATGGTGAGAAGTTATTACTACGGCGAAGCCGGCTGGTTCCAGATACGTCTTATGGCTGGGTCGCATGATGATGACCGTATGGTGTCGAATGCAGCTAAAATAACAGTTGCAAAATTTCCATTCCACCATGATGATGCTATATGTACTCATATAGCTGTGGGGAAGTAGCGCATTCCAGAAACTTGAGGAGCCCGCGAAATAGTCTATTTCTTCTCTTGGGGAAGGGGGGCTGAGCTTTAGCTCAATTGTCGTGAAATTTTAGAGCTAAAAAAATTCTCCTAACATTGTGGTCCGATAGACTCCCGCACATCGCTTCGTGCACAGCTCCGCCACCCGGTCGCGGCTTCCTCAGCATTTTGGCCCCGAGATTGTCAGTAGTATAGTGCGCTAAGCCGGATATTCTCACTTAATTTTTTACCGAATCCTCTATCCTATAGCAGAACAGCGCTAGAGTAACACATCCTATCTACTATATATAGCTACAATTACAAAAAATTCCCACCTACACCCCTACATGCAAACAAAGGCCTAAAAATACAAATACTCACACACTTCTAAAAAATATTTAGAACAGTTTAGAAGTTAACAGATACCCGAAGTTCGTCTCCAACTCGTTGGAGACTTCTTTCGTTCTGGACTACACTCGAAGTCCATCTTCAGGTGTATCCGTCTTACGAGAAGATTGTCGACGTAAAGGTTGTCCTTGATCTTCTTTACGAGTTCGACGTTATTTGGATACTGATCCAAATGGCACATAATGTCTATCGTCTTTCCTCTGGACTGTGCTCCGAAACTCGTCCAGTACTATCTTATCTATCGTCGCTTGGACCCCTTTTTAGGCTGCGCGAAATCGTCCTCAGCCTCTTGTTCCATAGTCCAGAGACGCTGCCAGCGCGAATTCACTTCAGTTGGATCTTCGATGCTAAACGCGTTAATGTTGGTCTTGATCGATGTCGACTCATTCCTCCCTCTCCGTGCTTCATCCTTCTTCTGCACTCGCGGATGTTGGAGATTAGCGTGGACTTGTCTTGTTAACAAGTGCCCTAATGTTAACTATGCCCATTTGCCTATGTTGCTGGCTTATCGATTTGATCTTACCGTTAACTCTGACATCGATTTGATCTTTTTCCCTCTCACGATCGTATGCTATCTCATTTCGATGTGGCTGTATTTAAGGACGCGTCAACCAGCGTCACGCGCTCTCTTGATACCCGCTCGTTGCTCTCGAGCAATTGTTTTTTGTTCTTATTGCCTGACAATAAGCTACTCGTTTGTTATACTAGCGCTGTGCCCCGTCCAAGGTCGTTACCGAGGAGTTATCTCACGTCGACATCGACTCGTCTAATTTGGGGCCCATCCAGCTTGGACGAAGGATCGAGCCGGAGTCTCCGTGATTAACGATCCATTTTGGCTAGGTCTCAGGCAAAAGAGGACTAAGAAGAAGGTCGAACCGCAACTCCGTGACCATCCACCGAGTTAGACGAAGGAAGTGGGCAGACGCTAAGGAGGATCGAACCGGCGTTGCCGTGACTATCGATCCATTCCAGCGAGTCAAGCCAGTGGTATAGCACTAAGCAGGGATCGAACCGGGATGCCGTGACAATCGATCCCTTGTGGAGGCACGACTACCGCCGATCTGTGATTAGGTTGAACAGCCGTAGAGTTTGAGGGATCGGAGCGGAACCCAGCAGCAAACGCGCGGGCCAGTGCATCCACAAGTGACGGGAGAAAATTTAAAACTTTTGGATAACGCTCATTGTTCGCACGGTATTTTCCCCTTCCTCTTTCATGAGTTGAGCGTGCTGTGTCGAGTGTTCGAACGTGTCGAATACATACCACCTCGTGACAACGGCGGCGTGCACTGCTGCCTAGTTCGGTAGATAATAGAATACATTCCAGAGCGTCATGCCCGGGTCAGGCATAAACGAAGTCGATCTGCTCCGAACTCCTGACGATAAAGAAATAGATGACAAAAATGTGAGTGAAAGCTGTTGAAAGGAGTTTGAAACGTTAGCAAGTAAGATAATAGGGCAAGTGACTACAATAGCGGCCACGTGTGACGCTGAGTTAGGAAAGTCCTTTCGTAGGAGACCCAAGGAGGGACGTAGTGGTGTCGAGTGTACGAAAGCAAACAGCTCCATTAGGCCCCGTTTATACTTCATCGCGGCGCGACGTGACGCTACGTATAGTGGCCACATTGATTGTGCGACGCGATCGATCAATTTGGCCTCATTGCGTGGCCATCGCGTCGCGCCGCGATTAAGTATAAACGGGGCCTTAGGCCCAGTTTATACTTCGTCGCGGCGCGACGCGATGGCCACGCAATTAGGCCAAATTGATCGATCGCGTCGCACAATCAATATAGCCACTATACGTAGCGTCGCGTCGCGCCGCGACGAAGTATAAACGGGGCCTTACACTCGACACAACTAGTTAAGGAAATTGTAAGGACGACACTGGCTGAGATGAGTGACCTGAGTAGGCAGCAAAGTGGCGCGCGAGTGGCCAAAATGTTGAATGAAGTAGGCATTCGCACGCGTAGGCAGCTACATGAGCATCTGATGTGAAGTACGAAGAGCATGATAACGGAGTCGTGCAGGCTTTTGAGTTGCCGCGAGGATGAGCTGATTGAGAAGATAGGAGAGTTGATGAGCGCGATAGAAGTAGAGAGACAGAGAGTGCGCGATTATAAAAGCAAGCTTCAACATAGCCAGTTGCAGGTGGAACAGTTACGACACGAGGTTGAGTACCTCGGCAAGGAACGCTCTGAAGAAACAGCAACGAATGTACCGCTTAGAAGTAAGTTGCCTTGTCCTACAGCTCATGGAGCATTGTCTAGTGTCCAAGAAACAAACGATCGTATTTAGATACCGCAATTGACCTCGACTCGATTGATCCCGAAGTTCTACGAGAATTTGCCGAAAGGAAGATGCGAGCCCGTTCAAGGAACACAACAATTGTTGGATACAGGCGAGAACTTTTCTATAACTCATTATGTCAGGACAATGGCCCTACCCGACGTGCAACCTCTTGGCGGTAGGCCCCACGAATGTTTCAAAAGATTCTTGAAATCATTTGAGATAAAATACCCTAAGGTGCAGTGGAAGGACTCCAGTAGGCTGCAGCTGTTTGAAAGTTTCCTGCGAAGCGGAGCTTTAACATTGTTTGAGACACTACCTAAAAAGGTACGGGAGGGTACCTTTGATGAAGTAGTAGCTGAAAAGAAGAAGATGGGTGTCGATAGTAATAGTCAGAAAGTTAGAGCTTTGGCAGACTTGCGATTGTTAACGATTAGAGAGGGCCAACCTGTCAGTGACTTCTGCATGGTGCTAGAGAAGCTAGCCAATAAAGCCTACCCTGATGTGCCGTTGGAGGTGACGTCATTACAAAAAGCAGAAATCCTGTGCAGGCAGTTGGCGTCATGGTCGGGGAGCTATTGTCTCACGGAGGCCTTGGAACTAAACGCAACGCAGGAAGCGTATGATAGAGTCAAAGAAGCGGCTCTGTGTCTGGAAAGAAGTTTGAAGGTTGCGGAGAAATGTGCTGGCACAAAGAGTTTAAAAGGAGATCACAAATTGTCCTTTAGGATGATGGGTAATAGTAAGTCAAGGACATTCTTGTTTAGCAACAGGGAAAGTGTGAGTGAGAGCGTGAACAATAGGAAAGCTCGATGGCACAACCAGGCGACGGAAGCTCAGGTCAAGCTGAGGAAGCGCAATTTAAGGAGCCAAATAGTAGAAATTGTTGTAAACCGAAGAAATGTTTCAACTGTGGGAAGTTAGGACATTTCGCGAAAGACTGCCCGCTTCCAAACGCAAGGGCAGGACAACCGAGGAGCAGTCAGTCTAGGAGGCAGATGGAAGCACATGCCTCGTTAGTAGACAAATGGCTAGGTGCAACTGTTGCTGACCTACAGTTAGCTGAAGGCAAATTGTTTGGAGAAAAGGCTATAGAAAATATAAATACTTTCGGGATTGAAGCGGTAGCATTGCTGGATACGGGGACTATTATACCCCTGTTACTAAGAGCAATAAAGTCCAATGTTGATTTGGATGAGTACATTACCCGCTTGCCGCATCCAAAAGTGAAGGTGCGCGATGCCTCGGGTAATGTGATGGAATTCCTGGACATCGTCCGCGTGGCCATAACATTCAGGGGTCAAGTGGAGGAGGTATCCGCATATGTTGGAAGGAGCGTGGATGAAGTAGTTATCCTAGGCACTAACGCGTTGGAATTGTTCGGGATGCGTTTGCAGCAGATAGGAACAACAGGTACCGCAGAGCAGGGTCCAGGTGGCGGGGCGAGCGTGGATAACGAAACCAAGGCTACCGTAAAACACCGTCTGTTTATTCTACCGAAAGGAGTGGGAATACTGACTCTGACGTGTGCGTGCGCAGTCCAAAATGGAGGGTCACTTTTGGGGTCTGTGGATTCCAGGATAGGCGGCGGTTTGTGTAGCCCGGTTAAGATAGAAGTAAATATCCAGTGGTAAATTCCTCGGAAGAACCAATTGTTTTTAAAACTGGTGAAATAGTAAGAGAATGGAAGAATGATAACTGGGTGAAGCTAAAGCATATGGAACCTGATAAAGATATGATGGATCTAGTACAGGCTGCAGAATGGAGTTCACCACAGGAAAGGAAAACTGCCTTGTTGGGCATACTTGAACGGGATCAGAGATTGACCAAGGAGATACAACAACTTGTAATGGAATTTAACGACGTCTTCGCAGTAACCTATAGGGAGCTGACATAAACGGATTTAATAGTCCACGAGCTTGACACAGGGGACAGAAAGCCAATCAAGCAAAAGACGAGACTCGTCCCGATGGCGGTGCGGAAGCAATTCAAGGGCATAACCAAGGATTTGGAGGAACGTAGCATAGTGGAGAAGAGTTCATCTGAATGGGCTTCACACGTAGTATTAGCTAAGAAGAAGGACGGAACCTTGAGACTATGCATTTATTACCGGAAGCTGAATAAAGTGATTCGGCACGATTCGTATCCGTTGCCAAAAATTGATACAGTGCTGCAATGTCTAAATGGAAAGAAATTTTTCTCCTACGATGGATCTAGCCTCAGGATACTGGCAGTTACGGCTGTCCGAAGATGCGAAATGCAAGAGCGCATTCACTACGAGTGAAGAACTGTTTCAGTTCACAGTCCCTCCATTCGGATTGCCTAGGAGTCCAGCCATCTTTCTGAGAATGATGGACGCCGTAATTAAGGGGCTAGAGCTTGAAGATGAAGGACTTGTTTACATAGACGATATTTTAGTGGCCACAGATTCGTTTGAACGCCATTTCGCAGTTTTGAAAGCAGTCCTCGAAGCATTGCGCAAAGCACACTTCGTCTAAAGCCCCAAAAATGCGAATTTTTTTTTGTAAAGCATTTCTTTTCTTGCCCACCACATCGACAAAAAGGGCGAGAAAGCTGATGTGGAAAAAGTTAAGAAGGTTGTAGAGTTCCCTGTACCTAAAAATGCAGCTGAACTAAGAACGTTTTTGGGAATGGCAACCTACTACAGAAAGTTTATAGCGGGCTTCTCAAAGATGGCGAAGGATCTGTATAGTTTGACTAGCACAACAGGAGAATGGAAGTGGACTAATGCCGAAATGAAGAGCTTCAAAGACATCAAAGAAGCGTTAACCAGGGCTCCGGTCTTAGCGCAGCCTTATATAAAAGCGGCCGAAATCGGAGAGAAACGTTTATTATTTATACGAACGTCTCCGGTGAAGGTTTGAGAGCAGTGCTATGTCAAATGGGTGATGATCACCTCTTGCACCCTGTTTTTTTTTTCGCGTCAAGGGGTCTATCCAAAGCAGAGAAAAACTATTATATAACAGATCTCGAAGCCTTGGCCGTGGTGTTTGCTCTCCAAAACTTTCACTTCTTTGTCTATGGTATGAGAGCGACTGTGCGAGCTGACCATCAGCCATTAACTTTTCTGTTTAAAAAGACCAACATCCCTGCAAGGGTTATCAGATGGGATCGAAAGTATAAACTGGAAATTGAATACGTAGCAGGGAAAGCGAATGCTGTGGCAGACGCGTTGTCCCGTAGTGCATTATCAGAGGTTATAGAACAAGGTTGTTCTCCTGGAGACTGTAGTAATCTGTGTGGTAATCGAAAAGGAAAGCGAATGGCTGAAGGAACTGAGAAGTGACGATGACTACAGGCAGCTTATTGAAGATATGGAAGCTCACCAGGACCACAAGGATATTAAACTGCCAAGATGTACAAAAATATATAAGGTGGCAGACTTCCTTATCGAAAATGGCGACCTAAAATAAGTACGTGAAAACAGAACAGTCAGAGTAGTTCCAAAGTCTAAGAGAAGGGATGTATTCAATGAGGCGCATAAAGGTACTGTGGCAGGGCATCTAAATGGGCGCAAGTTATAAGTTATATCGCCAGTTGAAACGAATGGTATTCTGGAAATGAGTGGAGGCGGATATGATGAAATGGTCCAAAGAGTGTTTCAAATGCTTCTTGGCGAGAGCGCATAAGTTGCAATTCCCACCACTAAAACCCTTCGTGAAGAGCGAGCCGTACGAACTGGTTGGGTTAGACCTGGTTGAACTAGGATTGACAGAGAAAGGAAATCGCTATGCGCTGGTACTAGTAGACCATTTCACAAAACTTTTTGGAGCCTACCCGATACCCGACAAAACGGCGAATACAGTAGCACGGGTCTTCTTTGAGCGTTGGATATGTGACGGCTGTAGGTGGCCGAAGAAGGACCTGAGTTCGTAAATAGTGTTCTTTCTGGTTTATGCGAAATAACGAGTATCGAACAGTCGGTAACCAAAGGGTACGTGAGAATGGAATGACAGAAAGGGCTGTAGGAACTTTAGTGAGAATGTTGCGAAAAAAAAACAGTGATACCTGCGAAGTGGGATGTTCTCTTACCTGCAGTGGTGTTCGCTTATAATTGTGCTCCGCACGAAGCAACAGGAGAAAGTCCTTTCTTTTTACTTCATGCCACTGATCCCAACTACCCTTCAAGTGTCATCCCTCAAGATGAGCTGTCATTTAATCACATATATACTGACGATTATAAGCACGAGTTATTGACGAGCATTCAACTAGCCCAAAACTGCTCAAAAAAAACTAACGAGCAGTATAGGGAGAAAATGAAAAAGGCGTATGATAAGCGCAATAAAACAAACCCACAACCACAAAAGCTGCCAAAGGTAGGGGATCGCGTACTCCCCAAGCTGCCGAGGAAAAAAGCGTCTAAGAAGTACCCTAAGTTAGCTGCGGGGTGGTCCGTATCGGATAATAGAGGTCAGCAAAAATTCAGCACTGATATCCAACATTAACGAATGAGAGGAACCGCTAAGAGTTCAGTTTGATTCCTTGATAGCAACCCCTAATGAAATTGAGGATATCGAATTAAACACGAAAACAAAAAGGATACGGCGCCGTTATAATACGTTTAGCAATAATGTTTGCAGGGCCACAACAAAGGAGACGGTGACACCGGTGCGCTAGGACTCTTATATCAATGCCCTGGACGACATCATCGAACGGATTTGGCGTTTTCCTGTTCGGTCGGCGAAACGACGTTCAAAGATGTTGCCATCAGCTAATGAGACGATAGCGCATCTCCGATTTGATACTGTGTTCAGCCTAGCGAGACCATTTCAATTCACGAGCACGAGCGTAGCCAGGAGCGTAAAAGACTCCTCATGATGGACATGCGGCATGTATTTACAACCTTGTCCGGTGTTAGGAAGGCGTTTTTATATTTCAAGAAGTGCTGTGACCACGTGTTCCATAGCCTGACGACCCATGACGGCCCATTACTAGCTCTGCCTCACGACGGAGGAACGGGCTTAGCAATCGACCAACTAAACGAAGCCAACAATGAAGGAGTTCGCTACGCGAAGGCGAATAATTGGGACGACGTCGAGAACGACGAGGAACGTATGAAGCCGCTCGTTATCCTGCCGGATAGTTTTTCGTCGATGGACGCTTTCTATGAAGTGCAGCCAAACGTGCATCGCAGGATGTATCTAGATCTCGGTGAAATCGGCAGCGTTCTGGACCGGTCGGAACCGTTTTGTTGCATCCTGGTCGGCCCAACGTCGGATATTTCGATTCCGAAGAAGGAATGGAGCAGACTAGCCTCGGTTCTGGCAGCCGCCGCTCGTAATGACACGCAAATAATAGCCGTAGCACCACCCATAGGTGACAAGGCCTACGATAGCAACAGGATAGATATGAATGAGGAGCTCGAGCTCGCAAAGTCAGTGGCAGTACTTGCCAAGCAAAACATTGTGAGCTACATTCAGGCAATTGAATCGGGCATGGAACCATCACACATGCCCGGTGCTAGGCCGAGAGCTAGACTTACCGCCTTTGGAGGAAAAGTCATCAAGAAGCGCTCGTACACGAAGATATTTTAAGGAAAGAGCAATTTCGAAGACACATCGACACGACCCATTGTTGAGGAACCAACCGTTCGCTATGGCAATTCAAATTCAGAATTATCCTTTTCCGCTTCAATGACAATGCATGATGGTTCTGTCAACTTCAACGTATCCTATGCGCGGATTTGCCAACTCAAGAGGACCTGGACAACATAGTCGTGTCGCCTAAGGAACCCTTTTTAAGCTCGGAAGTAACCTCTCTTATAAATTCTTGTTTCACTTTCTTTTGATCTTTTTCATATCCTAAGCTTACGTCATTGCCATTCTACCGTTTTCCGCGGCAGGGTCGCCGCTAGGTCCGGGGGGAGGGATGTTAACCATGCCCATTTGCCTATGTTGCTGGCTTATCGATTTGATCTTACCGTTAACTCTGACATCGAATTGACCTTTCTCCCTCTCACGATCGCACGCTATCTCATTTCGATGTGGCTGTATTTAAGGACGCGTCAACCAGCATCACGCGCTCTCTTGATACCCGCTGGTTGCTCTCGAGCAATTGTTTTTTGTTCTTATTGCCTGACAATAAACTATTCATTCGTTATACTAGTGCTGTGCCCCGTACAAGGTTGTTACCGAGGAGTTATCTCTCGTCAACGTCGACTAGTCTAATTCTAAACGAGTGGGCAACAAGAATAATCCGGAAGGAAGGCATATGTGAGCCTCATCATGACGGATAAGTTGCCAGAGTTGATCACTTCCTAGAAGGTTCAACGGCTTTATGGCTGCTTGTGATCGCACCAAATTCACATTAAGTTCTGTGGCTTGATGAATGCAACGTCTTCTTCTAGCACCGGAGGTGTTCGTAAGGTGCTAGTGTTTCGTGAGTGAAAAGCTCTAATGACCACGGTTTGCTTTTATCGTCTCACATCTCTAAAGGTACCTTCCAGCTCACGCATTTCTGTGCGCGATCGGGGTTGAAGGTTCTTACGCGCAAAGTTGTCGTGCACAGTGTCGGAAGGCATAGTTCCTCTGCCAGATTGTGATCGATGAGGGAAAGTCGGCACCTGAATCTAGCAGTGCCGGTACTTTCCTCAATTCACGCGAAGAGGGTCCATGATGGTGAGCTCTACTAGTGGTGCTACCGGATCCTCTCGCTGTTCTATACGCACATTTATGTGATTCTGGTGTTGATTGCTCAGCTGGTGAGTTGCTGCCGACGTAGGGCTTGCCTTGTTGGCGAACTTCACCTTCTCATTCGGTTTAGCTAGAGCGCTGGGTTTTCCTTGCCGTGTTGTCGCAGTTTCTTGAGCGGTCGTTACTTTGAAGCAGCATGATGTGTGATGTTCACCCTGAAGGCTCGAGCACACTTCGCTGCCTTTGCTGCGGCAGCAATGATAAAGGATATCAGCTCTCGCAGCTCAATGATATCCTTTATCATTGCTGCCGCAGCAAAGGCAGCGAAGTGTGCTCTAGCCTTGAGATGTGAAACATGGCCGTTTGCTGTGCCCCAGTGGTCCTCGACGTAAGGTCTATGTCATACCACCGCTCACCCCGAGCGAAACCTAATGATAAGCTCCCATATTGATCGCGCGAAGCGATGAGTCGATATGGAGCCTATCACTAGGCTTCGCTCGGGGTGAGCGATGGTATGACATAGGTCTAAACAATGCAATCTTTTCCTCATCCGCTATGAAATGATCCAGGGCATCAAGTAGATTTACCATCAAGAAAGGTTCTTCCATAGACCGTTTTTTTAACACTTTTCTCTGTAAATGTTCAGGAAATTTGGACAAAACCTGGTTTATGAACCACTGGCTGTCCACATGTTCACCCTTGTCTCCCAGTTGAGACAAGATAGCTTGGAGCTGTTCCAGTAATACGCGCTGATCCTTGGCGGATGATGAACGCAGAGTCGCCGTCTCCATCCTGGCTATCAAGAAGCACTGTACGAGCTCCTCTTTTTTGTCATACTTGGCTTAGAGATATTCGATCGCCTTCTGGTAGACTTCGTTCGTGATCTGAAACCTCTTGACTGCATCACGCTCTTCAATCGCTCCCTTCAATGCGTTCAGAAGGTAGTTGAACTTGACGATCTCGGGTAGGGGCTGCGAGTGGACGTTGGTAGAAAATAGTATCCAGAAGTTGTCCCAGTCCCAGACGTTTCCATGAAACTTGGAATGGGCAACATGGTAGGTCGACCATTCTAGTCTGGTGAACGAAGTCCTGTGTAAGTTGCTCCCGCTCACTAGCGCTCAGAATCCTTTGATTTCTTCTCGTGTTTGACGTAAAGCTTCTCAATAGAACTTGCAGGATTACCGTGTAATCCAAGGCTTGGCTGAGAACGTCTGCAGCCATTGTAGAGTACTCCTCGTCCTCGTACGTCGCAGCCTTGGTTGGCTTGTCCAGCTGATCGTACGCGCTCTCATACCGCTCCAAAAGGTGGTCGATCCTAGAGGTGCATTCCTCTACTGCTGCCAGCGCCTCCTGGATTCTGCTTCCAAATAGAGGTTTACCCAAGTTTGAGGTGATCTCCATCGCGTTCGGTCGCATCGTCTACCTTATTACTGCGTGGAAGTGCTGTTTGTATTGGTTGGAGCCACTTCAATTGGTGCATGGCCTGTCCAGATTCAGACGACGTGTCACCAATGTCGCGTCAGGGGTTCCGATCCACAAACGATATCGCGCAAAACACGTCCGTCTTGAGAAGACATGTCATCGACGTTGTTCATCAGGTGCCTGGGTTCAGTATAGGTGTTACCGATGTGGCAGAAGGCCTATGCGGATTCAGACGACGTGTCACCGATGTCGCGCCAGGGGTTCCGGATTCACACCACGTGTTACGAGTGATGGTGGGACCAGTAATGGGGACCGGTGAAGGATGGGGTCCAGTAAGGGGACCGGTAAAGGATTGATGGATCAGGCGAAGGGGGATTGGTGAGGAAGGGACCTCTAATGCGGACCGGTGAAGGAGTGGGGGAAGGGTCCAGTGAAGGGGTGACCGGTGAGGATGGGACCAGTAATGGGGACCGGCGAAGGGCGTGGGGGAGGGGTCGAGTGATGGGGGACCGGGTGAAGAGGGGGGAGGGACGGTGAAGAAGGGACCAATAATGGGGACAGGTGAAGGGGTGGGGTGAGGAGTGAAGGGGACCGGTGGAGGGTTGACCAGTGAAGAGAGAACCAGGTGAAGTGGGATCGGTGAGGAAAGGACAGTTATAGGGACAGGAGAAAGGGGAGGAGGAGTCCAGTGAAGGGGAACCGGTAGAAGGTTGACCAGTGAAGAGGAGACCAGGTGAAGGGAGACCGGTAAGGAAGGGACCAGGGTAAAGGGGGAGGGGGAGTGGTCCTATGAAGGGGAAACCGGTAGAACCGGTGAAGAGGGGGGAGGGCTCCAGTGAAGAGTGGACCGGTAGAAGGTTGATGAATAAAAGGGGACCAGTGAGGGTGGTACCAGTAATTGGGATCGGTGAGGGATAGGGGACCAGTGAAGAGAAACCAGTGAAGGGAGGTAGGGAGGTCCAGTGAAGGTGGGAACAGCAATAGAGATCGACAAGGGGGTGACCAGTGAAGAGTGAACCGGAGAAGGGCTGACAATAAAGGGGAACCAGTGAAAAGGGACCAGTAATGGGGGACCAGTGAGGGTGGGAACGGTGAAGGTGAGGGGAGGGGATCCTGTGAAGGGGGACCTGTAAAGGGTTGACTAATAAGGGGAGAGCAGTGAAGGTTGGACCAGTAATGGGGAGCGGTGAAAGGAGGAGGTGCAGTGAAGTGGGACCAATAAATGGAGCACCAGTGAATTACCAGTCAAGAGGGGAGCTAATAAAGGGAGAACCATTTAAGGGGTGCAGTAAAGGGTCCAGTAAGACCTTCGCGTCTGTGACAATACTTAATAATAATAATAATAATAATAATAATAATAATAATAATAATTTATTATCAGCAGCAGGTTAAAAAAGAAGTACAGCCTCAAATTAAGACAACGGCCGATAACTGTGGAACTGAACAAAATAATAATAACATAAAACAAGTGAAGAAGCGAGAGGTGAAAACTTATATACAATCCATAAGATGAATAAAACGGCACTGCTGAGTAAACAGTTGGAACCACGAGCGGTGAACTGATGGTGAAGGGCAGTGGGCGGCCAGCACTGCAAGTCGTTTACGTGGCCGTTACGGATCCGGGAAAACTCTTCTGCAGTGCTACTCCTCACCTGATTCGATGTAAGGCCTTTGCCATACCATCGCTCACCCCGAGCGACGCCTAATGATATGCTCCCATATCGATTGGGCGGCGCGATGGGATCGATATGGGTGCAGATTAGGCGTCCCTCGGGGTGAGCGATGGTATGACAAAGGCCTAACAGGTCGTACGCTCCAGAGCTCCCGCAACAAGACATAGCATCGTTTCAACAACCGAAAAGAAAAAGCTACCTGAAATTATGGCGCAGCAGTTTATGTGAGTCAAAAGATAATAGAATCAAAAAAGATCCCTCTATTTTAGAAAGCCTTCAAGATGCCAACTGAAGCTATATGGAGATGATGACATCAGTAAACACTTTGGGAGCTGGTTCCATGTATCTCTCACTCGGCACCAAAAGGACTCTGCATAAAGCTGCGTGCGGGCTGTTCCTGGAAGTAGTCGAAGACGGTGTCCTCTTGTTCTAATGACGGACTGTGACATTATTAGTGGGAAATCACAGCTAATGTCAACGTATCCCATAAACAGCTTAAATAGAAAACTTTGGTCGTACAACACCCTTCTCAGTTTTAGCGAACTTCCACCCAATCGAGTCAGTCGCTTACGGTAACTGAGGAGAAATTGACCGTTTCTTGCAAATGTCTCTTTTGTGAATCTTTTTTGAACGTCTTCAATTTTATTAATGTACTGAACTCGTGAAGGAGACCACAGCGGCGTACAATACTCCAAGATTGGCCTAACATAGGTCACGAAAAGCTTGAAAATTGTTTCCATAATTCGTGCTTTGAAAGCTCGCAGGATAAAATTTGACTTTGCATATGCCATCGATACTATATTCTCAATATGCTCCTGGTACGAAAGTTTGTCGTTGTACGCAATACCAAGATCTCGCACTGACTTCTCGATGGCTAGACGATAGTTTTCCAGGTAAAATGAGCAGTTGGGAGGATGTCTGCTCCCAACCACATTACTGCCGTTTTTCAAAGGAAATGTCGAGCTTCCATTTCTCGGACTAGTTTAGCAGGGCATCTAACGCCTTTTGAAGAGCATCATAGTTATTTATTGAAAAGATTTTGGAATCATCTTTGTAAATAGCGCAGTGGACTTCTGAAGGAAGGCAGCTCACACCGTTTCGGCCGTGTGGGACCGTGTGACACGATGTCGGTCAGAGTTCTGACGACTTAAAAAATCGACTTGTTGCCCTTGCTCACTCACCACCATCCCCCTAGGCTTCACCGAGAGTCTAACGGCGGCCTTGCGAAACATTTGACACGCAAAACAAAAGCTTCCGGTCCTCAGAACAGCGGCTGTACCTCCTGACGCCATGCCCCCCAGCAGTAGGCGGGTGTACCTCCTGTCGCGCTGCCCCCCCCTCCCCTTCCCCCCCATCGGATACAGTCCCGGGAAGTACTTCACCGATCGAATTCCAGAAATTAAATTCTCGAGCTGGAAGCCGTCCTTTAGCAGGTTATCGAATAAACGAGCACCTTTTGAAGAAAAAGTTTCACAATATGATAACAAGCAGAGCTGTTATTCCGTTCCCGACCGGTCGCGTCATTTAGCCTGTCCATTTCAGGGTGGAGTGGTAGCAAAATGCAAGAGTGGGAACTGTTAAGTCCTAACGGTTGGTTTTCTTTACTCGTCGTCTTATAAATCTGAAAGTGCTCCGCCTAGCGGCGTGTCTCGCACTAGCGCGAGCTTTCAACGCCACTAACCTATGGAAAGCAATTTCTGTAAAGTTTAGAATCTGCTAATATCTATTTTCTCTCCGGTCCGTCCAGTAACGTCACTAGTAACGTCACTGGTTTGTTCTGTTCAGTACTTCTGCCTCTCAGGCTGCTCTGCAGCCGAGAGAAATGATTTCTCCATACGGCCACAATTTCACCACCGTAATCTCTTGCTGTCTACGCCCTTCCAGCTTAGAGATCGCGCGTCGGCGTCAGCGTTGAAACTCGATGTCTTGTGCGCTCGCGATGGCTCTCCAGGCAAGCGGGTCGTGGTGCGGTGGGTAAGGGGTTCGCTTCATGCGAGAGAGGTCGGGGATTCAGTTCTCCTCTGTGGCATACTTGCATTTCAGGTCATTACTCGGAATTTGAGGTTTTTGACACGTACGTGATCTTGGTGCATCTTTTGCGCACTTTCCAGCCCTCTAAGAGCGCAGAACCCAGCCGTGGACTCCTCCTGAGCGAAGAACGCAGTCTCCACACGGGCAGCTTGGATTGCACACGCCCTGGAGTCCCTGGCTTAATCCGTTTGGACACCACCTTCCAAACTGGAGACTTACTTGGCGTGTTGGATCCACGTCCAACACACGTTCTCAAGCGCAAGGTCCATTACGCCAGTGACGCTGCACTAGTGAAACCCATGTCCTCAACAGGCCCTTACAGGTCCGATAGATGGAGCACTTTCATTTTCGGTTGCAAACCTAGAGAGGGGGGTCTAACACGTGCCTCTCTATTTCTGACAGCTTTACTCCCAACAAGCAAAGTTAGATATCCTTCTAGGTCTATGCTGATTAGATAAACGAGTATAGCGTTTCGTTCTACAGTTTCTTAGGCAAACTGGGGTCAGATTCGTCAGCGACTTACAGCAATCTAAAGTCGTAGTCGTTGATGAATCTGGCCCCTGGATGTTTTGAAGAAGCATGATGGTGAACCCGCAGCTATAGACTTGCTCCCACCTTCGGCAGTGGTTCACCGAAATCGGAAAAAATGCGTCTGCATCTTCGCATCTCTGTAACATTGCCTCTTCTTAAGCTAGCCACTTCTACTTTGGCATACTACTAGAGCATTTTACTGCCTATAAGAACCACGAGTTGCAGCCGAAACGACTCGAACCTGAACGAGCTACTGCGCTCTGAACACGCCCGCACGTGTCAATCGTAGAGCTTCAAGGAAGGGCTTGCGAGTGATATGGGAATGGTATCACTCGTTCGGCATAAATAGCCGGAGAACGAGGAAATAGGGGTGTGTATTCTACTGTTCGTTATCTAATAAACGATTGGACTAAAATAGATTACATCACCAATGGCGATAACCAAGCCCAGCGAGCAGAACCCCACCATAGGTTCAAAGAGCAGAGTCCTACCACAGGTTCATTTGGTGCATCGGCCTAAACAGCCTTATATAATAAATCAATAGCTAGTTCTACTGAAACGCTCACACAAGGACCTTAACAGCAAATATGTCCTTCGTCTTTTATAAAAGACCAATCAAACTGAGCTCTCAGTTTTTGCATACGCTCGTGGAGAAATTCCCGACGTATGCAGGAGAAGTATCCGCTGCAGGAGACGACGAAGATCAGTTTGAAGAATACTGTAGCAAGATAAATTTGCTACAAGGGAGCATAGAGACGATAGCGCAGAGTAGAAATCCTCTGCAAAACCTCGTTCAGGAGTTCAAAAAGAAATTCGACGATGCAAAGTTGAAAACGAGCAAAAAAGATCTCATCTCCGGGATCGAAGAAATGAAGAGTGAGGCAAAATATAGCGATAGAATCGCTAAAGCCAACGAATTGATAAGATGCTCGGAACAAAAGAAAATGAAGCAAAAAATCAACTCAGTAAACTGGCAAGAAAGTTGGGTAGAACCAACACAGATGTAGAGCACACCTCCTCATCAGCCCAAAATGGAAATTCCACCGGGCAAAGGCATGAAGAAATTGGTGATGCCCACAGTTACTCGAACGAGACAACTGTGCGTGTGCAAAATGCCTATTTTGCTGGTCGGTAAGGCCAGAACAGCTGAAACTTCCCCGTTTCAGCGGACGAATTCGCCGAGTTCTGCGCAATATACGACACACTTGTTCATCAGAATAATTCCTTGAGCACAGTAGAAAAAATGCTACTGTTGAAAGGTAGCCTCAAAGGGAGAGCTGAAATGACTATCAAAGGAATTCAGCTCATCCCATCCAAGTACACATAGATGGTTGAGGCACTCAAGAAGAAATACGGCAACAAGTCAACTAACAGGGCAAAAATCGTCCAAAAATTAATGGACTTGCCTACTGCCAAGAATGATGCGAATAGTTGTACGCAGACATTTGACCATCTATCAGAATGCTGAATAACCACATGGTCTTCGCTGGAGAAGATATCCGGCAGATTCAAGACGCAATGTGGACGGAAAAAAATTCTTGAAAAATTTCCGTATGAGATAGTAAAGACCGGTTGGTTGCTATTAAACATGAGGATGAAGTCAAAATAGATCAACTGATGGATCATCTTGAAAAAGGGATCAACGCTCAGAGAGTCGTAGAATCACGCCTTAGACATCACGATAGCAGTGATCAACCTATAAGACGTTTTGGTACTATTGTACTTTTGGTACTTCACTTAATCTTATTGAAAATAGGTCTACTTGGGGTAATCTGCCATGGTAGGAACGAATATCATAGTCGCTTTGCGGAAATGTCTTATAATATTAAGTTAAAATTGCCTAAAGCCTTGCGAAATAGCGCGCGCTGGTAAGAGACGCAGAGATACCGCCTCCTACCAGCACGCACTCGCGACTGTCTTCCGGGGGGGGGGTCAGCGCGCACGCTAGCTACACACAGCGAATGCAAGTGCAGCCTTATTTTGCCCTCTTGATTACAGATCCGCGTCTAATTTGTTCCATATTAGCAACTTAGCAATGGCTTAATCCGTTTGGACACCAACTTCCAAAGAGACTTTCCTGGCGTGTTGGATCCACGTCCAACACACGTTCTCAAGCACAAGGTCGATTATTTCACTGACGCTGCACTGGTGAAACCCATGTCCTCAACAGGCCTATACAGGTCCGATAGATGGTGCACTTTCATTTTCGGTTGCAAACCTAGAGAGGGAGGTCCAACCTGTTCCTCTCTATTTCTGACAAGTAAGGTTAGATATCCTTCTAGGTCTATGCTGATTAGATAAACGTATATAGCGTTTCGTTCTACAGTTTCTTAGGAAATCTGAGGTCAGATCCGTCAGCGACTTAGAGCAATCTAAAGTCGTAGTCGTTGATGAATCTGGCCCCTGGATGTTGTGAAGGGCATGAAGGTGAACCCGCTGCTATAGGGTTGCTCCCACCTTCGGAACCTTAATCATACACGCTAGAGATTTCGTTCACTTTAAAAATCTTTTCACACGAGTGCTCTCGCAGATAAGAAGTATGAGGCGTTTTTAACAGACAGTTTTGTGGCAATGCCTGGAAGTCGGAGCTGACAGAACTGTAAGACGGGACTGCGATCGAAGGTCTGCAAATTCACCACAGAACAGTGCACAAACGCACTGCTGAGAGTGGGTCGGAAAGAACTTAAAGTGAGTCGCCTGGTTGCGATAGCTATTGTATCCGACGTCGAACGTACTGTATGTACAATCTATCGAAAGCGCTTCCATTCTAACGAGCTTCTTGCCTAACACCACGGTGAAGAAGACATTAAGAATATCAAGTATGTAGCCCAGAAGATGGAGGGGTTGGCACGGGTAGAAAATGGGATGTAGCACATCCACGGTTTCCGGCTTCATGACAAGAATTTTCAAAACACAACGTTGCACCGGCGGAGATTGTAGGTTGATATATGTCCACCTACATAAGGAGAAAACTGAATGCCCCTCTACACTAGGACTGCTTCAGTATTATCCAGCTCAAGAGTGCTTTTTCGCGGCATGCCCCGCATTGGGGGATTCTGCCCCTTCCCCGTTCCTTCTGGTAGAGATTCGAGCTTAGCCAACATCGTGAAGTCCACTTCCAAGCAGGTCACGACCGCTAGTTTTGCAGCTAGTCGCCGTCTACAAGACGTGTGGACGACGTGACGTGTTACACCAGTGCAGCACCGCTGACGTGGTGGGGTTTGCGCGTAAAGACGCGTGTTGGAAGTCGATCCAACACGCCAGAAAAGTCTCCAGTTTGGAAGTTGGTGTCCAAACGGATTTAGCCGGAGTCCCTTCCCTAGTCTAGTTCTGCGATTGCACAAATCACACCTCACCCGACGCCTGAAATTACGATATAGATTTTGTGGCCGTATAGCGGAATCGTGCTTGTCTGCGGCCGTCCTCAAACTCAACAGCACTAATTACAGGAGGCCGTTTTGTCGAGTCCTCCGAAACCAGACACTCGCTACTTAACGTCGATGCTATTTCTTTTGCGTTCAAACGCTCATTGCATGATCTCTGACACGACCTTTGTATTCGGACGCTCATCCAGCGACAGCGACGCGTCTTCTGAGTCTGGATGCCCGTTGCGTGACATCGGTGACACGTCTTCTGAACGAGGACGCTCCAGAACACGCGCAGTTACCGTTTTGTTACGAAAATAGTCACATTGCACCAATCTGCAGCTGGGCCTTGATGTGCAGGTTTGCGGGATACTGCAGCGTGCTGCTGCTGCAGCAGTTGCGCGTGGATCGCGTCGGCGTCCACGTGAACACTCGATCGATACGCATGCCTGCGCTGAGGCTTGTACGCCCGTGATGGCGGTCCCCGTAAGCGGATCGTGGCACAATGGATAGTGGCGCATCGCTTGATGCGATGGAAGTCGGAGGATTCGATTCTCCTGCGGTGCGGCATTTCAACTGACTGGTTGAGATTTGAGGGGTTTTGTTGTCCACATAGTTTACTGTCGTTTTCTGCGTATTTTTCCAGCTGTATGCGCTTCTGCGCTCGAATAGCGCAGAACCCTATTGTTCTTAGTCTCTTTAGTCCCAACTCCTGCCCACTTCTTTGTTTCCACTATTGACTCTCACTGGTCTCTTCTTGCTGGTTTCCCTGTCCTGACCGCTCATCCAGGTTATTCCTTTCCTTCCTGGTCGCTTTCCTGGTCAAACTTAGAGGTCCCCCTTACCGCCCTTCTTAGTGGGCCTACCACGCTCACGGCACGGTCGGTGACACGTATTCACAATCAGAATGCCTGCACCGCATCGTAGGGGGCCCGTTTTCTCGATCAAGAAACTCAGTCGCGCCTGTGAAGCATGAAGAGGCTATATGGCAGATTCCTTGTTCTCCGTATGAATTCACTTACGACTGCCTTCTTGTTGGTTTCCCCTTCTACTCTTACCCTTAGTAGTGTTCTCATGCTAAAGGCACGAAGTCGGCTTCTGAATCTGGACGCTCAGAAACGGGCGTTGGTGCTGTTGTGTTAAGCAGTAAAGGGCTGCGTTTCCCCTGCTGCAGCAACATCCCACGTTCAATAGCAAATTTTGCCCTCGCTGTAGATGATGAGGCGTACCTCATTCAGGTTTGATCACTCGACCGCTCTAGCTGTGGATGATGCGCCGTACCTCACTTAGGTTAGATCACTCGACAGACAAACTCTTTTATATATAGGTGGTGATGGTGATGGCGATGGTGATAATAAGAGGATAATGTAGGGGTAGAGGATAGTATTAACCGATCCCTTTTGGGATGCGCGACGCATTCTACGTTAAGGGGTGTCAAGGAGGCAATTTAAACGCGTATTTAGCCTCTGTACTGACCTGCCGTGGTCAGCCGATGAAAGTTAATGCTTCATCTCTCCCAGATAAGTCCGGTACCACTTTCCCGGCTCCTTAGGGATGGAAGGCTTGGTTGGCCTGGGCGAGAAACCGGGACCAAGTACGTTAAACCTCGTATGCATGCACGCGACAGCCTGCTCTCCGGCCGTGCTACTACAGCTTTCCACGTTTTTCTAGGCTCTATTCATGTCATTAGGAACGGGGGATGGGGTGGGGGGGGGGTGGGCTCCCCTAGGTGCCAATTTCTTCACTGTACAGCTCACAGTAGGAGAGCAGGATGTGCTTCCCTTGGCTTAGCTCACCTCAACTCAAGGATTCCGTTGGGATAAGAAACTATAGTAAGAAAATAAGGAAAGAAAGTGGTCACCATGTGTGTATCCCCCTAGCACGCTTTGCACCTAGGATAGAATATTTCGCTTTCCTAGCGGAGGCTCACCCAACACGAGATTGAGCTAGAATAGTCAACTCTAGTATGAAGAAACGAAATGAAAAAAGGCGAGAAAAATTCACCGTCAAAACTGTACCCCCACTCCAACCTGTATTCTGCCATCATTTGTTCCACATTTTCTTGCAGAATCTCAACAGTCGTTGCTTACAAAGTCGGAGACCTCTGACGCCTCCACGCAAAAAGAAACAACATCATGGGAAGGCAGCTTAAGTCCACTAAAGGCAGTAAGTGCATTAGTGTTTAGCTGACTAAAGCCGTCAAAAAGGAAGAGCCAATCGCCTTGACCTGTGAAGGAAGATGACTTAACACTGATATGGTGTTCCTTCCTGCACATAGGCCCGACAAAATCAATCGACTACTTGCAGAATGAGGATAGCTTGATGACGGTAGCTTATCTAATCATAAATAGACGGAAAGTGAAGCAAATGAACTTGATTTTATGAATTTAGCATACCATGAGTTTTGCAATCCTATCGACTATGGCGGATGTTCCAATGCGTCTATTAAATTGCACGCGCTCAATATCTCTGTACATTTGAAGTCGTTTCAGCTCCAGATTGTCCGCTTTGTAGTTAGCAGAAAGTTCTAGTGGAACACAAAAGTGCAGCAGCGAAGCTTATAGAGATGGAAAACCACAGGGTGCACCATAAGTCCTGCACCAAAAACATAGGTGTATAAAAAGACTAAGAATGCACCAAATTTGATACAGCCTAAAATTCTATTTGCACATAGTTTGTGGATTATAGTGAAGCGGTATTATTCGTATAGGACAACTCCTGGATTGATAAGAGTGTTCAGATCGTGTGGGTAGCTTAGCAGCATCGTCTATTAAGGAATTTTATCCTTATTTGTTTCAAAGAAGATATTATTAAACAATAATTTTTTAGACTATAGAGTGCAGAACATTTTCTCTAAGGTGGTTAATGAGCAAAGATCAAAAATCTAAAGGCGCAGGAATTTCACGAATTTTTTTCGTGCTTCTCTTTTTGCTGTCAGAAAAACCGCTTTAGCAGAATGTGCGTTTTGCGTTTAATTAACGCAATTGAGTCCCGAAATTACGGTATTATATTTTGCTCCCAGCAAGCAAACATTTTTACAGATTTTCACACTCTCTACACAAAAACCTAGGGTGTGAAGGGAGAGATTTTGGAAAATCGTGTAAGACGAACAACTGCAATGCGTAACCATTGTTTTGCATATCTTCATGTTTCCAAGATGTAGTATTAAGCGCGCTATTATTTGCAACTTTCTGGAGTCGCTCAGCTTTGAGAATTTTTTTTTTGAAATGAAGTGGTGGCTGAACACCCAGTCTGGGTGACGCACTCCAACTGCGCTTAAATTTTTTCTATTCTCTTCTCCTTACGGCTGAGTCTCCGCCTTACCTGTGGGCTTGTAGAGATTTTTTTGTATTTTCTAAAAACTATAATATCCTTCGGACCCCCGCTTTAATTTGGTGTAGCGGTTGGGCATCCGAGATATTACGTGCAAGATCGACGGTTACATAGGACATGTGAAAGATCTCTCATGACTTTATAGGTACATAAATACAAGACATGAATATAAGGCTCGGAGACGGGAGAACAGTCACCGTCGTCCGAGCCGGACCAACTCTACTATCTATTCCCCCACTCGACCCGAAGGCGGGGCCCCTAAGCTAACAGCGATAGGCTCGCTATCTACCGTAATCGGCCGAAATTTCAAAAACAGATGTCAGATTCGTGATCAGCACCCCAAATAACCCCCAGTGTTTTCGCCCCGAAGTTGGGGCGAAAATTTTTTTCGACCTCTCATCGTGCTCTGGAGTCCGTAAAGTACAACAGTGCCAAACTCCCAATAAGGTCGCCTAACTTTGTTGTAGGAAGGACCTATGTTCCACCCTGTAAAGCGGTGCGAAGATACAGGTTCCGGTTGTGTGACGATTTTTTCTGAATTCAGTCGACCACTGCAGGGAAACGCGACTACCTAATGACTTACGGCTGTATCTGCGGGCAGAAGTCTTGCAATACTTGACGATGTGGCGCTCGTACGTAGCCCCTCAGCTGCCTAAACTCCGTTAGCGCTAACAGCCGGTTGAGAATTGCAGACGCTAACGGTCGAAGTTTTCTCGCCCAGATTGGTTGGTACATGTCGCGAAGGTAGCAGCATTGGTATGTTTGAGCGTGCCGCCCAATACATAACAACAAGACAGAGCACAGAGCGAACACATGCCAGCCGATCAGGGTACCGGGAGGTCGGTCAGGAGGTACGCCCGCCCCTGCTGGGGGGGGGGGGCGTGCTACCTGCCTCTCATCTCCCTTGCTCACCCACCCAACCCTCTAGGCTCTTCACCGAGAGTCGAACGGCTGCCTTTCGAAATCTTTGACACGCAAAACAAAAGTTTCCGGTCCGCAGAACAGCGGTGTAAGCAGAGGGCAGGTGTACCTCCTGTCGCGCTGCTGATGCTGCCCGTCTTCGCGACATATACCTCAGATCGCTGTTCTATTCCCTCAGAATTCAGTTCAGAATAAGAATTTATCGAATTTGGTCAAAATTAATACCGGAGGAGATGCCGGCTGTCCCGTACACTCCATACCAGGTTTTAGTTCGGATTTCCTGCCCAGGCCAACCAAGCTCTCCATCCCACCTAGAACTAAGAATCCGGAGCAAGATCTCGTAGAAGAAGAAAGCGTGGAGCAAGAGGAATTGAAGTAGCGCAGCCTTTTGTCCTTTTATCTCTAGAGTTTAAAAAATCGACTTTTTTGAGAGATTCCTCTCGTGGATGGCGGCCTTCAACACGTCTATATTGCATATGGGGGTTTGTGGGTGTGAGTGTCTCAATATACAAGGTGTCTCAAAAAAATGTATATGCTGTTTGAAAGGTGATAACTTTGCTCACGTTAAGGGTATCGAAGAAGTTGACGGCTCGTACGAAAGCCTAAGAAAATAGAAATTTTCTGACATATGAACGGTATGGAATGCTCCAAGCGCTCGTCTGATATTTTGCATTTTACATTCGATTGATTGTGCTTCGCTTGAATACTTGCTACAATTTCTTCGCAAAGTGGCCGTTTCGATTGATTTGAGCTTTTTTAAGGTCTATAACTTAAAAACGCACTATAATTTGCAAAAAATGCAGGGTATCTTAAAAATGCAGGTACTATTTGAAAAGTGTTGTTGATAGTGAAGCCTTTGAAGATATGTGAGGCTTATGTAAAAACATAGTTTATAGTCGAGATCGCGCCATGCTCCTGCTTAAAACCTTGCATTTCAGACTGGATTGATTGTGCATGGGCTGAATGCATGTAACAGTCTTGTTACTACTTGGCTACATTAACCTGTACTAGTTTGTGTTCGATTTTCTGACCGTCTGCTACAGTGTTTTCGAGGCTCTGGCTTTCAGCACTGAAATGGCTTCCAAAATAACGTTTCCTGAATGCAACAGAACTACTATGGGAAACATTGTTTGGCTTAGTTGTACGATTTGTTTTCTTAAGTTCAGTAAACAAAATATGCTCGTTGCAGAAGGGTGTAAACGGCAGCAAAGACCTCGGGGGTTGGAGTTATTCCCTCAGATGTGTTGTAAACATTAGCGTCTGCGGCGCTAATGGCAGCTAGTGTTAAGAGAGTTTGGATAGTTGAGGTGAACACGCCAGCGCCTAGTACTGTAAGTCTTCTGCTCATTGACACAGCTGTAAATTAACTCTTCTCTTCTCGTGTTCGTGCAGCGGTCAACTGAATGCGGAAGAAACTCCATCAAACAACCAAAATCTGCGTTTTTGCATCGCTATGGTTTCGCCTCTTCATGAGCTACAATGCAGGCTACAGGCGGAATGCTTCGAAGCGGAGAGCTACAGTACCGGACATGCCGCTGCGTCCAACAAGCACAAGCGGCGCAAAAGATGAGAAGCGGCGCAAAACGGCGCTCTCCGCGCCCTTTTGCGCCGCTTCTCATCTTTTGCGCCGCTTGTGCTTGTTGGACGCAGCGGCATGTCCGGTACTGTATTTCATTGACGGACAGAAGTCACAAGCAAGCAAAGCAGCAGCAGAGTGCATCACTTTGAATTAAGTGGTTACGTGCCGTGATAGCAAAGCAAACGAATGCCTATTACACCATATCTGGCTTAGCTCAGTCCACCACTGGATCAGAACACACCAGCAATACATAAAAGATGTCGTGTTCGGTTGCCGTACAAGGAGAGCTCGCCTTAGAGCTACTTTGCGCCTCCAGAATAAGCAAAAAACAGCATTAAAACCCCAACGAGCCACCACCCACGCAATAGTGAGTTGGCAATGCACAGCGAAGACGTGTGAAGGATAATGAAACAATTACAAAACGTCCCGCAGGAAATTTCTTGAGCTCTGACGAGTGAAGTGTTGGAGCGTATGTCTGAACGGGGAGAGCGAGTTATATATGAAGAATCCTCACCCTTCAGTTAGTATAAAAATGTTTCTTTTTCGCGAAGTGGTTCAATTTCAAGGAGTAGAGATTCCTTGAAATTTACAACGGAATCGGCGCCTCACTAGTTCGGGCGATGTCGCTGGCGGGAAGCAGCTCGGAGCGCATTAGATAGCGACGTTGCTTCATGAGGAGGAGGTCGGGGGTCCAACTTTTCTGCGCTGCTGCATTTTTGCATTTCAACTGATTGGTTGACATTTTAGGGATTCTGACGTCTATTCCATTATAGATGTTTTCTGCGCAATTCTTCCCGATGTGCGCCGTGGAGAGTATATTTGTTGCCACTAGTTTACTACTGACCGGTTTTTTAACCAAAAGGCAATGAGAAAGCAGTTCAACATAATAATGTGTAAACAACATCAGTGATGCACAGACACAAAGTGCATGAAACAGGAGCACTGGGCACAATATGGACAGCATATAAAGGCTACAGACTCCTCATAGTTTCTAAACACACATGAACCAATGAAATCGGCTCCATAGACGAAATGCAATCTAAGACGTACCTTTTCCTACGAAACAAGATTTCCACACGAAAACGTCGTCATATGTCCACTTTTTGCCTTTAGCCTTTTCATGTGCATCAGTTCATCTTGCGGATCCCAATCTTCTTCCACCACTTCCACCTGTTCGTCTTCGTCAACTTCAAGTTGATGTGCTTCGAAGTCCTTGAGTATGGTGGCCGTTCGTTAGACCAGCTTGATTTCTTCACTAGAAGGCTCCTGGTCTAAAGAATGGACCACATTTCAGCGTGACCAGGTGGATGACCACCCGAGCGTGGATGACATTCTCGGTGTTAGGTTTTAAAGAACCTTCGCAGACCTCTTTTTTTTCCAGATGACAGCTAAGGTGAGGAAAAGAGTGTATCGATGACACATTCTTTTCCCCATCTTAGGTTGATTTGCTGAATCTAGGTTAATTTGCTGAATTCACAGACCTCCTTTCACATTTTAACCACCTCTAACGTCAAATTCTGGTCGCTTTTGAAGATCCGAGCAGGATGGTTTTACTCGAGGTCATTGGTCGATGTAGGGTAACAAACTGTGAGGAGCCTGTAGCTTTTATATGCCGCTATTGTGACCAGTGCTGCTTCATGCACTTTGCTACACTGGTGTTGAACATTTATACATCATCATGCTGAATACCACAACATGCAGCTTGAAAATGCGCACAAACCATCTGAAAATGAAAATGATGTCAGAATCCCTCAAATCTGAACCAATCAGTTGAAATGCAAGAATGCAGCAGCGCATGAGAACCAAACCCCTGACCGTCCTTGCATGAAGCAACCGCAGTTCCACGTCACCGCCCGCTTTACTTAATAAATGGCGGAAAGATCGAAGTCCTCATATGCTAAACACTGCTGCTCAAATATTACCTCAAAAGGCATCACATATACCGAAACATCGACGAAGTCGTCCTCTCGTCCCTCCTCTGCTGCTCTTATGTGGAGGTATATGCGAAAATAAAATATCGATCGCCACTATTCTTCCGCCGCGTGCGATCAGCGCACGGATACACGTTCGCGTTTTAACGTGTCTCAAAACATGTCTAGCGGGGGCGTGAAGGTAAAAACGAGATCTAGTTCGTTCTCCAATCTGAGTGGTGAAAAGCACAGGAAGGGGGAAACCGGGTTCTAATATCATAATCGGGAAGGGGTTCTAGAAAATAAAGCGAGCTTTTTAGAAAACTCATTGTCTAGAAAACAATTGCCAGACTCGTACTCTTCTAATCTCGGTATTATCACAAGCTTGGTTATTGACGAAGTATTTGGAAATCTTTTTTCAATTGTGGAGGTGGAAGTGAATAAAAATTCTGAAGGCATATCAGCTGCCGGAATAGCCCTTATTCCACTTCAGTACCTGATTTCAATAATCTAATAGAATTTTATTGTTGATTCTTAAAGCTCTGGTGGCAAGAAACGTGACGTTCGCTAAAATTGTACTAGAACTTGGTTCCGCAACCTATTTCTTGCGATGCTGTGGATGGACCTGGAGAGAACGTGCATTACTCTTATTTGCTTACCAGGGAAGGGTCTCAGGCGTAGGTTTGAACGGTGGGAAATGAATACTACTGCGAGAATCTCCACCCTTCATGTAGTAGAAAAACATGTATCGCTTGTGCTGAGTCTTTGAACTCAAAGACCTACGGGCCCTCGAAATTGGAGGTACAGTATTGCACTGTCACCCATACACATGATAATCTACAGTAACTGGCCGAAGTTTGGAAAACGGATGTCTGATTCGTGATCAGCACCCCAAATAACCCCCCCCCCTTAGAAGAGGTTTGGGCGAAAATTTTCATTCGACCTCTCCTCGACCTCTCGAGTCATGAAATTAGTGTCGTAAAAGTCCTGTCGTGAAAGAGACAGTCTAAATCAGCTTACTTCCTACACATCTCCTACACATTTATTTCACACTAAATTGTCAAATAAAGGTTTCTGTGAGCTGTGCTTCACTCACTTTTCTCAGTTTCTAAATTTTCTTCAGTTTCTAAGTTTTATGCAATGTTTTGTGTTTTTTTTTTCAGCGAATGTTAAACAGTGACTCACAGCAAGTACGTGTTAGAGCAGGTATGGGTGACAAGGGCCGTCGAAGTCATAGTCACCGATTTAGCCCAAAGTTCTCCATGGAGGTTATTCGGAATGGTGATCACGAATCTTACATCCGTTTTCCGCATTAACCTGGAGTATGTTAAATTACAGTAGGTGAAGGTGATTAATGGTAAGGTCATGGTCATCATTTTTGCACAAACCTCACGTTGGGTACGAATCTGATTCTTATTTGACAATTTAGTGTGAAATAAATATGTAGGAGATGTGTAGAAAGGAAACTGGTAAGGAAGTCGGTATACAGTGGATCCGTATGAATCATCTTTGGATATCCGATTCGGATAACCCGACTCGAGTCATCCAAAAATCCGGGGTCCGCGAAACTGCCCTTATCCGAATCATCCAATTATCCGAAAATTTTCGATCGGATCCAATGTATAGAAGGCGGCAATCATGAAAAAATGCAAAGATATTACATATCACGGGAGTCGAAAAGCTGACCTAGCTCCTGCAAAGTAGTCTCATACCCTGTTGAGCCACCGACTTGCTTACCGCTGAGCCTTTCGCCGCGTCCCATACAACAGCGCACGGGCACGCATTAGACTTGAGCTCGATTAATCGGGCCGAATAATTGTTCGAGCGATTTCGAACAATTAATCGCTCGATTACTCGAAAATCGTAAATCGCTGTTGTTCGAACATTGTTCGAAATCGACTTTCGCGAAAAACCATTATTCGAACATTGTTCGAAATCGACTTTCGCGAAAAACCATTATTCGAACATTGTTCGAAATCGACTTTCGCGAAAACTCATTATTCGAACATTATTCGAAATTGACTTCCGCGAAAAACCATTATTCGAACATTGTTCGAAATCGACTTTCGCAAAAAACCATTATTCGAACATTGTTCGAAATCGACTTTCGCAAAAAACCATTATTCGAACATTAATCGAAATCGACTTTCGCGAAAACCCATTATTCGAACATTATTCGAAACCGACTTTCGCGAAAAACCATTGTTCGAACATTATTCGAAATCGACTTTCGCGAAAAACCATTATTCGAACATTGTTCGAAATCGACTTTCGCGAAAACTCATTATTCGAACATTATTCGAAATTGACTTCCGCGAAAAACCATTATTCGAACATTGTTCGAAATCGACTTTCGCGAAAACTCATTATTCGAACATTATTCGAAATTGACTTCCGCGAAAAACCATTATTCGAACATTGTTCGAAATCGACTTTCGCAAAAAACCATTATTCGAACATTGTTCGAAATCGACTTTCGCGAAAAACCATTATTCAAACATTATTCGAAATCGACTTTCGCGAAAAACCATTATTTGAACATTGTTCGAAATCGACTTTCGCAAAAAACCATTATTCGAACATTGTTCGAAATCGACTTTCGCGAAAACTCATTATTCGAACATTATTCGAAATTGACTTCCGCGAAAAACCATTATTCGAACATTGTTCGAAATCGACTTTCGCAAAAAACCATTATTCGAACATTGTTCGAAATCGACTTTCGCAAAAAACCATTATTCGAACATTAATCGAAATCGACTTTCGCGAAAACCCATTATTCGAACATTATTCGAAACCGACTTTCGCGAAAAACCATTGTTCGAACATTATTCGAAATCGACTTTCGCGAAAAACCATTATTCGAACATTGTTCGAAATCGACTTTCGCGAAAACTCATTATTCGAACATTATTCGAAATTGACTTCCGCGAAAAACCATTATTCGGACATTATTCGAAATCGACTTTCGCGAAAACCCATTATTCGAACATTGTTCGAAATCGACTTTCGCGAAAAACCATTATTCGAACATTGTTCGAAATCGACTTTCGCGAAAACTCATTATTCGAACATTATTCGAAATTGACTTCCGCGAAAAACCATTATTCGAACATTGTTCGAAATCGACTTTCGCAAAAAACCATTATTCGAACATTGTTCGAAATCGACTTTCGCAAAAAACCATTATTCGAACATTAATCGAAATCGACTTTCGCGAAAACCCATTATTCGAACATTATTCGAAACCGACTTTCGCGAAAAACCATTATTCGAACATTATTCGAAATCGACTTTCGCGAAAAACCATTATTCGAACATTGTTCGAAATCGACTTTCGCGAAAACTCATTATTCGAACATTATTCGAAATTGACTTCCGCGAAAAACCATTATTCGGACATTATTCGAAATCGACTTTCGCGAAAACCCATTATTCGAACGTTGTTCGAAATCGACTTTCGCGAAAACTCATTATTCGAACATTATTCGAAATTGACTTCCGCGAAAAACCATTATTCGAACATTGTTCGAAATCGACTTTCGCGAAAAACCATTATTCAAACATTATTCGAAATCGACTTTCGCGAAAAACCATTATTTGAACATTGTTCGAAATCGACTTTCGCGAAAACTCATTATTCGAACATTATTCGAAATTGACTTTCGCAAAAAACCATTATTCGAACATTGTTCGAAATCGACTTTCGCAAAAAACCATTATTCGAACATTAATCGAAATCGACTTTCGCGAAAACCCATTATTCGAACATTATTCGAAACCGACTTTCGCGAAAAACCATTATTCGAACATTATTCGAAATCGACTTTCGCGAAAAACCATTATTCGAACATTGTTCGAAATCGACTTTCGCGAAAACTCATTATTCGAACATTATTCGAAATTGACTTCCGCGAAAAACCATTATTCGGACATTATTCGAAATCGACTTTCGCGAAAACCCATTATTCGAACGTTGTTCGAAATCGACTTTCGCGAAAACTCATTATTCGAACATTATTCGAAATTGACTTCCGCGAAAAACCATTATTCGAACATTGTTCGAAATCGACTTTCGCGAAAAACCATTATTCAAACATTATTCGAAATCGACTTTCGCGAAAAACCATTATTTGAACATTGTTCGAAATCGACTTTCGCGAAAACTCATTATTCGAACATTATTCGAAATTGACTTCCGCGAAAAACCATTATTCGAACATTGTTCGAAATCGACTTTCGCGAAAACCCATTATTCGAACATTATTCGAAACCGACTTTCGCGAAAACCCATTATTCGAACGTTGTTCGAAATCGATTTTCGCGAAAACTCATTACTCGAACATTATTCGAAATCGACTTTCGCGAAAAACCATTATTCGAACGTTGTTCGAAATCGATTTTCGCGAAAACTCATTACTCGAACATTATTCGAAATCGACTTTCGCGAAAAACCATTATTCGAACATTATTCGAAATCGACTTTCGCGGAAAACCATTATTCGAACATTGTTCGAAATCGACTTTCGCGAAAAACCATTATTCGAACATTGTTCGAAATCGACTTTCGCAAAAACCATTATTCGGACATTATTCGAAATCGACTTTCGCGAAAACCCATTATTCGAACGTTGTTCGAAATCGATTTTCGCGAAAACTCATTACTCGAACATTATTCGAAATCGACTTTCGCGAAAAACCATTATTCGAACATTATTCGAAATCGACTTTCGCGGAAAACCATTATTCGAACATTGTTCGAAATCGACTTTCGCGAAAAACCATTATTCGAACATTGTTCGAAATCGACTTTCGCGAAAACTCATTATTCGAACATTATTCGAAATTGACTTCCGCGAAAAACCATTATTCGAACATTGTTCGAAATCGACTTTCGCGAAAAACCATTATTCGAACATTGTTCGAAATCGACTTTCGCGAAAACCCATTATTCGAACATTATTCGAAACCGACTTTCGCGAAAAACCATTATTCGAACATTATTCGAAATCGACTTTCGCGAAAAACCATTATTCGAACATTGTTCGAAATCGACTTTCGCGAAAACTCATTATTCGAACATTATTCGAAATTGACTTCCGCGAAAAACCATTATTCGAACATTGTTCGAAATCGACTTTCGCGAAAAACCATTATTCGAACATTGTTCGAAATCGACTTTCGCAAAAAACCATTATTCGAACATTGTTCGAAATCGACTTTCGCGAAAACCCATTATTCGATCATTATTCGAAACCGACTTTCGCGAAAAACCATTATTCGAACATTATTCGAAATTGACTTCCGCGAAAAACCATTATTCGAACATTGTTCGAAATCGACTTTCGCGAAAAACCATTATTCGAACATTGTTCGAAATCGATTTTCGCGAAAACTCATTACTCGAACATTATTCGAAATCGACTTTCGCGAAAAACCATTATTCGAACATTATTCGAAATCGACTTTCGCGGAAAACCATTATTCGAACATTGTTCGAAATCGACTTTCGCGAAAAACCATTATTCGAACATTGTTCGAAATCGACTTTCGCGAAAACTCATTATTCGAACATTATTCGAAATTGACTTCCGCGAAAAACCATTATTCGAACATTGTTCGAAATCGACTTTCGCGAAAAACCATTATTCGAACATTGTTCGAAATCGACTTTCGCGAAAACCCATTATTCGAACATTATTCGAAACCGACTTTCGCGAAAAACCATTATACGAACATTGTTCGAAATCGACTTTCGCAAAAAACCATTATTCGAACATTGTTCGAAATCGACTTTCGCGAAAACCCATTATTCGATCATTATTCGAAACCGACTTTCGCGAAAAACCATTATTCGAACATTATTCGAAATCGACTTTCGCGAAAAACCATTATTCGAACATTATTCGAAATCGACTTTCGCGAAAAACCATTATTCGAACATTGTTCGAAATCGACTTTCGCGAAAACCCATTATTCGAACATTATTCGAAATTGACTTCCGCGAAAAACCATTATTCGAACATTGTTCGAAATCGACTTTCGCGAAAAACCATTATTCGAACATTGTTCGAAATCGACTTTCGCAAAAAACCATTATTCGAACATTGTTCGAAATCGACTTTCGCGAAAAACCATTATTCGAACATTGTTCGAAATCGATTTTCGCGAAAACCCATTATTCGAACATTATTCGAAACCGACTTTCGCGAAAAACCATTATTCGAACATTATTCGAAATCGACTTTCGCGAAAAACCATTATTCGAACATTGTTCGAAATCGACTTTCGCGAAAACTCATTATTCGAACATTATTCGAAATTGACTTCCGCGAAAAACCATTATTCGAACATTGTTCGAAATCGACTTTCGCGAAAAACCATTATTCGAACATTGTTCGAAATCGACTTTCGCAAAAAACCATTATTCGGACATTATTCGAAATCGACTTTCGCGAAAAACCATTATTCGAACATTATTCGAAATCGACTTTCGCGAAAAACCATTATTCGAACATTATTCGAAACCGACTTTCGCGAAAAACCATTATTCGAACATTATTCGAAATCGACTTTCGCGAAAAACCATTATTCTAACATTATTCGAAATCGACTTTCGCGAAAAACCATTATTCGAACATTGTTCGAAATCGACTTTCGCGAAAACCCATTATTCGAACATTATTCGAAATTGACTTCCGCGAAAAACCATTATTCGAACATTATTCGAAATTGACTTCCGCGAAAAGCCATTATTCGAACATTATTCGAAATTGACTTCCGCGAAAAACCATTATTCGAACATTGTTCGAAATCGATTTTCGCGAAAACCCATTATTCGAACATTATTCGAAACCGACTTTCGCGAAAAACCATTATTCGAACATTATTCGAAATCGACTTTCGCGAAAAACCATTATTCGAACATTGTTCGAAATCGACTTTCGCGAAAAACCATTATTCGAACATTGTTCGAAATCGACTTTCGCGAAAACTCATTATTCGAACATTATTCGAAATTGACTTCCGCGAAAAACCATTATTCGAACATTATTCGAAATCGACTTTCGCGAAAAACCATTATTCTAACATTATTCGAAATCGACTTTCGCGAAAAACCATTATTCGAACATTGTTCGAAATCGACTTTCGCAAAAAACCATTATTCGGACATTATTCGAAATCGACTTTCGCGAAAAACCATTATTCGAACATTGTTCGAAATCGACTTTCGCAAAAAACCATTATTCGGACATTATTCGAAATCGACTTTCGCGAAAAACCATTATTCGAACATTATTCGAAATCGACTTTCGCGAAAAACCATTATTTGAACATTGTTCGAAATCGGATCTAGGAAGACACTGTTCGAACATTGTTCGAAATCGAAGATCGCGAAAGAGAATTGTTCGAAATTGAACAATGTTCGAACTAAACCAAGAGTTGGCCGCTAGAGTATGGGTCGTCTCTGATCCCCGAAAAAACAGCGTTCAAACTCGCCCCACTTCTGGGCCTACGGTAATTGGCAGGAACGGACTGTTTGAACGCGCTCGACGGCATTTCACAGTTCAGCCTCTCGATATCATCGAGTCGGTGCGCGCTGCGAGTGCAGGCTGATTCGGCCAGAAGGGAAATCGAATACGTAATTTCGTTTCGAGGGTTCTATTGATTTCGGTTCTAATTGAAAATGAGCATTTCACCGGATGATTCTGCCATATTCAAATTCGATTCTGTGATTTCGTTTCGAGGGTTTTGGCAGCCGACTTTCGATGTTTTTCGAACATTGTTCGATTCAATCGCCGATTTTGTCACTGCTAATATTCAGGGTTGATATTTCGGCTAAAAGCGCTTCTACGGTTCTCGATTTTTCTATGTTGTAAAGGAACGTTCTCACACTATTGATCACTAGTTTTGCTTTGCAACAGTCTTCCCAAATTTCTTTTTTAGAACAGTTTTTCGAAACCATGGAAGTAGTAATTTTGTCCTGTTTTCGAATGAGTTCCGTCGTGAGAGCAAGGTGTCGCAGGCGGTCCGGAACATTAATGAGGTTTTCGGTGAGGATGAGGATAGCGAACGCGCGTTACGTCGATGGTTCGAGAAGCTTTCATCTGGCGATTTTATTCTTGAAAATAAGCCACGTGGGAGAACTCTGTCCAAGGTGGATAACGATGAATTAAAAATAAAATGAAATAGTGACCACGCTGCAATTACTTTTAAAATTATTTGTAGCGGAGATCAACGGACCGTTAGTTCGACATGGATAAGAGATTTCAAAAAGGCTGATTATAGCAACATTAGGGAACACCTAACCAACATTGACTGGGTTGGTACATTTGGCGCTTTAAATGATGTCGAAGAAATGTATGAAACACTGCTTTTTATTCTACACTATGTTATAGATTTATATGTGCCAAGGAGGTTAGTTGATCCAAATCGCCAGATCGTTCCAGATTACCTTGCTAGAATGAAGCGTCGTCAAACTACTTTATGGAACAAATCTACTCTTTCCGCCCTGAATGAAGATTGGGCTGAGTATCTATTTTTCAGCAAAAAATTTCACAAAGCCCTTTCACGGTACAATCTTTATACTGAAAAGAAATCCATTTTCTCAAATGATAAGACAGCTTTCTATAGGTATATTGCCTCTCGTAAAGAAAATGATAACTTTATTCCAAATCTAAGGAATGAAGAGGGTGTTTCTATTTCCTCAGCTCGTGGTAAAGCTAACCTTCTTGCAAAGGAGTTTCAGAAGGTCAGAAGTTTCAGAAGAACCAATCCTCTTGCAGTAGTTCCGCGTTTTTTGCATCCCAGGACAATGCATTACCTAGTTTCCCCCAAATGGGGCCTACGCTGTGGTTTCATAAAGAGGAGATTTTCGACATATTAATTAAATGGCCTAAGTCTTTCTCAACGTCCCCGGATCATCTACCGTTAACGTTTATCAAACAAGTGGCGGATTGTATTGCTTATTCATTAGAACTAATATTCAATTCGAGCTATATGAGAGCTGAGGTTCCTACAAGGTGGAAACGTGCCTTTATTACGCCAATTCGCAAAAAGCCACCCTTCAATCAACCGGGTAATTACCGACCTGTCAGTATAACCTCTATATTCGTTAGAGCTTTTGAAAAGATTGTAAAGAAACACATTGCTGGGTCATATTGAAGAGCATAACATCATCTCTAAGGACCAGTTTGGTTTCCTGAAACAACGCTCGGTGGAAACAGCTGTTCTTTCTGCTCTAAACGAGTGGACTAAATCTATGGACCGTAGAAAACGCACAGATATTGTATTTTTTGACTTTTCAAAAGCCTTCGACAAGGTTCCTACAGAAAAATTATTGTACAAGATGGGAAGGGTAGGCATACATCCTATGATTGTAGACTGGATAAAGAGTTTTCTTACGGGCAGAACCTATCAAGTCAGAGTAGGAGGGGAGTATTCATCGGTTTATTCTGCCCCAGTGGTGTTCCACAGGGTGGAGTACTATCGCCTTTACTTTTTCTTTTGTATACGTATAAGATTCCTGATTCAGTTCAAAGGTTTGGAGTTTCTTGTAAAATGTACGCGGATGATATAAAGATCTATAGAGAAGTCGACAATCAAGAAAGCTCCTGTCATGTCCAAGCAGCTATAAATTTTGTAGAGAATTGGGCAAGCACCTGGGAACTACCCCTTTCGGCTGAAAAATCGCATTGTCTCGTGATTCAATCTAAATCTCAAAGTCACCGTCCAACATATACACTCAACGGGTCAACCTTGGAGCAACTTACAAGTGCACGAGATTTAGGGTTCCATTTCTCGACTAACCTAAACTTTGAGCATCATTATAAAGCACTTGTAAAGAAGGCTAACTACCGAATTTATAACTTGTTCAAGGTACTGATGACCAAAGATCAACCTTCTTTTCTGAGAGCCTACAAATCTTACGTAAGGCCCATTGTAGAATGTGGTGTTTCAGTTTTCAGTCCCTGTTAAAAGAAGGACATAAAACTCCTTGAAAGTGTTCAGAATAACTTTACCCGTAAGCTTTTTCTAAAGTGTCGTGGTCTAAATTATGACAATATTCCGAGTGGGTCTGACAGGGCCAAAATGCTCGGGTTGTCTAGCCTTGAGACTAGACGAAAGCGAGCAGATTTAGTTATGTTGTTCAAAGTCCCTATAGGAAGGCTTTCCATAGACCCAATTGGATTTTTTGGCACCCCTTTGACAACTGACAGAAGAGGGCATCTCCGACTCTACCTGCCACTTCCAAGGTCAAAAGTAAGGTCAAGTTTCCTCATTCACAGGAGCATCAGGGAGCTCAACATCTTGCTTTCGGAGAACGAGAACATTGTTAATATGACTCTATCCTCTTTTAAACGTTTAATTGCACTAAGGTTTCGTTAGGCTTATTTTTTGTTTGTTATATGTTATTGTTAGAATCTTACCGCATGTGATTGTTATCCGTGCCTTATAATAAATAAATAAATAAATAAATAAATAAATTGAAAGCTGTAGTGGAAGACGACATTCCGCAATCTACGCGTGAATTAGCCGCAAAATTCAAGGTATCTATCTCTACAACATTGGACCATTTGAATCAAAACGGCAAAATAAAGATCAATGCGTACCGCAAGAATTGAGCGAGCAGCAGAAGTGGTGTCGTTTCGATGCTTCTCTTTCTTTTGCTTTCACGGCAAAAATCCGAACATTTTTTACATCGCATTGTTATCTGTGATGAACAACCGCAAGCGCTTGGCACGATGGTTCGATAAAGATGAAGCCCCGAAACATATTCCGAGAGCCAACATCCACCAAAAAATTGATGGTGTCTCTTTGGTGGTCTACCTATGGAGTCATACAGTTCAGCTTCATGAGACCTGGTGAAGCGGTAACTGCGGACGTCTACTGTAACAAGCTGGACGGCATGAGGAGGAACCTTGCAATTGGGCACCCAAGATTAGTCAAAAGGGACAGCCCAATACTCTTGCAAGACAACACACACACACACAACGTTGATGAAACTGCAAGAGTTGGAACTGGAACTTCTCAATCACCCACCAAATTCAACTGATCTTGCGCCAACTGACTACCTCATTTTCCAAGCATTGGAAGCGTCCGTCCTTGTTTCGTTTCTGTTACTTTGTTCATCTGTGTTAGTTCCATTTTAGAATTGACACCTTTCAAATCAAATCGGTTGGATTTCTTGTCCTCATTCAATACGGTGCCGCTAAATGAAGTAGGACAACTTCACTCATCACCACATATGCGCGCAGTTTCGCGGCACCGCGCTCTCTCTCTCCTTGAATGACAACAGTTCGCCGTCTATCAGGTCTCCAAGCCAGGCATAGCAGATTCCTTTTGATTCCCCTGCATATCATTTCAAGGAGCAAGGAAAGTGTTTTTCGAGGTGTTATATTTGTTTGAAGAGTTCCCGCTGAAAATGGAAGTTGCATATAGAAGAGTTCGCTTGCGCAACCTGTTACGAATGTTATGAAGACAACTAAAAACTGAGACGAAAATGAACTCTTCTGCGGTAGCTTTGTAACTTGATCAACTATATAATTCTTGCAGCCTTCGCTGCGCCGAACATATGGTAAATCTCGTGGTTACATTTGCAATGGGATATGACTATGTTGCTGGAATACTAAAAAATGCAAACACGTGGCGGCGAAATTGAACAAGAGCAATGTCATCAAATGTTCTCATCAGAGGTAGCGCTAAGAACGTTATGAATTGGATGCCATTACAATAACCCGTTTTTACAGCTATATCAGGAAATTCGATTGGCCGTCAATAACTCCCTCATAGACTGCAGAACACGTCCCAAATTTTAGATGATATACGGTTTTCTAAACACTGTTAGTGTTCTCTGCATAATTATTAGGATGTGTACGAACAAATTGCTTTTTTAACGCGTGGCTCCAGCAGGCTTGGTAGCAGAGGGACGAATTTATTCGATTGTTCGACTTTCAAGAACAGCAAAAAATCAAGTTATTCGATTATTCGGTTTTCGAAAACAGCAAAAAATTGTTCGGCTCTCGAAGATTCCAAAAAATCGAGTTATTCGATTGCTCGAGTTTCGAAAATTTCAAAAAATCGAGTTATTCGATTGCTCGACTTTCGAAAACATTAAAAAATAGAGTTATTCGATTGCTCGATTTTCGAGGACAGCGAAAAATCGAGTTATTCGATTGTTCAACTTTCGAAAATTTCAAAAAATCGAGTTATTCGATTGTTCGATTTTCGGAGACAGCGAAAAATCGAGTTATTCGATTGTTCGAGTTTCGGAAAAAAATGTCGAAAAGCTCAACTCTAGCACGCATGCACGTGGGCACGTGCTGACGGTGCGCTACTGTACCCTTCACCTTCGAGGGCACGTAACTCTTTTGGTTCAAGGACTCAGCAAAAACGAAACATGTTTTTCTACTATATGAAGGGTGGAGATTCTCGAAGTACTATCCATTTCTCCCGTTCAGACCTACGCCTGAGACCCGTCCCTGATTAGTATAACCACAGGTTGAATTGAAGCAATGTTATCGCCAATCATGCAATCAACGCTCAGGTCTGCTGGTCCTCAACAGAATCATGGTTTATTTCCTCTTGGGACTGCTTTCACTGCTGCACTATATGTAAACTTGACATTATAAGGAGAAAGACTGTTCACTCCTATTTTGGAATCAGCCTCAATTGATTCTATCCTTTATGCCCTATCGCCTCTTCATTAGAATTGTCCAAAAGTATTCACAATGTCTTAGCTGCTGAGCTGTTGAGGAAATTCAGGAAAGCGACCATAAAGCAAAACCCTTTTGGTACCCTCCCACCTAAACTGGGACTAATCACAAAAGACAAAAGAGTCCCTAGTACAGATACAATCCTCCTAAAAAAGCACAGATGCGGAAGCGACTGCGGCGGGAGGACAGTAAGTGGGTAGGAGGTGAATCCACGCATGCAATCCGCGACCACCGAGCGAGAGCGACCAGCGTCCATCCCCGATGCAGACTGACCATGCTACCATCGCTTTCGAAGGTTGTCACATGGACCCAACCCACACTGCTCGCGGCGCAGCAGCGGAGGAAGAGTGGCGACCGAAGCATCGTCTTAACAGCAGCATGTCCGCTCCAATCTGCATTGTTCCTACTTCAGTCCGAATTCTCGCTACCTCCGAGTAGGGGGACACGATTTCCTGCTGGAGCTGTGTGCATCGCGGAAGTACGGTTTTTCCTCCCCATTTTCCTGTGAGGCGAGTCGGAGCGAAGTATGCATACGGGTTCAGAGATGTGCACCGCGGAATTCCATACCATTATTCCATTAGATTATTCCCCGGCGGGAGCCCCCGAGCCGAGATGTGCATACCCTTCACGGCACAATTTCTACACGGTAATCTTTTGCTGTCTGCGCCCTCCTAGTTTAGAGATCGCGTCGGCGTCTACCTTGCCATTCGATCGATCTTTTGTGCACCCGCGATGGCACTCCCGGCAAGCGACCCTGGTGCAGTGGATAGTGGTACTATTTCATGCGAGAGAGCTCTGGGATTCGGTTCCCCTCCGTCGTGGCATACTTGCATTTCAACCGACTATTTGAGATATCAAGGGTTTTGACGTCTATACAGCTTTGAGGCGTTTTTTGAGTATTTTCCCAGCTGTATGCGCTTCGCCGCTCGAAGAACACAGAGCACAGCCGCGGATTCCCTTGAGCGAAGAAAGCAGTTTCCAACGAGCAGCTTGGATAGCGCACACACTGAAGTCCCTTCCGGAAACACCTAAACAAACAAATCAAACAAAAAACAAAATCAAACAAATGAAGAATGCTGAGGCATAACCGAGTAGTTGGCGGAGGGTGATCCCAACTCCTGAGCTCAGTTAAGAAAATGGTCTTCTATTAAGTGATGACTGAGCCCTGCATAGCGAGGAGAACGAAGAGATGGGGCGAGGCGTTGTTTAAATGTACGTGCACATTTTGGAGAAATGTTTGATGTTATGTTATGCTATATTATGTTTAAAGCCAGCACCCAAACAACTCTTTTCTAGGGTGTGCGGTTTGGAGAAACCAAGGCCATTCCTGGACCTGATAAAGGAGCGGGAAAGGTGTGCCTCTGATCTGTTTATTATCGGCACAGATGCTCTTCATTCTTCTTCATTTGCTGACATTATTTCGCACACAGGAAGGAAAGAGGGTGCTCTGGAGAGACATTTACGCCGAAATAATCCCTAAAAAGTCCATAATGCTACCTCTATTTGGAAAGCCCAAAAAGAGTGAAACCAAGGTAATACTTGATCAAGGTACGTCTCAAGACTGGTTGATTTTTATGGAAACTATGTAAAAAACGTACGCATCGGATTTTAAAATGGTTACCATCGTGAGTCACGCAGCGTAGGACGCAAGAAGACCGTCCAGGGTCAAGCTCCAGGACCGAGGACCGGAAGGCGGTCGCTACTGTGACATCGCTTCAAGAGAGCGCAAGAACAGCGCCTTCGTTTTATAGAATCGTTTTGCAGAATTTTCAGCTTTTTTTAAGTGCTTTCGTATCTCTTAGTAAATTGATCCTTTCAGATGTGGTTTCGACAAGTGGACAGTCGTACACAGCTTCGTTTGCTGAAGGAGGCATGTTATTAGCGTGGACGTAAATCCATAGTTTTAAATACAGATTGTTCTACAGTTAAAAATAAGGGTTTTCTGAGAGCAGTCTTCGGATCAGTTAGGGCGGGTTCAATCTTCCGTCGATTTTAGCACGACCTGAAATTACACGCCACGAAATTCAGAGCCGAGATTATTACACTGTAGGAGTCTTTCTGCAGTGTTCCCCGGTGTGATTGGGCTGCTTTCATATTCGTCGTTTTTCGTGAAAGTAATTTTTTTTTCAATCTGAATAAGCCAACCTGTAGAAACGAAATTTCACTGTAAAAAAACTAAGTCATTCTGTAGCAATTATCGTTCGATTTTGCATCATTTGCCAAAAAAACATATGCAATATCGTACCACTCCCTGATCATATAGAAGATCGCTGCATAAAAGGTGTTCAACTCCCCAAGTTTAGGTACTTTTAAGAACTGACCCAATTCACATTGGATCATACAATCTTTGGATTTTTTTATAAAAAAGCTTGATTTTTTAGCGAGCAGTGCTAGAGAGTTTATAGAGTCCAATTTCAGCTCTTAAAGTTGTCTTTTCTTGAAGTAGAAAAACTTACTCTAGTCACAAGTGAGACCTTGTGTTACGAGTTCATGATCGACTCGAAGAGGGCTCCAAAACGGGAGTGCTGTACACTTAAATTACCACTAGCAATGACCTCGAAATTGTTCCAAAATTATTACAATTTCTTGCTCTCACTCACTACTGTGGCGAGCCACCCCTCATTATGCGCACTATCACAAATGGGCCTTTCAATTCACACTAAAAAAAGTAAACGCTGTTAAAAATAAATTTTACGACAATTTCACCCTTTGCACTACTACTATTATCAATTTGATATCAAATTTGTCTAGACTGGCTTTATTTACATCAATTCATGCATTACCAACTGCCGATTATTTCTGCTTTAGCCATTTATTTATTACCAGACGTTCAGCGGGCTAACGGCCGCCAAACGTCTGGTTGGGGGCTTCGTCCCCAAACCCGAGAATAGAACAATCCCGTCTGGGTCTTCTTACTTGCGTTACAATGAAAAACTGGTTTTACAGGAAAGCCAGACAGTAGGGCATAATCTCGAAAACTCCCCCTATGAAGCCTATCCACCCTCTATCGCACTTACGCCGATTTATTCTCCGAAGTGCATATTCTGTACGTGTTGAGGAACAGATTGTGTAATCTTGTGAGAGCTCTATACCGCTAATATCCGACGGCAATAATAACTCTTCGATTCTCGAAGTCATTCTCCCACCCCCTCCCCCCCCCTCACCGACAATATCCATTACCCCCTTATCCATGTGCAGGCAGAGACAGACAGAAAAATGTAGTGAGTATCAGTCAGTAGTGAGAGTGAGAGGCATGTACAGGCACACGCTGCCTTTAAAAGGTCATCTGAAAATCCAACGCATGCTTCACAATGTTTGATCGTGGCACATCTTCTTGACCTAGACGTACGTTGTACGACGTTCCTGTCAAATACACGTTGGACGATAGTGAGAAAAAGTACTGGTCCGCCCTTACAGATTCCTTCCATTGATCCTCTTCCTATTACTGATCCACCTTCACTATTCCCCCTTCTTTTGCAGCCCCTTCACTGGCCCTCACTACTGGTCCCACCTCCACTGATCCTCCCTTTACTGTCCCCCCCCCTTCACAGGACTCTCCCACTTCACTGGTTCCCGTTCCCTGTCCCCCCCCCTTTTGTCCCCCCCCCCCTCCTTACTGCCCCTTTCTCACCTAACTGGTACCCTTTATTGTTCCCCATTAATGGTCCCCTTTACCGGTCCCTCTTTTACTGCTTGCGTTCTCCTTCACAGCTCCCCCATTACTGGTCTCATCTTCACTGCTCCCCTTCACTGGTTCACACCCCTTCACTGGCCGCCATTACTGGTCTTACCTTCACTGGTCTCCTTTAATGGTTCCTCTTTTCCGGTTTCTCCTTCACAGGGTTCTTAGTGGTATTCATTATTGGTCCCCCTTCACTGGCTCCCAATAAAGGTTCTGAACCCTTGCTGGTACCCCCCTCCTCCCTTCGCTGGTTCTCCCACCCTTCACTGGACCCCCGTTTACTGGTCTCCTCTTTAGTGGTCTCCCATTACACGTGTTCGGAATCCGGACACCCCTTGCGCGACATAAGTGACACCTCTTCTGAACCGAGACACCACTTGCATGACATCGATGACACCTCTTCTGAATCGAGACACCACTTGCATGACATCGATGACACCTCTTCTGAACCACACGCCTCTTGCATGAAATCCGTAGTACGTCTTCTGAGCCCAGGCACCCCTTGCATAACATCGGTGACATGTTTTCTGACCCCAGACACCCATTACGCGACATCGTTGACACCTCTTCTGAACCCAAACACCCAATGCGTGACATCGCTGATATGCTTTCCGATCCGAGCGCCTTTTGCACGACGTCGGTGACACATCTTCTAAACCCAGACGCCTGTTGAGCAACGTCGCTAGCATGTCTTTGTACAGGCTCACGCTGCCTTTAAAAGGTCATATGAAAAGCCAACGCATGCTTCGCAATGTTTGATCCGTGGCACATCTTCTTGATCTAGACGTACGTTGTACGACGTTCCTGTCAAATACACGTTGGACGATAGTGAGAAAAAGTACTGGTCCCCCCTTATAGGTTCCTTCCACTGATCCCCCTTCCTATTAATGGTCCCATCTTCACTGGTCCCCTCCTCACAGGCTCCCCTTTTCTGGCAGCCCCTTCAGCGGCCCTCATTACTGGTTCCACCTTCACTGGTTCTCCCATTAGCCCCCCCCCCCTCACAGGACCCTCCCAATTCACTGGTTCCCGTTCACTGTCCCCTTTTGCCCCCCTCCTTACTGCCCCCTCACCTATGTGGTATACCCTTTATTGGTCCCCTTCACACTGGCCCCATTAATGTCCCCTTTACCGGTCCCTCCTTTATTGCCCCGAACCCCCCCCCCCCCTTCACAGCTTCCCATTACTGGCCTCACCTTCACTGATCCCTTTACTGGTCCCCTCCCCTTCACTGGCCGCCATTACTGGCCCTACCTTCACTGATCCCCTCTTCAATAATCCTCCTTTAATGGTTTTCCCTCTACTGGTTCCCTCTTTATGGGACCCTCCCACTTCACTGGTTTCGGTTCACTTTCTCCCCTCCCTCATCCCCCCACCTTAGTGGTATTTTTTATTGGTCCCCCTTCACTGGCTCCCATTAAAGGTCCTACCCTTACCGGTCTCCCCTTTAATGGTCTCCCATTACACGTGTTCGGGATGCGCGACATAGGTGACACCTCTTCTGAACCGAGACACCACTTGCATGAAATCCGTAGTATCTCTTCTCAACCCAAACTCCCATTGCATGAAATCCATAATGTCTCTTCTGAACCCAGACACCCATTGCTCGACGTCGGTTACACGTCTTCTGAAACCGGACGCCTGTTGAACAGCGTCGGTGACATGTCTTCTCACCCCAGACATCTATTACACGATATCGTTGACACCTCTTCTGAACCCAAACACCCAATGCGCTTCATCGGTGACATGCCTTATGAATCCGTGCGCCTGTTGCAGGACGTCGGTGACACCTCTTGTAAACCGTACGCCTGTTGAGCAACGTCGCTGGCATGCCTGTTGAACTCGAACGCCCTTTATGCGACATTGGTGACACTTCTTCTGATGGTCTCGCACTTGCGCGCTTTGCGCGACTTTGACTGACCTTTGGAAAATAGCTTCTGTAGAACATAAAATTTGCTAACATCTAAGACTTAGTGCGTACTTTATCGGCATTAAGCCTTCACCACTTCGGTACCTTCATCAAGAACATTCTTTCCGGACCGGCCATTAACGTAATTGGTTTGTGCTGCGCATTATTTCTGTCCCTCAGATTGCTCCTCCGCAACCGTTCTCATGCTCAACTGCTAGCGTTTCCATTATATCGTTTCTTCTTGTCTCTTCTTTCTGGATCTGATTGCTGTCCCGCCCTTACTGGTCTTCCCTCCCTCTCATTATTCCCTCATCCTCCTGGTCCCAACTCCTGGCCCACTTCTTTGTTTCCACTATTGACCCCCTACTGGTTTCTTCCTGCTGGTTTCCCCATCCTGGCCATTCCTTCAGGATGTTCCTTTCCTTCCTGGTCGCTCTCCTGGTCCACCCTAGAGGTCCCTCTTACTGCCCTTCTCCACCACCCCCTTAGTGTCCTCCCATGTTCGCGGCAGACGTCGGTGACACAAATTCAGAATCAGGACGCTTGTTGCGCAACGTAGGGATGCCGCCTTCTGGATCCAAAAGCTCAAAAGACCGAATCCAGGAGTTCAGAAGCGCGCTCGCTGTGTCAAGCACGAAGAGGCTGCATATGGCAGATTCCTCGTTATCCGTATGAATCCCCTTACTGCTCCCTTTTTGTTGGTTCCCCATCCTGGTCCTGCCTCCAGGTCCTTCTTCCAGGCAGATTCCTCCTCCCCTTGCCATCCTTCTTACTACTCTACCCTAATTAAGCTCACGACACCACAACGGCGAGCGAACGCCCATTGCGCGACATCGGTGTCACATCTTCTAAAACCTGTCTCCCTTACTGGTAATGGATCCCTTGCTGATCCACTGGCACCTCCTCCCTCCTGATTGGTAACTCCCTACTAGTCCCTCCTTATTGCCTAAACCCTTCTTGGTGCCACCTCCTGGCCTGCTTCATTGTTTCCCTTATCGACTCCCATCCCGATGCCTCCTCCAGGTCGCTTCCTCCTGACCGCTGTCAGTTCTCTACTCTCGAAGTCCCCCCTCTACTATTACCTCTTTAGTGGTCTTCTCATGCTAATGGCACGAAGTCGGCTCCTGAATCTAGACGCTCAGAAATGCGCGTAGGTGCTGTTGTGTTAAGCAGTAAAGAGCTGCGTTTCCCCTGCTGCAGCAACATCCCACGTTCAATAGCAATTGTTGCCCGCGCTGTAGATGATGAGGCGTATCTTATTCAGGTTAGATCATCGACCGGGTGGCGATGTCCGTTCCTCCACGTGGTGCCACTGGAAACTGCTCGCTTTGTGAGCTAAGCTAAGCACGGACACTCGAATGCAGGCGACAGGCCCTTGTGACAGACCGGCCTACGAAGATCCATGTCACATCACATGGTGTATGAATAGTCATGTTTTTCGAAATTGTGCTACGGCGTCCGCGGGAACCGACGCGCACTCGCAGAGCCCGGCGAGTGTGGAAAGTATGCGAGGGTCCCTGATGGGGGGACGGCATCGGGGGGCAACTGAGCTAGTCCGAAAGTCCCGTAACGTAGGCAGGACCCGCGTAGCAACGCTGAATGTGGGTACGTTAACGGGCCGCTCGTGCGAGTTGGTTGAAGCACTGGAGCGTAGAAGAGTTGATTTCTGTGCGGTGCAGAGACGAGGTGATCCTGCAGCAAGTCAAGGGACATAGGACGTGGCTTCAAGGCCGTTCTATGTGGAAGTCCCAGGACCACCAGTGGTGTCGGAATAATCGTCTCCGAACGATTTCGTGACTCGATTGTAAGCGTCGAACGCTATGACGATCGGTTGATGAAGATCGTTTTCGCCGCGAAGGAGCGACTCTATCACTTCTTCTCTGCGTATGCTCCGCAGAGTGGCTGCTCCGATCAAACCAAGGAAGAGTTTTGGAGCCTGCTTGATGAGAAGACAGCAGAGGTACCGCCGAAAGGTGTCATCATAGTCGCTGGTGATCTTAATGGGCACGTAGGTGCTGCGAAGGACGGGTACAGCTGTCATGGTGGTTTCGGATACGGGTCTCGTAACTCCGATGGTGAGCGCATTCTTGAGTATGCGGAATCGCATAATCTCACCATTGTGAACACCGTTTTCCGAAAACGCGACTCCCACCTCATCTCACTATAGTGGGAGCTCCAAGTCTCAGATAGACTTTGTCCTTATTAAGGATCGCGACCGAAGCATTGTCACAGACGCGAAGATCGTGCCGTATGAGACGGTCGCCCCACAGCATCGACCGCTAGTCTGCACCTTCACCTTTAAGATCACCCCTCCGAGGATGCAGCAAGTTGAGCGATGCGGTGCTGCGAGAATCAAGTGGTGGCGAATGAAAGAGAAGGAAGTAGCTGTGATTTCCCGCGTACGGTAACCGACAGTTACGACTGTCGACGAAACTTGGAAGAAAGCAACCGACGCGATACGCCAGGCTGCAAGGTTGGAACTCGGCATAACGAAGCCTGGGCGACGCAAGGTCGATAAGCAGACATGGCTGTGGACGGTCGATGTGAAGGCAAAAGTTAGAGAGAAGAAGTCGCTCTATCACGTGTTTCTCAGCGATAAGACGGCCGAAAACTGGCAGAAGTATCGGAAGGCGAAGAAGGCTGCAAAGAAAGCCGTGGCTGTTGCGAAAGCCACTCATTATAGTGATGTAAACGAAAAGCTCGAGTCACGCGATGGTGAGCGGTATTTGTACCGACTTGCTAAGACCCGCCATCGCCAAACCGAGGATATTGAAAAGTTCATTGGCATCAACGATGAGAGCGGCCATCTTCTGACGGACCGCAAAAAGGCGGCGCTGAAGCGATGGCGTGATTACTTTGAGGAAATTTCCACTATGGAATTTCCTCACCCGGCCATCCCTTCTGTGGGTTCTGTTCACGGTCCCGTTCACAAGATCACCGTGGAGGAAACGGAAGCGGCTCTAAAGAAGATGAAGCCATGCAAGGCGACAGGACCGGATGATCTGGCAGCCGATGTTTGGAAGTCGAAGCTCTGGTTTCCTGCTGAGTGGTTGGCTGAGTTCTTCAACCAGGTAGTAAAGGAGAATAAAGTACCGGAGTGTTGGCACAACAGTACGACGATTCCGATTTGGAAGAAGAAGGGCAGTCCTGCAGACTGCTCCAATTACCGTCCGATTCGCTTGCTTTCGCACCGCATGAAGATCTTCGAGCGAATCCTCGACAGACGAATTCGTGAAATCGTCAAACTCTCCGACAACCAGTGCGGTTTTGTGTCTGGTTGTGGGACCATTGATGCTATACACGCCGCCCGCCTCCTGGTGGAGAAGCATCGTGAGAAACAGAAGGCAGTGCATATCGCCTTTCTCGACCTGGAGAAGGCCTTCGACCGCGTACCGCGTGAGGTTATATGGTATTCCTTGCGACAACACAACGTACCTGAGGAACTCATAGAGTGGGTGCGGATGCTCTACTCTTGCCCAAAGAGTAGAGTGCAAGCTGCAGCTGGAACCTCAATGGAGTTTCCCATCTCTGTTGGGGTGCACCAAGGTTCTGCGCTTTCTCCACTCCTCTTTGTTGTCGTCATGGATGCCATTACGCGAGATCTTCAGAAGCCTGTCCCATGGACATTGCTCTATGTTGATGACGTGATGCTCGCTTGCGAAGATAAAGATGATCTCGAGCGGCAGGTGCAAGCTTGGTGCGACCGCCTGGCGATGTTCGGACTCAAATTGAACGTCAAGAAGACCGAGTACCTAACGACTGACGTAAACGAGTCCGGCTCCATTAAGATTAACGGTACTGAGCTTGCACGCACTTCGGTGTTTAAATACCTCGGATCACCAATAGCGTCTGACGGCGGTCGTCTGATGGTTGAAGTGAACGCGTGAGTGCAGCTTGGTCCAAGTGGCGTTCGCTGACTGGTGTGCTCTGCGATAGGAAGATACCAGAGCACCTGAAGTCAAAGATCTACAGAACAGTTATCCGGCCAGTAGCGATGTACGGCGCTGAGTGTTGGCCTGCGACTAAGGAAGTTGAAACGCGCCTCAGCGTCATGGAGACGAAGATACTGCGCTGGACGGCTGGAGTCACCCGCATGGACCGCATCAGAAACGATGCTATTCGGCAGAAGTTCGGTGTCGCGCCGATAGCGGCCAAGATGCGCGAAGCTCGCTTACGATGGTACGGCCACGTTCTGCGCGGAAAGGAAGACAGCGTCCGCAAGATAGGCCTTGGGTTGGAAGTGTCAGGAAAGCGGCCTAGAGGACGCCCAAAGCAGCGTTGGTCGGATACGTTACACATGGACATGAAAGTAACTGGCGTCCACCCTGATCAAGCGCATGACCGGGAAAGGTGGCGTCATGACACCAGAAGAGCGGACCCCGCGACGAAGCGGGACAAACGCTGAAGAAGAAGAAGAAGTTAGATCATCGACCGCCCTCGCTGTGGATAATGCGGCGTATCTCACTTAGGTTAGATCACTCCACGAACAAACTCTTTTATGTATAGGTGGTGATGGTGATGGTGATAGGTTTTGTTGATGGTGATGGTGATAGGTGGTGATATCTCACATTGGTTAGATCACTCGACCGCCCTCGCTGTGGGGATGCGGCGTACCTCACTTAGGTTAGATCACTCCACCGCTCTCCCTGTGGATGAAGCGGCGTACCTCACTTGGGCTAGATCGCTCCACCGCTCTCCCTGTGGATGAAGCGGCGTACCTCACTTAGGTTAGATCACTCCACGGGGAAACTCTTTTATATATAGGTGGTGATTATCACTGTTTAAAATTGCACGACTTACCATTTCGCCAATAAGGCATGTCACCAATCATGCGATACATTCGATCCAAAGCCGAAGGTTGAGCTCCGGTGTGCTAGATTTTGTACGTATTCGTATAGCTGAAAGCGAAGAAGAACGAGACGGCAGATCATATCGTCCATCAAACTCAAGCTAGAAAAAATGAACCGATTCTGGAGGCGATTCACCGAATTGAAGACTGGTCAGCCCCGGCACTAGGGTTTGTCGCAAAGTTGATTCAAAGAGCTGAGACTTTGATGCAAGCAGCCGGTAGCAGTATACTGAACCGATGAACGATATAGAATCGAGTTCAAAAGTAGCAGATTGCCAGTAGTGATTGGTAGAGCCGCAGACAGTCCGAAATCGTGGGTAATGTTCAGTGAATTGAAAATAAAACAGTGAGACTTTGAATATTGAGTTCCGAATATAGGAGGTTCATGCGACGGTAGCAGTAAATGGAAATCGGGAGGGAGCGCCTCACACGCGACTGCGTAAGGTGGACGACAGGCCGAGAGTGAGTTTAGGTTTGAAGCTCATTTGCGACCGAGGCGAAAGAGTATCCAGTTGCGAAACTAGCACTCCAACGACTTCTTGAGCCAACGTTTTTCTAAGACTGTTTCGGGCGTAGCTTTGTCAACACGGTGATTAAACTCCTTTTCTGCAGCGATCTTCGACATGATCAGGGTGGGAGTACGATTTCTGCATGGATTTTTTCGGCAAATGATGAAAAATGGATCCCCCTGGTGCCGGATTCATCAACGACTTATGTAGCTTTAACGGAGAATTGTAAGCTTATCAAGCGGTATGGTAAGCGATAAGCTGCGTTAAAAGCTCAGATAACGCGGCTTATCGCTCACCATATCGCTTGATAAGCTTACAATTTTCCGTTAAAGTTACGTAAGTCGCTGATGAATCCGGCACCAGGGGGTTCCATTTTGCATCATTTGCCGAAAAAATCCATGCAGAAATCGTACTCCCCACCCTGACCATGATGAATCCGGCCCCTGGTCGCAACGATAATCGCTACAAAATGGCAGAGTTTTTTACTGTTTTTGAACAAGCCTTGAAATTTTAATGCGGTGAAATTTCATTTTTATGGGTTGGCATATTCAGATGTGAAACATTATTTTCACGAAAAACGACGAGTATGGAAACGGCCCGCTAATCACATCGAGTATGACTGCAGAAAAACTTTATTTTTTACAGTGTAATAATCTCGACTCGAAATTTAATGGGTTGTAGTCTCAGATCGTGCTAATATCGGCGAAAGAGTGAACCCTTCCTAACATATTCAAAGGCTGCTCCAGAAAACCTTTATTTTTAACTGTAGAACAATCTACATTCAAAACAACAGGGTTTAGTTCCAGGCTCGGAACATGCCTCCTCCAACAAACAAAGCTGTGCGGACCTACCCACAAAGAAAGTCGGTTACGGACAAACTCGATTAGGTTATTGCGAATCGGTCGTCTTCCACGCGAGAGAACATGTCCCTGTAGAGCGAAATCCGTCATTCACCCTCTGGACACATGAGGTAACCATGGAACCCAGAACCCCGGAGGAAGGTAGGGACCCCATGATGTGAGCAGGCCACCTCCCCCCTTTGGCAGAAGGAGGCCTGGCGTGGTAACCTCTGACCTCTTACACTGGGCATCCGTCTGGATTAACGCACGCCCCCACCGCACGTCACCGTGGGTAAAAACGGGCGTTGTGGTGGACCCCGGTTGTAGTAGACAAGGTATCCCCCAAATGATAAGCGACAGCAACAACAATACCCAACATGTCAACCAACAATAACCAACAACTGCTTTGCACCTGTGCCTGCGGGCCATGCCACAATAGTAAAGGCTCACTGCCCTCCACCCTGTCCTACACAGAGTAGCGCTACACGATCAGCATCACACGACCACAAGAGAATAACATAGGTGAATACTGGCATGAACTAATGTAGGGGTAACGTGATAAGGCTGATGTGGCTGTACTGGCTATCCGAGGCTCGGCGAGTCCCATCCGGGACAGTCGCTCTCCTATATTGCAGCTGGCTGTAGTGTGAGCGAGGGAGGGGCAATGCTCGACTCGAGGATCCTCGGAGTGATGGTTGGGCGAGGACGTTAGAGGTCGGCGCCTCAGAGCAGCTCCCGCGCAACTGCTCGACGAGCCGACGAAAGTATGGAATGGGAATGGCGGGGGAGGGGATGCGTAGCGAGCTCGCGCGCAGACCGGACCTCGGGTCCCCGAGTGGATACGGTAGCCCGCGAGAGATTGCATTTAGGCCCCGTTTATACTTCAACGCCGAGCGACGCGACGCCACGTATTGTGTCCACATTGACGACGCGATCGATCGTAATCGAAAGGAAGTATAAACGTTGCTTAGGCCCCGTTTATACTTCCATCGCCGGCGACGTGATTCGAACGGAGCGATGCGTCCGATCGCGTCGCGCTGTTTTGGACGGCGATTAGCACTCCGATCAGCCAGCGACGCGATCCGCGACTACGCACCATTGCGTACTAGCAACACACAATTGTGCACATATTTCTGGGTCCACGTCTGTTTTCTTAGTTTTTCTGCGCTACTCATGAACAAGCCTCTGGTATTCTCGAGGCACTGCTGATCATAAAGGTCATCGGACGAATACGCCTCTAGCGCTCACGAGCCAAGGCTGATCCTAAAGGTCAGCAATGGATCGCGGACACGCCAGAGGATATGCCTGTCGGAAGGAATCTATGGGATCCGGGCGCCCTGCACCTGAAACGGGATTAAAAAGTTTACGGAAAGAGCCAAAGACATATAAAGGGGTCTCTGAAGAAAAATGAAGCAAAAAATCAAGAGCAAGTGCGAGGTCGAAAAATCAGCTGATCGGAGCCAAGCCGCGCCCCATTCCACCGCGATCCACCACATCGCACCATTTCGAGCGCGACGCGATTGGTCGCGGGCTCACGCCATTCACTCCGGACAGCTGGCGTCGACGCCTTGCGACACGATCAATCAATCTGGCCTCATTGCGTGGTCATCGCGTCGCGCAGCGGCGAAGTATAAACGGGCCTTAGGGAGCAACCGATCGCCTTCGCGACATTGGTAGAGTAGACGGATGGATGGTACGACGAAATGACAGAAAGGCCACATCGGCATACAAGCTAATTCCCGTAACAGGTAACAGAGCGCAGAGATATGCAACTTATACCGTTGGCAGTTCGGCTAGTACACTGTCTGAAGTCGGGATCATTATTGACTTTACCGAGGGATATGTGGTAGAGGGTAGAAATCGCAGCATTACCTGGAATTCACAGGAGAGTGGTGGTGGGTGAATGGTAGGGTAGAATTAAATCATTCGCCAAGTCACATCATATCATCATGAATACTAAAATAGCTCTCTGCCCACTACCCTTTGATGGTAAAGTTTTCCATCATAACTACCCCATTGCGTTACTAATCGTGAATCCGGGCTCTGATTAGCAACATCCAGAACGCGAAGGCTTTTGGAACTCTCGGTGCTGTATCGGTGCTGCCCATGGTAAGAATGTGTGTTGTTACCGTTGAGAATGTGACTCTGCTCTCAAAAACTCGAGCATTTCAAGAAAATGGTCTACATCTTGTCGACTAAAACATCTCGACGCCTCCTACGCATAGTCGGTCGGCTGCAGACTTGTCCATACATATTTTTGTCGGATTCTGTACTTTCACTCTCCTTTTGCTTAATGTATGGTAATACCACACAGCCCTGGCGGTGGCGTGTCCGTTCCTCCACGTGGTGCCACTGGAAACTGCCCGCTTTGCGAGCTAAGCCGAACACGGACATTCGATTGCAGGCGACAGCCCTAGTGACAGGCTGGCCTACGAACATTTTGTGTCACATCATATGGTTGATGGCGTTTCAGACTTCTCGAGATAATGCTACGGCGTCCGCGGGAGCCGACGCGCACTCGCAAAGCCAGGCGAGTGTGAAAAGTGTGCGAGGGTCCCTGATGCGAGGACGGCATCGGGGGGCAACTGAGCTAGTCCGAAAGTCCCGTAACGTAGAGACCCGCGTAGCAACGTTGAATGTGGGTACGTTGACGGGCCGCTCGTGCGAGTTGGTAGAAGCACTGGAGCGAAGAAAGATAGATTTCTGTGCGGTGCAGGAGACGAGGTGGTCCTGCAGCAAGTCAAGGGACATAGGACGTAGCTTCAAGGCCGTTCTATGTGGAAGTCCCAGGACCACCAGTGGTGTCGGTGTGATCGTCTCCGAGCGTTTCCGTGACGCGATTGCAAGCGTAGAACGTTTCGATGACCGCTTGATGAAGATTGTTGTCGCCGTAGAAGAGCGACGATGCCATTTCTTTTCTGCGATGCTCCGCGGACAGGCTGTTCCGAGCAAACCAAGGACGAGTTCTGGTCCCTGCTTAATGAGAAGACAGCGGAAGTACCGTCACAAGATATGGTTGTTGTGGCAGGTGACCTTAATGGTCACGTCGGAGCAACGAAAGACGGCTACAACTGTCATGGTGGTTTGGATATGGGTCGCGCAACGCCGATGGTGAGCGTATACTTGAGTATGCAGACTCACATGACCTCACCATCGTGAACACCAAATTTCGAAAGCGTGATTCCCTCCTCATCTCGTTTTATAGCGGGAATGCTAAAACGCAGATTGACTATGTCCTTGTTAGGCGTCGCGACCAAGGCCTTGTCACAGACGCGAAGACCGTGCCGTATGAGACGTATGAGACGGTTGCCACGCAACACCGTCCACTGATCTGCTCGCTGAAGATCACACCTTCGAGGTGTAAACATGTCGAGCGATGTGGGGCGGCTAGAATCAAATGGTGGCGACTGAAAGAGAAGGAAGCGGCAGTTATTTCTCGCATTCGGTTGCCGACAGTGACAACTGTCGACGAAACCTGGAAGGACGCTACCGATGCGATAACTCAGGCTGCACGCCTTGAACTCGGCACAACGAAGCCTGGACGACGCTGGGTCGACAAGCAGGCATGGCTGTGGACTGATGATGTCAGAGAGAAAGTCCGAGAAAAGAAACGGCTCTATCACGTGTTTATCGGTGATAAAACAGTCCATAATTGGCGGAACTATCGAGAAGCAAATAAAGCGGCAAAGAAGGCAGTGGCCGCTGTTAAAGCCGCACTACGCTGATGTCAGCAAAAAAATGGAAGCGCGCGATGGTGAGCGTTATATTTACCGACTAGCCAAAGCTCGCCGTCGCCAAGCAGAAGACATTGAGAAGTTCTTTGGCATTAACGACGAGAGCGGTCATCTTCTTATGGATCGTAAGAGGGCTGTGAAGCGATGGCACGACTACTTCGAGGAAATCTCGAATGTAGAATTTGAACATCCTGCTGTTCCTTTTGCATCACCTGTATACGGTCCCGTTCAGAAGATCAGAGTGAGCGAAACTGAAGCAGCCCTGAGGAAGATGAAGTTAGGCAAAGCCACTGGTCTCGATGACCTGCCAGCTGACCTGTGGAAGTCGAAGGGCTGGTGCCCTGCTGACTGGCTGACTGCGTTTTTCAATCAGGTTGTTGCTGAGAAGAAAGTGCCTGAGGGTTGGCAGCAAAGCACGACCATCCCGATTTGGAAGAAGAAGGGCAGTCCTGCAGACTGCGCCAGTTACCGTCCAATTCGTCTTCCTTCGCGCACCATGAAAATCTTTGAGCGAATTGTCGACGGACGTATCCGGGATGTCGTACAGCTTTCCACGAATCAGTGTGGTTTCGTATCTGGCTGTGGCACCGTTGATGCCATTCACGCCGTTCGTCTTCTGCTAGAGAAGCACCGCGAAAAACAGAAACCGGTGCATTTTGCCTTCCTGGACTTGAAGAAGGCCTTCGACCGCGTTCCGCGAGATGTTATATGGTACGCGTTGCGACAACATGGTATCCCTGAAGAGCTTATTGAGTGGGTGCGCATTCTATACTCTTGCTCAAGGAGTCGAGTGCGAGCCCCAGCGGGCACCTCGATGGCGTTTCCCATCTCTTTAGGGGTGCATCAGGGATCTGCGCTATCCCCACTGCTCTTCGTGGTCGTGATGGATGCAATCTCATGAGATCTCCAAATGGCGGCACCTTGGACGCTGCTGTATGCTGACGACGTCATGCTTGCATGTGAAGACAAAACCGAACTCGAGCGACAGGCACAGGCGTGGTGCGATCGTTTGGCATTGTTCGGTCTCAAGCTAAACGTCAAAAAGACGGAATACTTTACGACGGATGTGAATGAGCACGGATCTGTTAAGATCGATGGTACTGAGCTCTCACGAGTGACATCTTTCAAGTATCTTGGATCAACAGTCACGTCCGATGGCAGCCTAAAGTTGTAGGTGAATGCCCGTGTGAGTGCGACATGGTCCAAATGGCACTATCTGACCGGGTTACTTTGCGACAGGACAATACCTAAGCACCTGCCCAGTAGCGACGTACGGTGCTGAGTGCTGGCCCGTGATGAAGGAAATTGAGAGCCGCCTCAGTGTAATGGAGACGAAAATGCTACGGTGGACGGCTGGAGTTACGCGTTTGGACCGCGTTCGTAACGACACCATACGACAGAGGTTCGGTGTCGCCCCGATATCCGAGAAGCTGCGCGAAGCTCGTCTTCGATAGTACGGCCACGTCCTTCGCGCTAACGACGACACCGTGTGTAAGATTGGCCTGAATCTTGTGGTCCCTGGAAAGCGGCCCAGAGGACGCCCGAAGCAACGTTGGCTAGATACGTTGCGCTTGGACTTAGAGATGGCTGGTGTGCACCCTGATCAAGCATTTGATCGGGAGAATTGGCGTCACCACACCAGAAGAGCGGACCCCGCCACCAAGCGGGACAGACGCTAATGAAAATGATGATGACCACACAGCAGTTTATCATTTCAATCTCTTATCGCCATTCACCGCTCCGCATGTGCTCTACTCTAGAAGACACGCATCATGGACAGGGGGCGAATGTATACTTGGTGCCATGAGATTAGTGTAGCCAGATAGCAATTACTTAAGGAGAGATGTTTCTAATCCGAATGTAATTGAATGCTCATTCTATTGTTGCTTTTCACGGTTATTTTGTTTGTTGGACGATTTCGTTGGCATTGCAGTGCACCGATTGTAATTAAGTAAACAAAGAAATAATAAATAAATAGTTCGAGGATCAGACCTGAAAATGGGAAACTTTGAAGGGAGCTTCCATTAATAGTTCATTGCAGAATTCTGTAAGCTTCTAAGCCTTGTACCCCAGTGCAGTCAACATCAGCTGTTCATTTAAAGACAGGTTCTACTATTGTGGTTCTTTCAGTTTCGGGGTACGCGGATCCGTGCCAGGTCACATTCATAATGGGAGCAAGGTAAGAGCGTATTGATAACCCTGTGACTTGTCTTGAAAGACTGACGCTAGGTGGGCAGCAGTAAAGTAGCACATGTAGGAACACTTCTGAACTTGGAATGTTCATTTCTAGCGGTGCCGGGAAGACTACACTACTTAATATTCTGACTCAAAAGCGGAATCGCGGGCTTCGGATTTTCGGAGACATTGCAATCAATGAGTGCGTTTTGGTATTGCAGATTCTTCTATTTGAAGCTGCGTCTCAGATAGTGTACCTGCTAGGAGATGTCTAACTTATTATAGCCCCGACTGATTGCAGCACTTTGGTTGATGCGGGCGATATGAAGAAGGTGAGCGCCTTCGTGCAGCAAGATGACCTCTTCACCAGTCAAGTAACTGTAGAAGAGCAGCTTATGTTTGCGGTATTCGGCGCTCTTTTTCCTTATCTCTGCTTATTTATGATTATTATAGTATATTTCATATGTACAGCACAGTAAAATTTGAGAATTCTCGCATCTGCTGTTACAGGATGTTTTGTTGCGATCAAAACTCTTGCGCCAGGCGGGACTCGAACCCGCATCTTCTGCTTTCCGGGCAGCGATGTTCGCCTTACACCACCGGCGCTGTTTGACCGCACGTAACATCCGCGATATCCTCGAGGTCTGTCAGCACCCACCCGTGATACGGGATGGGCCGGCCGCTGATATCAGCATGGAACCGGTTAAGCTGAAGACCTTACTAGTAACAATGCTTTAACACATTTGCTTAAGCCTGGAGCGGCTGGTAGAGAGGCTATATGCTGTTACAGGATGTTTTGTTGCGATCAAAACTCTTGCGCCAGGCGGGACTCGAACCCGCATCTTCTGCTTTCCGGGCAGCGATGTTCGCCTTACACCACCGGCGCTGTTTGACCGCACGTAACATCCGCGATATCCTCGAGGTCTGTCAGCACCCACCCGTAACCCGTGATACGGGATATCGCGGATGTTACGTGCGGTCAAACAGCGCCGGTGGTGTAAGGCGAACATCGCTGCCCGGAAAGCAGAAGATGCGGGTTCGAGTCCCGCCTGGCGCAAGAGTTTTGATCGCAACAAAACATCCTGTAACAGCATATAGCCTCTCTACCAGCCGCTCCAGGCTTAAGCAAATGTGTTAAAGCATTCTCGCACCGTTAGCATAGAGTTTCAGATCAGTAATTACAATTTGCGCGTGGGAGCGCAGTCAAAGGGGCACCGACTGTCGCGTGCACCTGGCTCCAGGTTCCTAACTCGGATCGTGCTCAGAAATTGGGTCATGAGCCGAAGGCACCAATCCAACGCGTAAACGAATATTTGCGTCTTCAAGCTTTCCAGAAACTATATTGATCGCTTAGCAAGTGCCCGTAAAACCTCTCACCACTAGAGAATGTCTAAATTCTATTATTCTATTATATTATACACCTATATCAGAGGTGGGAAAACTTGAAGAAGCATTACATACATTATTAACACGTCGCATACACTTTCTCTTCTGTTCGAATCCAACACCGAACGAATGCTCCTGGATAGGCGACCTACAACATCCGACTCCCACCTGAAACACTGAAGGAGGGCTCGCCCAGTGTAAGCGAATGATACTCATATTTCAGGCTCGACTCCGCATGCCAGCGGCAAATACCCATGAGCAACATAGGGCAACAGTTGAAGACGTCATTCAAGAGGTGATTTTGTCGATTGCACAGTGACCCCAGACAGCCTAAATTTCAATGGGATTTCCTACTCACGAGCATAGGATCGCACAATGCTTTTAGAGTGTGTGTTGACAATTTGCACTGTGTTATTAACTACCACTCCATAATTACCACTCTTCTTTCATATTATGCAGTCCTTTTTTATATTCATCAGCAGGAGCATCATTTCTTGAACGATTGTTCCTCCTGGTGTCGTGAACCCAGTTGTCGCGACGTGGGAGGCCGTCCCCGCCGACGCATCGGTGGAAGCGGGAGGCGACGGCCCACGCCGTGACTAGGAGGCACGACGGATCCTCAGCTCGCCCTACGCTCACCTACTTGCCACGCGGTTACCACGCGCTGGGGGGCCCTGGTGGATCCTACCGGGCCTTACGCCCTAAGGATTTTATACTGCACACGTCTTATGTCCATGACTGCATGGTACGCCGACTGCCTGGTGCGACTCCAGCTTAGGCCATCGTCGACCGAGGCGTCCCCCGACCGACGACGGCACTGCGCCCTACGAGAATGTCCACAAGGACTTTAAGGATAACTTTTTACGATATAATACATTTGTATTTTAAGATAATTTTATCTGGAATAAATCTATAAGGAACTTCTGTATAGGAACATAACAACTAGGGAATAGAAAGGCTACGAGTAAAAGGGCCAGACCGCACCCAGCCTACGAAGGGGGGTCGAGACAACAACCCGTGCTGGGTGCCGAGCCCTGCCTTCGTGGCCTTTGCCAAGGCAAAAGCATCGAGGCTCGACAGAGCCAGCACATTACCTGTTAGGGCTCCCGAAGACGACGGCGGCAACACGGAGATGACGACGAAGAGCGATCCTGACGTATCCGGACGACACGATACCAGTAGACCATCCAAGCCAACGATCCAATCGAACCGACGGCGCATCAAGCCAACGGAACGGGGCCAGGCGATGACGTTGACCAGCGTCGTCCCCAGGCCTGGGGACGACGAGCGGACCGGCTGTCCGCAGCGGCTGCACCGGAGGCGACACTCACGACGGCTGCACAGACGACACTGACTGCCTGGGGGCAGGGAAGCGCGTCCTCTGTGTCTCTGACAGCTTCCAGAAGGTTCCGCGGCGTGGACAGGTGAACTGACGCGTTGATCCGTGTCGATTGACGTGGGTCACCGCGTTGACCGCCGGGGAGCGGGATACTGTCGCACGGAAGTCGCGACTCTGGGGGTCACGAGCGAAAACCTAACGGGTAGCTGATGTCTCGACGCTTACCTACGGAAAAAATACAGACATGTTAAACACCGACGCCTACGCTGAAAAGGACTTTTGCAGCGTAGTGGCGGGCGATGCCACTTCTCCGACGCTGCGGGTGTGACAGATGCGGTCTGGGCGTAGGGTAAGCATGGCGATGGCGTGAAGGTCAGATCGTTCTACGAGTTAGATGAAACAAGGAACAACAAATAACAACAACAAAACATAACAGGTCAAGTGATGTTGAACACGTAAAATGTTAAAACGAACCGATGGTAGATCTTCACGAGGTTAAATATGGAGGTGAACTGGAGGTTAAACATGGGGGTTAATATGATGATGACATGGTGACGACGGCGACGGCAGCGAGGTGACTGGACGGCGGCGACGACACGAAGCAGATGTACAGCGATATACAGCGTGGTACCAGCAACCAAACTTATTTGCACTCGGCCCGAATCGACGACGATGGCACTACCGGAGGCGTAACATGAACACGAGCGTGGGTTGCGGTACCTGAACACTGCGTGTGGGAAATCAAGTATTAAACAAACAAGGAAGAATAAACACATTAAGGTGTTCATTATATGTGTGGGATAAAGAGTTGAATTGACTGTGTATGAAAAATGTGTTTATTAATTGAAGGAATAGGGAAAATGGAGATAATAAGATGTGTATTATTAATGTATTGCAGGTAGGAAAGTGAAGAATAAGAAGAAGATGATGAAAAACCTTACCATTCTTAAGACGTTTATCTCTTGGCGGAGTTGTTGCGGCGGTCGATATCCCGAGCCGCCTGCTCGCGTTCCATACGACGAGCGATGTTGGCCGCCTGGCGCGTCCACTCGAATGCTCATCCCACCTATCCGGAGGGACATCCCTTACGGCATCGTTGTTGAGCGGGCAGAAGGCGGTATGGTGGTCGCGTCTACGGCAGGCTCTGCAGCGACTGAGGATGTAGCAGTCATCCTCAGTCGCTGCAGAGCCTGCCGTAGACGCAAACAAAACAACGACCGGAGCGCGCGTGCATGTTCAGGCGGGCAGACACCTGAGGCACGACTGCGCAACACGCGGAGTAGTGGTTTTGCGCGCAAAAGAAGCAGCGAACGCCTGCAGGCACTGGCTGGCGAGGCGGAGGTGAGGCGCGACGATGCGCACGAGAAGCGGCAGCAGGAGCTGGCGCAGGATTGGGGTGAGCAGCCGGGGCCGAAGCGCGAGCACGAGCATGTGCAGCAGCTGGCGCGTTAGCGGGCGCAGGCGTTGGAGCAGGCGCAGGAGCTGGAGCAGGCGCCGGAGGAGGAGGAACAGGAGCCTCGGTCGGAGGAAGAGGAGAGGACGGAGGAGTCCAACCTACACGAAGAGGAGGGCGAGAAGGCCGAGGCTGAGGCCGAGCCGGAGAAGAGCAAGGCTGAGCCTCGGGAGGCGCCTGAGGAGAAGAAGCCCTAAGCTGAGGAGAAGGAGACCTGGGCTCTGGAGATGGAACAAGAGGCCCAGGCACAGGAGAAGAAGGCCTAGGGTTTACTGAGAAGGAGTAGAGGCAGGAGAAGCCTTAAGAGGAGGATTAGAAGGAGGTGGGACCGGAGAGGAAGAGAGAAGAGGGGCCTTAGCCGGGGGCGAGAAGGGAGAAAGCGAAAGAGGGCGGGCGTGTCAGGATGCTGCAGCGCTGGTGTGAGTGCCTGTTGGAGGCCTGCCAAGGAGGATGCCGGAGAAGGAGCCGGGGAATCACGACGCTGAGGCGTATCGGTCTGCATACGCTCGCTTGCGGCGGCGAAGCATTGCGACCGTTCGGGCTTCCTTGCGGAGAGGCCCTAGCCCGGTGGCTGTCTCTGCAGCGACGTGAGTGGGGGGAACGAGAAGAAGACCGACGAGGAGGAGACCGAGGAGAGAAGAACGCCTAGAGGAGTGTCCCCGGGACTGGGAGGATTCACGCTCACGGTGGGCGCGACCACGCGACTGATCACGGCTGTCGTGTCGTCGCGAGCGATGGCGCGAGTGGTGGCGTGAACGATCCTGGCGACTGTTGCAGCGACTGCGGCTGCGATGGCGATGCTCCCTGAAGGGAATGTTAGTTGAAGGGCCGGTTAATTAGGTTTAAGGCCGATGGGTGGCTAGCCTCGAGTCGTCTCGACGAGGTCGGCTACTACTGCGCTTATCGTGTGAGCAGCAGCAGTGTCGATGACGATCGCAGTTGGATGGGGAAGGCATGACAGTTAGTACACGAGGCAATAGTTTCCTAAAGCGTTAAGGATATGCGTATGGCTATTGGAAGGGGAAACGAGGAAATTGACAAAAGCGCGATGATGGAGCAACAACATGAACGCGAAAGCGTAGGAAGGATGAATGTAGTGAAACGGATATGATGAGAAAACAAGAGGTATATGAATCGTAGCGTTGCGGGTGATTTGCATGGCGAAAGGAGTATGTTTTATAAGAGGGTCCCGCGACGAAACGGTTCATTTCGAAACGTATATAAGGAAAATATTGTTTTGTATGGAATATTTACTTAAATATTAAGATGAAATAGTATTTATTTTGATAAAGACGCTGTCCGCATCGAAGTCGCGACGTATGCCATATGCATGGCGCGACGACGAAGCAAACTGCGAAGAAGAAGAAATATAAAAATGAAATAAGGAGTGTTAAAGACCTTTTAAGGATATTTGAAGGAATATTTTTGAATTTTGAGGCCAAAAGTTTACGATTCTGGTGTCGAGGCGCTCCGCGAATGTCTGGCGCGACGACACAATCGTAAGGAGAAGTTTTGGAAGCGAAAGAAAAGTTTAGAATGGATATGTTTAAGAACGTAAGAAAATAAGCAACGAAAAATAAAGAAATAAAGCGTAGGAGGAAAAACATAGGTACGTGTAGACCTTGTTTAGGTCGTGAGCCATTTTGAGATGAGGAGGGAGAGACATTAGAAGAAAGGACGATGGCTCACGACAGCGGGCAGGATAGCGAGCGTGCGAAGAAGGAATTACCGAAGAAAATGAGGAAGACGAATGTGAAAACCCATGAATACCCAGAAAAGGACATGTAAAAAGCAAAAAGCACGTCCTAAGGAAGAAAACAGGGTCGCTGCGGGCGAGCGAGCTAAGGGAAACAAACGAGTACGCAACTCTAGGGCGTCTACACGTAAAACTGCCTTCGAAGAGCGAAGGAACTTACCTGTAAGAGCGTTTCCTGACGTCGGACGGAATAAACGGAGTAAACGATGAAAGCGAAAAGAATAGCAGCGACGAAGGTGAGGCCGGCTAGCGCCCGGCCGGGACGATGACTAAGTTTGGCGTTTCGAAATCGGCGTTGGTGCGTGGTTTCGCGGTGGGACCAGCTCGAAGCGCTGAGTTGCTTCCAAAGCGGCGCGTGCACAGTGGCTGTGAGTCCCGCGCGAAGCGGCTAGTGCCTCAGCGATGCTGGCAACATGCCATCCAGCTGATTTAGTGCAGCGGCCGATGTGTGCATCCGGCGTCGATCGCGTCGCGAGTCCCGCGTGTCGCGTGCGCGAGCTTGCAAGAGTCCAAGCGGGCTCAAACGGCGCAAAAGCCAAAATTTTGAAGAAAACTCGAAGGAAATAAGGAGAAAAACAAACGGATGGAGTCTAAGGTGGGCTGATCGCCCTGGAGCGAGGGTTGATAAAGGCATGGTGAGACTTGGCGCGTCTCTGGGGCTGAACGCGAGCTACCGTTGGAGGGGTATATCCTGTAGGGGTATATCCACCGATGTCGCATGAATCTCCAAGGGATACAGATGCGAGAGCGATCTCTTCAAGCATCTTCCATTGGGAGTGCGAACTTCGGCTGTCCTGACCGATCCGTCCTGACCCGGATGGAGTTGAACAATCAAGCCGTAAGTCCACGATCCACGAGGAGTGTTTTCATCTGCGACCAAGACGACGTCACCGACTTCTGGAGCAATCGGAGTATTGGGCTCGATGGCGTTCTCGAAGCACGGAGAGATAGTCCGAGTGCCACAACTTCCAAAAATGATCTAGAATAGACAAAGTTGACTTGTACCAACTCGCCAAATTGTGCGAGCTGTCGTTTAAATCGTCTATTTGAGCTGGTAATGGTGGAAGTTGAAGGTCTACTTGGGGAATTAGGAAGTCTACAGGTCGGAGAACGTGGATGAAGGTGTCCTTCTCCTTGAAAGGAGTAATTGGACGCGAATTTAACGTGGCTTCGACTTCGACAACCACGGTTTGAAGCTGGTTGAGGGGGAGGACATTGCGGCCGATGGTTCTTTTTTGTACGCGGACTTGAACAAGGCAACTAGGCGCTCGTAAAACCCACCCTTCCAAGGCGAAAGTGGGATGATGAAGTTCCGCTTGATTTTGTGGGAAGCGCAAAAGGTGGAAACGTAACGAAGAGGAAGGGGCATAGAGAAGCGCTGTTATGGCCGTTTCTGCGGCATGGAAAGTGGTCGAATTGTCGCTGTAAACCACGTCTGGCGCACCTCTACGCGCGATGAATCGCCGAAACACGAGGAGGAATTCCTGACTCGTATTGTTCAGGACGACCTCGAGATGAATGGCTCGAGTCGTCATACATGTAATGAGGCAAATCCATACCTTTCCGGAGCTGGTACCTGTACAAGCGTGCGGACCAAGGTAGTCGAGTCCCACGTTCTGGAATGGTCTTGAACGTTGAGTTTTTCCGGAGGAAGTGGTGGAACATTCGGATATCGATACGGGACGGCGTTGAACTTCTTGCACGTAACGCAGGTACGCAAAGATCTTGAAACATACGGATAGACGGGATGAAAAATCGAGTTCGTATGTTGGCGATGGTATGGTAAAGACCTGAATGGTGATTTTTGAGGTGGTAATGGAGTACTACGAGGTGTGATAGCCTATGTTGGGGTAGCACCAAAATGGGGGCCGTTTCCAACGGTTCTATTCGGTACGGACAACGGACGAGATCATCGGACGCTCGTCTCGCGTTGAAGTTCGCAAGCTGCAAGCGAGATAATTCCTGCTCACCCTCGCAATAATGCGCAAGAATGAGCTGGATTTCTGCGTTCTCGATGTCCGATGGTTGGATTGTACCGGAGCTTGAAATTGAAGCTACCTGGGGCATTTTACACCCGAATTTGGTCGGAAGGTGGTTTGGAAGCTTGTCGTAAACGGAAATACGGAGGAATTTGAGCACGTAGCACGTATGCCGTAATTCTGACCAGTTTGAGGTAGTTGTTGGTACGTGGAAATGGTAAGACTGATTGGAACTTACTGTCTACCGCTGAAATGGTATTAACGTACTCAGATTGGACTTCTTCGCCGATGTCTGGTGGAACTTGAAAATCGACATTTGTTTGAGGCCGTGCTCTACTGGAGCAGTCAAAAAGGATGTCCAGTCCACCACAAGTGGTTTTGGGCGTCCTTTGTCGCAAGATCGCGAGTAGCGCAGTCTGCGGGATTGTTTTCGGAAGCAACATAGTATACCTTTGTCCTTTTCGAATTTCGAATAGTCGAATTTCGAATAAATTCGAATTTCGAATGTTCGAATATTCGACTATTCGAAGAAAGTCCAATATTCGAATTATTCGTTTATTCGAATATTCGAGAAAGTCCAATATTCGAACTATTCGTTTATTCGAATATTCGAGAAAGCCCAATATTCGAATGTTCGTTTAACCGAATATTCGAAGGCTTCGAATTTCGAATAATCGAATTTCGAATATTCTTTATCAATCTCTTAACAAGTTAATGGCAATCCTCTTCGAAAACCAGGGAATTGTGACCTTTTGATAAGAACGATGTTTTGTTTCGCGTGTTAGTCAAAGTGACGGAATTGTGTGTAAAATCTGACAAGGGGAGGGTCTGGAGCGTATGTCTGAAAGGGGAGAGCGAGTTATATAGGGGGAATCCCCACCCCTCAATTAGTATAAAAATGGGTTTATTTTTGCCAAGTCGTTAAATACGAGGAGTAGGGAGTCCGTTTCAGTAGAATTCGTGGGTCTCGCCCACCAAATTGCTCGGAGCTTAGTGGATAGAGAAGTTGTTTCATGTGTGGGAGGTCGTGGGTTCGATTCTCCTGCTTTGCTGCATTCTTGCATTTCACATGTTTGGTTGAGAGTTGAACGATTCTGACATCTATACAACTTTTAAATATTTTGCCTAGTTTTCCAGTTGTACACCGTGGAGAGTAAATTTCTTGCCACTTGTTTATTAGTGACCGATTTTTTAACCGCAAAACAATGAGAAAGCTGCTCAACGATGTATAAACGTTCAACACCAGTGATGCACAGGCCAAAGTGCATGAAACAGAAGCACTGGTCACAATCGGACAGCTTTAAAAGCTACAGGCCCTCACAAGTATACCAGCGACACCACCTTCAATGTCATTATAACAAATCCGTTCTCCTTCAGCTAACCGCAGCTACCCGCAGCTTCGACATCTAGCTTCAGGATGTTGTCCTTTTTTTGCAGGTCATAAGGAGGGTCGTGCACAATGACGTGGGAGTGAAACCATTCCATCCGAAAACATTATCATATGTCCAATTCTTGCTTGCATCTCCACGACTATTAGTTCATCTTGCGGATCCCAATCTTCTTCTTCCACCACTTCCAGCTGTTCGTCTTCGTCAACTTCAAGTTGACGTGCTTCGAAGTAATTGAGTATGCTGGCCATCCGTTCGGCCAGCTTGCTTTCTGACCTCGAAGGTTCCTTGCCTAAAGGTGGGCCACACTTCAGCGTAAGTAGGTGGATCACCACTGAGCATCTGCGGACATTGTTGGTGGTACGTTTAAGAAACCTTCAGCTACCTCTGATTTAAGAAACCTCCAGCTACCTTTCCAGTTAACAGGCAAAGATGAGAGAAAGAGTGTATCGATGGCCGTTAACGTCAGTTTGCGGGATCCACAGACCTCGTTTCTTTATTGGAACCACTTGCGACGTCATCCTGGTCTTTGAAAATCCGAGCAGGATGGTTTTTCCCGAGGTCATCGGTTCATCTAGGGAAACAAACTGTGAGGAGCCTGTAGCCTTTATACGCCGTCCGTATTGTGACCGCGGCTTTTCTTCATGCACATTGTGCCTGTGTATCACTGATGTTGAATGTTTATACACCATTATGTTGAATACCAAAGCATGCAGCTGGAAAAATGAGTAGAAAACCTCTGAAATGGTATAGACGTCAGAATCCATCAAATCTCAACAATTTGTTGAAATGCAAAAGTGCAGCAGCGCAGTAGGATTGAACCCTCGGTCTCCCTCGCATGAAGCAACGTCTCTATCCACTGCGCTGCTACCCGGTTGCGGCAGACGCATAGCGGACATACAGACCGCCGAACTCGTGAGGTGCCCATTACATTGTAACTACAACGACCCCGTACTCCTTGAGTTTTTCTTGTAAAAAAATAAGCACAGTTTTATACCAATTGAGGGGTGGGAATTCTCCCGATATGACTCGCTCTTCCCGTTCAGACATACGCTTCAGACACTTCCCTTGTTAGTCGACGCGATGTAAGCGCAGGCAAACGCCGACCTCCACTGCGTTTCTGCTTCCTTTGAATGCCATCGAGCCTCCTGCGGCCAATCACGTGAGTAACAAGTGAATCGTGTTATGGCTGTTCAATTACGCTTTCGCCTTCGGTATACTACGGAAGAATCTCCGTTTTGTATTTCTACCCCAACTACAACAGCGGGACGATTAAAGCAGGAAGGAGCTGCGGTAGGGAGGTAGCACTTTCTGGAGCCTGGAAAGCTCCTGCTTTCTGTCAGCAAAGACCTTAAAGAACAGAGGAGGAGCAATGGCTATGGAGTACAAGAGCCAGTCATGAGCCTGGACACTGACTTCCACAGCCTCGGTTCGGTCCTCAGCTCGCCCTCGCCTTGCTCGTAGCCTCAGTAGCGCTTATCACTCACTGGACACACTCTACTCTATTAGCTCTGATTTAACGGAAGAGTAGCGTGAGTATGTCGGCCACGGGACAGGAGATCCATTGATAGAAATCGATGCACCGCAATTACCGATCCTTTTCGTAATTAACCAACTGGTGTAAGAGTAATGACAATCTGAGCCTTTGTATATGTATATGCCGCTCTGTCGAACGCAGTTTACAGTGGGTAATAAAAAAAATAAATAAATGTCAATCATTGGGTGATCACAACAAGTAAGGTGTTCATTTGATTATTCGAATATTCGACAATTCGAAATTCGATTATTCGAAATTCGAAATTTTGAGATTCGAATATTATTCGATCATTCGAAAATCGAAATTTTGAAAATCGAATATTACTCGATCATTCGAAAATCGAAATTTTGAAAATCGAATATTATTCGATCATTCGAAATTCAAAATTTTGAAAATCGAATATTATTCGATCATTCGAAATTCGAAATTTTTTCCCAAGGACAAATGTATACAACATAGTGGAACCGGAACTTGATGTTTTAAGCCTCAAATGCTGCAATGGTGTTGCGAATAGCTGTTACACGGTTTTTGATGAACACTTTGAGTGCCTTGGTGGTATGTATCCAGTGTAACGCTATAAGCGAGTCAGAGAAGATGTGGATGGTGGAAATGGGTAAATTGAGTTGCCCAACGAGATATTGCGCTAAGCGAACGCTGATTAATGCAGCTAATAGTTCCGAGCGCGGAACTGTGAGCGGTTTTGGGCTATTGAGATAGGATTTGGTCATGAGCAGCCTGGAAGACGCAGAATTTTGATTGCGGCTGAGTAAATATGCGCAAGATGCGTATAGCCGTTTTGAGGCGTCTCCGAAGACGCAAAGCTCGAAAGTGCTTGTAGCTGCTTTGATTGGCATGATGGTACGTGGCGATAGAGGGACTGGATGGCGGAGGTTGGCAAGAAGATTGGACCACTACTGAAGTTGCGGCTGATCCATAGGCGTATTCCAGCCGAATTCTTGCGTCCACAAGTCCTGAATAAAGGCTTTGAGTGGAGCTAAGAACGGCACTAGGAGGCCTAAGGGATCATATGTTGATGCCAATGCGCGCAATGCAGTACGCTTGCTGTTTACCGCAATTTTAGTTGTTTTGATGGGTATAATGAGATTGTCCCTTGCGGGTTGCCAGCTGAGTCCCAGAAGGGTAGCGTTGGATGGATTGATGGCGCGATCTGCGCTGGATATGGCAGAATTGATTGTTGCGGAATTACACAAGAACTCTCTAAGGTTCATGTGCATATTGGAGAAGATGGTTTTGGAAGTGGTGTATTTTTGGATAGCTTCCGTATGCGAAGCAGCACCCAAGACGACGTTATCCACGTACGTGTTACGTAGGATCTCGTCCCCGAGGGGGATACTTCTCTACGGAGGTAGTATTGGATGGAAGGTGAGGCATTGATCCCGAATGGGATACGGGTAAAGCGGAGTATGCGCAAATTAGATGGTGAAGGTGGCTGATTTGGGTTTTTGAGCCAAAGAAATCGTGTGGCATCGCGCTGGGAGATTTGAAGCCTGATTTGATGGAAGGCTTTCTCCACGTCTGCTGTAAGCAAAAAACGGTGGAGACGTGCGCGTAACAGGATTCCTACGAGCTCTGGCAGCAAGGTTGGTCCCTGATGTATGCAATCGTTCAAATTGACTGCATGTTTGGTCTTGGAGAAGGCGTCGAATACCACGCGAAGCTTGGTGGTAGCTGAGCTTTCTTTGTAGACAGCCTGATGTGGGATGTAGTAAACGTGCGGACCGTCACACGTGAATTCGTCGACATCCTCTACGTAGCCAGCTGAAATATGATCGTCGATAACCTTAACGTATTGTTCCCAAGCTTTGGACTGGCCTAGACGCTGAAATTGGCTAAGGAGTCTGCAATAAAGGAAAGGACGGCGTTATTCAATCCCTTCTGGGATGCGCCAGCGCATTCTACTTCTACGGGATGTCGTGGAGGCGGCATGAATGCGTATTTGACCATATAATGACTTGCGGTGGCCAGCCGATGAACAAGTCAGCGCTCTATCCTTCCCAGACAAGTCTGGTACCAATTCACCGACCCCGGAGGGATGGAAGGCTTGGTTGGCCGGGCGGCAAATCCGAACCAGAAACCTGGTATCGGGTGCACGCGACAGTCGTGCCTCCTCCGACTGCGCTACACGCGCCTAGGAGTCTGCAATAGGCTAAGTTTTTGTTGTCGTTTAGAGGAGGATGGTCCTCCTTCCATGGGAATTGAACATAAAGATGACCGTCTATAAGTTGAGAAGTGTTGTTAAAATTGTCTAAAATGCGCTTTTCCAGCTTGGTGTCGGCAGCGGGATCGTAATCATCTGCTATGCCTAAGGCGTCTAATGACCACAGCCGTTGGATGGCTTCGTCGAGCTGTGATACTGCGTATATGTCAGCGGAGTTTGTGTTCTCCGCGGGCCCAACCGAAAAACCGAATTGCCTGAAATGACTGTTCCGAAACGAGTATGGCATAGAACCATGCCCGTCGGCAGGCAAATAGGGGCTTCTGGGCAGATGATGTCCCAGCAGTGATCGATTCCGATAAGGATATCGGGCACGATACTATCTTCACGGCACAGCGGTAATTCGAAGCCGTGATGGCGTATGGAATCGACATCTTCTTGATGAAGACGTGGTGGTCGTTGCGCTAAAGTAACGATTTCCTTGGTGATGAGCTCGAGTTTGAGCTTCTTGCCGAGCGAATCGACAAGTACAACGTCTGAAATGCCTGAAACTTCTGTGGTGAGATGGTATAGCTACGAAGTTTGGTGTTTGTGATGTTTAGGCCTAACCTACGAACTGAACTTGTAGCAATGAAGCTATTTTGAGCTCCTGAATCGAGGAGTAGGATTACGTCCTCGTAACAGGCGCTAACGTGGTTGTAGGTTTTAGCTTTGACAAACATTAATGAGGCAGAGTTGTTTTGCTTGGCGCTTGAACATGCATTGTTGTTAATGCAACAGTGTTGGACCTGTTCCGCTTCAGTGTCAGGCCCGGAGGCGTGAAGCTGAGACGGAAACGGAGATCCGGCGCGATGATTCGAAGAATTTGAGCGCTCCCTTACGGGAGATTTAAACGAAACGCGAGAAGGAGACTGCGAGCGGGGGTAACTGTTGCGTTGATAGTCGTGAAACCTGTGCGGTGTGCACCGGTCTCTGCATGGTGAACGTGATCCACGATAGTTCGATCGTTGACGTTGTCGACGGTAGTCGTAAAGATGGACTTCTCGAAGGGTACCGTCTCGGTGATCGATATCTGTAGTCGTAGCGACTACGGCGTTTTCGACTGCGGCTGCGTCGATCTCTGGCTGAAGCACTGCTGGATCTGTCCCTGCGCTCTGCCCTTCTGCAGAGGAGTCGATGATGATGATCTCCTCCGTAAAGGCGGCATGCAGGATATATGCATGTGTGTGAGGCGTGTTCAGTTCGCAAGCACCTCCAGCAAAGATCTAGCAAACGCGCGATGTTTCGTCGAAGTGGTACCGGTGCATCTGAAGTACAACGTGAAGAACTGTGATCAGATGAATTGCAAAAACAGCACTGGACAGATGTGGTCTTGGTCGGTGAGGGGGATCGTGTATTGGTCTGTTTACCGTAAGATGTATATACCGAGAGACTGTTTTCTAATGTTGTTGAGTCCTCGTATTTTTCTTTTGAGGCAATGATTTAGTCAAGTTTCTGCATGACTTGATCTAAATCAAAGTCTGCCTTTTAGACCGTTTTTTAAGCACTCTCACTAACTCGTAGTAGTTATGTTCCTCTGGACCCAAGTCCTGCAACACCATTTGGGTTTCGCCCGTTAAGAGACTTTGCAAGTATAGGAATTTGTGAACTGGTGCGATGTTGGGGTCATTGTGGACCGCGATTTCGAACGAGCACCAGAAACGATTGAAGTGCGTTATGTCGCCGTTGAAAGGTTCCAGCTTGAGTTTGCTGAGCTGGATGGGCGGAGTAAACTGCACTTGTGTGAATGGGTTGTTGACCGGCACTAGGGTGTTATTAGCGCAATGTGATAATGGGATGGTGGTGTTTAACTGCTGAGCAGGCAGCGGCGATTGTGGGGCTGTTTGTGGAAGATGCGGACTCGTATGCGACGTAATGGTAGCGTGTGATTGTGATGCCTCTGTGTCGATGTTGGTGGCTTGCGTCACTTCGAAAGGCAGCGATAAACGATGCCTCTCGATCAGCAATTGCACTTCATCGAGGATTGACTGCAAAGTCATCAGGATTGACTCTGCTTCTACCACTGCGTCGTCTACGCGTGTCTCATGCATGTAGGTTTCGTACGCCGCGTTGTCTGCCTCTGGATCAGCAGACGACCCAACCGTGGTAAGGAATATTTGGCGCCGCTCTTTGACCGTGCGTATAGCTGACTGTAAGTCTGCCATAGCCGATTGGATAGCCTTAAGGCGCGCATCGAACAGCTGCGGTTGGTTATGTTGGCTTGGGTCTATTGCTGTAAGAAGAGCCGGAATTTTACCTTTGGCTACTTCCAAAGCCGTGAACGCCTTTTGAGGTTGGCCTTGCAGGTTGTAATTGATGGCATGGTTTGCGAGAATAGCTAGGAATACTAGTGGCAGGAGGCGGTACTGCCTTTACCCGAGTCTAAAAACAGGATGGACTAAGTGTGGACTTGTTTGAAGGAAGGCTCCGGCCACGTCTGACCAGTAGTCTTCCTGACGCACACGTTTGCTTAGAGCCGATTAAGCTGTAACGTACAACAAGCAGTATGGTATAGATTGCAAAATTGTAGGGCAATGGAAGGCTAATGTGCAATGTAAAGGTATGAGATGTGGATGTGCAGTTGTGACAGAAGATTGTTCAACAGCATGAGCTCTATGGCACAGCGCCAATAGTTAAGGCCAAGGATCAAGAGAAGTTGCGGGCGGAAGAGCGACAACAGCTAGAGCTGCCAAAGGGGTAAATTGCCAGCAAATGCGTAGCCCGTCCGTAACCAGCCTGAGCCAGAAGCTACTATACATTTGTTTGCCTGGGGTGTCCTGTCGGCTTCCGTTTGCATGCTTCTTTGACACTGCGACTTGATCCTTGAGGGGTTTTCTGACCGGTCAGTCCGGTCCTCTGCTCCTTCTATGTGCGCACCGTAGCACTTGTGTCTCGACATTTAATGATGGCTGTCCCTGTGTCGGCTCGTGCCACTCGAGGCTTCACAGGTAAGAGACACGGCTACTAGAAGGAGGAAGGCATTACCCCAGTTATAGCGTACGCCTGTGCCATCAGCGGCATCTGAAGCAGCCAACCTAGCTGTCACTTGCACAACGCGTGGGGCAGCGGCTTGCATATCGGCGAGCTGCGGTGGAGTTCGATCGCCAAGGCCCACACGTGGGTTTCCCCACGGTGAACCTCGGTCCGATGCACCATGTCGCGACGTGGGAGGCCGTCCCCGCCGACGCATCGGTGGAAGCGGGTGGCGACGGCCCACGCCGTGACTAGGAGGCACGACGGATCCTCAGCTCGCCCTACGCTCACCTACTTGCCACTCGGTTACCACGCGCTGGGGGGCCCTGGTGGATCCTACCGTGCCTTACGCCCTAAGGATTTTATACTGCACACGTCTTATGTTCATGACTGCATGGTACGCCGACTGCCTGGTGCGACTCCAGCTTAGGCCATCGTCGACCGAGGCGTCCCCCGACCGACAACGGCACTGCGCCCTACGAGAATGTCCACAAGGACTTTAAGGATAAAGGCACACTGTGATCATACCACTTTTTACGATATAATACATTTGTATTTTAAGATAATTTTATCTGGAATAAATCTATAAGGAACTTCTGTATAGGAACATAACAACTAGGGAATAGAAAGCCTACAAGTAAAAGGGCCAGACCGCGCCCAGCCTACGAAGGGGGTTGAGACAACAACCCGTGCTGGGTGCCGAGCCCTGCCTTCGTGGCCTTTGCCAAGGCAAAAGCATCGAGGCTCGACAGAGGCAGCACGTTACCTGTTAGGGCTCCCGAAGACGACGGCGGCAACACGGAGATGACGACGAAGAGCGATCCTGACGTATCCGGACGACACGATACCAGTAGACCATCCAAGCCAACGATCCAATCGAACCGACGGCGCATCAAGCCAACGGAACGGGGCCAGGCGATGACGTTGACCAACGTCGTCCCCAGGCCTGGGGACGACGAGCGGACCGGCTGTCCGCAGCGGCTGCACCGGAGGCGACACTCACGACGGCTGCACAGACGACACTGACTGCCTGGGGGCAGGGAAGCGCGTCCTCTGTGTCCCTGACAGCTTCCAGAAGGTTCCGCGGCGTGGACAGGTGAACTGACGCGTTGATCCGTGTCGATTGACGTGGGTCACCGCGTTGACCGTCGGGGAGCGAGATACTGTCGCACGGAAGTCGCGACACCAGTCCTGGTGCATATCTAACCAAGGATGCTCCGAAGAGCCTTTGCCCTGGCAACTGTTGATCCAAGACGCTTGAAGGATAAAAGTTGTGAGAGCTTAGCGCCACATTTTTGATTGATCTAAACAGAGCCATTCGCACTTAAGACCATCGTGGCCTCTGGGTTTGGATTGACTCCGAAGAATGCCCAGCGCTTGCCGCTCATGTTCGGTCCTATCTTCACATGTAAGCATGATGCCATCAGCATGCAGCAACCTCAGAGAAGCCCTTTCGGAAACCTCGTGAGAGGGCGTCGAAGACGATCACGAAGAGCAGCACCAAGAGCGCGTATCCTTCAGCAGGGATGGGAAGCTCCGTCGAGTTAAACTTTGCGCAGTGGCGATAGCGTGCCAATGAGTCTTGCCGAAGTGCATTTATTGCTGGTTTACTGCTGGATTTGCCTGCCGCTGCTCACACCCGGCTCGATGGACACGAGCATAAAATGTGCACCCACTCAAGGAGCTCTTCAAGGATGTCGCTTCGCCGCAACGTGCACCATATTTCTTCTTACAGATCGGTGGCCTTTTATAGTTACATATTGGCAAAGTGGACCGGTTTCGGTTTCTCGCTGTGTTTCTTTAGCAGAAGGGCGGCGTATACGGCACCAAGAATGCCGGGGTCTTCAATGAAGCATCAGTTAGTTAACGACGAGAGATATTCAGGATACGTTCATCCATAATTTGCTCAAAGGTTTTCATGATGATTGAGCGGTAACTGCGGCAATCCGCAAGACAGCTCTTCTTCCTTATCAACTTTCTACCTCTTTCTTCTCAGTGATAACCTGACTGAAAAGCTTCGTCGTCGTGTCAGTAGTGCAGCAATTCCTCGGTTCCACAGATCGGCCAACATTTCGTCAGTAGTAATAGCTTTGCCTGATTTTATCTTCCTCAGATCCTGATTCTCAGTTCCGCTCCGCTCATGGCGATCCTCGAAACGAGGCACGAACACGGAAAAATGAAAAAGGAACACGAGGAGGAAAACGAGTATTCGAGGATGCCTCGAAGCAGTTGTGCCATCGCTCCACAGTCTTTTTACGAATGATGAAGTGGTCGATGGACAATAATATCATATAGCTTATCAACCTCTTCCACTTGACGAGGGTTATAGCACCCTTCATTGAAGCAAAGCTCTCTCCTCAAGATGAAGTTGGCTAGTCAATGAATACAGCATATGTGATCGTTCAGATGGGCCTAAACACTTGCCGAAAAAACAAAATAGGAAGCACAACAACGAAATGTCTTTCCAGAAGTGAAAGGAAGCGCTTAGCTTTTGCGACAGAGGTATGAGCTATAGCGCATGTATGCTCAAAGTTTAAGCAAAAGCAATTTCAGATCTTGACGGATCCGTGGATACTGTACTGCGATGAACCAACCTCCGGCTTAGATTCTTTTATGTCGTCCCAGGTGCTTCAAGTGTACAGATGTTTCTTAATTTCGAATTTCGAAAAACGATTTCATTTGTGATGCTCGGTCCGATTGCACCCAGTTCCGAAGGTCTTGTTGTAAGGCTTGTTACACGAGAATGTTGAGGCTGAGAGAGTGATCAGGCCTTAGGTGTTGTAAACCTGACCCACCAGGGGCCGGATACATCAACGACTTACAGCAATTTAACGAAGAAAATACAGCCGAAATTTCTGATAGCGCGGCTTATCAACAATGGTAAAATGTTTCTCCATATCGCTTAATAAGCCGTAGTGTCTTTTTAGGCTTGAAATCTTAAAAGAAGCACAAATCAATCGAAACGGCAACCTTGTGAAGAAATTATAACAAGTATTCAAGCGAAACACAATCAATCGCGTGTTAAAATGCAAAATTTCGGACGAATGCATGTCGCAATCTAAGCTGCTCATACGTCGGAGAATTTCTATTTTATTGAGCCTTCAAAAAATCCTTAACTTCTTCAGTGCCTTTACTGTGAGCAATGTTATCACCTTTCAAACAGTGTAGACATTTTTTGAGACACCCTGTACATCGTGTCATGTCGTTCTGTAAAAATTGGCATAACAGTAAACCTGCGCTGAATGATTCGAAAGGCACTCTAGTAAAATCTTCATTTCTAACTGCAGAAAAATCACTATTCTAATATTCATAGGAATCATTTCCTTGTTCGAAAATGTCTTCTTCTGTGAAGATGCCGAGAAGGAGTCCCCACAATGTCGAAGACGCACTTGGAAAGAATAACTTGATAAGGAACACAAAGATCACCTAAAATGGTGAAAAACTGGGCAACAACCCTCTTCGGAATCAAGATGCAGTTCGATTCTCGAACCCCCTCGTAGGGTTGCGGACAATTACCTCAACAGCTGTTGACCTTTTCCAAACTGGGCTTTCACTTTGTTTTCTTTGTAAGGTCCCAAACGTGCTCGGTCCAGCTAGTTTGCGTGTGTTGTGTGAATGCACACAAACACCGCATTTGTCGACACCGCCCTAGAAATGCATCTCAGCGGCCACGGTGGTGGCTCTTCTTCCTCCGCCAAGCCCAGCAGCAGACTCCCCTGAGCGACGAAAGCAGTTTCCACACGAGCAGGTTTGGTGGCATCACTCTAGTGTATAGGTCCGATTGATCCGCACTTACAAGAGAACTGTCTGAACGGTACGCCGGAACGGCAAGAGCGGTACTATAGAAAGAATCCCCGCCCTCCAAATAGTAACAGAACCTGTTTTGTTTTTGCCGAATCCTTGACGCAAACGAGTACGAGGTTGTAATGGTTAAGGGTCCGCAGAGCGAGCTCTTCATGGCAGCGCAAGATCCCGGCTTCGCGGACTGGGTGGCGCAGGGGTGGGGGGGCAAGCCTCATGTTCGTGAGGTCTAGGGTTCGGTTCCCATGCTATGTCGCGTTTTTGCACTTTTACCATAGCATCGGATTTCCATAGAGATTTCCATATATGAACTTGTTTTTGGAGTTTGCTACGGTAAGATGTTTTTATTACTTATTATTTGTCGACATCTCGTAATTCACCAGTAATTCCGAAATATGCCAAATGCGATTATAAATGAGATAATTATGAAATGACTCCACCACCAATGATACACAGGCACAAAGTGCATAAAACAGCAAGACTGACCACAGTGGGGGCAACGTATGAAGGCAACAGTTTCTTAACATCCTGACTCATCACATGGGCCGAGGTCTTCCGGGAATGTCATTCCACTCGGGTTTTCGAAGCAGCCAAGATGTTGGTGATGATGATGTTGATGGTGATGCTTCATTTTCATTTTTTCAAAGAAATCTAAAGCAGTGGCTATACTTTCTCTGGTTGGAGATTGCTTCACAGTTCCTGACTAGTGGTACTTCGCTGCAGTCCAAGCCGGAATCGCGATACAGTCCACTTTCCCAGTTCTCAAACTTGTGTCGTATAACAATTCTAGTATAGCCAAACCTTTTCCTCCGAAGCGATCTCTCCTCCCGAAAACGTGACAGTGCCTTCACTGCTTAGAGGTGTCGTGACTCCGACACATTCCTCTTCTGGTTGAAACTCTTAGTCCTCTTCTTCCACTACTTCCAACTTCTCCACTTCGTCAATTTCCAGCTGTCGCAGTTCGAAATCCTGTAGGACACTTGCTATCCTTTCCGCCAGCTTCATCTCGTCTCTCGAAGGGCCAGCATCCATCAGATCCGCATTTCAGTGTCAGTATGTGAATGACCACCCGAGGGTGAGCAGACATTGTAGAGTCGGTGTTGGCTGCAGCAGCTTGTTATAACCGCGCGACTTTGTAAGTATAACAGAAGCGAGAATATTGAACGAGGTGGTAGGTCAAGTTGAAGTTGTTTGATCATGTGGTCCCCTCCTACACTGTGAGTACACTGGTGGCACTCACCTCACCGAAATTGCATTTGAAGCATTTTTCCTGGCATTCTGCCGCTGTTATGTTGTTCGCGTCGACGTTTCTTACATTGACAATGAGAACAATGTATTGGAGTAAAGTTTCATACAAAATCGCATTTGGCATATTTCGGGCATTGCTGGTGAATTACGAGAAGTTGACAAACAATAAGTAATAAAAACATCTTACCATCTTAGCAAACTCCAAAAATAAGTTCAGATATGGAGATCTCTATGGAAATCCTATACTATGGTCAAAGTGCAAAAATGCAACAAAGCATGGGAACCGAACCCTAGACCTCACGAACATGAGGCGTGCCCTCCACCACTGCGCCACCCAGTCCACGACACCGGGATCGTGCGCTGCCGTGAAGAGCTCGCTCTACGGACCCTTAACCATTACACCCTCGTACTCGTTTGCCTCAAGGATTTGGCAAAAACAAAACATGTTCTGTTACTATTTGGGGGACGGGGAAACTCCCTATAGACTCGTTCCTGCCGTTCCGGCGTACCGTTCAGACAGTTTCCTTGTTAGGCGGACGCTCTGAGTCATCGCCCCGACCAATGGCGCGCGGCGAGGCCAGGCGATGACTCATACTGTTTGGCGTCTACTAACGATATACAGCAGGGTTCAGGAGAAACCGTGGTGAGAAAGCGTTCTCCTGGCTGTTTTATGTTTGGAAGAGGAGTACGCATGGCCTCTATGCACTTGTAAACAGTACCCTTTCACTCGTGTTGCATTCTGTTCTCGACTCTAGGCTATAGCTATCAGTATTTAGTAGAAGTGGAAAAGAATCGTTATCTCTGTCATGATTTAGGGAACAAAAAATGCTCAGTATAATGGAGAACGAAGAGCTCCCCTATTTGTACACATGCAGTAGTTAGGCAGTCCTGAAGGCTACACAAAAGGTCCTATAGGAACTAGTGTCTTGCAGATCATTAAAATCCAAATCATTGTAATCAGGAATCTTTCTTAATCCAAGGACAAAAAGTGGTGCTCCCTCGTTTTAAGAACTTTAAGCATATTTGCTCATGAATTCGCTGATTTCTTGACCTTCTATATGGGACCAGCCGCTATTAAAATTTTGGCAACACATAGAGATTGAGGAAGACCACACCAAGTGGCTCCTAAGTGAGAAGTCTGAGCATGAGCTGGCTCTCCGGGGGAGTGGATGGTGGCACGCCTACCGGGACTGCTACGGTATCTCCCCCGGATACCTGTTTACCCCTGGGTCAGCCGGCTCATATCCGTCGGTCACAGCTCCTTGCCTAGGATTCAAAAGGGACATGGAGCTGGGTTACATAATATACTACAACATCGGGGTCCCCTAAAGAAAAATAGCGCTTCCACTGCGCTACTGCCTTCCTCTCAGAAGTACTGACGTCGGTTCCCGGTCTTGCCACGCCATGTATTTCTCTGGAATTCTTGGCGCACGCATAGGTCTGAACTTCGGGGACCTGATGCCGATTTGCCTTTCTGTATGCTGCTGTTACCGCTACGTCTGCGGTTTATGTTGAGTTGGCTCGGTTGCCTCCTCCGCAAAGGGGAGCTCCTACACAATTCTTCGTAGATCCGATTCTTAGCTACGCCTCCGCGCTTCTGCTCCTGGTCTGGTAGATTTCTGGGAGTTATTTGGCAGCGTTGTGGTGTCGCAGGTTCGCTGTCCAGAACCTTTTTGCCGCGCTCTGCGTGAAGTGGCGACCTGTTACCAAGTTCATCTTATCCGCCAGGATCTTGAACGGCGCGTTGATCATGGCCTGCTCAGATCTCTTAGGGAGAAGGCATCGAATACGTTGTGCTAGGCTTGGACGTTGGGCGACTGTTTCCTCAGCCAGATCCCTAAGGTTATCGATCGATTTTCCCCAATCGATGTCGTCCTGCGGTCCAGGGAGGAGAACGAGCCCGGCGCCTTTGGCCACTGCCTGCATGAGCAGAAACCAAGCGCCTTTCCACCGAGCCGCCTCAACTTGCTTAGCATGGGAGAACACCACCACTGCCGACCACTCTTCAATGAACCACTCCGGCTTAAGTTCTTCTGGGGTTTTGACCACCCTAGCCGTCATTGTTGCCGACTCAAAGCCCATGCGCACATTATCGAATCCTTCGGGCAACAGCAAATATGTGCGACGGGGTTGCACCAACTTCCAACTTGCCGATGTCCATGGGTGTCCATTGGCATACTTGTCCGCATCGTCATGCGTCCTTGACAAGTTATACAAGTCCGCCCTGGTCCCTGGGGGATGTCCCGGGATTATCCTGCCTGCGTGCTCGACACTGGTGATTGTCACATGAATGCAGTGACTTCGAAAGAAAGCTAGTGCGAGGCCAAGAGAACTAGGTGTGATGATGTCATATGAGTGATCGAGCATGCGTGCAAGGCGGAAATGTTCGGGCACATGAGACTGGGTCAGAACAGAAAACACTCTTGTTAGCTCATATGGGGACCGGAATGCACACGATGTCAGGGCTGTTGTCAGGAGAAGATTGCTGATCGGTACGTTGGCGGAGCACGACAGCGTAGCTGGTTGAGTTCGGTTTCACCAGGGCACTTCCAGTCGACATGCCTTGAATTGTCCGAGCATGACATCGTCGTACTAAAATAGAAGATATTTGATGGAGCGCCGCTAGAAGCTGCCTCAATGGCAGCAGCTCTTTTTCTACCACGTTTGCCACGAGTGGTTACTCCCGTGACCAGAAAATTATCGATTTCCTTGGGAACTCTTACGAGATGGTCAAACTGTACCCTACAGGGCTCTGTATTCTCTCCTATTAGTGTAATCAAGGCTGAATTAGCGCTAGCCTTTATGACTCGAAATGGACCTGACCAATCTATCGTGAGTTTCGAATGCCGCGATTTCCCTTTTTCCGCCGGCAACTTCATATACACGCGATCACCTGCCCGAAAACTATCACGTTTCCCGGTTTTCCACCTATTATTATAGGTCAGCTGCATCTGCCGCCGATACTGCTCAGCATTTTCGTTGATGCATTCCCTTGCAAACTTGAGTCCACAAAACAGTTCCGTCTTGTAATTGTCATAATCCACCACATATGGTGATAGCTCGTTTGGATATTTTGGGTCGTTCCCGTACAGAAGGAAGTGGGGACTTTCTCCAGTGGCTGTGTGGGGAGAGGCACTATACGCATATACTATCGTTGGAGAATCCTGTCCTATTCAGCGGGTAGTACGATCTTCTTTTTAAGCATGCGTACAATGGTACCATTATCAGGCTCCGTCAGCCCATTTTCTCGAGGACAGTAGCCCTTGGTAAACTTCTTCTCAATTCTCAGAAACTCACAAAGTGCTGCGAATATCTCGTTTTCAAACTCGCTTCCTCTATCCGAGAGAAGCATTTCTGACCACCTACCTTCTCCGCATATCCAATTGCTGAAAATTATTTCAGCAATGTTTTCCGCCCTCTTGTCCGCAACTGGTTACGCACCTAGGTACTTGGTAAAGTGATCGATTATAGTCACGATGTAACGATTTCCGCGTGTGGTTAGTCCCATTTCTAGAAGATCAACTCCCACAATTTGCAGTGGTCTAGTGACCTCTACAGAGCGAAGAGGTGGAACGTTTTCCGTTCTATGATTTATCAGAAAGCACTGCTTGCAACCCCGACACCATCCAACAAGATCCTGGTACATTCCGGGCAAAAAAGTTGTCTTTTTCATTTGCACGAACATTTTATGGGCACAGAAGTGTCCGCCTAAGATACCGGAATGCGCCTCATCAAATATTTCTTTCCTATGTGATTTTGGAACTACTAAAGCCAGTGACCCGTCTTCGTTTAATTTTTCATTACTAATAACGAAATCTACAGTACTGAGAATCTTTCCGTGCCTAGGAAGTTTTATTTCTCCCGTCAGACCATGCTCAACTGCGAATATTACTGGCGAAAAAATCCTGATCTTGGAGCGATTCCGCCAGCCATTCGTGTTCCTGAATAGCGCAAACTACACGCTCATCTTCCGCATACCCGGTAGCAACACCGGAATGGGGCAGACCACGAGAGAGCGCATCCGCGACTACATTAGCGGTCCCTTTCACGTATTCTATGGTGAGATCGTATCGTTGGACTTCGAGAACCCATCGCAAAACACGGGGAGAAATGTTGGTCCGTTTAAAAAGCGAAGTGAGGGCCGAGTGATCAGTCCTTACTATGGTTCTTAAGCCATATATAAAGTAGTGAAACTTTTTAAGGCTGCAAACCAGAGCTAGGGCCTCTTGATCAGTCACGTGGTAGTTCTTTTCGGCCGTCGACAAGTGCTTTGATGCGAAAAACACAGGGTGCAGCATGGCGTCATCCCCTTCCTGTGCTAAAACCGCACCTACCCCAATTCTACTGGCATCTGTTTAGATGAAGAAGGGACGAGATCCTATTCTGCCTTAACAATATTGGGCTGAGCAAGCACAGGTGACCCTGTGAGAGCTGTTTTAAGTGATTGAAAGGCGTTCTCTTGTTGCAAGGTCCAAAGAAACTTGTTCTTTGGGCTGGTAAGCTCGTAAAATGGCTTGGAAATCTGGGAGAACCGCAAGACAAACTTGCGATAATATCGAGCCATACCCAGAAAAGTTCTAAGCTGTGCTATATTCAGAGGTCAAGCGTAATCCTCAATCCGAGCAATTTTATCCGAATCCGGTTTCACTCCACTGGCATCTACGATGTGTCCCAAACACTCAATGCTAGCTTCCATTATCCGGCACTTTTGGGATTTGACCTTAAGCTGCGCTGTGCGAAAAGCCTCTAGCACGTTCTTAAGCACTTCTATATGACGCTCGACTGTATCTGTGGCTATCAAGATATCGCTGATGTATACCGAAACCTCGGTTCTTAACAGGCCGCCAAGAACTTTATCCATCAATCTTTGGAACCTTACGGGTGCCGTAGTAAGGCCAAAAGGCAGTACTCGGAACTGAAACAGTCCTGAGGTAGTGGCAAAAGCACTAATTTCCTTAGCTCTTTTGGTTAGTGGTACTTGCCAGCATCCACTGGCTAAATCTAGAGAGGTAAACCACCTCTTCTCCTCAAGATTTTGCAAGGTAATATCAATAGGTGGCAGAGGATAGCTGTTCTTTTTTGTGAACTTGTTGACTTCCCTATAGTCTACACAAAACTGTATAGTTCCATCCCTCTTCGCAACAAGAACGATAGGGGAGGCCCACGGTGATTGACTGTCCTCAAACAATTTTCTCTCCTTGAGTCACACAGCATTGTGTCCACCTCCTTACGTATTCCGTAGGGCACAGGTCTTGTTTTCTGCTTAATTGGAGAGTTACCACCTATATCTATGTCATGCCTGACGAGGTTGGTTTGGGTTAATTCCGAATCCGAAATAGCGAAAACGTCACGATGCTCCGTGATCACCTTGCATATGGCTTCAGACATTGGTCCACCCTTCCTGTTTCGATTCAGAATAGCTATCAGCTCGTAGAGCCGTTCAGCGTCCTGCAGCGCAGTAGGCTTATGTAAAGTCATCATATCGCTAGGTAGGTCAGCTACCTTCGGATCTACCCAGACTCTGTTGACCAAATTCTTAAGTCTTCACCTTGACTAATTACCCAGGATTCGTCTCTGCGGTTTACAATCGCTATTTCGGCCTTTCCACCTTTAATTTGGCACACCCAGACTATATTCTGGGATTTTTAGACCAAAACAAGCAAGGCCCTTCTGTTCTAGCTCTCCCTAACTGCACGGTCGCAAGTCCACCTGCAGCAAGTATGATTCTATGTCTGCGTAGGTGATGGAGTACAATCCTCGCGTTCTAGAATGGTCTTCCAGACTGGTCTTCCGATGCATCTAATTTTGGGGACAAATTTAGGGTTATTCCAAGTTCGTGCAAAGCGTTTGTCCCTAACAGTAGGGTGGTATCCTTGCTTTGCTGCACGTGAAGGTGTACGGCAGCCGTAGCAGCTTCTAAACCCTTACCTCTGTCACAATTTCCGACAGAAAACGCATTCGGTTGCCCGAAGCATCGAAGAGCTTCCGCTGCTTTGCGTTACCTACCACCCTTGCCTCAGTATCGAGATCAGCACCTCCATCTCGGGCTTGCCTCAGCAGCCCTACCGGAATAATTGAGACCACCGACCCAGTGTCCACTAATGCTTTTGTTAAAACTCCAACAATTTTCACGTCAACTGTGCATGGTTTTCCCACTGCCTGTGGGTACTCTGCGTCGCACTTGCGTTTTCGCTGTACTGCCTTGCACCAACCGTGGAGATCCGCTGAAAGCGAGATTCCTCCTACCGCACTTCTATTGGCGCGATTAGTAACCGTCCCACTACCTCGTTCCTGTGGGTCATGGCATTGTAGTGGCCACTTACTCTTTCTGCAATTAAGTGCTACGTGACCTGCTTTTCCGCAGTTGTAACACTTCACCGTTGGTCGGCTTCCTGTCGGACCACTGGGACTTGAAAGTGCACTGTTCCGGGTTGGGGTGACCGTTCTCGGGAACGTTCCCGGCTACCCACGGGAAGCGACCAGGTAAGAGGCGGAAGAGAAAGGCGAGAGATGAGAGATAAGGTGAGCGAGCGAGGCGGGAGAGAGAGGCGAGAGATGACATCGCATATCTCCCGCTCTCGACGCTTCATGAATCTACTACAGGGGAGTAGGCAGCGTTGACGAAGACATCGAAGAAGATGAACGGTAGATCGGGGCAGGGAAAGCGCATCACGTCCAGTATCAAGTGACGTTGCTTAGCGGGAGTGCCGCTTCGATGATCCTCATCGTACATGAAGGAGTTGGGCAGTATGCGCGCGGAACGTTGTGATGAGCGGCTCTATGGGTACTGCTTTTGCCTTCGTGAGGACTTCCATGATACTGTGAGCTCAGAAGCGTACGGGATCAAGATGGCGAGAACAGAGGGCATAAGGTTTGAGCTGATGAAGATTGTCTACGTAGACGTGTCGGGAGTGTGGCAATAAGTGCAATGTTAGGAATGAAACGTTGAAAGAAATTAGCCATTTCAACAAAGCGTTTCACATGTTTTGCTGAAGCTGGTGCTCTAACCGTCCTGGATGGCGGTGGCATTACGGTTCGCTGGGCCATATCCGTTGGGATGGATTTGTGTCCTAAAAAGGTGATTTGCGATTGCGCAACATCCGTGAACTTCTTAGGAAAAATTTTAAGATTCGAAATGTGAAACCATTCAAAACCCTTCCGCAGTGGTAACAGGTGGATCAGAAAGTCTTTGTCGAAAACGACCTCATTGTCGATGTACATGAGGCAGATGACTTTCAACCCGCTAGAACTCTACTCATTACCTCACAGAAATACGCCCCGGGTTTCTTGAGGCCAAACGGAAAGCAAAATTGGTAGATATCACGGTGCGTCGACCACTTGTACTGGCTTTCCGCTGCTAACGCAAGCTGTATATACTATCCCGAAGCTAAATCCAGAGTCGCATGGTATCGGTTTTCAGCTATTTTCGCCAGTATTCTTCAATCCGCGGAAGAGGATAGTGGTCAAGATTCGTAACGTCGTCGAAGGGACGAAAATCCAGACTTACCAGTAAAGAGTCATCCTTTATCTTGATTAACACGGCATTGTGAACCTAGGGTGTATCGCTCTCAGCGATCCGACCTTCGCATTGATATGATTGTCAAGCTCTTGCTGATAACGGACGAGGATTCTGGGTTACCGAAATCACATCAAAAATCAATCACACGGGGTTATGGTCATGATTTGGATTTGCGTATATTGATGGGAACCCAGATCGTAGGACGAATATGAAAATCGATCTCTGACCTCTTCAAAAAGCTCAAGTAACATATTTCGTTCGGTTTCTTCGATCGACGTTTTGGATAGATCAAACGGCGGAAGGGGTTGTGAAGTTGTCTCGGCCTCTATTGCTGCCGTGCGACTAAGGGATTGGGGTTCTTGATTCGCCAACCAACATTGGGACAGAAGAAACCGGCGTTGCATAGCCAATAGCCTATGCTTTATATAGGAGCTGTGTCTGTCGAGTTGGATCACTAACTGACAGACGACACTGATCTAATGGAAACACTGCTGGTTGAACTAACCTAACCCATGTGGGTCTGCTCGCTGATCTAGCGGCGCCAAGTCCTGTTCCTTGGCGCCGTTTCGCATTCCACGAAGGTTTCGGTTGTGGGCTGAAGCATAGTAGTATGAGTTACTCGAACAGGGACAACGCCTTGCGTTCCGTTCCAGGGGCAGATCCTGTGCGTTTGGAGTGTGTCACGGAAATGTTAATACAGGTACCTCCTATCTTCAAAGTGCTAGTCCATGTTCCAACAGGGAAGGCGGTTAGTAAATCGCTATCTAGAATAATGTTGTATGCCCTTCTGAAGTGGGGACCGATTGAGATCGCAAGAAATAAATGGGATTGTGAAATGAATAGTGGCCAATTTTGAATGAAACGGTAACGTATCCGTGGAGCTTGAATGGAATCACTGCCACTCCAGTTGCGCAGGCTGGAGGGTGTAACATCCGAGTAACGGGTTCATGTCGCTGCTGGTCAGAGTGATGGCGGCTCCCATATCTTCTACGGCCAGCATACAAACGCGTTAACGGTTATCGGGATTTGCGCGACGAAGTGGTCTTCCGCGAGTATTAAAGTATTAATAGTCACCGGGCTGATTGACACCTTAGGTGACCAAGAGGAAGATGAGTCGGGCTCAAGGCTTGTTAACTGTATGCTTGGAGTCGCCATTCCCGCATTGATCGGACATTGTGCTGTGGAGCCGGTGGTCATAAATGTTGGCTCAGGTGTGGTCGCGGGTTGGGTACGACGGAAATGTACCGACCGAATTGCTGCTATCATAGTGGAATAGTTAGCGTTCATGCAACTGCGACCGAGTAACTATTATAAGAAACGAGACATATAGGCAACATGCAGTCGTCCACCAATCGTTTAATTAATGATGAAGGCAGAAGATGGAAACTGAAGGGGCATGAATACGGAAGTCTTGACGACTGCGGAAACGTACTATACTGGCTCTCTGAGCCAAGAGATGTGAGGGGTCGCTCTTGTGTGTGGGCTTCCCACAATACGCTTAGTTGCTGCTCCGGTACTAAATCGTTGACGTTTGTTATAACTAAGTTATCGTAAGTTATAAAAGATTGTAAAGGACGTCTAGGGTATGACGTGTATGTCTTGAGCAGGAAAATGCACTACCGGAACAGAGCTGGCTGGGATAGGAGTTGACATCTCTGCCAGGGTGTCGAGTCGTGCCGTGCCGTTGTTCTTCATAATAAAATAAAAACGGCTATTATTACAAGGAGAGACCTCGTCGTAGAGGAAGTACCCGATTGTCCCAAAAACAGGGGCAGAGAGGTCTCACTGTAAAGGATTAGGTGAACTTTCGGTTTCGAAAAGCACGGTCCGTTAAAAAAATCTGTACTCGTAATGAACGACCTATCGGTACTGGAACACATCTATGTAGCTGAATGGCGCCTTTTCGTGATAAGCTGGGACCGGAATCACCGACGACTTACGTAACTTTAACGGAGAATTGTAAACGAAAAGCTCACCATCAGATAACGCGGCTTACCACTCAAAATATCGCTTGACAAGTCGCTGATAAACCGCGTTATATGAGTTTTTCGCTTACAATTCTCCGTTAAAGTTACGTAAGTCCTCAGACACTGGGATAGTTCACCTGCGGGTGAAAAATGGGTGAACTAACAATGTAATTGTAGGTGACTTCATTTCGACCTACAGGTGAGCGGTCGAGGACCTACAGATGACCGGTATGTGGGCGGGATTTGAAAGGGGGTTTTTGCCGAGAACGTGAAACTCGCCACGTTTTCCACGCATGCTGGTTATATAAGGCATGGTATCCTTAGTTTTTGGTCTATCCCAACATCCAAAAAGCTGTGTGCTTTACATATTGCTATTAAGCTGTAAGTACTCATATATGACTCATAAATTTTATTACTCAAACAGTAGCGATAACAAACATTACACATTCAAAAGAGAAAACAAGTGTGTTAGAAGTGTATTCCAACTCTCTTCAGACGCAGTAACCGGAACCATTAATGCCCCATTAAAGTTCGCATTTTGAGCTTTCTGTGACTCCTAAACAACAAAAACCAACCTGTTGTAATGTTCCATATATTAATATCATCGCGACATCAGAAATAGACTTACAGTGCTTTCTTTGAAGCACGTCACATAGACGTCTCACAGAGCAGTTCTTCGATCATTCGCTAAGTCTGGTAGTGAATATCTTTTACATATGACTTGGATTATTTCACAATATTTTATTTGCGCCCGAATGCCTTTTTCTGAATTATCAGGTTGATGTATATAAACAATAGTACTTCTTTTCGCAAATAAAGTATATTTACATATTTATGTAGGGTTCCGTGCCTTTGAACATATCCTTCTGTCTAAGGTGCATCAATTAGGCTTTTCAGAGCAATATTTCGACATTCACCTACTTCACCTGTAACGTGTATTTTAAAAATTGACTGGACGGTTATGAAAAACTGTTCATTTGAACTCAACAAGCTGACAAACTATAAAAACTAAAAATTCCACTATCCTTGCACAAAGTACCTACCGTTTGATTAGAAGAGACTTCGGAGGGTTAACCTAATAAGATATCGGGGTTATCTTACACATTTCACCAAAATGTTGTACTATTCTTGGGATACTATTCATCCTCTCTGCACCTGAACATCATTTCTGCAATCTTGTTTGGTCCTTGTGTCTTTCCTAAATGGTCTGAATAAGCAGTTTAAGTCAAAATACTACAGCAACCAACCTTATTATGTCCCTTTACCTCGTCCTAGCGGCTGTTCGAATAAGACCTACCGCGCCAAATGATCTCTTCAGACCTACAATTGCTTGCGCAGCTTATCACACGAGAGGCGAAATAACCGGTAGTAGACCGCTCCCTGAAATTCCGCCCAAAAATAGTCCCACCTCTCCTCTCAGTTCAAGAGGTGAGAATGAATCCTACTTCACCTATAGTTCACCTACATATCGCATTGCGTATCACGCGAGCGGTAAGACAACCGGTAGTAGACCGCTCACTGAAACTCCGCCCAAAAATAGCTCCTACAGTTCACCTGTGACGTCAAAATACGTCATTTTCACCTGCAGGTGAACTCTCCCAGTGTCTGAGTCGATGATAAATCCGGCTCCTGGTGATACATCTTGCCGCTAGAGAAGCTTGCGCACCACCTGGGTGGGGTTAATGGCCAATGCCACGTGAAGAGCAAAAGCTAAGGTGTCGGTCCTATCGCAGAATGAAGCTAAGGTGTGGTGGAATAGGGTGGTTATGCTTCCCTGTACGACTACTTCCACTGCCAGCAGGTGGACGGCTAGTTGGTTAGATGTAACTAGGCCGACGAAGAACCCGTTGTGCTAGATCGTGAAAACCTGCGAGGAAAGCTTAGAGCGTACCTCTGGTTCGAGATTGTCACGGCATGCCCTCAGTTACGACCGGGCCAGCCGGCGTTCACGAGAGGGCGTATTCTTTGGATTCGCTAAGCCACACATTGGCCAAAATATGCCCATGCAATTTGGTCACCTTTGAAAATCGACAGGATTCCTCTTGTACGAGGTCCAGAGGAGAACAGCGCCGTCGCCAAGGACGCAGGATCTGTCCTGGTATGTACAGTGACAGGTGTCACCTACCGGGGATTCGGGCGTTGAAGAGCCATGACGACCGTGAACTGACTAATGAATGAGGTAGCAATTCGTGACTGCGAGGGTGTGCTCGACACAGCAGAAATGGCACTGACCGCCACCCAAAAGTTCAGGAGTTGGGCGTTATATGCACAATTACCTGGCAACCTGGCGACTCTACTACCTACTTGTTTATGCAGCTGCATTTGATGACAATGCTCAACAGCTACGGAGCGGTAGGTTAACAGTGGAACTCTGACTGGGCTCAAAAGAAGTTGAAAGAGTAGACTACGGGGTGCTTCACAATCTTGCACAGAGATGCTGAGGAATCGTACTTCTTGGTGTTGGCACGAAAGAGCTGGGCGAAGTTGCGTGGTGGTGACGAGACGTCCGGCATGAGGTGCGAGCAATTATGCGCCAAAAGAATACGTAGGGAGGGGTCATGGTGGTCCACCAGGCAAAGGCACACTGGCTGGGACCGGTTCACTGGAGAGTAAGCAGGAGCTACGATGATGCAAGGGAATACCGAGTTAATTCGAATGTGGCCCCTCGAGCTCCTCGTTGAACCTGCCGCATAGGTCATCCGGGAGGGTTGCTCATTCCGTTCCATAGGAGCACGCTGGCGTTGGCCCTGGCTAAAGCCGACTGCATTTACTCGAGGTCGACAGTTACGGAGCTAACCCCGTTATGTGGCTGCGGTGCTCCCCTACTAGTGCCGCGTTCCACTACTGGCCTACCCCATGTACCGTAATAATTAGAAGAAGGAAAGCATGAACGCGTACAATACCCACCATGAGGATTGGAAAAAGCGCGCGGTAGGCGCGTTCTTTTTGTTCTTTTGCCATCACTTTATTCTTTCATGCTAACCTAGAAATTTTTCCGGAAATCGCATCAGATTGAGAAGAACCATCTAACGATCTAAAGCTGATCACGAATCTAAGATCCGTTTTCAAAATTACGGCCGATTACGGTAGGTTACGGTAGGTACCGGTGACTAAGGCTGTCGACGTCATAACCACCGATTTCGCCCAAACTTTGCCTATGCGGGTTATTTGGGATGCTGATCACGAATATGACATCCGTTTTTCGTTTTTCGCTGGAGTTTGGGCGCAATCGGTGACCATTACCTTACTCACCGGTACCCACCGTAACCTACCGTACTCCAGGGTAAAACGAAAAACGAATGTCAGATTCGTGATCAGCATCCCAAATAATCCCCATACGCGAAGTTTGGGCAAAATCGGTGATTATGACCTCGACAGCCTTAGTCACCCGTACCTACCGTAACCTACCGTAATCGGCCGTAATTTTGAAAACGTATCTTAGATTCGTGATCAGCACCCCAAATAACTCCCCTAGCCGAAGCTTGGGCGAAATCGGTGATTATGACCTCGACAGCCTTAGTCACGGTACCTACCGTAACCTACCGTAATCGGCCGTAATTTTGAAAACGGATCTCAGATTCGTGATCAGCACCCCAAATAACTCCCCTAGCCGAAGTTTGGGCGAAATCGGTGATTATGACCTCGACAGCCTTAGTCACGGTACCTACCGTAACCTACCGTAATCGGCCGTAATTTTGAAAACGGATCTTAGATTCGTGATCAGCACCCCAAATAACTCCCCTAGCCGAAGTTTGGGCGAAATCGGTGATTATGACCTCGACAGCCTTAGTCACCGGTACCTACCGTAACCTACCGTAATCGGCCGTAATTTTGAAAACGGATCTCAGATTCGTGATCAGCACCCCAAATAACTCCCCTAGCCGAAGTTTGGGCGAAATCGGTGATTATGACCTCGACAGCCTTAGTCACGGTACCTACCGTAACCTACCGTAATCGGCCGTAATTTTGAAAACGTATCTTAGATTCGTGATCAGCACCCCAAATAACTCCCCTAGCCGAAGCTTGGGCGAAATCGGTGATTATGACCTCGACAGCCTTAGTCACGGTACCTACCGTAACCTACCGTAATCGGCCGTAATTTTGAAAACGGATCTTAGATTCGTGATCAGCACCACAAATAACCCCCCCCCCCCTAGCCGAAGTTTGGGCGAAATCGGTGATTATGACCTCGACAGCCTTAGTCACCGGTACCTACCGTAACCTACCGTAATCGGCCGCAATTTTGAAAACGGATCTCAGATTCGTGATCAGCACCCCAAATAACCACCCTAGCCAAAGTTTGGGCGAAAATTTTTTTTCGACCTCTCCTCGACCCGTGGAGTTGTGAAAGTACAATAGTGCCTTTAGCAAGTTATGAGCATTTTTGTGAAATCACTTCGATTTTTTCGCTCAAAAATTGAACCGTCCGCAGCGTATAAAGACCTCTTTTTTAGAAAATGGTTCTTACGATCTTGAAGCCCTTTTTTTCTAGTTTTGAGAAGTTAGCGGAGTTTTCAAAATTCAAAAAACTTTCCGAGTTATGAACCTTTTTGTGGATTTTCAATTTGATGCTGCGATGAAAGTTTCTGCTCAGAAAATGGTCAGAAAGTACCCTTCTTCCTTGCATCATTTCTCCTCTTCCAGCATAATCACTGAGAAATAGAGAAAAAAGCAGAAAAGATTTTATTTACCCGTTCTAATGCAGAGCCCTGAGTACCTTTGAAACGCTCATTGTGACTTCTTTTAAGAGAACACGGTTTCTTACAGAGGTTGGGGAAGCTGTGTTTTGGAATACGCTGCCCATAGAGAAGTGTCATTCAGGAAGCCCATTTTCAGCATGTTGCACATGTGGCTTGCAGTACCGACATAGAATTACTTTTAGCTATGTCTTTTAGGTCGTTGCGGCATTAAAAAGGTTGGCGGCAAGAGGGAAAACTGTGATTAGCACAATACATCAACCTTCAAGTCCAGTCTACGAGTTGGCGGATAGGTTACGATGATGACCTTTTGAGACTGCGAACATTATCAAAACTCTTTATGTTCAATAACAGGTTGATTCTGATGGCCAACTGCCAGGTTGTGTACCAAGGTTCAGCGGCAGAGGTCGGTGAATTCTTCAGCTCGTAAGTTTGCCGTTAACATTCGTGTCACAAATTTATTTAGCCATTTTTTCCATAGATCATTAACTTATAAAATGTTAAAAATAGATGATTCTGTCGCGGTCCAAAAGCGCGACTTCCCTTTGACAGCTAATTTCTGCAGTTGTCGTTGAACGTAGGAAACATTTAAAAAGCAACCCTTGTCTCCAAAGGTCGCTGGCATGCAAACACTACGGATGCTGATGTCTGAGCATTTGAAATGAAACTATAGCCCTTATAAACAAAAATTTATTATTCTTTCAAAGGAAAAACGATGTACTTCTACCAAGGAAAACACTGTACCACTTTCATTTTTAAACTGTTGTGGTAATGTTATTTATGTCGGACCTACCGCAATTATAAGTTCACTTGAAAAAAACGACCTTTTCACAAGAAAACAGCTTTAAATAAGATCTTTAAAAGAAATTGCCAGGTATTGGGTTGGTCGAAAAGTCTTGCAGCACTAGCCCAACATTATCTATATCTATCTATCTACCAATAAGTGAGTTAACGGTCGATGATGCTTGAGTGATCTAACCTAAGTGAGGTACGCCGCATCATCCTTAGCGGGGGCGGTCGAGTGATCTAACCTAAGTGAGATACGCCTCATCATCTACAGCGCTGGCAAAATTTGCTATTGATCTTGGGATGTTACTGCAGCAGGGGAAGCGCAGCTCTTTACTGCTTAACACAACAGCACCTACGCGCGTTTCTGAGCGTCCAGATTCAGAAGCCTACTTCGTGCCATTAGCATGAGAAGACCACTAAAGGAGTAAGAGTGTAAGGGGAACTTCGAGGGTGGAGAACCGACAGCGATCAGGGGGAGCGACCTGGAGGAGGCATCGGGATGGGGGGAGGGAGTCCATAGGGGGAACAATGAACCAGGCCAGGAGGTAGCACCAAGAAGGGTTTAGGCAATAAGGAGAGTAGGGAGTTACCAATCAGGGTGAACAGTAAGGAGGATCAACAAGGGGATCCATTATCAGTAAGGGAGAACCGGATTTAGAAGGTGTGGCATCGATGTCGCGCAATGGGCGTTCGCTCGCCATCGTCGTGTCGTGAGCGTGGGAGGGCTTCTTAATTAGGGTAGAGTAGTAAAGAGGATCCCGAGGTGGGAGGAATTTGCCTGGAAGGAGAGACCTGGTTCCGGATTCATGAACGACTTTTCGGCAGGAAGTGCAAAGCCTACCGCCACTCCCCACTTATGTGCGATTCACAAACGCGCGGCGGGGAAACCAGAGGTAAGCCTTGAGGTAAATGCTACCTCGCCAGCGCGTCGGGGGAGCATTTACCTCCATAGCAATGGTTTCGATCCGCTGCAATTTCTGACCCAATGCAATCCTTCCTTGGCAGCGGAGCAAAACCCTTGCTTTGGTTGTCATGAATCACAAGCAGAGGTAAGTTCCCGAAAGGTGCGGGTAAATGGCCGTCGAGGTAGATCGGGTGGGATTTACATCTGACCGTGTTTATGAATCCGGGCCCTGGAGGCGGGATCATGATGGGGAACCAACAAGAAGGGAGCCGTAAGGGAACGGATAACAAGGAATTTGCCATATGCATACCCTCTTCATGCTCGACACAGCGGCGACTGCGCGCGCTTCTGTGTTTCTGGATTCGGAAGACGGGTTTTCTGAGCTTCTGGATCCAGAAGACGGGCCTCCTACGTTGCTCCACAAGCGTCCTGATTCTGAACACGTGTCACCGACGTCTGCCGTGAATATGGGAGGACCACTAAGGGTGGTGGAGAAGTGGAGTATGGGGACCTCTAGGGTGGAGCAGGAGAGCGACCAGGATGGAAAGGAACAACCTAGAGGAGGGACTAGAACTGGGAAATCAGCTAGAAGAGACTGGTAAGGAGAGCCAATAGTGGACACAAGGAAGTGTGCCAGAAGTTGAGACCAGGAAGGTGGGGGAGGGAAGGAGGGCGGGGGTGAGAAGACCAGTGAAGGCGAACTAGCGATTAGGTCCAGCAAGAAGAAACGAGTGAGGGGAACCTGGCGTCCGGATTCGGGAGGCGTGTCAAGGATCTCCCGAAACAAGCTGTTGGGCACGAGAACGCTTGCGAAGGAGCCACCTGAGGGCAGAAGTACTGCCTAACACAAACCAATAGCGCTACTGGACGGTCCGGAGAGAATGTCTATAATGAAGGCACGGAAGTGGTGAAAGGCTTGATGTAGATAAGGTACGCAACACGTCCTAGATGCTAGCGAATTTTATGTTTCACAAAAACTATTTCCATAGGTCAGTGATGCTGCAGAGTCGCGCGAAGAGCGAAAGTGCGAGACACGCCGTTAAGCGTGTCAGAGCACTTGTTACAATATAATACAATACCCTACTATATATAAGCAAAAGCTCGCGCACTGGAGCGCGTATCGGAGCAAACAACTGGGCCTTACGCGTGTCGGAACAAGCACTTGTAATACAATATACAAAAGCTCAGTCCACGATATAGTCTCCATCCAAATCTAAGATCCTCCCCGTCTTTATGGCAGCCTTTAAATTCCTTTCCGCTAGAATTCCGCGTGCTGTGAGGAAAAGAATTCAGAAGCATCAATTTCGAATTGACGTCGATCATCGAACTCACCTCGAAGATGTTGCTTCAGAGCTCTGAGCAGAAGGAGCGAGGACTGGAGAGTACGGTGGATGGGCAGAACTTCCCAGCCTAACTCCTGGCTTTTTTCGCGACTCACTTCGCGACATGAGGACGTGCGTTGTCGTGCAGCAGATAGACATTTTCCCAATCTGAACGTTTTGTGCATGGCGTCGGCCAAGCTCTGGAGCTGGGTAGCGTAGACAGATGCTGTAACTGTGGCCTCACTATCCAGCAACTCCCAGTAAAGCGTATCTTCTGAGCCCCACCAGCAACACAGAAGAACCTTCTTTCCGTGATGTCCACGTTTCGATTGTCTTGGAGCCGGTTCTCCGCGTTGGACCCATTGGCTCTTACGGGTGTTAACATAAAGAACCCAGCTTTAGTCACCATACCTCAAGCCTTGAAGTGCTGATACCACATGCCACCATGGAATAGTGAACGGCTTCCTCCTTGAATGCAGGGAAGATCTTGGAGGCTGGTGTCCTTGCGGAATGGTCTTGCAGGAATTCGTAATAGACGATAGGTCGTAGCATACTGCTGCTTATCGTTGACACTGTTGCTGTATTCGTACTCGACGAGGTCTTATATAGTATGCTTGAGGAAGATTCAAGAATGTACTGTGACGTCACCACACAAGATCAATACTGTTAGAGCTAACTACGTGCCACCATGAGTGCGTCTGCGACCGCTGCAGTATCCTCAAACCTGCACATCACGCAAGCTATTCCAGTTGTAATTTATTTATCTATTTATTCACAGTGGGCGCGTGTAGCGCAGTCGGAAGAGGCGCGACTGTCGCGTGCAGCCGATACCAGATTCCTGGTTCGGATTTCCCGCCCAGGCTAACCAAGCCTTCCATCCCTCCGGGGTCGGTGAATTGGTACCAGACTTGTCTGGGAAGGATAAAGCGCTGACTTGTTCATCGGCTGGCCACCGCAAGTCATTGTATGGCCAAATACGCATTCATGTCGCCTCCACAACACCCCGTAGAAGTAGAATGCGCTGGCGCATCCCAGAAGGGATTGAGTAACGCCGTCCTTTATCCTTTTATCCTTTATTTATTCACAGCATGGTGGTAGCCACACAGATAATAAAGAAACAAAAAAGCAACACAAACATTAATAACTCAAACTTGAGGACTAAGTAGGCACCAATAAATGAGAACGGAAACAGTTATAACAATGCAACGCTGGACAACAATCAAGCGAGCGAATGCTCAGATAATCCAAAGAGATTCTCGTTGTGGGCTAGTAATAAGTTGAACTCCAGCAAGTTTCTATAGGTTAAGAATGTTGATCTGACTGTGGTCCTCGCTACCGGCACATATAGCCGAAGCTTACCTCTCCTTGTTCTAGACAGATGGCCTCGGAAAAATATGCACGGGTTTATGTGCACCTTTTGGGTGAAAATCTTTAAAAGCATCTTGAGATCGAATGATTTTCTTCTACATTCAAGAGACTTTAATCCCAACATCCTGCTTCTTTCTCGGCCATTTGGGATTTGCGAGTAGTCCATGCCAAAGCATCTCATTACTGCTTTGCGAGTGAAATTATTCTGAATTCTTTCGAGCATGTCAATGCCTTTCTTCTTGAGAGGTTTGAACACAGTTGTTCCAAATTCAGCTATCGGCCGCACATATGTTTTATAAACCCGCAGAAGGAGATCAGGATTATTGCTCTCCAAAACTTTGAAAATGTTGTAGGGGCGAAAATTTGCCATTTTTGCCAAAGATTTGTAATGAGCGTCAAAATTCAGATTTTTGCGTATTAAAACGAACCTCGTCAACTACTCTAAGTGTTGAATTATGTAGTTTGTAGTCAGGGAGAGAGACAACATTTCGGCCACCAATTACTAAGCAGCGGGATTTCTCAGGTGCAAGTGGTAGTTTCCACTCATTCGCCCAACTGGAAATGTAGTCAATCACTGTTTGAACGCAAATAGAGTCTTGGTCTTTTTGGACATTTTTATAAATCTTTAAATCATCTGCATAGATTTTGCATGTGACTCCAAACCTGGAAACTGCATCTGGAAGTTCATATGTAGAAATAAGGAAGAGGAGAGGAGAGAGCACTCTGCCTTGTGGAACTCCAGTACACGCATTAAAAACGGAGGAAAATGCTCCTTCAACTTTAACCTGATATGTCCTTCCAGTAAGGAAGCTGCGCGTCCAATTAATTATCATAGGGTGAATACCGACCATGCTCATTTTGCATAATAATTGTGGTATCGGGGCTCTATAGAAAGCTTTGGGAAAGTCAAAATATACCACAACAACGCAGCTCTTACTTTCCATTCCCTCAGTCCAGTCATTGAGAGAAGTAAGCATTGAAGTTTTAACAGATCTACCTGGTAAAAATCCAAATTGGTTATCTGAGATTATCTTATTGGATTCAAGATGCCTTAGAATATGTTTCTTAACGATTTTTTCAAACGCTCGGGCTAGAACTGATGTGACACTTATTGGACGATAGTTACGAGGGTCGTTCAATAGAGATTTCTTGGAAATAGGAGTGACGAACGCATGCTTCCACCTTTTGGGCACCTCAGCTGTAATGAAACTAAAATTGAAAATATGCTCTAATGGATAAGCTATGTGGTGCAGAATCCTTTTGAGAAAACTCAACGGAATGAAGTCTGGGGAGAGAGAGCTAGACCTTGGCCACTTTAAAAGAATTTCATAAATGTGCTCCTTATGAAACCACAAGGAAGATTCCATTTGAGAAGCACTACGAGCGGGAACTGGATTTGTACTCACATCCGCTTAGGCCTGGCTTTGAGACGGTTGCGAGTACAAATTCGTGAACGCTCCAAATTGTTTTAGGAACTGTGAAGCTAGTAAATTGGCTTTGTCCTGAGGAGATGAGTGACAGAAGCCGCGTTCGTCAATCAAAGAGGTGATTGTGGAATTGTTTCCAATACGCGCATTATCGATAAAATTTGTTTCGATCCGTGGATCCGAGAAGTTTCTTCTCTAAGTACACATTATTTCTAGAGGTAGCTCTTTCCATTTTTCTGCTGTACACCGCATACTTACTCCAGTCACTTACATCGTTAGTTGTGGACGCCTTATCTATAACAGCTGCGATAATGGTTCATCCTCCTGAGGTACTTGGGAAGTCTTAGTTCATACTTCTTCATTCTGACAAGAGGAACAAACAACTCTATAACGTGAGGAAAACGGCAAGAAAGGTCTCATATTTGTCGCCAACTGACTCCAGATTATATACGCTACCTATCCAGTCAACGTTAGAGAGGTATTCCGTAATTGCGTCATAATTCGCACCCACAAAGTCTCTTTTACACTCGAAAGTTGGGCGATCTGCATTAAGATAGATTTTAAGGATACTGTAGCATGATCGCTATTCCCTAATGACCAACGCAGACTTCGCCTACAAGATTTTGACACTTGCATAAAACTAGATCAAGTATAGTTTGATTTCTAGTAGGAGTGGATACTGTTTAAGGTCATGCGATTCAAACAAATCGCGAAAAACATTTGACGTTTGACATGTGGTGTTCAATAGATTGGGAATATTGAAATCACCAAGAACAATGCTTGGCTCAGAACACGAGGAAAAGTCGCTAATTGCTTTTGCCAGTTGAACAGAACCAGTTGAGTCGCAACTGGGTGCTCGGTACACCCCAATTACTTGAAACAAATTGGAGCGAAACCCTACATCACATACTAAAATCTCATACCTATCCTTAACAGATTCATGGAAAACCAAATCACATGTTAAGTAATTTTTTACGAGCAGTAGTATCTCTCCGCCTCTCTTAGAGTTCCGGTCATACCGCACAGGCATATATTGACTACAGGCTATTTCTAGGAGAGGATTTACTTGATTTTGTGAGGTCAGCCATGTTTCGGTAAGGAGGACCACGTCGAAGTTGTTTTCACAAAGGTTGAGAACCAGAAAGTTGCAATTTTTCACTAGGGAACTTATATTCGAAAGTAAGCATCTCAGTTAACATCTGGATTTCTTGCGACATCTCAGTAGTTTCCCGATGGGCTACTGAGATGTGAGAACCCAGGTCCATTGCTGGTGCTTTGCTGAGAGGGTGCAATCTGCTGCAGGTGAGGAGATTGTGTACCTACTCCGCTGCTACCAGATGGCAGCCTTCGTTTGCTAAGGAGTTCGCTCCGCCTGCGCTCTCTCTCCTCCCAGGTAAGTGACGGGCGGAGGTAAATTCCCTTTTGGAAGGGAAAGAAGCGCAGCCTCGGCGCACGCCTCACAGCATCAGCTTGGAACCTACTGGCCGGAAACACAACTTTTACTAGCCTTGGCCTATTTTGCTGCGGTCTTCCCATGCGGTAAACAAATAAACAAAACGGTAATTGGAGCTCGCTTTTGTCATTGGGTGCGCAAGCGACTCCAGGGTGTGCGCCATCCAAGCTGGTCGTGTGGAAACTGCTTTCGTCGCACAGGGGAGTCCTCAGCTGGTTTCTGCGCTCTTCGTGTTGTGGGCGTATAAGACATCGATCGGATGTCCACGTGCATTCCAACGCGATCGACGACGCAACGACAGCAGCCGCACGCTACAGTATCCCGAAAACCTGCACATCAACCTGCAACTCCATCAGCAGGTGGTTAGATCTAAGTAAGACCGATGAAAAAGCTTATTACAGATCTTCACTATTTCTAATATTATTATCCATATTTCGGAAGAAATCAGTAGGCTGATAGAGGTAAATTGCGCAGAAAATTTCAGAAGGTCGAACTACTGATGAAAAATTAAAACTACACCACTCTCTTTTACCGATGACCACATTTTGAAGCAACATGAGATGTTTTGCAGCAGTCTTCTATAGTCGCCCAAATTCACTAGGCAGATGATGAACTATAACCAAGGATGTACAGCACTTCCGTTTCCCTACTCCGAATTCCGGTTTACGGCCACTTTGAGGCCTTTCGCTTCCGTATTCCGCTTTTTTGGACCGGAAGACCGAACGGAAGAAAAGTGATTATCTGCCATGACTCACAAATCGCCGTCAATTGTTTTGTATCCACTGCACATTGGATCCGATGACGATTTTCCGGATAATCGGATGATTCTGATGAGGATAATTTTCGAATGGCCAGATTTTAAAAGATTTTTCGTCGGATCGGATATCGGATATCCGATTCGGATTACACCGTATAATGCAGTAGTATTAGAGGCAAACAACTTCTTCAGTATAGATTGAATTAGTAGAGTACATAAGTTATTAGAATTTTAAAGAAATAATCGCAGCGAAAACTAACAAATTCGTTAAAACTAGGATTAATAGGAATAGCCGAACATGAAGACACAACAAAATCTCTGAGGCATTAAGGGCTATAGGACTGGGGGAAGGTCATTTTGTAACACCGCTACATACCACATGGTAACCATGTAATTAAGAATCTTTTGTCGAACTGGTACGGTGTATAATTCCGCGTGATCGCGCTGGACAAATTCTGAAATAGGTGGATGCTCATCTTCCTCCTAACACAGGTGATCCAATCCCATGCAAACCCCCTCTTGAGCCATCAACGTCGAATGAGGGAGGATAAATGCTAGACATAACACTGATATAATACATGCTGCTATATGTCTTTGTAAGAATTACCACAAGATTGCTAAATTTGTTTTGTGAAGGACTATGCCGAATCTGGAAGAAACCCACGTCAAATAATTATGAAGTTTGCTCCAAAAATGCCCACAGTTTGGACTGTAAATTGTAAATTTTGAAATTTGATAAACAAGCACATAGATCAAGTACTCTCGCTTTCAATATGTGTACCGCATATAACAGTTCAATACTCATACTTGCGTCTACATATGTGTGGGTTATGAAATGGCATACATCCTCGCTCTCGCATTCGCATATATTTTGCTACCAAACGTAGAGCAGCCTACTGGCAGCCAAACGTCTAGTTGGGAGCTTCGCCACCAAACCCCGATAATACAGCGTTTTGACTTTAGCGGTTATTCTTTTCATCTTACTCGCTCATCGCTCATCGCTCAACGCTCGTCGCTTTACTTGGGCAAGAAGTGTACTGAAATATAATGTAGAACCAGACGTTCAACGGCCTGCCGGCCACCAAACGACTATTTGGGCTTCGCCCCAAACCCGGAGAATAGAACACCCCGAACGTCTTCTTCTCCTCTTCAGGCATTCTCTCATTCATTACAGTAAAAACTGGTTTTGCTATATAGAATGGTATGGCAGAATACGATAGGACAAAATCTTCAAAACTGCTCCTATGGTGCCTCACCCTCTATTGCACGTACGCGATTCGTTCTTTGAAGTACTCGTTCTATTTATTAATCATGGTCCCCGTTTAATGGTTCTAGTACTGGACCCTTTACTGAACCCCCTTAACTGGTGTTCTCTTTATTGGCCCCTTACTGGTCCCCCCTCGACTGGTTCTTCACGGGTACCCCACTTATTGTTCCCATGCACTGGACCCCAACTCCTTCACCGCTTCCCATTACTGGTGCCACCTTCACTGGTTCCCCTTTATAGGTGAATCCTTTACAGGTTTCCCCCCACCCCCCCCCCCCCACCTTCACTGGATCCCTTCATCGGTTTCAACCTCGCTGGTTCCTCTTTTACCTGTCTCCCCTCAGCAGTTCCCCTTTATAGTCACCCTTTTCCGGTTCACCTTAACTGGTCCTCCTATCCTTCACCGGTCCCCCTTCGGGGGCAGACATAACTTCAACGCCGCTGTAACCCCCTGGCGTCGCATACGATGCGCGACGAATTTGGACAAGTAATCGCGGTCCGATGCTTACGACAACTAGAAACACTTACTACAGGAATGCGGCACGCCTTTGCCTCAATTCAATGTTTCTTGGAGATGGTATATGAATGTGGTTTCAATGGGGCGATCAGTGACAGTTTACACAAGAATCCTGGTCATGTGGTACTACGCAAAAAAGTCACTATTCTCGGATCAATTGTCCTACTGCAGACTGTTGCCTACTACATTCTGTGGGGATCATGAGTTCTTTGCTAAAAATGTGGTCTGGGAGCTTAAACACTGTGAATATTTCGTGCTTCGCGGCTAACCATGCGTCACCGAGCGCACCTCCGCGTTTCAGCGCCGCGACGTCGCACGCTGCTAGCGCGCGACGTCGCGTTGGAGTTAGGTCCTGGAGCCGTCCCCCTTCACCACCCCCTCTCTTCATCGGTCCTCATTGCTGGTCCCCCCCCCCCACCCTTTCACTGGTACCCCCTTTACTGGTCCCTCTTCTCTGGTCCCCCTTTATTGGTCAACCCTTTACCGGTCCCTCCTTGCTGAACCACCATCCTTCATCGCTCCCCAATTACTGGTCCCACCTTCACTGGTCACACGTCGTCTAAATCCGGACAGGCCTTTCGCGACATTGGTGACACCTCTTCTGAAACCGGACTTCTGACGAACGACGTCCGTGGTGTATTTTGCCAATCTGGACTTGCTTTGAGCGACATCGTTGACACGCCGTGTAAATTCGGAACCCTTGGCACGACATCTGTGACACGTCGTCTGAATCCGGACGAAACTTTCGCGAAATTGAGACACCTTTTTTCAACCCAGGCACCTGATGAAGGACGTCGGTTACATGTCTTTTCAAGCCGGACATCCTTTGCGCGACATTAGTTACACGTCTTTTTATCTCAGACAACCACTACGCGACATCAGTGACACGTCGTCTGAATCCGAACACCCCTTACGCGACATTGGTGACACCTCTTCTCAACCTGGTCGTTTTTTGTGCGACGTTGGTGACATGTCTTCTAAATTCTAACGCTTGTTGAACGACGTTGATGACACCTCTTCTGAACTTGGACGCTCGTGGACATATGTTCGATACTCGGACGCCCTTTGCGTGACATTGGCGACACGTCTTCTGACCCCTCTCAACACGACGTAGGTGACACCACACAACTACAACCTCCCCCCCCCCCATCCCCACACTTCCCCCAACACATATATAGTAGGATAGGACAGTAGGATATAATATGGTGCTGTTTTTAAAACGGATTCTACGAAGACTGCCCACCCTCAATCACATTTATGCGATATACACTCCCAAGTGTGATACCGGCACTGTGTGGAGACAAACACACTCGCAGGCACTCCCACTTATTATATAGGATCGTGCAATTCCTACCGGAAAGTGTCCAATCTGCATAAAAATATAGAAAATTAATCGATGTTGGTTGGCCATTCGATACTGTTTGATGTGCGGTGGTAGACATGTGCGTGTATCCGTCGCAAACCGTCGCATGCTCATAACTCCTTTAATTTTAAGTTGTTTGAGAAACTATTAGCATCGTTCGATTTGACTCCTCGAGATCTACACAATCGTTTATAAAGCTTTACCAGGCCACCGCCTTTTCGCTGTGGGTGGCCTAAAAAATAACTGCAGCAGGCTTTTGGAGCACCTTATTCTCCAGGACGTGCATGTGACGTACAGTGTTTTTGGAGTATCTCAAGCATGGCGTGCGTTTTCAGTGCTGTGTCATGCCTGTAATGTTCTGAGAGTGCGCCGTGCACAATACATGTAGGATCGATCATATCAGTCGAATGGGCGGAAGCATGCCCACTGGGTTTCTATCTTCACGGAAAATGTAAAGTCTTCAAGACTATCTTGCACTGTTTGGAGACTTTTATATGAAATTCCCGGCCTTCCTACTTAAGATTGCTCCAGTCAGTCCGACGAGCCTTTGGAGTGTGCCGTACACAATGCACGTAGGATCGAACTTATCAATCGAGTAAGCGGAAGCGGTTCAAATGTCGTACTAAACAGCAACGCTCACCCTCTTTAGGTGCTTAAGTGCACACACTGACAGCAGCTTATACAAATGAAGAGGCTTTAAGAAGCGAGAAGAGAGAGTGCGCCGTGCAAATGCATATACGATAGGACCGTTTGAAATTAGATTCGATTGGAAATTTCCGCCCGCCCTACTCAGGATTTGCTGTATTCTGTCCCGACAAACACGTTGCGAACAATGCATATAGAATAGAACCTATCAATGGAGTGGGGCGACCGCTCGCAAATGCTCGCGCGGGCGAGTTCGTAGCGCAATAACTATATCAAGATCAAGTCGTTTCAGCTGCAACTCGAAGGCTTTGTAGGCAGTACAAGGTTCTTGGCGAGTTTTGAAGCACAAGAGTGTAGCTCATGATTGGACAAAGTTACAGCGCTCCGAAAATGCAGGTGGGGCTTGTGCGACAAAGTTTTTTCCGATTTCGGTCGACCACTGCGCGAAGACGGAACGAGTTATGGGCGTGCAAATGCGTAGGCGAGCAGAACACCTAAGGTGCTTTAAGTCGATATGCTCGCGACTCCCCAGCTGCCTAAACTGCCTTAGCCCCTTCTACCATTTTAGGGCAGCGGACTTTGCGATTGAAGTTTCCTGCCCTCTTACTCACCCACATTTGGGTTTCCGACACTCCCAATAAAACCATTTTGTTCAACATGAAAAGCTCTATCGAACGGTATTACTCTCGATCAATTTCAAAGAAATAGATTTTTTTACAATTGCCCATCGAGGACGTGGGCGCCACTGGCCAAGCCGGTGCGGACGATGACGTCATCGAAAACCGATATTTTCGAAATTGGCCAAATTTCCTCGTGCAAACTTTCCAAAATCATCCAGGCAGTTATTTGGGAAGCTGATTACGAATCCGACGTCCGTTTTTGAAAATTCCGCCGATTTCAGTAGGTTACTTCCCATTTGAGGGTGATCGTGTCAGGACTACCGATCACCCTCAGTTATCGGTATGGGCGGTATCCTGCCGTAATCGTCCGAATGAACTTCGGCATCGTGTTCGGCACCCGAATAAGTCCCCGCGCCTATACGAAGTTTGAGCGAAATCGGTGATCCTGATTCGACCACCTCCAATTTTCCTGAAGATTATTCAAAACCTACCGAAATTGGCGGAGTTTTCAAAAACCGCCGTCGGATTCAAAATCAGCACCCCAAATAACCTCTAGATGATTTTGGACGAGAAAATTTGGCCAATTTCGAAACTATCGACTTTCGATGACGTCATCGCCGTGCACTCTCGGCCTGGAGAGCTCCTGCCCTCGATGGGAAATTGACACACTCTCGGCCTGGAGAGCTCCTGCCCTCGATGGGAAATTGACAAAAAATCGACGTTTCCAAAATCGGTCGAAATTGGTACCATTCGATAGCGCTTTCCATGCTGAACAGAGCGGTAAAACTGCTGGTGTCGAACACCCAAACCTGGGCAAATAATGGCGTAGGAAACTTCAAAACTAAAACTCCGCCGCCCTATAATGCCTAAAATGGCAGCGGGTGCTAAGGCAGTTTAATCAGCTAAGGAGTTGTGAGCATGTCATCGTAAAGAACCTTAAACATTTTGCTCGCCTGTGCATTTGGGGCCATTAGCTCTCTGCGTCTTCCCGCAGGGGTCGACTAAATTGGAAAAATCGTGTCACACAAGGCTAACCTGCATTTTCGCAGTGCTGTAACTTTGTGCAATCATAAGCTACATCGCCGTGTTTTGGTGCTCTACTAGAACATTTTGCTGCCTACAAAACTCACAAGCTGCAATGGGAGAGGTTCACACATGACAGAGTTATTGTGCTCAGAACATGCCCGCGCGTGCAATTAAGAACAACAACGGTCGATGATCTCCTCGCTCTTACTCTCTCAGAATACAGTTTTCTTTACTCTCGATAACATCGTTCAATTCAGCGTCTGTCGAACGGTACCAGGCATGGCCCACTTCGAAAATATCGGTTTTCAATGACGTCATCGTCCCTCTGCCGCGGCCGGCCTAGAGCGGCCTCGCCCTCGATGGGAAACTGTCAAAAATCGATGTTTCCAGAATCGATCGAAATTGGCACCGTTCGATAGCGCTTTTCATGCTGAACAGAATGGTGCCATTGTTCCTATCGAACACTCACATCTGGACGAGTAAGAGCGCAAGAATCTCTAACCGGTTTGTTCCGCCGCTTTAAACTGGCAGCTGAGGCTAAGACAGTTCAGGAAGCTGAGGAGTTTTGAGTACGCCATAGCGAAGCACCTTAAGTTTTCTGTTTGTCTGCGAATTTCAATGCCGTTTGCTTGCCGGACCTTCCCGCAGTGGTCCACCGAAGTCGAAAGAAAAAATGCGTCACAAGCCTCGCCTGCATTTTCGCACCCCTGTAACGCTGCATCTACCTGAGCTACACCGTTGTACTTTAGTTTGCTACTACAACGTTTTACTGCCTACAAGACCCATGAGTTGCAGCCGAAACGATTTGAACTCGGAAGAGTTATTGCGTTCCGAACACGCCCGCGCCTGCAATTTGCAAGCGGTCCCCCTTCCTTGATTGAAAGATTCGATTCTATATGCATTGTTCACGGCGCACTCTAAAGTCTAGCTGGACAGTCTTGGAGCAATTCCTTAGTTAGGAAATTTATGATAGAATTCTCCAAACGCTCACTCTACCAGTTGTCGAACCCACTCGATTGATAGGTTCATCTCTACAAGCATTGCACACGGTGCACTCATAAATCTCGCCGGGACAGATTGAAGCAATTCCCGAGGCGTGGGACGTCTGAAAATTTCTGATAAATTTCACTAAACGTTTCGAAATATTCTTGAAGGCTTTACATTTTCCAGTAAGGGAAGATAAAAGCGGAGTGAACATGCTTTCTCATACTCGATTGATAGGTTCGATCCTACATGCATTATGCACAGCGCACTCTCGGAACATTCCAGGCATGACAGAGCACTGACAACGCACGCCATGCTTGAGATACTCCGAAAACACTGCAGGTCAATACACGTCCTGGTAAATAAGGTGCTCCAATCGCAAAAGCCTGCTGCAGCTATTTTTTAGGCCACCCACAGCGAAAAAGGGGGGGAAAAAAGTTTTATACATGGTTTTGTAGATCTTGAGGAAGCGAATCGAATGGTATCAACTTTTTCTGAAACCACTTAAAATTTAAGGAGCTATGAGCATGCGACGGTTTGCGACGGATTTTTCCGTCGCAAACTGTCTTTTTGACCGCGCGCCGCGGGCGGTATTGTACATATACATATACAGGTGCGCTCCCGCTACCTCGAAGGTTAAAGGATAACAGGGATAGCTTGCCTTCCCAATCCGGCCACTCGTTGCGTAACATCTACAACATCTCTTCTGAATCAGGATGCTAGTAAACGACATGTGTGGCACTTCTTCTGGGCGCATGGACCTCATTCTCGAGTGTAATACGATGATCCACGTTTTCGGTTCAGTCTTCCGACCTGAAAAAGCGGAACACGCGACCTCTTCTTAGAAGTACCAAAGCGTCAGGAGGGTTTGTTTAAAAACATTTAAAATAAAAAGATTGAGCACATTCGCACCTATAACAAATAAATTCCGAATGTAGAAGGATCTCTCGGACTGCCGCATTCAGGGTAGGATTCCAACTTCAGGAGAACACACTATGGGTCTCCCGCTTTACACGTGCTTCTAGCACTCCTCCTTAGAAAAGTGTCGTAGTCCACAAAAAAGAAGAAAGGGAAGGTTCAAGATCAATGTGATGATAACTTCATGAGAGATATCAAAACTTGGTAAAGTTGAAACAAACAACGAGAGACAAATTCCGAACGGCAACAAAAGCAAGTAAACTAACTTACATGCAAGTTTGGTGATCACACATTGGTAATCTGAGTGCCCACTTGAAGACATTGTACCATCTTGCTTATCAAGAAGGGTACTTGTATCCAGAAGCACAATTAAACCTCCATGAAGTAGCAAGTGATTACAAAGCAGACAACAAGAATGAGAGAAACAGAAAGAATACAGCATAGAATGGCTTCCTGTCGATGATAGCAGGTGATGGCGGGAAGAGACCCTACTGCCCCCAGCCCGTTGAGCGCGTGAACTCGTCCACGCGCGCGTAGTTAGCGCCGCCACCCCCATGCTGGGGGAACGGGTCCCTCCCAGCGCTTTCTGTTGGCCTGAGACGAAGGAAGCTGAAACGCGCCTCAGCGTCATGAAGACTAAGATGCTGCACTGGACGGCTGGAGTAACATGTTTGGACCGCATCCGTTTCGCTTACGATGGTACGGCCACGTTCTGTGCAGGAAAGAAGCATTAACGTCGAGTTAATTTAATTGCAAAGCGGCCTAGAGGCCACCTGAAGCAGCACTGGTCTGATACGTTACATATGGACTTAAAACCAACCTGCTGGTGTCCACCCTGATCTAGCGCTGGATCGGAAAAGGTGGCGTCATGACACCAGAATAGCGGACCCCCACAAAGCGGGAGAAACGCTGAAGAATAGCGGACCCCCACAAAGCGGGAGAAACGCTGAAGAAGAAGACAAGCGTTCACGCTAGTCTTCTTCTTCAGCGTTTCTTCTTCGCTAGTTACTCGGTCTTAAATACACGAAAGATAGGGCTTTCTTATCAAATGACGCATATTTAGACTGCATCAAGGCCCAATACGGTTTTGGTGGTTGAAGGCCAAATTCCTTCCTTGGACTAGTACACATTGACTGTGTAATCTTTGTATACGATATATGTGTCACAATGGAAGGAGCCTGAAGTGAAGTGAAGTGTTTAGTTTTATTCTTATCCCTCTTACAGTTGTTTAGGATAGCCATTCTTGAGCCACGGCGGAGGTCGGAGCCGGCTGAACTTGCTGGATGGCCGCTCTGCGGGGACCGCGGTGGTGGCCGCGATGGCAGCGGCTGCGGCGGCAGTTGAGGCGCTAGAGCCCATGAGGACAGGAGCGAGAGTGAGCCCTGAAGCGGCTGTCTACGGGCAGTTTTCGGGAGCAGGCTGTCTGATCACGGAGGCCGATAAGGAGGCGGGCCGCCTATTGATCGTGCCGGCATGACGGAGGCCTCAGGCCGTTTATCGATTGGAGTATCACGATTCCGTGATATGGAAGTCATGACAGCGTATAACCATTGTAGTTTTTCCCGTGAAAGGGAATGCTTCAGAGTATCTGCCTTAAAACGCGATGACAAGACATGGGTAATGGATAAAAATAAGTCCCTCGAGGAAAGATCGGAAGATTTTCTCCTTGACGCGGCGCTATTGATGAGTACGAGCGGTAAGTTCTACGTTGAAAGTATGACACATTCTTCTAGGTCAAAACGGATAGCTTTGATTAACGCCATAGAGTGGAACCCCAAGCAGGATAAAATACCAGATGAACTTATAGCGTAAGCAAAATGAAGGTATCCTAGAAAGCTAGGGCGAATTCCGACCTTGTCGCTTCAGTCGTTGTGAATCTGTAAAATCCCAAGCTCACTCGGCCCAGTTGCAACGCGTGCCCTGTGCAACTGCACACAACACACTGACTCTCTGCGCCCTCCTAGCGTAGAGACAGGGGTGTGCGTAAATGAAATTTGGAATTTCGTAAATCGTAAATCCTAATTACGAAAAAACCATCGTAAATCGTAAATCGTAAACCGTAAATCGTAAGAACCACCTGAACTGTAGTTCAGTACAATTAAATTTCCAGAGGCTTCTTCTGCTAATGTTAATCGGATGTGATTCAATATTTATTTAACTGTCGTGTTAGTTTCAGTTTTCAGCTTCATCCGAACAGTTTTCCTACCAAAATTTTCTCTTGTCACGGCTTCCTGATAGTAAAACATCATCCAAACCAAACTTTACACCTTTCAGGAAAGTCGAAAAAACTGTGAATTCGAAAACTTTACTCAAGCCTGGCATTCCAACAAAAAGCTTGCATCGGTTGAATATTCATTAAATTCCTAACTTACTACCAAGCTTTTAGCTTAAATATAAATCTAGGATTTAGCGGAAACAACAGCGGAAAAATCGCTTTCAGAACTAAAAATTTCAAAAAAAAGTTTCACCATTGACTAATGCGCCGGTTTCTTGCTCCTGCACTTGTAAGATTTCGATAACTTCATAACGCCTTCACGAGATGCGCGAAGGGGTTTTCAGGTGTCTGCCGCGTGGGATAGCGCGCATTTTCCCGAGCGCTGATTATTTCTATTATTTTGTTTGTATTACTGATTTGTTACGTCTGAAAAAACAGTAACAAATGAAGTTTTCCATGGACCATCTTGGCTACAGCTATTAGCGGATTTATTGATTAAAATTGTTCTATAGAATGTGTAATAATTTTTCATGAACTATTTTTGAACTATTTTTATGATGGTGTCCGATGACACCATCATAAAAATAGTTAGATAGGGTGAATACGACCGTCGGACATTGTCCCACGCGGCAAAAAAAAAGACCGACGAACAGACAATATCGTGAAAGGGATAACATTGCTCTACATTTTAATACCTCCCAGCACTCGCACGGGCTACCCTTTGCCAGGTCCGTAACTAACGTTTGTTCTCCGAGCGCATGCAGCATCGTAAGCGGATTAGATAGGGTGAATACGATAAACTCCATCACATCACCGAAATTGCAGATCAAGACTGTCAAAACCAGTTCGACCTTTTCTAGAAATGCTACGCGCTCGATTTTACTGACCTTTTATATCAATTTGCTTGACCCTATAAAGCACAATGCAACCCGATAGAACTATTGGTACACGTTGCGAAGGTAAGCAGCATTGGTAGGTGACAGCGCGCCAGCCAATAATAACCAGAGCACAGACCGAACACATGCCAGCCGATCAGGGTTCCAACTGTACATACACGCCCTCTCCGAATGACATGCCCATTCAATGCGGTCTGATTCGATGAGGAGTTCCCATCTCACAATGCTCCCCGTCCTCGCGACATATAACGAAACGTTAGCGGTTTATCCTTTCAACATGAGTGAAGCAACCGTCTAGACCCCGCTCGCAATCACGAATGATGTTCGATTATGGATTTGCGTCAATTCTATTCGATGGGATTTACATGAATATATTATAAGCAAATTGACTAGACGTTATTACCAAACAGGGTGCGGATCAAAGAATGCTCCTTCTCTTTCTCTAAGAAACTGCTTCCAATGGCTTTCTATGGGCTGGAATGGAACAACCGTCGCCAGTAGGAATACGATGCGCTTTGCCAGCTCTGGGCCGGTAATGGAGGACCCCAGCCTCCCCTGGCTTCTAGACATGAGCTTATCATACTATATAATAATCCGCTAACCGATGACTCATAAATTGGTCAAAAAGTATGGGGGGGGGTAATTCCGGACAGCGAAAATAGCGAGAAATTTACAGACGACTTCTACGTGCCATGGGAACTTCAGCCCTGGGAGTAATCGAGGTCACTGAACACGAATCTGAAGTTCGTTTTAGAAGGGTCGATCACCATCAATCGATATTGATCAAAGCATCGATCAGTCCTGCAATGGGAAACCAGGTCCAGTCAGGAGTGCCAGTAGTGCTGGACCAGTACATGGCGGAGGGGGGGGGGTGAGTTCCAGTAAAGGAGGCAAGTAGTGGGGGACACTGCTGTAGTGGTCCCACATGGAAAAAATTTTCAGTTCAACATAGCGTTAGAAGCGGTGGGAATCCTCGGTTCTGACAAAAAGGCGTTTCGTCGTCCTACCAAAATCGATCTGATCTATCGAAAATGTCGATTTTTGCCTGAGGTTGACCGTTTGAGGACGAGAAGTGAAGGTGTTCGTAATCAGCCTGGCGCTAGAGTATTCGAATAGTGCCTTTTGTACTGCTAGGAAGGAATGAGGGCTGAATACGCAAAGCAGCTAGCTTGATCTGATTCTCCTCAGCTTAGTGATACTGTAACATCGCGCGAGGCACGCCGATTGGCGTGACGGAGCACCTGTTTTCTATTGTATTGCACTTGTTTCTACTCTTGAACGTGTCCGGTTCCAAACGGGAGCCCTTACAATGTCAGTGAAATGGGAAAGTTAGTTAAGCGAAGAGAAAAGTCGGTTTCGATAAGCCTGTGCACAGGACGATATTATCTAACACTGTAACACATTAGAACACATCATCAGAAATCAACTCTAAAAGGAAGTGGGAATGAGCTACATGTAAGAGAGGACCATTAGAGTAGGGCACATCTTATAACCTACTCCACATAAATTTGGTCACCAGTTGGTTGTTGATCAAAAATCACATTTACGAATATTTACGATTTACGACCCAAAATGTCGTAAATCGTAAATCGTAAAAAATTTGCCAGAAATCGCCGTAAATCGTAAAATCGTAAATCGTATATCGTAATTACGCATACCCTGCGTAGAGATCGCGTCGCACGTTCACGTTCGATCGATCTCTTGTATCTCGATCTCGCTATGGCTCATTAAGCGGGTTGTGATGTAGTGGGTAAAGGGGTCGTCTTATGCAAGAGAAGTCAGGGGTTCGGTTTCTCTGCGTTGCGTCGTCATTGCACTTAAGCTGCTTATTTGCCATTTGCCGGGCTTTGCCGTCTGCACAGCATTGAGGCGTTTTTTCCAGCCGTATGCGCTTGGCCGATCGAAGAGCGCAGAACCCAGCCGTGGACTTCCTCTAAGCGAGAAATGCAGTTTCCACACGAGCAGCTTGGATGGCAGACACCCTGGAGTCCCTTCCCTAGCCTTGTTCTGCGCTCTTCTAGCGCAGAACCCAGCTGCGGACTTACCTAAGCGACGAAAGCAGTAGGAGGGCGATTTTTGGACGGCGCCGTCAATCGCAGTACGTTGTGTGCACTAACACCGCGCGCCCGGTGCAACTGTACCGGACGAGCGTGGTACCGTAGTGTGAATCAAGAACCTCATACTGTTTTATTGGATCACCTAATAAGGTTATCTCAGAAGATTGACGACATTCCAGTAGAAGAACATCTATGCGCGGAAAACGCGAAAGACTGAGGAGGTGTTCATTTCACGTGGCAGGAATTCCAATTTCCGACGGTCCCATATTGGGTTGGGGCTGAGCACACGGACGCATGACCGGCGGATACTCGATCGTGTCGAGGGATGTCATTGCCAGCAACAGCATTTTACAAAAATTTCGCACATCCCTGACCATAAGTAAAGATAACAGATAACAGAAAGGTTGCAAAACGTTCACTATACAACTTATAAATCTCCATCAAAGCTGCTACGTCTGAACACCATGCGTTTAGCTGTATAATAGTACTGTGCCAAACACGAGGTTGTAGGTGGACTTTATTTCGGCCTAACTTTTCGATTGAACCGTCGTCATCAGAAGCCTAGAAGTGGTGCGAGGTTTCTGATGTGCAATCTACGCAACCAATCGCCTTAACCGCTCCAGCGGTTCCGACGTTAGTCTAGGACCTCTCACACAGAACCTGGATGGGAAAGATAAACAAACTCATGAAACCACCTTAGCTAGAGCGTAGTCCCCCTGTCGTCAGTAGGCCAGCAAGGCGACTGAGTCGTATTGTGCAGTCACCGTATAAGAATGATTCTATGATGAGCACACCGCCTACTGGTCGTTCTAGAGATCGCAATGAGGAACAAAGGGAAGAAATCCATTTGTGATGGACAGGCGCTTATTCCGTTTGTTCATTGCTGGATTCTTCGTAAGAATCCAGAATACTTCTAAGCTTTCCTTGCAGGCACCTTTTCCTCAATGGCCAGAATTGTGCATTTGACACCGTAGTCGTTACCATCATGCGCATGCAATCTATGTCTACCAAGAGAACTGCACAAAGAGCCATGCCTTTTACTAGCTAGGTGTTCTCTTACGCGCACTGCTAGCGACCTACCCGTTTCCCAATGATCTTAGCCTTACAGTCCATGCAGTCAATTTCGTGATTACTGCTGCTCTCAAGCGTCTCCTACGCTACCGTCTGGACATGTAATGCAGTTCTCCGAAACGCATTGCATGTCGTAAAGCTTATTACAGACCAGCTGCCGTCTGATGCTATCATTAACAGTGTTCACTAGGATAACATCATTTTGCAGCTGTGCTCTTACAATAGCCCTTTGCAATGCAGCCGTGACGTTGTTGCAGTTGAAGAGGACCACAAACGGCGACATATCTAGACGAGGTCTTTCTCTCCGGTTAGTATGAAATCGTCTCTGACGATGAGGAGCCATGTAGCCATTTGAAGTGACACTATCCGAGGCTAGTTGAAAAGATTATACACGCTCTTGAGGACCTGAGCACATTCCTGTTGCCGTTCGGAAGCGTCCAACAACGGCTCGTTTAACGGCGGCAGGATGAGCAGATCTCGCATGAGTCAAATGTTTTTTGAGCTCGGTTTACGATATCATTTCACACTAATCAGTCCATTGGACATTTCGATTTGTGGTTCAGATAAGCGAGCCAACCGTTCTTTATGATCTCCCTGGTAAGACTAATGTACTGCGATTGTTGGCTTAACAATCTAAAACATTCATCCATTTCGGACTGTGTGGAAGTTATAACACAACAATCATCTATTTACCTTCAGTAAAATAGGGGGCAGCGTTCGCGCACAGACCTTTCAATCCTGCTCATAAAACAGATCGCAAGAACCGGTGCCAATCGCTGCCTCATATCCAACTCTCTAAGTTGTGAAGATATGAGCCTGACCATTTAAAATGTTACAATTCAAATATTCCCTTACTAGAGTCATGATGTGAAGTTTTTGAAGTCCAAAAGTGGTGATTTCCCCGATATGCATATGCAATAACTAGGATAGTGCTTGTAGGGCTTGATCGTTTTGGACATTTGTGTAAAGTGATGTTACACCGAATGACTCTACTACACAACTCTCCCCGAGGCTAGTGTTGTGCAGTTGTTCAAGGAATTTGTTTGTATTAGTCAAGTGTGAGGGTACCTTGGTCAACAACTGGTTTACAGAATTATACCAAGCTGGTAGAGCAGATGTTTTGAAGTTTCTATGCTCCATGTTCGAGTCGTTAAATCTTTTCACGTCCTTTATTTGTGCTGAAGGATCTTGTGTAAAGCTGTTTAGCCAAGATTGCCACATTTTTTATTCAGTTTACGTTTCGGAGTAACAGCTTTTTTAGAGCCTGGAAAAGACAAAAAGGGTTATGGAAAATACGCACCCAAGGAACATTTCAAGTTACAGAAGCTACAAGGCTACAGTTTGTGACAGAATGAACGAAATGGGGAGTAGGGCAGCCTGACTGACCTTATGGAAACAACTGAAAGTCTGGTAAGCTCCCTCGGGAGGAGAAAGTCGTGGATGAATGAGACTCTCTCCTCGGATCCCATCCTCAGCGACGGGATTGGCGCCCTCCCAGATGAAGCCCACAGAGGTCGGCAAATGGGGCTAGCTCTTGGATTACTACCAAGCGCTCTTCTTTTCTATTTATTGCGAGGTTATTGAGCGCTATTCAGAACACCTCCAGGGTCTTCCGCTCAGCGACATCGGAATTTCGTGCTATGACTGTCACCTCCACCACAACCGATGTTACTTTAGGTTTCCGCAGTCTGTGTTCTCCCACGGGAGTAGGTACCTTGCACTTACACTTATTCAACTCATTCGCATTTCCTTTCAATCTATCCAAAAGAGGTCTGCCCGTCACGCCGATATATTCCTCTTTCCTTTCGGTGTAATGAGATACACCGTACCAAATACTCTGCAGTCACCTTCCCCGCTATGCAGGGAGAGGTGTTTTCAAAGAAACGGTTCCTTACAAGCCGATTCTTGCGATTTGCCGGGAGAATGTCAATTACCCTTACGAGGTGGTCCGATTCAGCTCTTCGATCGCAGTCCCGTACTTGGGTGCTTAGTGCATCCGTGATAAGGGGCACCGAAAGGAAACTTTTTATGTTCTTCAGCAGAGTCCAGTGCTGCTGGTAGTCGATGACCTCTTCTAGGCATGTTCGGTACATATCCGTTTGATAACGCCAAGCGTGATGCCATTGCGTTGACGAAGACTTCACCTCGTCGTTGGAAGACACCAAGGCAGCAGCTGTAGGGAACACGCTCTGAACAATGGCCTCTTTGGTACTACGTGGATGTGCAGAACGGAAGTGCACGATGGTGTTCTTGTTACCGGGTTTCCGGCACCACCTGGTTTGGAATGTGCTCTGAGAGAGATGGACTTCTGAGTTAAGGAACGGCAGCCACTAATTTGTTAGTTCCTCCCTTGTGAGCTTAATGTGCTCTGCCTCTTAATTGAGCAAATCTAAACAGGTGTCTATTTCGTTTTGTATAGGGCATACGACGAAGCAATTGTCAATATGCAAACAGTACAATAAGAGTCTGTGCTCCAGCACGGGTCTCTCTATTTTGAACATAAAGGCCATGACCAGCACTAGAGCCCATCGCTGACCCATGACTAGTCCTCTGAGTTGCCTGTAATGTTGGACAACCTGAAGACGTTGCATTAAAGACGCTGGTTTATGGGTGTAATTAGTTGAGCAATACTTAGCTCAAGAAACGCAATCTGGTCCTGGTATTCCACGATGATTTCGTAAACAGGCTGCATAGCAACGTCGTTGAAGATATTTGTGTACAGCGAAGTGGACTCAAATGACTCCGTTAAAAAGCTACCCTTTAAGTGTTTCGGAGTTTACCAAAGAACGAACCAGTTCTAGGCAGGCGGCAGGTACGAATTTTAGTAGCTGCGTAAGATCCAAGTTCAGTAGCAAAATATGATCTGCTGACCCACCAATGCTATTTATGATAGGGCAAACCTCATACTGCACGGTGTCAGTAGAATCACCTCGTCGCGATGGCTTGTTGGTCTTGACAAGGACATGTAAACTCGGCAGACCGGATGTTCACACCTCAGGCGCGCTGTAAGGCCTCTAGGGAGTTCTGTTTCTGCAATGTCGTTCCACTTCCGGTTAAGAGAGCGGCACTGTGAAGCGAACTTAGGTGTGGACCGATTGTAGACGCTAGCGTCTTGGGGCAGAATTCATCAAGGACCTACCGCAATTTAACAGAGAAAACAGCCGAAATCCCTAATAGCGGGCCCTATCAAGCGATATCGCCGCGCTATCAGGAACTTCAGCTGTAATTTCTTTGTCAAATTGCTGTAAGTCGTTGACCTCTGAGTCGTTGGCCCCTGAAGTGAGGCTTGTGATACTCTTATCAAGGCGTTGTGGGTAATCCACAAACTCTCCTTTATCACTGATGCCCACCTTAATAGCTCCATATGTCGTCAGGTCTCTGACTTCTCTGAAGCCTCTGCGCTAGTAAATTATTTGATTTGGAGGTGTCCGCATGACCATGTTTCTCAGCAGATTCGTGGGCAGGGAGAAACGAAATTGCTATCTTTCTTTGCTTCATTGTGTTCTATCTATGTTTTGATAACTAAACATCTAGGTCATTTCAGGGGTTGTTAAGCTCCCTCGCAGCGCGGAACGTGATGAGCTAGATATCGATTCGTAAACGACCATTTAGAGCATCCTGGAGCAGCACTTAGTTCTATATACCACTTATAAGGTGTCCTTTAGCGGGTTTTCATTCATGTCCTCAGCATGTGCTCAAGATACAATCAAAGAATTTCTTTTCGTTGTACATCCACTTCATTAAGCATATTAATTTTTGAATCAACTATCATTAGCGGTGTTTTCCAGATGTGGTCATCCGTGTCCAAGATTTATCAGTCAGCCAGACCATTTCATGAAGGTTGTTTCACGGGATGAAAGGGAAACCGAACAAGAGTACAACAATAGAGTAGAGGTATGTCAAGTGAGAGTTCGACGTAAGTCTACACTTCCGGGAAAAAAACTTCCACTCCCCCCAATCAGTTCAATTCAGAATATTCTGGAAGCTTTCGAATCATCAGATGAAGGTAAGGCTGTCCATCGCATCACACACACCTTCGCAGTAACTTCCCCTATGAGACAGGTGAAGTTTAACACAGGAGATAATTCAAGGTATGTTGTTACTAACGTGATTTCTTTTTCTAGTTCCTTCACTTTGACTTATGCCATTTTATACCACTACTCTTTAAACGGCTACATGTTTCCAATCAAGACCTTCATGAGAGACACGTTCAGAATAGAAATGTAAAATATAACTGATTTTAACCAAGAAGATACGTTTTTCTTGATACTCTCTTGAATGCTTTAGGCAACAATACTATTGAAAAAGATTAATCTCTTCAAACGCTCTGTTTTGAAAACTATTACGGTGTAAGCGATGCGCAAAAGCCGCTATAGTAGTACGAAGGTGTCATCACGACGGGAAGTTTCATCCAACTCAAATCATTTCCAAGACAGTCGCTCAGCGATCCACCGGCAGCAAAACGTCTGGTGAAGGGAGGCTTCACCACAAAATTCCGAGTGTAGATTCTCTAGCTTCAACTGATCTACTTTCTTTAGGCCTCACTTTCCCCCAAATTCACTTTTAAAGCAGTGGTGAAGCGCGAATGGTGGTCGATGGATGCGGGCAACAAACAGTGACAAAACTGAACCTTCCAATGTCCATCGATGGCTTTTGCCTAAATTTGAGAGATTCTGACGGTTGATAATAGATAACCGAGACAAGGACGCCTGTTACGGGACGTCAATGACATGTTTTCTGAGCGCCAACACCCCGTTGTGCGACGTAGATGACACGTCTTTTGAACCAAGACGCTCTGCGCAGTGTAGGTGACATGCCTTCCGAATCCGGACCAGGGGTTGGCGGAATTTCTGTTTTCCGATTTTCTGGCCATTTTGGGAATTTTTTTCTGTTTTCTCTTTTCTGGGAAAATGCCAAAAAATTGGCCAGAAAACAGAAAATAGAGCTGCGAACAAAATTATATCATGGAAATCTAATAAAAAGTGTCCAAAAAGTATTGCGGAATTATCAGCTTTGTTCCAAAATAGGTTTCTAGAAAATTTTAAATTGCAAAAATGTGGCTTTTTAGTAGAGTTTGCGCCATACACTCGTGACCTATGCCACTTTGTTTGATTGATTGTATGAGTGCTGCTGGCATGTTGTCCCTTCATAGGACATTTCTCGTCTTTCATAATTTGGATTCGTAGTCTTTTGAATGTCAACAGTAGTTTGCGCAATCTACGATGACTTGCAACTTTATATTGAGGCTACAAAACTAGTGTTCTGAGGGGCATTTAATTACCTCTTAACTAACCGCTTGTTCTGTAGTAACTGTGGGTAGAGTTATTCCCACCTCCAAATCAAAAATTGAAAACGACCTTCTTCTTTCTAACTCCCCTCGATTCTTGGCTATAAAAAAGGGTAAGAGATGAAAAAGTTATGGTTACCTTTGATTTCGCTTATGTACGGTAGTGATACACAACATTTTTATGTATCACATGTGTCATTCGTCGTTCCGTAGATCATCGAATCGCTCGAGCAGGCGCCAGCAGCGTCTCCATTCGTTCCTGTTACGTACCAGAGTGCTCCATTGAATCCTCCTCGCTCGAGGGACACGAAGAGTCATATCGGCCGTTCAGGGCTTTCACGAAGAAGTCCGACCAACGCGTTGGTGGGCGTCCTTGCGTTCTTTTGACATGCGGAGGAATCCAGTCGGTGAGACCTTCGTCAAGCGGGTGTCTGCGAAGCGCATTACGTGGCCGATCCACCTAATTTTCAACGAATTGGCCAATACGACAGCTTCTCTGGTGTTCGAAGCCAGGAATTCCGGAGGCCCTCTCTCACTGCGTGAGTCGTGGCACTCCGAGCATCGTCATCTCGGTTCCCCGCTCTGCGACGCTGATGCTCCTTTCGTATGGCTCAGGTCTGTATGTCAAGGCTGAAAGAACAGTGGGGCCGAATAGGTGAACACGGAGTCGGACGTTCTTCGTCTTTATCACTTCTTCGACGCTCTTGAGAGCTCACCAAGCCGCTCGTTTCCTGCTGTCCACGTCCGGCACTAGGTCATTGGGCATGTTGACTTCGCGACCCAGATGCACTAGCTGGAGCACTCAGGGTTCGTTTCGTCGAGACAGAAACATCAGAAACTTGTCCGTTCCTCACGAACATTTCTTCGTAAAACTTAGTTGCGATCCAAGATCTAAGTCCAGCTTTGGAGACTTAAGGTGGGCTTCGGAGATATGGTATTCTCCTGCCGAACCCTCTCTTCACGTCGATGACGACGTCGTTGTAGAATGGTGAGATCTTGGTCGTGAATCCATAGGGCAGCTCTCGAAGTACTCTAACGTACCGACAAGGAACGCATTGAGTAAGCAGGGCTTCGACGACCGCTTCAGTTTCGACGGAGTCGAATGCCTTCTTCTGATCGATGAACGTCAGACACAGCGGCAGATTGCACCCTCGCGACACTTCGACGAGCTTCGTAATGGTGTGTATGTAGTCGATCGTGATGAATGCTCTCCGAAATCCTGCCTGTTCGCATGGCTGTCCTTTGTACTGCGTTCGGCTGGTCCTATTCAGGATAAGTCCAGTGAATAGCGTGTAGACTACGGACAGCAGGCTGAAAGGGGATAGTTGCCATGTCGTGCACATCTCCCATCTTGTACAGCAAGACGGTCCTGGTAGTCCTCCACTGAGGTGCAACATGATGTGTATGTGATGAGTAATAACAATATGATGGAGAGGATATATGCTTGATTCCCATTCTACAGTGTCTTCGCATTCAAAAAAGCACTTTCACTCAAAAACTGTCGTTCTGACAGGCCCCGTAGTCTCACTGATATACAAGTTTTTTAACATATGGGGCCAATAGTCTAGCGAGCGGTCTGTTTTGTGATTACATCTACATTTTGGAGTGTATCAGTGAGCCTTAAACCGCTGTATTTCAAGACGAATGTGAGTGATAAAATTCGTCATTTATAAGCCACTCTTCTTTGTACTTCTACTTTTCAGCCCCAACCTTTAAAGAACCAATGCATTTATTCTCACAGAAACACTCGTAGTATTGCGATTATTGATTTAATCTTTAGGTCGTCAGCTGTGAAATAGAGCTTATGAGTATTGCTGCATACTTCATTTGACGAGAATATAGAATCTTTGAGTCAACGTTTAAAATCTACTGTTTGTATTGAATTTTGAATGTAGTAAAAAATTTTATAAACCACTACAAGTTAAGCTTAGTTAAAGCGCTCGTCCTCGACCACACTTCTAGTCGTACAAAAGCATTTGCTACTGGAAAAATGGATCTTTGGGTAGAATATTTAGGTCATCTCATAGCTTCAAAATTTTCTGTTTTCTGTCATCTGATTTTCTGTTTTCTGGCGTTTTTGGCTTTTCTGTTTTCTGATTTCTATTTCCTGACGAAAGCGATTTTCTGTTTTCTGTTTTCTGGGAAAATTTTTGAAATTTCCGCCCATCCCTATCCGGACATCCAATGCGCAATGATAGTGACACGTCTCTAAACCCGGATGCCCGTTGCTCGACATCGGTGACACCTATGATGGTGCTGGTGCTTCCACAAAGACCTTGAAATCCCGTCTAACGTCCCGTCTAGTCGCAGAAGGAACACCTCATCTCCTGCACCGCACAGATGTCGGTTCTTCTCCGCTCCAGAGCACAAGCGCTCTGTTTGACAACACTTGTTGCCGACTTCGCGCAACGGACATCCGGATTCAGGCTTTAAAATCATCGCCTCCAAACGTTTTCGGGAATCGGACATACTCGTTTAGAGATTCAGTGATAGTTGTCACCGCTAAGGAGCTTCTAAAGGCCTTCGCACACGCATGCTGGAATAGTTCAAATCATTCCTGGCGGCGTGCACGGGGACGTCGATCCCGATGTCTATAGCGGTACTCTAAAGCCCTCCGCACACTTTTGCGGCAACGCGGCAGCCCTATCTTTAAACATGGGGCAGAGACGCAGAGTCGCCGCGCGAGGCAAAACTAGCCTCGCCCGGCCTGCCGCTGATGTGCCGCCTACGCGGCAGACGTGGTGGCAGCGGCAGTAATCCTTCAAGGCATTGTTGCCGCATTGCCGCGTTGGTGATTGAGCGAGCGGGAGGAGCGCCGCGTGAACTCTAGCACGCGGCAGTGGAAGCCGCGTACGCGGTTGTTCTGGCCTCTGCCGCGTACGCGGCTGCCGCAAAAGTGTGCGGAGGACTTAACGTGACCGCGGCTCGACGGCCGGATTTCGAGGAGGTGGCCGTCGCCCCACTTGCCGCGCCGCGGTGATGAAACAGTTTTCCTACGGTCGACCGCTGGATCGACCGCTGATCTGCACTTTTAAGATCGCCGCTCTAATGTTAAGGCGCGTCGAACCGATGTGGTACTGCAAGGACCAAGTAGTGGTAAATGAAGGAGAGCACAGCAGCTGTGATTTCTCGCGTCTATCCTTCGGCAGGCACGGCTTTGATAAATTGCGAACGAAGAACCGACGCTACACGCCAAGCTGCGAGGTTGGAACCCGGAATCTCGAACCTTGGACGAAGCAAGTTCGAAAAGTAGGCATAGCTGTAAATAGACGACGTGAAGGGTTCATAAGAGGAAGCCGTGCGACCACCTGTTTCTTGCCGAAAAGACAGCCGCTAAATAGTGTAATTGCCAAGAATTGAAGAAAGTTACAAAGAAGGCTGTAGCTGTTGCAAAGGGTATTCATGATAGAGATGTCAACGAGAAGCTCGTGACGCGATGGTGAGAGATGTCTCTACCAACTTGTTAAGAATTGACATCGACAGACCAAGGATATGGAGAGAGTTTTCGGCATCAACGATGAGAGCTGACATCTTCTTACAAAGAAAGTATTGAAGCGATGGCGCGATTAATTTGAGGAAATTACTACAGTAGCATTTTTACATCTAGTAATACGTTCAGTAGTCCTAGCACATGGAATCGTCCAAATTTGGAGCAAACAGAAGCAGCCCTGAAGAACAGAGAGGCCAGATCGACTGAGCCCGACGATGTGGGGGCTGACTTATTGAAGCCGAAATTCTGGTAGCCTGACGAGCCGCTGACGAAGCTCTTTAATTAGGTTGTAGCAGGGAAGGCAGTGTTGGCACAAAAGCATTTCGATTTGAAAGGACAAGGGCAGTCTTGGTACTGTGGGGTTGGAACTGCTTCTATCGTAGTCCTCAGCCGTAAATGCCCCTGTGAGAGCCGCGATGTTCCACCAATATAAGACCGGCGGAAACTCCGTATCCTCCGAATAGGCAGGTTGGACTTCAGCGATCGCAATGGAACCGCCCTTGGTAGGAGTATGCATTTAGAGAACCGATTCGAACAACTAGGATCTCTCTGCACAACTCTCCAGGAGCTCTTCAGCTTCATATTTCCTTATGCATCTTTGTTAATAAATCTTTGCATGTGTTCGCTGTTACAGCGGAATACTTGCCTATTAGTTTCCACTTCGAGATACACTGGGAATACCATAGCTAATTGAGCGCCAATGAAACCATTGAACAGCCACAGGGGGCCAACCTTACCGAAGTTGCAGCTGCTGACCGAGATAACCGCAAGTGGGAGCCTTCTTATATGAGCTCAAGGAGTAGCAACATTGCTGCAGAACGAGCAGGACGGCCCGGGACAGATGGCAGCGGATAACGTCACGGAATCCGAAGCAGAACTCGGTATGGTTCAGATGCCGGTTAGAAGCGCCGTTTGACCATACAGTCTCATGGTTAGATGAGACGCTTAACGACCAAATGCGGAGCATTTCTGCTCAGAAGATGCAGAACATTCTGGAAACTGTCCGCGATACCGTTGACATCGCTAAGGGAAAGGCTGGACTGATCGAAAACCAAACTGGATCAAGCAGTTTTACGGCAATTAGTATGTCACCGATGGAATTGCTGGCAGTATTGCCGTTGTGGGCCGTAAAAACGTTGTTATGGAAAGTTCGGCGACAGAGCTTGGCTGTGAGACATCGCAGGTAGCCACCGTTATGAAAGCACAAGGTCTGGAAGTAGACGACATTAGGCGCAACTGCAAGAACAGGAGTCAACCTAGAGAGTCTAACAAGGGAATGGTTTGAAGCGTATGTAGGAACGAGGAGAGCGGGTCATATGGGATGAATCCCCACTTCTCTGTTAGTATAAAAATGCACGTCTTTTTAGCAAGATTGTCAAGCCCATGTACCCAGCCAAGTTATTGTGGAATCGGCATCTTATGAGCGCTGTGGGTCTCTTGAATGGCGACGCCGAAACCTCCAACCGGCCCGGGGCACAATGTACTTCGGTGTTGCCTCATGCAAGAAACCCGATCCCATTTCAGACATACGCTTCAGACCTTTCCCTTGTAAGCGCCATAAACAGCGAACAGCGGTTGCAAGATCGACTAAGTGAGCTCAAGAGTAGGCTGGTGAACAGCGGGCAGTCACTTCGAGAACCGTGCGGATCGCCGTCAAGCTGCCCTCGTGGTGCGGAAAACGCCCATTTGACTGGAATGCACTAGGAGTGGAGAATGGGCCAGTTCAGAGCACTCAGGTTGCGTTCCACGCAACGAGCGTTAGGAGGAAGAGGCACCGGAGCTCAGTCTCCAGTGAGAGGTTATCACAATCGCCTCGCTGCTCCTTCAGGGTGTCGACAGTAGTTGAGTTCGCCTCAGCTATGGAAAACGCATACGGTAGGGAGAAACCATCACATGCTAGCGCTATTTTCCATTCCGTCAATGGAAGGTTTTTAATAAAGTGTTTAAAGAACACCGGATATCGTCAGGTATAATGGAAAAATAATTCATTAAGTGACTTTCTTCGTTCAGCAGAGGTGAAGTATCCATCCAATGTGTGGTCGGACCGGGATCGACGCGAAATACTGATAAATCACTTAATTAGGTGGCCGCTGTCCGTGACAAAGGTCTACCAAACTGCGATAGGTCACTTGACGAAATTTGTGATGAAACTGCTGAGTCGGAGATTTCATCACCGGAATGAATAATTTTGCTATGCCCTTTTGTCTTGATTCCCCAAGGGTGAATCTATAACGTGGGGGGGGGAGGTGGAAGCAATGAGGGGATCAATATGAGGTCCAGGATATTTCCGAAAGTCTAAGAAATATGAACACCGTGTTGTTCTGTTCTACGTAATGAAGTCTACTCAAGTGTAATATCCTGGCCTAGGATATTAGCCGGAAGATCAACCAACAGAATTTTTTCCAACTTTATCTGCATAAGACGACATGAATCACAACGAAATTCGTACATATTACCTTACCAAGAAAAATAGCTACTGGACCGCCTAGGGGGAGAAGGTTTGGACACATAAGGGAGCCCGAACCATTAGTTAGCTATCTCTACACCAAGACCCTTAGAACCACCGCTTCCCCCTTCGGTACTATAATAGTTATAGGGTGAAGAAAGCGTAGAGTAAAGACGGAAGGAGTATAAGTGAGTGACAGCTGCTGCCTACTTGGGGAAAGCCCCAGGCCTCTGTGCCATACAGCAAGCAGCCGCTCCTCCATGCCTACATAGGAAACAGCCGCTGTCCTTATCCATTCATGATGTCCCTATTTATACGGCACTTCACGGTCGTGATTACATCGCTAAACATGATAGCGGGCGGCGTTCGGATCATTAGAACTGCTTACACTCGAAAGTGTCACCACATGCCGCCTCACTTTAAACGTTTCGGTCCCCGGAACGAAAAGAGGAGGTCTTACCCTAGGCCTTCATGGCGTATGGGCTAGCTCAGATGTTTCATAACTGGACTCCCACTGGGTTCTTGTGAGAGTTAGTTGTATTAGCTTAGAACACTCACTTCGGACAGCTATCTTTGAAGTAGTACATTGGTTTTGTTAAGGGCGATGTGGGAAAAACCCATCTGAGAAGAGTGCACTCTAGGGATGGATCGCGTATTAAGTTAGAGTCATTGATCTGGACAACAACCGAAGTGTTCAGTCGGATAACCAAGAGTACAATGCTTTTGCGTCGCAAGCACTATCGTATGTGATAATCGTTCACCACTGAACATTATTGTTGGTTGCACAAGGTGTGGTGCGGCCTGCAAGACTTGGTGAGACTGAGAGACTATGTTACGAAGAATTTCTGAGTGGCCTTGTGCTTATAATTGGAGTCTTCTGCGCTTCAACTCCTTTTAAAGCAAAAAGAGAAACTGTCAGCGTATTACTTAGAAGTGTATAGACGAGACAGAAAGAGTTCTTAGGTCTAGGTTATGAAAAGAAACCCTTAGACGGGACCTCCATGTAATATCCAACGTCTTGTATATCCGCCGGATAGTCTACTAACACAATTATTTCGCCAAATTCATCTGCATGGCATGACACGATTACAACAATATCCATACATGATATCCTACCAAAGAATTGACTATCGGGCGGCGTAAAGGGGCAGGCTAGGACCCCATGAAGGAGCTATCTGTTATCCAACCCAATACCGAGACCTTTAGAACTACCGCTACCCACTCTGGTTCTAGTTACATGGTGTGGGAAATGTAGAGGAAGGGCGAAGCATAAGTGAGTGACAGCTGCTGCCTACTTGGGGAAGAGCCCCAGACCTCTATGCCCGTACAGGATGCAGCCGCTCCTCCATGCCTACATAGGAAACAGCCGTTATCCTTATCCACTCACGATGTCCCTATTTATACGCACAAAACCTGTTCAGCTCATCGCTACCTCGTAGAACGAGGAGTTTCCGGTGACACCAAGTGGAGGAATTGGCATAAGGACCATCATTTAATATTGTGTACAACAATAGTACTCGGTGCTAATTCCCCATTTCATACATTTCCACTAGACAGCAACCAGAAATATTTCCCGGCAAATCGCCTGTAAGGCTAGAAAACGACGTTAGAATGGTATGAGAGGAGATCGTGGTACTGTTATTAGGTTGTAACGAATTAAATGGCACTGGCTCGCGCCATTTTTTGGCGCGTCTTTACGTTTGATCAAGAAGAAACCGTAACATGTGGCATATCATTTAAAAGCGCAAACTTTGCTCTATCGAGTACCAAATTTTCTATGTAAAAGTGGAAAAACTTTAGAGTTTTATTGACTTTTTTGCAGATGGACAAAAGGGTAGTCCGAGGCATTTACTTGTTTGAATTCAAGCTGGGCACTACAGCTAAGGAGGCGGACGAGAATATCAACGCCGCATTCGGTCAAGGATGTTCCATAATTCAGACGGCGTATCGTTGGTATCAGAAGTTTCGGAATGGAGATGAGAGCATGGAAGAACATGAAGGTCGTGGGAGGCATAGTGATGTTGATGAGGACAAGCTGAGAGATGTGGTAGAGGAGGATCCACACAAAGGTACCAGGAAGATAGCGAAGGTTTTTGGCGTCAGTCACAGCACAGCTGCCCGGCATCTGAAGGAAACTGGAAAGACCAAAAAGCTGGAAAGCTGGGTGCCTCACGAGCTGTCTGAGGAGCAAAGAAACCGACGATATGAGATCTCGTCCGCACTGCTTCTACGGAACGAAACGAACCCATTCCTTGATCGCATCGTAACCTGTGACTGTAATGGATAATGTACGACAACAGGCGACGATCGGCACAGTGGGTGGACAGCGATGAGAGCCCCAAGGTTTTTTCGAAGCCGGAATTGCACCAAAAGAAAGTAATGGTGACAGTATGGTGGTGTTCGCTAAGAATTATTCACCACAGCTTCCTCCCTCCCGGTGCATCCATCACGGCAGAGAACTACTGCATTGAAATTGAAGAAATGATAAAAAAATGAAGGATATCCAGCCGGCCTTGGCAAACCGAAGGCGAGTTCTCCTTCTGCACAACAATGCTCGCCCCCATGTAGCACAAATGACGTTGCAGAAATTGAATGAGCTGAGCATTGAAACTCTACCACATCCTCCGTTTTTTCCCGACCTCTCCCCAACAGACTACCATCTCTCCAAGCATCTTGGCGACTTCTTGGTAGGGAAAATATTCAAATACCAACAGGATGCAGAAAGTGCCTTCGACGATTTCGTCAATTCCAGAACTTCTGATTTTTATGCTACTGGGATAAAAAAGCTTGCGTCACGTTGGCAAAGATGTGTAGAATCAGAAGGTTTTTATTTCGATTAATAAACTTGCCTAAAAGCCGAGATATCAACTGTTTAAATTTACAGTGGTTCAGTGCCATTTATTTTGTTACAACCTAATATTTTTAGAGCCATCATAGCCCCACTAGATTCGTCCGTAAACTAGAACTGCGAATTGCGAAAAAAAATTAATTTAAAGTGAACTTCTGCATTCGCCTCCGCGAAAAGGCCAACAGTTAACGTGCGCACCCTCTCCTGCTCTCCCAGAAAATTAGAAGGCACAACCAACTTGTACTAGTCCAATGAACCTGTGTAAATAAATATAACTATCAGTGAATCCCTCTATCCGTATTTCAGATACGCAGCATCCTGGTTCACTCAGACATGGTGGCTCTTCTTCCGTTCTCTCAAAAGCCTTCTTAGAAACCCTACGGTGTTATATGTTCGAACGCTTCAAGTTATTGTGAGTTTTTTCGGTGTTTTTACTTTTTTGAATAAATGTGGGTATAAGCGAATACCTGGTTTTGTGATACCTTTCATTACCAAAACAATATTGTGCATGACTTCTGACTTAACCATAAAACGCTTGCAAAATTACTTTGTATTGAGTGGCAGACTTCTACACGCATTCAAATCAAAGTTGGTTGAGGTAGGGGCGTGACGTGGCAGTAAAGATACAGCTTACAATTCCCCATCGGGTTGGAGCACATTGGTTTTTTTGGTGTTTTTGGGCTGATTATTTGTGGACCTTAACACGTTGACGTTAGAAGTGGAATGCGTGGCGCATCCCAAAAGGAATTGAGTAACGCCGCCCTTCATCCTTATCCTTATGAACCGTGTGCAAAATATAGCTGTTGTGAGCATAAAAGAGGTGGAGACACAGGAGGTAAGATGAAGGCGTTAATCTACAGCCTATGATGTGCCACAGGCTGGCAGCCAAACACGAATGAGTGTATCGGAGTGGAACGATAGAAATCTCGGCTCCATCCCATGTGCAGTTTCAGAATTTTCCATCACCTCTAGGTTTGTCCTCAGTTTCATGGCGATTTTTGCTCTACAGTAACGCGACACCTTCCTTTCTTGGAAGCGAACTTGTTTTGTATATCTGTTCGCAAACCTTCTCTGCGATCAAGCGAATAAGTCCTTGTTCTGCCATCGGTGAAAGAACGTTTACGTGCAATCTCGAAAGTCTTTTTCCTACTTGGTGTAGACGGCGCCAGCCAAACATTATCGCTTGGAGCGGTACGGCCGCCCATACAGTTCACTCCAAGCTAGTCCATTGAGTTAGTCCAATCCTCATCGAGTGATTCTCATTCCTTATTCGATGATTATAGTGAACGGGTTGGTGTTGTTGGCGTAGGCGACAGATAAACGCCAATACATTGGTTGGTGGTCAACCCCCCATATCACGCCATGAGTCGCTCGAAGAGTCTTTTCGAAGATGCGCCTGAACTGTCATTCAGGGGCCGGATTCATCAACGACTTACCCGTGGGTATAGAGGGTAGAGATACCCACGATGAAGCCTGCGTCTCCGACTCGTACCTTATCTCTATCTGAGTCTTATCTTACCTCTACGCCTTATACCTCGCCTTATACTGCCTTATACTCCAGGTTCAGTTGTTGATGAATTAGGCCCCAGGTTGATAAAACGATGGATTATTCGGAGATCAATGACATTCTGTTGCAAAGGAACTTCTCGCCATCGTTCTAAGAGGAACTTCTAGACCTGACATCAAAAGACTACCTTCATGCAGAATAATTTCGCAAAACATGAACTGAAGCAATGAAGTTCTGCCCTTGAGGCAGCCGCTATACTCAGTACGCCAACCATGGTCTCCGCTGCTGCGGAGAGTTCTGTCCGCTTTTACTAGAGTAGCAGCAAGCAGTTGAAATTCTGGAATCCCGTTATTTCAATGAAGGAAGGCCAGCCGTCATTCGCAGGTCCTGCAGATCCCTCCACGAAACCCCTGGTTAGGCGAGCGCCTTGAACGTTGTTTTCCTGCAACTCCTGTGCCACTTGCCTGTGACAGCTATAAATTTAATGCAAATAATACTATTCGAGGTTATTTAGCGTAAGCTTATGTTCTCAAAGCCATTTTTATGTATGTTGGCATCATTTACAAGCCGCATTTACATTTATTTAGCAAAAATGTTCACCGTAGGTGGCCAACGAAGCAGGACTAGCAGAATGCAGAGCGCAGCTAGCACGCAGAATGTGGCAGAACCATTTTAGGCAGTTATTGTGCATCTTGTTTTGAGAGCGACGCCATAAAGTTACCTATGTCACCGCTATGGATGAGTTCCACTCCGGTTATGCCGACGCTCCAACCCAACATGTTCATCTCCACTTCTCCACCTAAGCCACACATGGGTTATGCGGTGGTTGATCACGTAGAGCAAGCCACCGTCGCTGCTGATAGTTGGCTACAGATACGTGACAACATCAGTTCTCATTAGCTCGATACCGTTCAATTTGATCGAGTCCCCGTAGTTTTCGTCGTTCGTCAGGTTCTCCGTTTTCTTAGCATAAATATGTAATCCGAATGCAGCGAGTCGACTACTCCAAGCCTGCAAATGGTTCTGCAATTCACTTTCCAATGCAATCATCACGTCGTCAGCATGAGGCAGGGAGTCAGATGTCGAGAATCTTTTCTAGAAAAAAAAAGAAAATGTTGACATCATCCACTTAGAATGAAAGGAAACAGTGGTATTGCATAGCCTTGGCGAAGACTAGTCATAGAGACGACAGGAGACGCTCGTGAGATGTGCGAACAAAACTTCACGTTCGTATACAACAGTCTTGCAGAGTTGACCAGCTCTTCTACCCTCCACGTCATGAGTCTGCAGTGCAGGCCAAATCACCTCGTGAGGGACACGTTCAATTCTGCGAATCCAGGAATACGAGACCAATGATCTTGTCCTTTCCATGGTGCCTCTAAGTAGTAACCTTTGCAGTGAACCTACATTTGGCAACGAAGAATCATGGTTCCCACTCATCATGAGGACTTTGCGAATTCTCTTCTCCATAACACGTTCAAAGATCTTCATTGCACGGTGCAGCAAGGATGACCATTCAGTTCATTGGGCTACCCCTCCTCTTTAAAAATCGTGTCTTATTCTTCGGTTCTTTTATTTCTGGGTGATCTTGTTGAAAAGTCCTGTCAACCGCCACGCTATCGGTCTCAAATGTTGACTCTTCCATTCATCTACAGCATCTCCATGTATTCCAGTTACCTTCATTTTGGTAGGAGCTGCCTCTACTACTTCCACGGAAGTTGGAGGAATGAGATGCTGTACTTTGAGTCTCTGCGCTACTGATGGATGCGGAAACTCCTTATTGGATGTTTCCTCTAAGTATTTTTTGCCATTGAGATAACACCGTCAGCAGCGATCCGGTTGCGTAATTCATTTCATGCTTCTGCTGATGCGATTTTATCAAGCAATAAACTTCACGCTCTCCTCCTCTTGTGTCGTTTTTGTGAAACTGTTGAATGAGCTCTGCTTTCCTAATCGTCGCATCACAGTAAGCCCCTTTCCTTGCATAAGTATATCCGGCCCAATTTTTGAGGATTTTCGAAGCAAGGAACTTATGATAGAGTTGCATTTTCCACCGAAATTTCGCATTGAATTTTGTCTTGTCTAGAGTAATATTTGCTTGTTGTACATCCCCTTTGCATCCTCTTACTGCATCCTCTTACCAGGCTTTGTGCAGCAAATTCGGAATGGACAGCATGGAACATTAGTTGCCTGGTTCCGACTTTCATCCACAGTGATGACATTTGCCAGTAGAATTCGAGGTACAATACGGATCTCCATCCTTTTTCAAATGCAACTACTTGAACTATGTAATAATCGTAATCGTATCATAACTTACCTTCCATGGTGTCGCGCTAAACGCAACTTCAAAATTGGTACCGTCTACCGTCTCGCGCAATCTACCGTACCTCGTCAACGACTAGAAAAAAATTTGGGCCGGAGGTGGACCGAATACGGCTGCTGCTGCCCGTCGACAGGACGTCGAATCCCGCTCCTCCACCGCGACAGCCCGTCGAAAGGACGCCACGGATCCCGCTCCTTAACCCGAGAATCCCCTCAACTGTAATCCCGAGTCCCGCTCTTCCACGCCGAGACCCAATCGACTGGACGCCCGCATTCGCTCCTTCAGTCCGAGAACCCCCTCGTCGGTCTCACATATTCCGCTCCTCCTTTGTCCAGCCTTTCCTTTCTGAGTCGTGCCGAATCGACCTTGAGGGGCATTTGTTGCTTGTTTAGGTTATTAAACTAGGAATCGTTCTAGTTTAATAACCTAAACAAGCATTCCGTGTTATTGACAGAAAAAACTAATAACTTCAATATCGGGAGGCAAAACTACAAAAGAACGGCCACCCCTGCGACACGTGGAGCGCATTTGAACATGCACACATGTTGGGGGTGCGGTTGGTTCGCACTACACATTGGATCCGGATGAATCATTTCGGACATCCGATTCGAATAACCCATCCGATTCGTCCGAAAATCCGGGGTCCGCAAAATTGCCGTAATCCGAATCATCCAAAAATCCGAAGATTTTCGATCGGATCCAATGGATAGTTCGCACCGAATCACCTTGTCGACCTTCACCAGTTGTTGTTTCAAATTTGTCGCCATTAAAAGGGAACTGTCTGAACAGTACGCCGGAACGGCAAGAACGAGTATTATATGAAGAATCTACGTTCTCCAAGTAGTAACAGAGCATGTTTTGTTTTTGCGAATCCTTGAGGCAAACGAGTAGAAGGGTCTGATGGTTAAGGGTCCGCAGAGCGAGTTTATCAAGGCAGCGCAAGATGCCGGTGTCGTGGACTGGGTTGCGCAGTAGTAGATTTGCAGTACAACAAGTTTTTGCACTTTAACCATAGCATCGGATTTCCATAGAGATTTCCCTATCTGAACTTGTGTTTGCTTCACAGTTCCCGCCCAGTGCTACTCCGCTGCAGCCTTCAAGCCGGAATCGCGACAGTCCACTTTCCCCAGTTCTCAAACTTATATAGGATAACAATTCGGTACTATTGTACTTTTGGTACCCCACTTAATCTTGTTCAAAATAGGTCTACTAGGGGTAGTCTGCCATGGGAATAACGAATATCATAGTCGTTTTTTGCGGAAATGTCTTATAAGCCCGTCATATTAAGCTCTAATTGCCTAAGGCCTTGCGAGATAGCGCGCGCTGATAAGAGACGCAGAGACTTCGCCTCCTAACGATGCGCACTACTTCGCCGTTCCTAGCCTGCAGCAGAGGTTAGCCAGGGCATAAGCCTTGAAATCTCGAAAAGGCTTGAAAGCTCTGTTGTGTGCTCTCTTTCGCTCACGCGGAGGAGAGCGCATAATTAGACAGGGGAAGGGACTCCGGGGTGTGGGCCCACTAGGACACCCGTGTTAAAATTGCCTTCATCCTAGAGGTCCCTCTCTTGCCCTATTCGGAAGAAAATAAGACCGAATCTGTAATCGAAACGAGGAGATAAGACTGCATTTAAGGCGCAATGTGACTATGGAGGTGTCGGATAACTTGGCCACACCCCGGAGTCCCTTCCCTTGCCCAAAATTTGAAAGCAAATTTAGCAACAGAGGATCTGTTCTGTGCTCTCCTCCGCTGACGCGGAGGAGAGCACAGATTGGGCAAGGGAAGGGACTCCGGGGTGTGGCCCATTTATCTGACCCCTCCATAGTCACATTGCGCCGCATTTAATTCGCTGCGAGTATCTAATCGCTACGCCTGCGCGTCACGGCATACTATGGTAACCCCCCCCCCACTCGAGACGGCCGCGAATGCGTGCTGGTAGGGGGCGGAGTCTCTGCGTCTCTTACCAGCGCCCGCTATTTCGCAAGGCCTTGGGCGATTCCAACTTAATATAGCGGGCTTATAAGACATTTCCGCAATAAACGACTATGATATTCGTTCTTCCCATGGCAGATTACCCCTAGTAGACCTATTATAAACAAGATTAAGTGGTGTACCAAAAGTACAATAGTACCAACAATTCTAGTGTAGCCAAACTTTTTCCTCCGAAACGGTCTGTCCTCCCGAAAACGTGATAATGCTTTCACTGATTAGTGGCGTCGTGACTACGGCACACTCCTCTTCTGGTTGAAATTCTTGGTCCTCTTCTTCCACTATCTCCAACTTCTCCACTTCGTCTATTTCCTGTCGCAGTTCATAATTCCAGTATACTTGCTATGCTTTCCGTCAGCTTCATCTCATCTCTCGAAGGTACAGCATCCAGTGGAGATCACCACTTCAGTGTCAGTAGGTGAGTGACCGCTCTCCGGACCCTTAAACATTAAACCCTCCCACTCGTTTGCCTCAGGGATTCGGCAAAAAGAAAACATGTTCCATTGTGGAGGACGGCGATTCTTCCTATAGTATTCGTTCTTGTCGTTCCAGCGTACCTTTCAGACAGTTACCTTGTTAGTTGCAGGACCCGCATTCCCGGTGTTTTGGCACTAATTTTCCCGATTGAATGCCTGATCAGTGTAAGGCCTATGTTATACTCGGCGACGCGTCCCCGGCTGGAGTCTGGGACAGCGGCGACGGAAGGGGTGCATCGGATGCCTTGTAGCATCGTAGTGCGTTTTTGATTTCATCATTTGGTAACCAGTCTGCGGATAGAAACGTTAGGTGGTCGCGTCTACCCCATGTTTGCTTACCTTTGTGCTTTTCTTGATAAGTTTCATGACATGATGAAGACTTTTTGCTTTATATGAACGGTAGTCTGCTCGACTACTGTTAATCTGGCGAATTTCCTCTTACTAGCCAAATTGGGCCTTTAGGTGGATGGATAAGTGTGATCTAAAGCAGTTTTTCAGAACGGTCTTGGGAAGGAGATGCATGGAATGTTGGATGAGAGGGTCAGCCTCTTAACCTTGACGTCCTTTGAAAACCTGTGATTTCTAGTCTTTATCGATCTGCATGCTTCTTCAAGAGAATTTTCACCAACGTTGTCTACTATAGTGCAAATATGATCACCTGCATCACCTGTCGTCCCGTTGATCCTCGACTTGCTCGAGCGGGCGCCAGCAGCGTCTCCATTCGTCCCTGTCGCATGCCAGAGTGCACCAATGGATCCTCTTCGCTCGAGGGACACTAAGAGCGTCATGGCGGTGGTTCAGGGCTCTCACGAAGAAGTCCGACCAACGCGTTCGTGGGCGTCCTGGTGTACTCTTTACATCCCGCAGAATCCAGTCGGTGACGGCTCTCGTCCAGCGGGTGTCTGCGAAGCGCATTACGTGGCCGGCCCACCTAATTTTCGACAACTTGGCCGACAGCGTCTCTGATCTTCGAACTCAGCGAAGCTCAGAACTCCGAAGGCCTTCTCTCACTTGCGTGAGTCGTGTCACTCCGAGCATCGTCCTCTCGATTCCACGCTGCGTATACTTGTGCTCGAATAATCGAATTCGAATAATTATTCGAGTAATTTATTCGAATTCGATTTTCGATTATTTGATTAATCGAGTTTCGCAAATTCGAATAATTATTCGAATTCGACTATTCGAGTTTCGTAAATTCGAATAATTATTCGAATTCAATTATTCGAGTTTCGCAAATTCGTTACGAAAACGCATTCAAATATTTTTTTTTTAATGCGCGGACGGACAAAATAAGTTCAAATATGATTCAAACACAAGACAACAGGTGACTAAATAAGTGACCTGTGGCTTGCACAATAACGCAATACCTCAAAAACAACAGCAAACTACAAAGTTTTCAAGTGATACCCGTCAGCCAGTCTTTCAAATTGTCTTTGGGTGTTTGATGTATTGTTTTCCTTTGAAAGCTTCAAAAATTCAACCCCTGCTCCATATGTGAAAAATGCGGATCTTACATTGCTTTTGTTCTGGGAATTTTATTTTTTCATTGAGCACCCTTTGTAGGAGAAGAAGAGACCGAATAAAACTAGAGAGGCACCACACCATTTATCAACTTGTAAATCATGACTAGATCACATTCTTTTCTTCTGTTATACGATGCGCAAGAGCGCGTTAGTTAAGAATAATCTTCCTGGGCAATGCCAAAGGTGCCGTGGTATGCTGTTGTAATTATAATATATCCGTGAACTCCTATCCAAAATTTCCCAGTGACGCTTATTCGCACCAATTCAACTCAAGCTACTTCTCTTTTGCCTTAAGACTAAACACAGTGGCACCGTAGTACAAGTGCTAGTACAAGTGCTCAGTCACGCACTTGCGCGCGATGTTGCAGTATCACTAAGCTAAGGACAACTTCAAGCTGGTTGCTCTACCAACTCAGCCTTCTTCACTCCCTAGCAGTACAGACGGCAATATTTGAGATTCTTATTGTGTTAACCTTACTGAGTGCGCGTAGCGCAGCCGGAGGACGTGTCGATTGTCGCGTGCACCCGATACTAGGATCCTGGTTTGGCTTTCCCGCACAGGCCAACCAAGCCTTCCATCTTTCCGGGGTCGGTGAATTGGTACCAGACTTATATGGGAAGGATAGAGCGCTGACTTGTTCATCGGCTTCTCACGGCAAGTCATTGTATAGCCAGATACGCACTCAAATCGCCTCCAGATATCCCGTAGAAGTTTATGCTTGGCGCATCCCAAAAGGGATTGAGTAACGCCGTCCTTTATCCTTATCCTTTATTGTATTCCAATCTTGATCAGGTGAGTAGTTTTGCGGTATGAAGCCATGCAGCCCCCCCCCCACACATCACTACGCTCAATATCGGCATCTCCAAATGGTTCAGTGATGTCGAATCTTGTGCTGATCAGTGGCTTCGTCCCCAAGGTCACTCGACAACCCACGTTATACCCCACAGCACGGTTCTCCATTTCGCTCTAGCCCCAAATTGCCTGCAGGAAGCCCCACTCCCCATCCTCGAACAGTCGACCTCGGGCAAAAATTGAAATTCTCTATAGGTATTGAGCTTCTAATCGATTTTGATGCTACGACGAAATGCCTTTTTGTCAGAACGGATCGTTCCCAGCGCTTCTAATAGGTTGATGCAAAAGTAATGTAGGCTTTTTGTTTTCCTTGTTTCAGCACTATTTAAAAAAAAACTAAGACCGTTTCATAAGGTATTACTACACATTGTTGGAAAGGTTATCACATGCGCTTTCTACGTATGTATTAGGTTGTGCGGAAAGCTCTCAGCGTTTTGAGTGAACTACCATAACTTTCTCAAATCCTATCGGATTTAATCGAAGTAAGCACCGTTCGAATCAGCACACTGTTGCCAACGGGCCAACAGTCGACCTATTCCATCAGCGAAAAAATTAGGTGGTCGAAGTTCGACAAAATCCACGAAATTTTTGGTGGAGCTTCTCCTTTGGAAAATACCTAGGGATTCGTCGGCGTCCAACCACTGCCCGAAATGTCTGTTATCATACAGAATCCACTTTTCATTACAAGTGACGATTCGATCCAAACACAGGTCAGTTTTGCTGCGTAAAAGTAGAGAAGAATAAATCTCGAAACGTGACAATTTTTGCCGCTCACTCAACTCGTGCGGCAACCAGCTTCAAAGCATCTTGGAGGCTGAAATCTCCGGTCCAAAATTTACTGAACCACTGGCGCACAGTGCATTCTCCAACACTGTTAGGTCCCCACAGTTGGTTGATTTGTCGGGCTGCTCGGCTGCGGATTGTCCTAGATGTTAAAATAAAATATCTTCATGAATTACTCCTTCGACATCCTTCAAAAAGTCCTTCAAGAACGGTATGATAAAAAATATATTTAAACATAAATTATTTAGTCAGAAATTCTGAACAGAAAGTAGCATTAATGCAATGCAAGTTGAATTTTTACCTAATAATAAGCGAATGAAGAATAGTGACACAAAACGCTGAGAGCTTTCCGAACAACCTATTATATGGAATCTCACTTAAGTTGGTTGTTTAAAAAATAATTTGGTTTTTATTTTCAGATGTCCAAACGCGATTTTCGTCAAATTTTCCGGCTTTGGCTGACGTCGGGGAACCTCTTTTTGGTTCAGCCACTAGGCAAACGCGCCTGTTATTAGAAAGTATCCATCTCTCGTTGGAAGTCACAATCCGTTCAAGAAACGGACCGTTGGCCTTGGGCAAAAGATGGGCCGACGATATCTTAAGACGATTTTTCTGACTATCGGTCAATTTAGTTTCTTGGTCTTCCCAGTTTGCTTCAAATGGCAAACAACTGTAGTGTGATCGCCGTTGAGCTCCTCGGCAATATCTTGCGTGGTTTTGCGCGTATCAGCTTCGACTGAGGCTTCCAGTGGATCATTATCAAGTGTTGGTGGACGGCTGCCAAGTGGTTCGTCTTCGAGGCTGGTGTTGCCGGCACAAAACCATTTTGTGCTGTGCATTCGTTGATCCTTCCCTGGCCCCATACTTCGTTTATATTTTTAGCGGTCTGGGCGGAAATCCGGCACATTTTCAACTTGCACAAGTAAATTTAAGGAAAATTACGTTTAGGCATCTGAAAACAAAAACCAAACTATTTTTTAAATAAGCGATTTGAATTAAATTTCATATAAATACATAGAAATCGCATATAATAAGCTTTTCAACAATGTATAATACCTTATGAAAAGTCCTACTTTATTAAAAAATAGTGTTGAAACCAATAAGACAGAAAACCTGCATTTCAATTGCACCAATCTAATAATACGATATATATATATAATATGTTCAACAGAAAATTTTTCGACACGGAACCGCTACAGCAGGGAGGGACTGCCTAACTGTCATCGGCATACAAACAAAGAAACGTTACTTTCAAGCTACAATCAACAATACATATCGATCAATATTGACCTCTCAATCAAAATCTTTCACTCGCTATAAAGCACATGTTTTTTGCATTCCTCCATCATTGCTGAAGAAGGTTGTTGCGTTATTAGCTATACTTACAGTTGATTAGTACATTTTTGATTCCATTCGTGTAAAGAATATAATTTATCTACAACACCCCTTCATCTTGAAACAGCTTTGCTGTTGGAAAATCAAAAAGGGCCCATGCACTGTACTACCGAGGTCGAAAAAATAGTTATTCATATTTCGCTACGGATTGGGTTGCTCATCACGAATCCGACATCGGTTTCTGAATTTCCGGTTTCTTATGGCAGGTTAACCCTTTCACGGCACGCGTGTTTTTCTCGCGCGCCGAACGAATACAGTTTTGGCTTGCTTAACCGGGAAATCAAAAATGCTCGCCTTTCCGCTTACAAGGAGCTCGATGAACGTAAATGACATTTGTTTCCATGCTTTTGTTCAAAAATGCGTTGGAAATGGCGATAAAACGTCTCACTGATGATAAATCGCAAAACGCAATAACACTGATATGTGCGGGAATCAAACCCTCGCCTACACTCTGTTACCACATTCTGTGAAGCGAGAACATTTCCACTGCGCCGTCGCCTAAGGTGGCTAGGCCGCTAACGGCTATGCTGATTACTCTACACTGCGTCCACGCTGCATCGACGCACGCGGCACACAGTCGGCAGACTTTGGCTAGCTAGAACCTGTTTATGAAATCCATTTGGCAAATTTGGTCTACATATTTGTAATCAGCGTTTCGATCTCTTACACAAGACATAGGTCTCTGTTCGAAGTTCTATGGGAAGGTGAAGGCACTCGGCGGTTAGTGGTTCCTCTTTTACGGGTCTCCCTTACTCTTCCAAATTGCCAAGCACGTTGTACGACGTCTTCGGCACGTCAGCTGACCTCCGACCAACATTGAACGACGTCTTCGGCATGTCTGTTGAACCCCCGACCTACGTTGGACGACATATTGGTCAAAGGAAAAATCTCACCGTCCTTATTACTTGTGCAGTTTATTCGATTATTTGATTTATTAGAATATTCGATTACTCGTTCGTTCGAATAACCGAAAAATGGGGTTATTCGATTATTCGGAAATTCGAATAAGCGAAAAATGGGGTTATTCGATTATTCGGAAATTCGAATAATCAAAAAATGGTGTTATTCGATTATTCGGAAATTCGAATAACTAAAAAATTGGGGTTATTCGATTATTCGTTCATTCGATTTTCGAAAAATGGGATTATTCGATTATTCGGAAATTCGAATATCCGAAAAAATGAGGTTATTCGATTATTCGTTCATTCGAAAATTTTTGGAAAAGCACAAGTATAAAGCTGCGCGACGCTAATCGCGTGTTCATCCTGCTTTCGTATAGCCCAGGTCTCTGAGGCGTATGTTAGGGCAGGAAGAACAGTGGAGTGGAATAGGTGGGCACGGATTCGGACGTTCTTCGTCTTCTTCACGACTTCTTCGACGCTCTTGAAAGCTCCCCAAGCCGCTTGTTTCCTCCCGCTCAGCTCTGGCGCTAGGTCGTTGGCCATATTGACTTCGCGACCCAGATACACGTAGCTGGAGCATCCGGAGATGTGTTCGTTCCGTTGAGCGAGAATGGAGCATCAGAAACTTGTCCGTTCTTCATGAACATCGTCTTCGTAAGATTCAACTGCAGTCCAACGTTTCCACATACACGATCGAAGTCGGCCAGCATTCGATCCGCCTGGCTAATGTTCGGTGTTATGAGCACGATGTCGTCAGCGAAGCGAGGATGATGTAGTTGCCGGCCGTCGACTTTCACTCCCATGTCTTCCCATTCTAGTTCGTGCATGACGTTTTTTAGGGTGGCGCTGAAGACCTTCGGGGATATAGTATTCCCTTGCCGAACCCCTCTCTTCACGTCGATGACGACGTCGTTGTAGAACGGAGAGATCTTGCTCGTGAATCCACTGTACAGCTCTCGAAGGACTCTGATGTGCTGAGTAGGAACACCCTGAGTGAGCAGGGCGTCGATCAGGGATGGGCGGAAATTTTGAAAATTTTCCCAGAAAACAGAAAACAGAAAATCGCTTTCGTCAGAAAACAGAAATCAGAAAACAGAAAAGCCAAAAACGCCAGAAAACAGAAAAATCAGAAAACAGAAAACAGAAAATTTCGCAGTTATCATACTACCTAATTATTCAATCCGAAGATCCATTTGTCCAGCAGCAAATGCTTTTTGCACGACTAGAAATGTGGTCGTAGACCAGTGTTTTAACTTGCAAGCGTTTATAGGAATGGCTTATAAATGATGCATTTTTCCTGTTGCATTCATATTAAAATATAGCGGTTTAAGGCTCACAGTCCAAATGTAGGTGTAATCTCAAAACATTCGCTCGATTAGGGGTCCCACTAGTAAGAGACTGGTCCTATAGAGCACCAAACACGGACCAAAGATGTTTTGGGTACTGGCTTGATATTTCACAGAATCACAGAACAACACAAGAGTGCGACTGAAGAGGCTGTCAGCGCAAAAACTTTTGGGTGAAAGTGTTTCTTTAAATACGTAGACATAATCTAATAAGGACCAAACATATGCCCTTTTCATCATCATATTATTATTCATCATACATTCATGTCATAATACATCTCGATTTGTTAGGGAGGGAGACATGCCCGACACCGGCAACTATCGCACGATTTGCCTGCTGCCCGTAGTCTACAAGCTGTTCACTCCAGTCCTCCTGAATAGGGTTAGCAGAACGCTGGACGAGAACGCAGGACGGCCATGCGATCAAGCAGGATTTCGGAGAGGATCCAGCACGATCGACCACATACACACCATTACGAAACTCATCGTGCAGCTGTGCCTTACGTTCATCGATCTGAAGAAGGATTCGACGCCGTCGAAACGGAGGCAGTCATCGAAGCTCTGCTCGCTGAGGATGTTCCTACTCAGTACATCAGAGTCAAAGTGGATTAACGACCAAGATCTCACCACTCCACAACGTCGTCATCATTGACGTGAAGAGATGGGTTCAGCAAGGAGTACATATCCCCAAAGCTCTTTAGCACTACCCTCGAAAACGCCATGCGCGAACTAGAATGGGAAGACATGAGAGTGAAGGTCTGGCCGAGCGAACGCTAGCCCACTTCGATCGTGTATGTGGGAACTCTGGACTGCAGCGAAGTCTTACGAAGGCGACGTTCATGAGAAACGGACGCATTCTCGCTCAACGGAACGAACATCCCCGAGTGCTCCAGCTACGTGTATCTGGTTCGCGAAGTCAACATGAGCAACGGCCTAGCACCGGAGCTGAGTATGAGGAAACGAGCTGTTTGGGGAGCTTTTCAAGAGCGTGAAATCATGAAGAAGACGAAGAACGTCCGACTACGTGCTAGCCTATTCGATTCCACTGCTCTTCCTGCCCTAACATACTCCTCAGACCTGCGCTATACGGAAGCGGGATGAGCACGTGATCAGCGACGCGCAGCGTGGAATGGAGAGCGCGATGCTTGGAGTAACACGACTTCGCCGACGTTCGAAGATCAGGGACGCTGTCGCATGGGCCAAGTCGTCGAAAATTAGGTGTACCGGTCACGTAATGCGATTCGCGGACACCCGCTGGATGAGAGCCGTCACTGACTGGATTCCGCGAGATGTCAAGAGAATACCAGGATGCCCATCAACGCGTTGGTCGGACTTCTTCATGAAAGCCCTGAACGACCGATATGACGCTCTTCGTGTCCTTCGAGCGAGGAGGATCCATTGGAGCACTCTGTCAAGCGACAAGGACAAATGGAGACGTTGCTGGTGCCCGTTCGAATAACTCGATGATGATCACCGCGACGACAGATGATAGATGTGATGAATTAAAATTTTTATGTATCACTATGTGTATCACTATCACTACACCAGTGAAGTCAAAGGTAACTAAACGTTTCAGTCTCTCACTAATGGTTGACAACCAAAAGCTGAACAAGAGTTAGAAAAGCAGCTCCGTCAAAGGCTCTCCTTTACGATCATTGGGAAAGACCAGCCAACAATTTTCAATAACAGGAGGTGGAGAATAATCCTACCCACAATTACTCTACGGCACATGGTTAGTTAACATATATTATAATGAAATACCCTCAGAACACTAGTTTTCTAGCCTTTGCATAAAGTTCTAAGTAATCGTAGATAGTCTAAACTACTGCAAAAATTTGAGAGAATACAAAGCGAAATTATGAAAGTGGAGAAATGTCCTGTGAAGGGACTCCATGTCAGCAGCACTTACACAATGAAACAAACAAAGCGGCATAGTTTTGAGTACATGGCGCAATTTTTACACGAGCAGATCTAGAAACTTATATGTTTGCAATTTAAAATACACTAGAAACATTATTTTGAGATGAAACTCATGATTCTATGATACTTTTTGGATTCTCCTTTTGGATTTCTATTATATAATTTTGTTCGCAGCTCTATTTTCTGTTTTCTGGCCAATTTTTGGCCATTTTTCCAGAAAACAGAAAACAGAAAAAATTTGCCCAAAATGGCCAGAAAATCAGAAAACAGAAAACAGAAAACAGAAATTCCGCCCACCCCTGGCGTCGATGACCGCTTCAGTTTCGATGGAGTCGAATGAGTTCTTCAGGTCGACGAACGTAAGACACAGCGGCAGTTTGTACTCTCGCGACATTTCAATGAGCTTCGTAGTGGTGTGTATGTGGTCGATCGTGCTGAATTGAAATCCTGCTTGTTCGCATGGCTGCCCTTCGACAAGCGTTCTGCTGATCCCATTCAGGATCACTCGAGTGAACAGCTTGTAGACTACGGACAGCAGGCAGATCGGGATCAGGCGATAATTGCCAATGTCGTGCACGTCTCCCTTCTTGTACAGCAAGACGGTCCTGCTGGTCTTTCACTGAGATGGAACTTTGCACTCCGACGTGCTATGCAGAGCGGTGATAGCGTGAAGAGCCGCGCCAGGGTGTTGATTAGCGCTGGCGGAGATTCTTCAGGTGTTTGAGTCTGATCCTGTCGGGACCGGGTGCTGTACGTTTCTTCACCGACGAGATGGCGTGTCGGATCTCGGAAGGGAGAACAGAGGGGACGACGTATCCATCGTGCGGAAGATGGCGTGGGGGCAGGCGGACGTGGCTATCGAAGAGATCGGAGTAGAAGTCGTGGATGACCTTCTCCATGGTTCTTCTGGAAGAGGTGACGGTTCCGTCAGGACGTCGGAGAGCGGTCATCTTGGTCTTGAAGTTGGCGAAGTTCCGGCGGGCATTGCGGATGCTTAACCCTGCCTCTGCTGCTTCAGCCAACACTTCCGCGCTTCTCTCCTTGAGATCATCCTTTATCGCCGCTCTGCATAGCTTCGCAAGCTCGGACGTCAGTTGGTAGTTGCCTGACGCTCGTGCTGCTCCACGCTGGCGTATAAGCTCAAGAGTTTCCGGAGACAGGCGTCTCTTCGTGGTCTTCAAGCTCTCGGCTCCCTTAGCACTATCGCGGAGATGGTGCACGAAGCGGTCGTATTCCTCGTCGATGTTGTCCATAACGGTATCTTCCCAAAGGCCGGCAAGAGAGGTGTAAAGGTTCCAGTTAATGGTCGTTCTGGGACTCCTCTTCTTAAACTTCACGGCTTTCTCTCCTTGACGCGAAAAGCGGAACCTTGTTCGAAGGAGGCGGTGGTCTGATCCCGTGTAGAACTTGGGGACAACGAAAACGTCGGTCAGGCGATACTTGCGATTGAAGATGATGTGATCTATCTCGTTGAGGAACTGGCCTCCCGGGGATTTCCAGGTCCATCGTAGAGAGGGAGGCTTCTGGAACTGTGAGTTTCTATTGATGGTGTTGGTTGACATGATAAACTCAGACAGCCTTTCACCTTGCTCGTTCCACTCCAAACCGTGGGTTCCGATACGAAGTTCTTCCGGCGACCTTCGCGGTCCGATCTTGGCGTTGAAGTCGCCGATGATCACCTTGTAGAAGGTTGATCTTCCTTATAGAACTTCTCCAGCTCCACGTAGAAGACTTCGACCTCTTAGACGTCGTAGTCGAATGCGGGGGCATACGCGACGAATACAGACAAAGCTGGCACGGAGCCACATCGCATCAGTCGCAGACGTTCGGTTCGGCTTGTCAGGGACTCGTATGAATCGATGTTCATGGCCAAGTGCGTGTTGACGAGGACACCAACGCCGCCTACTCCCCTGCTGTCGCATGTTCCGAGGAACGGTTGTTCTCCGGAGTCGTAGGCGGCGTGTAGGGGGTAGTGTCTTCTCGTCTCGGTCAGTCCGATGACGTCGTACTTGATCTTCCTGGCTTGCATCATCAGGTCCTCGACGGATGCTTCCGATGCGAGCGTGCGGGCGTTGTAACTACAGATCGTCATCCTAGTCCTTCTCAATTTGCGCAGCCTGGTTAGGCCCTGAGATTTTAGCAGCCTCTCCGTACTCGTCCTTCCCATCGCTGCAGAAATGGGGGCTCTTTCGGGGTCAGGGGAATGAGGCCCTTTAGTGCTGCTGTTTTTGACTGGAGTACACACGGATAGCTCTGTCGTGCGGGCGAAGAACTCCGGGCAGCCAGTCAGACTGCCCGAAGGGACGGGGCGAGACTTAAGGAGGCCTCGAATCGCCTTACATGTACTCCCAGTCTACCGAGTGCAAGCTTTTGGCCGAGCCGACACAATTACATTCCGCACAGTCACGGAAACATCCACGCACAATGTGCATGAACATGCCACTCCCACGCACAAGGAACGCGTCGAACCGACACAGCAGAAGCATGGAGTCCATCCCCTGCATCCCACCTGCGTCTCTGGGTAGTACACGGTCGCATTTGGTTCGCGTTTAATTCCCTTATCCACCACCCGGAAACGCGCCACGTTGCCCTGCGACAAGCGGCCCGAGATCCCTCTTGACAAGAGAGCCCGAGGGCTCCCTATCGAGGGAGATCCGTGGTGCAATTATGATACAGTCTAAAATTGCTATTACCCACGCAGTTCTATGGAAGCCGCTCCAGATTAGTAGGACCAATAAAGCAGATGGTTGAAAAATAGAGTAGAAGAGACTAGAAAAATTTTAAACCACTTTTTTTTCTCAAGGAACTGGAGGAATAGTGGAGCCGGTCTGAGGGCGAGTACACGGTGAAAACTGATTGAGTGTCCGCAAGACGTGCGTCGGTGACACCCGTTGCCGTGCTCTGCACGGCGACCAGCTGTCAGTGGCCGTCGAGCCGCATCATTGCGCATTATCAGTGTTATCCAAAGGTGGCAGGAAACGCGTTCCGCTGTGGAGTATTTTGATTATGGGTTAGTTCTTCATTCCCGGCACTCCATATTATCTTTATTGCTCAATACATAATAGACTACATTGCTGAAAATTTTCTAAAAGGAGCATGTAGATAAAGACCCTAAAAATTACAGCTTTTCAAGGGACGTTGAGGTTAAGAGGCTGAACCTCTCATTCATCCAACATCTCACGCATCCCCTTTCCAAGACCGTTTTGAAAAACTGCTTTAGGTCACACTTTTCCATGGTTCTAAAAGCCAAAAAAGAAAGGCAAATTTGAGGCTGATGTGATGACCTAGCGTTTCTATCCGCAGAATGGTTACCAAATGATGTGCTGAAAACGCGTTGCGATGCTAAAAATGCGAGCGGATGCTACAAGGCGCGCGATGCACCCCTGTACAGCGGCGACGCGTCGCCAAAGTATAACAGGCAACCGGCGACGGCGACAGGCTTCGGCGACGCGTCGCCAAAGTATAACAGGCTCGTCATGTTGCAGATGATCGCTACCACTTCGCAGTCTGGAAGCTGTTATAAATTCCCTTCCTTAAACTCTATACTTGCCGTCCATCCCTGGGCTAAGGCCTATGTAATACTCGCCTAAGGACCCTGCAGGTAGCGAAGGAGACTGCATGATTTCGGGGGTTGTCTACCTAATAAAGTGCAACAGCTATGGAGACATCGGTGAAACAGCTCGCCCTTCTACATTCGCGCTAAGAAACACCCGGAAGGAAAGAGCAGGTCAGGGCCACCAACTGCTCTGGGCTGCCACAGGGTAAACGACCATAACGGCGTCGACTTTGGGGTCACTTTCAAAATTCTAGCACAGAAGGTCCATACCGCCGCAAGCAAAACCCTGAATTAGTTCTGGATAAAGGCCAAGAGCCCGAGGTTGAATCGGCGGGGGAATGCGTCTATGTAACGTCTCACACATTACATCAGTCTCGCCTTTTAGACAGTTTCACCTTGTGGGGTCTCCTCGGTTGCTCTAAATGTTTAGATATTGTCACCTCTCTGCTGGAAGAGTTGCTGTTTGGGGGTCTTTGGATTTTCACGAGGCCCGTGGCGATGTTTGGCCTGGTAGTTCAAAGATATGTTTGATTTTACAGACTCTGGCGACATCGACAATAAGGCGACATCGCCGAAACGTAATTCGTCAATAAAGCGTGTGCTATCTCGGATTCGAGATCAACACCACATTAAACAATTAAACAACGATCAATGCCGAGATTCATCGAGGGCCGAACCTGGAACCTACTTTCGAACTTTCTCATCCTTTGCGCGAAGATCGTGGCCGTACCATCTCAGGCGAGCTTCGTACCGCTTCTAAACTATCGGGATGACACCAAGTTGTTGGAGTCGTTGCGCACTCGGTCCAAACGCGTAGCTCACCGTCTACCGCAGCATCTTCGTTTTCGTTATGCTGAGGCGTTTTTCAATTTCTTTAGTAGCGGGCCAGCACTCAGTTCCGTGAATAGCTACAGGTCGGACGACTTCTCTGTAGATCTTCGACTTGAAAAGCTCCGGTATCTTCTTGTCGCAGAGCAGGATCATCAGAGAGCGCCATTTGGACCACGCTGCACCCACGTGTGAATTTACTTCAACCATCTGTCTGCCGTCAGACGGGACTGCTGAGCATAGGTGCTTAAAGACCGCAGTGCGTAGAAGCTCGATGCCATTAACCTTGATGGAGCTGGACTCGGCAACGTCCGTCGTGAAATCCTCTTCTTAAAATTAAAATTCTCTTCTACGATCTTCTTCACGTTCAATTTGAGTCCAAACCGCTCCAAACGATCACACCATACTTTCACCTCTCGCTCGAGATTCATGTTCAATTTGGGTTGAAATCTCTCCTAGCGATCGCACCAAACGTGTACCTGCCGCTGGAGTTCAATCTTATTTACGCAAGTGACCATTACATCTTTAGCGTAATGTGACATCGAGAGAGTTAGCTGCTGAAGATTACGTAATATAGCATCCATAGCAAAGATGAAGAACAGTGCGAGAGCGCAGAGCATTGATGTTCCCCAATAGAGATGGAAAACTCCATCGACGTACCTGCTGGCGCTTGGACTCTACTCCTCGGACAAGAGTGGAATAGCAGCACCAATTCAATAAGCTCTTTAAGAAACTTATGCTGTCTTAAAGCTGGACGGCCTTTTCAAGTCGAGGGAGGCAAAATGCACCGGACTTCTGTTTCTCGTGGTACCTTTCTATAAATATACGAACAGCGTATATGACATCGAGAGTGCAACACTCAAGCATGAAGCAACATTGGTTCGTAGAAAGCTGGACGACGTCATGAATGCGGACATCAACAATTCGCTCAAAGATTTTCATGCTATGCGAAAACAGGATTGGATTGGACGACAATTCATGCAGTCTGCTGGACTGCCCTTCTTCTTCCTAATCAGAATCGTCGCACTTATCTGCCAACTCTCAGGCACTTTCTTCTTCGCAACAACCGGGTGGAAGAACATCGTCAGCCAATCAGATGGGTACCAAGATTTCGACTATCCACGAACCGGCCGCTAGATCATCATGGCCCGTTACCTTGCCTGGCTTCATATTCTTTAAGGCCACTTCTGTCTCTTTAGCAGTGATTTTCTGAACGTGAGAAGAGCAGAAGGAATGGTTCGATGAGCCAACTCTAATATCGAGATTTCACCGAAGTAGTTGCGCCATCGACTCAAGGCCATCTTGCGGTCCTTGAGTAGATGACCGTTCCCATCGTTGATGCCAAAGAACTCCTCAACATCCTTAGTCTGGCGATGACGGTAAAGACATTGCTCGCCGTCGCGTGACTCAAGCTTCTTGTTGACACCATTGTAATGAGTGGCTCTTTTCAACAGCCACTGCTATCTTAGCCGATTTCTTCGTTTCCTGACACAAGTGCCATTTTTCGGCTGTCCTTTCGCTGAGGACTGCATGGCACCTCTTTCTCTTTAACCTCGTTAGCCCACAGCTATGTCTGCCTGTCGACCTTACGCCGTCCCGGTTTCGTAGTGCCAATTTCGAGCATCGCTTTGGTAGCACCCTGACAGGTTTCTTCGGCGGTCGTGACATCGGCAACTGTATGCGAGATGTCACAGCGGCTTCATTCTTCTTCAATCGCTACCACTTAACTCTTGCTGGGCCGTATCGCGGTCTGCCTAGTGTTCAGGTGAGCGATTTTCATAGTGCACATCATCGGTCGATGTTGCTTGGCAACCGCCTCGTACGGCACGATCTTCGCGTCGGTGACAAGTCCGTGGTCTCGATTCCTCACAAGGACAAAGTCAATTTGCGTTTTAGTGTGCCCGCTATGAAACAAGATGAGGGGAGTCACGTTTTCGAAATGTCGTGTGCACGATCGACGTTACGTGACACGTGTGCGAAACCACCATAACAGCTATAACCGTCTTTCGTTGCTCCAACATGACCGATGATGACATGATCATCTGCAGCAATAATTACGTCCACTGACGGAACTTCTGTTCTCTTCTCATAAAGCACGCCCCAAAATTCATCAAAAATCCATCCTCTTTCGGAGCAGCCAGTCTGCGGACCATGGACAGAGAAGAAGTGGTACATTCGCCGTTCAGAAGCGACAACGCTCTTCATCGAGTGGTCGCTAAAACGCTCCACGCTTGCAATCGTAACTCGGAAGCGTTCGCAGACGATTGTACCAACGCCGCTAGTAGTCCTGGGACTGCTACACAGAACAGTCCTAAAGCCTCGCCATATGTCCCTTGACTTGCTACAGGATCTCCGTCTTTTGCACCGCTCAAGTCAACCTTCTTCGCTCCAGTGCCTCTGCCAACTCAATGGAGCGGCCCGACAGCGTATCCACATCCAACGTTATTTAGACGTATTAATTGCACTAGTTTAAATGATATAGCTGGTGATTTCTGGGGTTTCTGAAGCAAGTGTGAATAGTTCTGAATTTCACCACAGTCCATAATTCGTATCCGATCATCATTTCTCTTTTCTTTTTTGCTGCCATAACCGATTTCTCCTTGGCTATGATGCTGAATCTTTTCGCTTTCGACGTGCGTATTCATGTCTCCGACAACAATCATAATGTCTTTGCTAAGCGCTTCAGACCTGTTCTCGTCCGCTGAGCTGAGAAGATATATCCCCTTGCCGAAGAATGTCCTGTCTTCGGTGCGTACACTAAAACGAAGTGCACCTTCCGATCACAGGCGATCACAAGTGCAACCTTCATCCGGCCGTCGCCGCAGCGCTTGCCTTCCTTTATTGAGTCGCAGGAGCGATTCCGCACTGCCACTGTGACGCCACTCCTTGTTTTGGAGCTTCCGTGGTAGATGGGCTTGTATCCTTTTTCAATATCCTTCGATTTGGCTCCGCTCCAACGAGTTTCATGCAATGCGCAGACATCGATTCTTAGTTGCTTAAGACAGCTGCTAGTCCTGCATCATTTCTTTGAGCGTTTCGACGTTCAGCAAGCGAGAATGCTGCAGGGCTAACTTGTCTAGCCAAGGCCGTTCATGCATCGGCAACCCTAGCACATTTGCTACACCGACAACGCGAGTCCACGAAAGACTGTGGTTTTAATCGTGGGATTCCTATTTAACTCATCTCTTTCAACTTCCACACCACCTATAGGTGCGTCATCATTATAGTCCAAGCAAAGTGTTTCAATATATTCACACGAAACGTTTCGAGACCTATCAGCCGCCAATCGTCTGGTTAGGGCTTCACTGCAAGCTCCGAAAATAGAACCGAAAATAGAACACATGAACGGCTCCTCCCATCTTTTTTAGGTTTATCAACCTTTATCAAGGTAGCGTCAGGCCCAGGTTGACAGGCCGGCTGATGGAGAAACTTCGTCACAAAACCATGATCACAAGTCGCAATAGAATCAGTGTAAAGGCTAGGACGTCACCCGGAAGTAGCGCACAGAACCCCCGCCCGAGTTCTGTGGTCAGTATGCGAGGGCTACCGAGGGCCGAACGACCTCGGCTAAAGAAGCTAGTTCGACTGGGAACTCTGAATGTGGGAACGCTGACCGGAAGATCTAGGGAAGTGGCTGACCTGATGAAGCGCAGAAGGATACAAGTCCTGTGTCTGCAGGAAACGCGATGGAAAGGGGCAAAAGCCAGGGAGATCGGAGAAGGGACTACAACGGAGAGGACACCAAGAGGAACGGGGTAGGGATAACTGTCGCGGAGTCCCTCAAGGATTCAGTAGCGGCTGTCCAAAGAATAAACGACCGCATCAGGTCACTGCGGCTGGAGACGAAGGAGGGTTACTGGACCATCATGCCTCTCTACGCTCCGCATACCGGATGCTCCAAGCACGACAAGGATGACTTTTACCTCTCGCTCGAGAAAGACATAAGGTCAGTACCAGAAGGCGACTACCTCTCCATAGCAGGGGACATGAACGGGCATATGGGGAGTGGCAGAAGAGGAGTGTTCATGGAGGTAAAGGGATCGGCCTGATAAACCCGGATGGAGAACGAAGTCTGGATCTGGCTATCGCCCACGACCTGGCTGTCTGTAGCACCTTCGCGAAGAAGGAGAGCCAGAAGGTGGCCTATGCTAGCGGAGAAAGAAGGACGGAAGTCGACCACATCCTGGTTTGAAGGGCTGCCCTAAAAACAGTCCGGGATGTGATGATCATTCCGGGAGAAAACGTGGCATCACAGCATAGACCCTTGGCAGCCGAACTTAGCATACCTCTACCCACCAGGCCCAAAGTGAGGATGGAACCCAGGATCCGATGGTGGAGACTGCGGGGTTCAGAGCGGAACAAGCTACGAAGGGCAGCGCTCGAAGCAGGCCTTCCCTTTCCCGTCAATGAGACCTGGAGGAGGGTAGCCCAAACAATCCTGAGATTTGCCAAAGAAACCCTGGAAGAAACAAAGGGAGGAGGGGATAAATCGGCGTGGTTCTGGAACGAAGAGGTGCAGGCTGCGGTAAAGAGGAAGAAGGAGGCCTACAAGTCCCCATCTTCAAGCAGAAGGGAGACGCTTTCGAATGCTCCAACTATCGAGTGATCAAACTGATCTCACACACGATGAAGATCTAAGATAGACTGGTCGACTCAAAGCTGAGGGAAATGGTACCCATCTCCCAGGTGCAGTGGGGCTTCATGCCTGAGAGGCCCACCACAGACGCCATCTTCATCGCTCGTCAGGTGATGGAGAAATATCGGGAGAAACGAAAACCTTGCTACCTGGCATTCCTGGACCTGGAGAAGGCCTACGACAAGCTAGCTCGGGCCGTAATCTGGAATGCCCTTCGAGGGAGGGGTGTCCCGGAACGTCTGATCACGGTCATAAGGGACATGTACGAGAGCTCGAAAGTGACGATAAGAACTCCACACGCGGTGACAAGGAAAGTGGACATCACTGTGGGGTACACCAAGGGTCGGCTCTGAGCCCGTTCCTCTTCCTGCTGACGCTTGACTCTATAGTGAACCACCTTGAGAAAGGCCCTCTCAGAACGATCCTCTACGCGGACGACATCGCCCTAGTAGCCGACAACCAGGAGGAGCTGGAGGAGAAGCTGCAGCTGTGGCAGAGAGCCCTCGCAGACAACGGCCTACGGCTGAACGTGAAGAAGACGACGTTCATCAGCTCTGGGCAGTGCGCTGGATCGATCTTAGACTGCTAAGGGGAAACGTTCGAAAAGGTGGAAGAATTCCGCTACCTCGGAAGTGACCTACCCGAGGAAGGAACGGTGGACCAGGCGGTCAGGGGACGGATAAATGCAGCCTGGCTCAAGTGGAGGGATTCTACAGGGATCCTCTGCGACCGTAGATGCTCCAGGACGCTTAAAGGCAAGCTGTATAGAACAGTAGTGAGACCTGCCCTCCTCTACGGCAGTGAATGCTGGGCCCTGGGTAAGGAGCAGGAGCGCCAACTGCACGCGGCGGAGATGAGGATGCTGAGGTGGGCATGTGGATGGACCCGTCGGGACAGGGTGCGAAACGAGGATGTTAGGGCAGTGATGAAGACCGCCCCGATCCAGCTGAAGATGAGGGAGCAGCGCCAGAGGTGGTACGGATACGTCCTCAGAAGACCAGAGGATCACCCCATAAGGTTGGTCCTAGATTTCGAGGCACCCGAAAAGCGTCCGAGAGGAGCCCCAAGGAAAAGATGGAAGGACGTCATCAAGAGAGATCTCGCCGAAGTCGGTGCCACGGCAGATAACGCCCTTGATAGGATGAGGTGGCGACAGATCACAAAAAAGCGGACCCTGTGACTGAGCGGGACTAAACGCTCAGGATAAGAAGAAGAAGAAGAAGAAGAAGAAGAAGAAGAAGAAGAAGAAGAACCTTTATCAAGGTAAAACCACAATATAGAACAATAGCAGGAAGGGTGTAAGGGGTTTTAGGGCAGGGAAGTATAAGCGGAGAGGGGCGAGGGGGGGGGGGGGAGGAGGAGAAGAGGTAGGGAGAGTGACTATGGGATTCGGAGGAATACTACTGCCATCTCACAGTAAACGGTGTCGACCTGTCGACCGATATCGATTAATTTTAATTTTTTTTCTGCAGATGGTGGTGATGGCCGTTCCTCCACGTGATGCCACTGGAAACTGCTTGCCTCTGCAAGCCGAGCCAATCACGGACAATCGAATGCAGGCGACAGGCTCTAGTGATAGGCCGGCCTACGAACAGCCCATGTCATATAATATGATTAATGACGTTTCGGAGCTCTCGAGATAATGCTACGGCGCCCGCGAGAGCCGACGCGCACTCGCAAAGCCCAGCGAGTGTGAGAAGTATGCGAGGGTCCCTGGTGCGATGACGGCATCGGGGGCAAGTGAGCTAGTCCGAAAGTCCCGCAACGTAGGCAAGACCCGCGTAGCAACGTTGAATATAGGTACATTGACGACCCTCTGCGACAAAAGTTTGGGGTCGCCACAATAGCCAACAAGCTGCGTGAAGCTCGTCTACGATGGTATGGCCACGTGCTTCGCTCTAACAACGACACCGTCTGTAAGATTGGCCTGAACCTTGAAGTCCCTGGAAAACGGCCCAGAGGACGCCCAAAGCAACGTTGGCTAGACACGTTGCGCTTGGACTTTAAGATAGCTGCTGTGCATCCTGATCTGAGGCGCCTAGCGGGCGCGATGTGCCAGAAGATTTCTGGGTTCACCCTTTATTCTGTCCAAAGGAAGGTTATAGGTGAGGCCACGGCAGCCGCGGTAGCTGGTGGAGCCGGCGGTTGACGGTGGTCGGCGGCTGGAGCGGCGTCGGCGGTGGTCTGGCCGGCGGCTGGAGGCAGGCGACGGCTGGAGCACGAGGGCGGCGGCGGCTGCGGCTGGAGAACGGCGGCGGCTGCGGCTGAAGGACGGCGGCAGCTGCGGCTGGAGGACGGCGGCGGCTGCGGCTGGAGAACGGCGGCGGCTGCGGCTCGAGGAGAGAAGACTGGCGACTGGCGAACTGGCGGACGACGAAGGAAAAATCGCCCCTGTGTGTGGTCCGGCCACCTTTTATAGGCGCTTTCCCGCGCCTTTTATCGGCGTATTGGTGACCACCCATGGTGATCACCCATGATGACCACCAATACGCCAACGAACGGTACTGTGTTATCTGATGAGTCACATGGTTTGTTGTAAGTTTTATAACAGTCTAGAGAGCAAGACTGTAGAAGTGTTACTGTACAATAACAATCAGCACATATCCTCTACAGATCAAGCATTTGATCGGGAGAAATGGCGTCACCACACCAGAGGCCGGATTCATCAACAATTAACCCGTGGGTATGCGGGTGATAAGGGGAAGAGATAAGATAAGAGTGAGGCAGAGATAACGCAAGAGTCAGAGACGCAGGCTTCATTGTGGGTATCTCTTATACCCGCGGGTTAGTCGTTGATGAATCCGGCCCCAGAAGAGCGGACCCCGCCACCAAGCGGGACAAACGCTACTGAAAGTGATGGTGATGTTTCTGCAGATTAAGCACCTCGGATTGGGTTTCTCATGATCTGTTTCTCGTTGTAGGAAAGGGTACTTCGGAGATTAAATTGCGTACATGCGTGGATGGGCTTGATAGGAGCAGTGATGATTCTGCCCTACCATATCCCGCTGCACTAATCTATAAAGTAGAACCAGTTTTTCAATTAATAAAAGTAAGAAGGCCTAAAGAAGAAAGGAGTAAGATTGGGGTTGTTGTGTTCTCCGGGTTTGGGGGCGAAGCCCCCAACCGGTTGGATAAATAAATAGAAGTCAAGAGCGGTTCCTATACGGTACAAAGCTGTGTGACATAGGAGACTGTGCTAGCCTTTATCAAGTACGAGTTGTGACTGACGTCAGACACAGGTGGACCAGTAGTGTAGGTGAACAACTTGCAAAAGGACACTAAAAAGGTCAACTTCCGCTACGATCGCTCTTCTACACATCTTACAATGCTATCCATTCATGGTGTTTTTATGTTCGCTTACAATTTTATGCATAATTTCTCACAGAATTAGTGTGACGTTCCCTTTTCTTTGTTAGGAGAAAGCCACTTTTGTCTGCATGTCCTCAATGTTTTCCCTTATTCGGAAACGGCAATATTAGTATCTTATTTCAAACTTGATAGATGAGTTCGAAGAAATTGATGAAACAAACATGCTGGTCAATCTCAGCTGCTTCCAACTGGGCGTGAAGTAGTGGATGACATCTTGGACATGCGACGGTCTCTAGAAAGCTATGGTTGGCTACATCAGGTATTTCGTGATGGTTTACTCTTGCGAACGCATTGTCCGCGTTTAAGACAGTTTGGGTTGTCGGTCAACATAAATAGGTTCTCTAATGCTGACACGCACACGTTGCCTGCTTAGTTTGTGATCAGCTTTCATGTTTCATACATTTCTTCCAATTATTCCACCTCTGTTGAATAAATTCAAATATTGCCGTTTGTGAACCATTTGAAGCGTTGAGGACATATAGACAACAGGTGGCTCGCTCTTAACAGGGGAAATGACTACCATATTAATGCATGGAAAACGTCCTCCTGCAAGTCTCTCACCTCTAGGCCATCTATGATAGACGTCTGTAGCAGCTCACACGTACTAAAGGTAAGCGCCGTCTCGCATGACAGACAGAGCGGAAGCGTATGTGCAGGCAACAGCTCTGAACTTCGATCTCTTGAAACTCCTGTCTCCCCACAACTGCAATCTGCACGCAGTTAACAACGTCCAAGAAGCTTTCGTGTGGCATAGGTCATGTCAGAAAATACCGGTTTGCGCGGACGCGCTTTCATTGTATGTCCTTCGAGCGATGCTTTCTACCAGTTTCCTACTTTTGTAGCTTTAACTAGTCCCGATTCACTCTCCTGAAGTTTCTCCGTTCCTACGCCTGCAAATGCATCGCTTTTCAGACTATGTCCTTGATTATTGGATCAATTTACTTCCAAACCGTTTTCTCGAAGGATGCAGTTCTGAACTATAAAGGAGCAGCTATTCGAGCAGTCTGTGATATGGTTTTTATTTTCTTGTTTCCGTGCATATATGTGAGTTCTCGAATGATTCTCAAAAGACTGTTTTTCGGAGACATGGCCACATTCGTCAAGTGACAATGGGATGCCGTTCCAAATCCAAACGTATCACTCTTTCAGGTCTTCACAGAAGAAATGCCTGTTGTGATCCGCGAATACCAGTCACATACGTATATGCCAAGTGCGTATTATGTTGGACTGAATGCGGCAGACGTATGCGAAGTCTTTTCTTTAACAAATTGTTACGTTTGCAATAAACTGAAAGCTATTCGAAGGATTGCATAGACCCCCTACCTAAAGAGAGAGCTTTATGGGACTATGCTTCCACTATATGACCATTCTGTTCCCTCTCACTGTATCGACGTACAATACGCATGTACAGAAACGAAATGTGTGCGTACCGGACTATTATAAGAAGACGAAGTGGATGTAGTTACAGGGAAATGACAGATCTCGATCACTAAAGGATGATCAATGTGCTCACTGACCGGTGAAAGGTGCGATGGCTAGAGAAAATGTTCCAAAGATGAACACGTTGCCTCACTTTTTCTTGCTTCGGCTTATTCCAACAAAAAAACGTGAACATAAAAATGCACAAAGGTAATATAGAATAGACGGCGCACTTCATGACGCACCGCTTATGTGTAGTGTTGGGAGGCTAAGCTATTAGGGTGTCCCATAATTTTCTGGGCTATCATACCATCTTTATTAAAAGTCATTACAGCAGGATAATGATCAAGGGTAGTCAAATGATATATTCTCCATCTGCGGCCACAACCTTTCTCCAACGATTGGGCAGAGAGTTGTTTGCATTCTACCAGAAAGAAGCTGGCCTGCTGCCGATCCATTCGTCGATTGCGCACTGAACCTTTTGACGTTACGAGCATCGTTTGTTCATGGAAAAAGGAGCAAGACCTCTAAATGCAGCATAGCCACAAGGGCTGATATCTGGTGAATACGCAGGATGTGCCGCAATTTAGATAGACTCCTTTCCCACCGCCTCCTGTGTTCGTTTCGCTCGATACGGTCGCGCATTATACATTAACACACGAATAGTACCGAATCTTGGGTATTCTCAAGCAGCTTACCCTTCGTGTCCAGCATATCATCAATGAACAAGTCTGCTGTAATCGCCTGTCCATCCGGCAAAAGCGAGTAGTGCAGGACTTCCCGACTCGTGAACCAAAATGAAAGCAAAATCTTCTTCCCATGTAGTGACGGCTTCGGAATTCGTTCTGGTCTTGTGTGCTTCAGAAGCCACTGGATCACCCGTGTGGTGTTATCGTACATGCACCGCTTCTCGTCCTGTGCCACAATCGTGTTCAACCACGCAGTCGTTCTTGCGCGGTTGAGATTATTCTGACAGGTGACCACTCACTCTCACCTCTGAGACGGAGCCAGTGCATACGGGATCCATCCTGGCAAGACTGCCCTTCTTCCGCTTTGTTTCAGGTAACGATGAACAGTGCCACGTGGGGTATTGATAGCCTTAGATATCGTCCTTACGCTTCTGGAAGGTTGCCTCCTGACTGCTGCAAGCACTCGCCGTTCATTCGGTCCGATCGCTCTTCCAGTATGCTTCTTGTCCGTAATGCTGTACATTCCCTTCCGGAAATGATTGAGCCAAGCTTCGCATGTAAACTTGCTGCGCACGTCAAGTCCTAACAAAGCAACGATGCCTTTGTGAGCAGCGTACGCAGATTGTCCAGAACGGAAGTGATGAAGAAACAAGTCGCGATACGTCGATTTCTGCTCTATTTTTGAGAAATTGCCAAAGTGCGGGCAGCAGGCCGATAGAGGTAATCAATATCCTATTGCGAAACATATTCGAATCGCCTTCTTCTGCCAAGAGAACATCCCGTTTGGATCTTGTATAAAGAAGTTATAACGCGCTAAACACTTATGGTTCAAATAGCCCAGAAAATTATGGGACACCCTAATAGTTTGGCTCCTCTGTATACGGAATGGCTGGGCTCGTCCTCATGTCGTCAGACGTCGCTGAATCTGAAGGATCTAATACTATTGCATATCTTATTATGTACTGCAGCTCTATAGGACCTCAGCATTATCCACTTAGTAGTTAGAAGAAGATCAAATGAGCCAATTCTCTCCGAAGACGATCTGAATGTTCATTATTTTTGGGGCACTTTCTATCCATCGCTCGTAACGCGGTTTTATGGCAATTCCACTTGCCATTTCAAACAGCTCCTCGAGCCTTGGGAACAGAAATTGTATCAGGTCGGAAATAAGTTCCAGTCATTTTTAACATTTTAGTCTGAAATTCGTTGGAATCTCTGTGTAACGCTATATACCGTTCGAAATATTAGGTTGTAACGAAATAAATGGCACTGAACCACTGTAAATTTAAACAGTTAATATCTCGGCTTGTAGGCAAGTTTATTAATCGAAATAAAAACCTTCTGATTCTACACATCTTTGCCAACGTGACGCAAGCTTTTTTATCCCAGTAGCATAAAAATCAGAAGTTCTGGAATTGACGAAATCCTCGAAGGCACTTTCGGCATCCTGTTGGTATTTGAATATTTTCCCTACCAAGAAGTCGCCAAGATGCTTGAAGAAATGGTATTCTGTTGGGGAGAGGTCGGGAGAAAACGGAGGATGTGGTAGAGTTTCAATGCTCAGCTCATTCAATTTCTGCAACGTCATTCGTGCTACATGGGGGCGAGCATTGTTGTGCAGAAGGAGAACTCGCCTTCGGTTTACCAAGGCCGGCCGGATATCCTTCAACTTTTTCATCATTTCTTCAATTTCAATGCAGTACTTCTCTGCCGTGATGGATTCACCGGGAGGGAGGAAGCTGTGGTGAATAATTCCCAGCGAACACCACCATACTGTCACCATTACTTTCTTTTGGTGCAATTCCGGCTTCGCAAAAACCTTGGGGCTTTCATCGCTGTCCACCCACTGTGCCGATCGTCGCCTGTTGTCGTACATTATCCATTTCAGTCACAGGTTACGATGCGATCAAGGAATGGGTTCGTTTCGTTCCGTAGAAGCAGTGCGGACGAGATCTCATATCGTCGGTTTCTTTGCTCCTCAGACAGCTCGTGAGGCACCCATCTTTCCAGCTTTTTGGTCTTTCCAATTTCCTTCAGATGCCGAGCAGCTGTGTAGTGACTGACGCCAAGAACCTTCGCTATCTCCCTTTTACCTTTGTGTGGATCCTCCTCTACCAAATCTCTCAGCTTGTCCTCATCAACATCACTATGCCTCCCACGACCTTCATGTTCTTCCAAGCTCTCATCTCCATTCCGGAACTTCTGATACCAACGATACGCCGTCCGAATTATGGAACATTCATGACCGAATGCGGCGTTGATCTTCTCGTCCGCCTCCTTAGCTGTAGTGCCCAGCTTGAATTCAAACAAGTAAATGCCTCGGACTACCCTTTTGTCCATCTGCAAAAAAGTCAATAAAACTCTAAAGTTTTCCCACTTTTACATAGAAAATTTGGTACTCGATAGAGCAAAGTTTGCGCTTTTAAATGATATGCCACATGTTACGGTTTCTTCTTGATCAAATGCGTAAAGACGCGCCAAAAAATGGCGCGAGCCAGTGCCATTTAATTCGTTACTACCTAATAGAATGATTTGCTCTATCAGAAAATATGTTTCCTTTTTCCCATTTCGACCATTGCACATTTTTTGGCCACTAAAGTAGATGATCAAAAAATGAAATATTGCATTCGCTGACAGCTTCTCCCTACATAACATTGAGATCAATCTTATAAACCGTTCAAAAGACCATTATCTGTTCTACAAGAATGTATGTTGAGATTTTCGTTCGTTTTGATTTTCGTTAAGTTTCAGTGCATTAAATTGGAGTTTCCAGATGACATAATTTTTATAACCAACAGTTCCTACTTTTTTGCTGATTTTGATGGACAGCTTTATGTATATATTGCTCGAAGCGTGTGTTGGGTTTATTTGTTCATAATGTTATGCCGGGGTGTTTTACCCGGGAGCTGCATGTCTAGAGATGTAGACTGAACTGGACAGGGAAAACGATTTATTTGCTCCTTATGGCACCAGCAGGGGATATAGAGTTGCGCTCGGGGAAGGCCGGCCTCCTAAGTGGACACACACCGCCCCGCCGCCTCCGAATGGCCGGCGCTGGGCACAGGCGAGGCGGAAGGCGATCGATCGATCCCGCTGCTGGGAAAATACAGATACACTGCAATAATATACAGAAATACAACAAAACTACACAGAACAACACAATTACCCTATAAACACAGAAATAACACAATGACACATCAAAAAGATCACTACTGCGAGGCCTCGTGCCTCGCCCATACTTCACATGCCGCCCCGTCGGTAGTGCTGGATCGTCCCGATTCAGCACTACCGACGATCCCTCTCGCGACTGCGTCTGTGGGCTCGATACCCATCCTGTGCTCACGCGTGGTCGTCGCAGTGATCCTTGCGTCCGTTGGGAGTCCTCCTTTTCCGTGGATTCCCGTGGGCGGTATCCCTCCCTCGCGGCTGCACGGTTCGACCAACGTTATCTCCTGCCGCGGACGTTCTGCTTCCGGCATCACGAAGAACCTTGGGCGGCTCTCGACCAATCTTCGTTGAGCTCTTGCGGCTTTGTCCTGCCGTCGTGGCTTCTTCAGCTCCTTCGAGGCACCTTTGAATGAACAAGATATTCTCGCTGTCAACACTGGCGTTCGCGTCCTACGCTCATTCCTTTCGGGACTCCTCTTTTTTCTGCGACTTTGTGGCCTTGTGGTAGCCAACCACCTCCAAGTAGTCGCAACATACCACAGCTTCTAATCTCCTCTTCTTCAATGCGCTGAGGTAGCTGGTAAACTCTGCGCACTCATCGCCCATTGCTGTCACGTACGTGCTTGGGTAAGGCCTGGGCCACTGCCTTGGGGTACCCGTCCATTTTGGTCAACAACAGCTGCGACAGCATGTCGTCCCTCAGCCCTATGGTACCGTACTTCATACGGAGTTTCAGCACGAATTCGCTGAAATTCTTTCCCTGGGGATCCTCATACGTGTCTACGTCAGGTAGAGTCATCGGCGCAAACATAGCGCCCAACGCGTTACCCAACTCACCTGGCGCTATGGCTGTGCTCACCTTCATCTGGCTCACGGCCCTCGGCGATGCGGTCATGTTTCCATGCTAGAACAGCTCGAATCCTTGCTTGCTGGTGCGCGTTTCCTCCAGCCGCTTACCTTGTGCGGCTGCCAGTGGATCGAAACCCGCATGGTAGACTACTTCGCTGAAATCGGCCGCCTTCCGCCGATCGTGAACCGGCATTCCAGTAGTGTTGTTACTCTGTTCCGCTTGAAATACGGAACATGACGTCTCCAGTTCTATGCGGGTTCTATTGCCCATTCCTCTACCCCTGCTGCAGGGCGCCGGTGAACGGCTACCGCGTTGCACAGGAGATCGTCACGAGCAGGAAATCGCTGCTCCAGTGCGTCTCGCACTTCTTTCGCCAGCACCTTCAACGAGAAGAGCTTGGCTCCCAGCTGCCGTAGCTCCCCGAGCCGTTCCTCGAGCGCCCAACATTGGGCCTCCATCTGCTCGCTCGTGCCTTTCAGCAGCTCTTTATGTCCTCTCTTGGACTTCGCCTTGGTAACTTGCCTTAACTTGGCTGGTATCTCCTGCAACCGGGCTAGGGAGGTATATACCTTGTCGATCACGCCCCTCACCTGTGCAGGGCCTTCATTGCCGATCTCAACCACTTTCGTCATGAGGCGTTCACCCTCGCCTCCATGGAGGGCTTCTCGGCTGGAGACGGATCATCGAGCATCATCTTTTCGACGTCGTCGATCCTTATATCAGTAGCGCCTGACATCTGCACTAAACCGTCTCACTCCGCGCAAGAATACCTTCTCGAATCCTGCAGCAAAGACTCGACGCAGCTGTAGCATGGTCGATCCACTGCGACCACTACACGCGCGCAGACACCGGTGAATCGGCAGTAAAAACGCCCCACCGCTGCGTTGCGACACGCAGCCGCAGGACGAACCACTGCCCGAGCTCCAGCGAAGACGCCGCGTAGCACGCTCGTCAGCGGTTCACACGACCTGCTATACTGCCTAGTCTATGGCAGGACTCGCGCCGCATCCGCTCCTCGCGGCTTTCAGGCGGTATCTGTATCGATCCCTGTCGTTCGGTTTGGCCCCTATGTTACGCCGGGGTGTTTCATCCGGGAGCTGGATGTCTAGAGATGTGGCCTGAACTGGACAGGGAAATCGATTTATTTGCTCCTTATGGCACCAGCAGGGGTCGGTCCGTTCGCCTCTGCTGTGCCCGCGCTCCGCTCCGTGCCGGCCCTTCGCCAGGTACCACCGAGACAAGAATCCGAGACCGGCCGCTTGCCACCCTGCACCAGGTGAAAACTCCAAGACCAGCCGCTCGCGACCTCGACACCAGTGCAGACTGAGCCCGGCGCGGCTGGGCCCCTATTATATGGAGTTGCGCGCGGGGAAGGCCGCCCCCTAAGTGGACACGCGCCGCATCGATCCCGCTGCTGGGAAAATATAGATATACTGCAATAATATACACAAATACGACAGAAAACTACACAGAAACCTTGGAGGCCTCGTGCCTCGCCCATCCTTCACAATAATGATTTTTGTCAACTTTTAGCGGAGTGTTCAAAAAGAGGAAAACGAGCTTTACCAATTTTTATCATATGTTATGTCCGCTTCGCGTGATGTTGCAGTATCACTAAGCTAAGGACAATCACATCAAGCTAGCTGATGTACTTGTACAGCCTCTTTCCTTACCTAGAAGTACAAAAGGCTCGCAGTACGCTCAGTATATAGTATGAAAGAGCGATCTGTTGGTTTCTCACTATTAGCCTGCCTTAGTGAAACGGTACTGGTACTTACTGGTAGTGGTCCCTCAATGATCTCTCCTTAGCGGACGACGTCTTGGGCAGGTCTTCTGAATCCACTGGCACGCAGAAGACGTCTGGGTATTCTCCACTATTTTCGCGCCCCATAATTTAATCAGTATCGATTGATGGCGATCGAAACTTTAAAAACGAACTTCAGATTCATGTTTAGCGACCTCGATCACTTCCAGGGCTGATGTTTCCAGGCAGGGAGAAGACGTCTGAGTATTTTCCGCTATTTTCGTGTTGTAATTCCTTCCCCCATTTTCCCCCTATTTTCCCCCGCTAACTGCGGCGGCGCCGATCGATAGGATGACTCATTGCTTAGCTCGTTATTATAGAGTATGATATGTTGTGTTTTTAGTCATTCTGAATTTTACCTATTTTAGGTAATGGAGATCAGGTTTAAAAGTTAACAAAAGAGTAGGAGCTGTTGTTAAAAATAATTTGTTTTCCGAACATTTCACGCTGATGCCCATAAAATTAAGGAAAATAGGATTAACAAAAAACCCAACATAATGTCTTGTGGAGCAAGTCAATGAAAAAAATTAAAATTTTTAATTTTAATTAAATTTTTGAAATTTTAAATTAAAGTAAAAAAATTTATTTATAGTTATGTAAAAAATCTCATACGTAAACAGAGAGGAGAAGCTGTCGAGGAATTTCTTTTTTCTTATTTGGCCTTTTAATTCATTGACCTTTAGGTGTTCAAAAAGAGAAAAATAACCAAAACCAACCAAAAATATAACCAAAAATAAGAATGATAAAAAGCGAAACATAGTTCCTCATAGAACAAATCGTTTTCTTCCGAACGATGCGTAATATTGTGTAAAAGAATTTCAGCGAAATTAAGAATAAAATTAAAGAAAGGACGGAGACTGTTTTCAACCTCATATTATCCCAACGCTCATTGCTACGAGTGGTCTCCCATGAATTTAAGTGGACATTTCTAAAGAAGTTCTGAAGGATAGCCAGATCGTAAGGAGGTCGTATACGCTCGCGATGAGAACCAATTATGGTAAATCTGCGAAGGCTTACCACACGATCAGAGCGAGAGATGCGTTTTAGGCTCTTACTACACTGCCCGAGCGCGTGATAGCGCAGTCGGAAGATACGCCGGCTGTCGTGTGAATCCGATTCGAGTTTCTTGGTTCATGATGCCCACTCAAGACAATTGGGCCTTCCAGGGTTCGTGAATACGTGCCGTGTGGCTGTTCAATGGTTCCATTGACGCCCAATTAGCTACTGGTATTCCCAGTGTCTCTTCGAAGTGGAGACCTGCCAATAATTATTCCGCGGTAGAAGGTGCACAGTTTAGATAGCAGTTTTATAATGCACACAAATCAATGCTGAGGCAAACAGTGAAGCTGCCGGAGAAGTGTGTGAGATCGTTGTCACTCGAATCTGCTCCCTATATGCATATTTGTTCACCCAGGTGTGGCTAAATTCAAATAGAGGAGTGGGAGACGGTGGGGCTGCGATGACCTCTCCCGGCGGTGGTGTATCCACCGGTCATGCTACCGTGTGCACCGTCAACAGCTTGGTTTACGGTAGGGAAGTGGGCCCAACCTAACATGGGGCCCTCTGGAAGTACGCGTTTCCACCACGCCGAACCAACACCTCCCGGGCTTTCCGCGTCTTCTGCGCATAGACTTCCACCGGAATATCATCAATATCCTCTGGCACACTATCCAAGAGATCGGAATAAATTCTGTAAACTTCTTGATTAACAACGAGTGAAGCGATTAGAGCGGGATCCGCGCTAGATTCTTCAGTTCTGAGAAGACCTGAACGGTCCGTTACTAACCCAGGATGTCGAGAGCTCCCTCCCAGGGAGCTTCATGTTAACCCTGTTTCCGGGCTTAAAAACGTCCAGTTTTTCGGTCCTTGGTCGTTTGTGGTGTTCCAACTTCGTATGTCATTTGACTGGAAAACCCCATCTCTCGACCCCTTACTACAAAAAGGTATCTCGTGTAGCGTGGACGCTTCTGGTGTAACGAACGCTCCTTTAGTAGCATTTGCTACTATGAGCAGGCACTCTGCGGAAGACCTTGCTTTGTGGAAAGCTTAAGCAGGATGTGCAGTGCACTTACAGTACCGGACGCGTCTTTAGAATAGACGCCGAAAAAACCGCACTTTTGCGGTTTTTGCGTCTTTTTGCTAATGCCTCGCCCAAAATTCATCCATTTGAAAGTCCAATGGTACATTTGAGTCAGTAGATCGAGCTCTATCGTTAGGTATATGCATTTTATATGAAAGATAAAAAAAGGTCAAAATGGCCAAAATTGAAAACTTGCGCTCCATTAAGAAGGCCGGCCGCGGACGAGTTGTCGGTCGCAGACCGTCGGGAGCCGTTGCATGCTCACAATTCCTCCAATTTGATGTTTTTTGAGAAACGGTTGGTACCGTTCGATTCGTCTCTTCGAGGTCTACACAAATCATAAACACAATTTTTCCAGAACACCGCGTTTTAGCAGTGAGTGGTCAAAAATGACTGGAGCAGACATTTTGCGAGAAGCTTACATTTCAAGACTTGCACGTTCTCGAAGTATCTCAAGCATGGCATAAAGTGTTTGTCATGCCGGGAATCTTCTGAGAGTGCGCCGTGAACAATGCATATGGGATCGATCTATCAATCGAGTGGGCGCGACATCTCGTAAAGCCGGCGTTTGGGGAGTCTTATCAGAAATTTGCAGCCGCTCTACTCAGGAATTGCTCTAAAGCTGTCCAACTAACCTTTGGAGTGCGCTGTGCACAATGCATATAGGGCCGAACCTATCAATCGAGTGGGTGCGACAGCTTGTAGAGCGGGCGTTTTGAGAGCTTTTATCAGAAATTCGCAGCCGCCCTACTCAGGAATTGCTGTACTCTGTCCGGCGAGACTTAGGAGTGCGCCGGGAGCAATGCATACAGAATAGAACCTACCAATCGAGTGGGGCAACCGCTCGCAGATTGCACGCGCGGGCGTTTTCAGAGCGCAGTAACTCTGTCAAGTTCAAATCGTTTCGGCTACAACTCCTGGGTCTTGTAGACAGTGGAACGGTCTAGTAGTACGCTGAAGTAGAGCAGGGTAGCTTAGGAATTGGAAATGTTACAGGGGTGCGAACATGAAGGTGAGGCTTGTGTGACGTATTTTTTTCCGATTTCGGTGGACCACTGCGGGAAGACGCGGCAAGCTAACAGACTCAAAACGCGTAGGCGAACAGGATGTTAAGGGTACTTTACGATTACATGCTCAGAACACCTCAGCTGCCTAAACTGCCTTAGCTTCTGCTGCCAGTTTGAAGCGGCAGAAGATAGTTAGGCAGTTAGAGTTTCTTACACTCTTACTCGGCCAGAATTTAGTTTTCGACACTCGCAATGGTATCATTCTGTTCACCATGAAAAGCGATATCGAATGGTATCAATTTCGACCGATTTCGGGAATATCGATTTTTTGACGGTTTCCCATCAAGGACGAGGCCGCTCGAGGCCGCAGCCCGCAGCAGGCGGACGATGACGTTATAGAGAATAACATTCTCTATTTTTATTTCTTCGTCGGCGGTCACGGCAGGTCGCCAACGTGGCGATCTGGCGGGACGGTCAGCCCGGCCCGGTATTTAAGGGGGGACTATATAAACCCGCAGGAACCAGCAGAAGGCGCGATTCGTCTCACCTCAGCCGACGCCCCGGCCATTCGCCTCGCCACGACCGACGCCCCGGCCATCCGCCTCGCCACGACCGACGTCCCGGCCATCTGCCTCGCCGCGACCGACGTCCCTGCCATCCGCCTCGCCTCAGTCGACGTACCGGCCACTCGCCTCGCCCCGTCCGACATCCCGGCCATCCGCCTCGCCACGACCGACGCCCCGGCCATCCGCCTCGCCACGACCGACGTCCCGGCCATCTGCCTCGCCGCAACCGACGTCCCTGCCATCCGCCTCGCCTCAGTCGACGTACCGGCCACTCGCCTCGCCCCGTCCGACATCCCGGCCATCCGCCTCGCCACGTCCGACGTTCCGGCAACTCGCCTCGCCACGACCGACGCCCCGGCCATCCGCCTCGCCACGACCGACGTCCCAGCCACTAACTTCGCCCCGTCCGACGTCCCGACCACTCGCCTCACCTCAGCCGACGTACCGGCCACTCGCCTCGCCCCGTCCGACGTACCGGCCATTCCCATCGCCTCAGCCGACGTATCGGCCACTCGCCTCGCCTCGTCCCGTCCGACGTACAGGCCACCCGCATCACCTCAGCCGACGTACCGGCCACCCGCCTCGTCTCAGTCGACGTACCGGCCACTCGCCTCGCCCCGTCCGACGACGACTAAATCTGTATTCTAGTTAGGACCGTTTTTTGTTAACTAATAAAGAATTAACGAAGACCGCGTGGCAGCTACAGAACCATTACATGGTGCATCGGCGATTGAAGCGGACCGGACCAACGACAGAGGAAAAAAGATGAACGCCAACCTTTCCACGGCTCAGGCATCTCTCACGAGATGCTATAATCGCCTTCTTAGCGTTGTCGAGGAGACACGCAGTTCACTGGAAGCAACCTCGACTCCGGGCGAAGATCTGACAACCCAACGCCGACGACTCCGAGCTGCAAGAATATCGCTGGAGGCGAACGTACGCTACGTCGAAAACGCAATGACCAAATACGCAATGGCAGCCGACAACGTCGACGAAGAGAGAAGGTCCTCGGAAGAGATCCAGAAGAAGATCTCTTCAAATGTGGACAAAGCGGACAACATAATGCACCAGGCCCAAGACATGCTGATAGCACTGGAACAACGGATGGACCAGTACTCACCAGCATCGACTGTGATCCCAGAAACACCCCTAGCCCCGATCCCAATCCCGGAATTCAGTGGCAGAATTTGGGAGTGGGAGAGTTTCTGGGACGCATTCAACCACGCCGTGCACTCCAAGAAGATGGACAACCACTACAAAATGAACTACCTCCTCAACGCACTGGAAGGCGACGCCAAGGACTCAGTTCAGCAGCATGAGATTTCAAGCCACACCTATTCTCTGGTCGTCTCGCATCTACAGCAGAAGTACGGCGACAGAGAAGCACTAGTAGAAGAACTTCTGAGACGACTGCACGATTGCACGGCGAAATCCGACCGCCTTCGTGATCATGAACGCTTGTGCGAGGAACTTATCGGCATCGTCAACCAACTCCAGCTGAAAGGAGAGCACATCAACAACACTTTCCTCCAGAAGCAGCTGATGCAGAAGTTCTTCGCAAATGTTCAGAGAGCAATACTTCGACAGAAGCAGCAAACGGCAGCAGAACGATGGAAAACCATGGACTTACTCTCCGTAGCTAAGGATCACATCATGCTGGAACTAAGGATTAACCATCAACTAGAGGTGAAGACTTCGGTTCAAGCAAACAGAAGAGAACACGATGGATGCCTGCCGACGAGACAACGACCGTTCGGGTGCTTCTACTGCAGGAAGCCAGGCCATCCACCGAAGAACTGCGAGGAAGTCCCGACCAGAGAGAAACGATTAGCAGTGATGAAGAAGAATAATCTGTGCCGGAACTGCGGAGATAGCGATCACGTAGCTTCACAGTGCAAGAGAGGGTCGTGCCGGATGTGCAAGGAGTTCGGACACCATACCTCAATCTTCCAGAGACTCGAATCGACATCGCCACCAAGCAGTTCAACAGGGACGAGCAACAAGACCAGTCCACCAAGGAAGACGACGTCAGCGAACATGCACGCGATATCTTCGAACTGCAATCCTGAGAGACCACAAGAGAACGTCGCTCCACACGCAGAAGAGGACAGCTCAAACTCCGAGGTTCTGATTCTGGTCGGCGAAGCTAAGGGGCTAATCCGAACACGCAATCGCTAGAGTCAGTCCACGTGCTCCTCGATACAGGAGCAGACCGCTCATTCATCACCGAATCTCTCGCGGAACGTCTTCATCTCGAAGACGTACAAGCAACGCAACTGACGATCAACACCTTCGGCTCGACGACGCCAATGAAGAAGACATGCAGAACAACCAACGTCCAGATATGGGATCAGATCGGCACCCCACATCGTTACGCGGTAACGAAGATAGAAGTTCTCACAGAACCGATGAAACGAAGCCGTCTCAATACCGAGAACAAAAAATTCCTTCTTGACCACGACATTCATCTATCTCTAGGTTGGAACGCAACGAACATTCGGCCTGAAATTCTGCTCGGCTGCGCGGACGTCTTTTCTCTCTTATGTGATGAAAGAGGACAGCAGACGACCCTTCCATCTGGATTACAGGTTATCCCTTCGAAGCTCGGATACCTTGTTGCAGGACAAGCGCGGCCTAGAAACATAAGGATGCACGATGGAGTAACGACTCCCGCACACATTCCGTCGACTGAGGCTACAACGTCGCTGCCAGTTCCAGTCACGCCGGAATGTGTGCCACCTGCAAAGGAAGATCCGGCCTATGTTCCGCTCGTCGCGCCTGAAGTTCCTGTGCCGCCAACTGACGATCCAGTCGACCCGTACGCCACCCTTGTTCATGAACCAGTGACGACTCCATCATACGTTCAGCCAACTGGGGCTCCAACCACGCTGCCGCCAGTGCCAAAATGGGGAAATGCCCAAGAAGTCCCGGCGATCACAACTCCACCAGTAGCCACGGATCCAACCCTGCTAGCCACCACGAGCGAAGAAACCGAACAAGAAGACGAGTGTATCCACGACGAAACAGTTCCAAGCCAGGACGATCTCAACGAATACTGGAAAGACTTCTTCACATTTGAGTCCTCAGGAATTCATGAATTTTCGGGAGCGGTCAAGGACGAACGAAAGAGCATAAACAAAGCAGCATGGAAGAAATTCGAAGACACAATCCAACGGAAAGACGACGGCTACTACGTTTCCCTCCCATGGAAAGAGAACTCAGATTCTTTACCAGACAACAAGGCAATGGCCTTTCGACGTCTGGAAGGCACGATAACGAAACTTCGCGACAACCCTGAACTACTCCAGCAATATCACGACACCTTCGAAAACCAACTTTCCCTCGGAATCATCGAGGAAGTTAACGAGCGGAGGTCTCCGAAAGGCACCAAAGTGCATTATCTCGCACACCATGCCGTGGTAACGCCACACAAGGAGACAACGAAACTGCGGGTGGTTTTTGATGCCTCTGCACATCGCCAAGGAGCCTGCTCCCTGAACGACGTATTGCACAAGGGACCTGTTATTCTGCCGTCAATAAACGACATCCTGCTTCGCTTCAGAATGGGCAACATCGCTCTCGTTAGCGATGTTGAAAAGGCATTTCTTCAGATTCGACTCCACCGCGAAGACAGGGATGCCACCCGGGTGCTATGGGTACGAGACCCACACAAACCTCTGACAATGGAAAATGTAGTGACGTACAGATTCACGCGCGTCACCTTTGGACTCAACTGTTCGCCGTTTCTTCTAGCTGGAACTCTTCACTACCATATGAAGAACTTCATGGCAGATCAGCAGTTCGCTCATGAACTGCAAGAAAGCACCTATGTCGACAACGTCATCATGACGGCTAGCACGACAGAAGAGTCGATGCAGCTATACCGCAGGACGAAGGATATTTTCAAAGATATCAACATGAACTTAAGGCAATTTCGATCCAACGACGAAGAGGTAAACAGTGGCATCGCGACGGCGGACTTGAGCCCGAATCCTCAGCAGAAGGTTATCGGAATCCTATGAACGACCGAAAAGGATACGCTCACCATAAAATGCAACTACCCGACAAAGAAGAAATGCACGAAGAGGACAGTATCTGAACAAGTGTCATCCATTTATGATCCTCATGGATGGTTATCGCCACTTACCTTGGCGGAAAAACTGTTCTTCCAGCAGCTGTGGAAGCAAAACTACGAATGGGACACACCGCTTTCCCCGGAACACCAGAACCGCTGGAAAGAGATTATCGACGGCGCACAGGGATTCCAACACGAGATGCCACGACAAGCCGCAGTACTTGGCCAAAAAGCCATAATTGTTGTATTTTCAGATGCCAGCAACCAGTGCGTAGCCGCATGTGCCTACATCATACAGAACGCAACATCAACGCTGCTGCTGGGGAAAAGCAAACTAACGCCGATACGAGGCTCCATCACAGTGCCCAAGATGGAACTCAACGCACTCACCATAGCTACGCGACTGGCAAACTGCATCTATGATGCTCTCAACACACGGATACAAATCACAGATATCGTTCTACTATCAGACTCTGAAATCGCCCTAAGCTGGATCCGCAACACAGCAACAGCTACAGCAGCCGGCACTATGGTGAGCAATCGAGTAAATGAAATTCGGAAGACTGTCGGAAATTTGCCGGTAAATACACAGTTTGGCTTCGTACGGACAACCCTCAACCCAGCCGACTATGCGACAAGAGGATTACTCAAATCCAACCTTCGCGGCCATATTTGGTGGGAAGGACCGGAATTCATTACCTCGCCTCTGCAGTCCTGGCCGAATGAGTGTCGCCCTTTCAGAATGGAAGTTCACGATGACGACGCAATTCATGGTGACGATGCGGTATGCATAATTTCACGGACCCAAGCTGCGGTACACGTTACGGATCTTCTAGATTGGAAACGACATAACGATATCAGAACCTGCATCACGACCGTAGGCTACGTAATACGATTCATCAGAAAGCTGATTCAACACGTCAGCGACCAAATGCGAGCAAGGATGGAAAAGACAATTCCGGAGCTACGCAACACGACTTCCGAGCCGTACATCACCGCTGCCGAAAGGAAGCATGCTCTTAACGTACTGATCCGCAACCATCAGGCAGTACATGTTTCAGAACAGCAAAGGAAAATTTTGAAGCAGCTGAAGTTACAAGCGGATAGTTATGGAATTCTTTGCTGTCGAGGACGCCTGAACAACGCAAACCTGACGTTCTACACAAGACAGCCGATCTTCATTCAAACGAAGACTCCGCTGGCAGAGGCCATTGTCAGAGAAAATCATACACCGTTGCACTGCGGAATCGCCCACACCATAGCCAACGTAAGGAGAAAGTACTGGATCCCTAAATTGCGGCAGCTGGCCCGACGCGTGATACAAGGCTGTGTTCCATGCCAGCGGATGAACAACTTACTTTATAGGTATCCTCACATGGTCGATCTCCCGGCATATCGTGTGCACAAATCAAAGCCCTTCCAGCATGTCGGAATAGACTACTTTGGGCCCATTACGGCAAAGGAAAACGACATCGAAAAGAAATTCTACGGAGTCATCTTCACGTGCAGTACGACAAGGCTACTCGACCTGGAGCTCGTACCAAACATGACGGCTGATCATTTCCTACAAACACTGCGACGTTTTTTCGCACGTCGTGGAGTTCCAAGTACAATCGTCTCCGACAACGGACCATACTTCCTACTAGCAGACCAAATTCTACGGGAAGCGACATCACCACCAGCGAACTACACATCAGTCGCAAAAACATTGGCTACAGAAGGGATCGCATGGAAAACCATCACCCCCTACGCCCCTGGCAGGGAGCCTTCTATGAGAGGCTCATAAAATCAGTGAAACACTCACTATTCAAGGTTTTGCGGGGCACGACAACGACGAAAGAGAACCTCGAAACTCTCCTCGTAGAAATAGAAGGAATGCTCAACAATCGGCCACTCACCTACCAGGAAGAACGCTTTGAAGAAGCACCGATCTTACGACCAATCGATTTCATCCATCCGGAAATAGAAGTCACTTTCCCGTTCGAGAACCCAGGAGGAGAACACGAAGATCCCAGCTACCTGCCACCCGACGAGGCCATACGACTTCAAACAAGGCGTCAAGCGGAGGAAGCTCTACGCAGTAGCCACAGATACGCAGAACGCTTCTGGAACATTTGGAGCCAAGAATATCTGACAAGCCTTCGAGAATCACACAAGTTGGAAGTTTCAAAGCAACGATCTGGGAACAAGGAGCCTAAAGTGGGTAAAGTAGTGCTCATATCCGATCCCGTCCTACACGCAACTCATGGAAAATTGCCAGAATCACGGACTTGAAACCCACCAGTGGAGCTGTTCGAGAAGCCTTGCTTAAGATTCCCAACGGTCGTACGATACGTCGTCCAATCAATCAACTCGTGCCACTGGAACTCGACGACAAAGACAATACGACGCTGGCCCCGATTCGAAACGCATCGTCAAGGGCGAAGGTATCGCGCTATAATCTACGGCATCGAAGCGACGGGACAGTGGAGGGCCCGGAATATAGAGAATAAGATTCTCTATTTTTATTTCTTCGTCAGCGGTCACGGCAGGTCGCCAACGTGGCGATCTGGCGGGACGGTCAGCCCGGCCCGGTATTTAAGGGGGGACTATATAAACCCGCAGGAACCAGCAGAAGGCACGAATCGTCTCACCTCAGCCGACGCCCCGGCCATTTGCCTCGCCACGACCGACGCCCCGGCCATCCGCCTCGCCACGACCGACGTCCCGGCCATCTGCCTCGCCGCGACCGACGTCCCTGCCATCCGCCTCGCCTCAGTCGACGTACCGGCCACTCGCCTCGCCCCGTCCGACGTCCCGGCCATCCGCCTCGCCACGTCCGACGTTCCGGCCACTCGCCTCGCCACGACCGACGCCCCGGCCATCCGCCTCGCCACGACCGACGTCCCGGCCACTCACTTCGCCCCGTCCGACGTCCCGACCACTCGCCTTACCTCAGCCGACGTACCGACCACTCGCCTCGCCCCGTCCGACGTCCCGGCCATCTGCCTCGCCGCGACCGACGTCCCTGCCATCCGCCTCGCCTCAGTCGACGTACCGGCCACTCGCCTCGCCCCGTCCGACGTCCCGGCCATCCGCCTCGCCACGTCCGACGTTCCGGCCACTCGCCTCGCCACGACCGACGCCCCGGCCATCCGCCTCGCCACGACCGACGTCCCGGCCACTCACTTCGCCCCGTCCGACGTCCCGACCACTCGCCTCACCTCAGCCGACGTACCGACCACTCGCCTCGCCCCGTCCGACGTCCCGGCCATCTGCCTCGCCGCGACCGACGTCCCTGCCATCCGCCTCGCCTCAGTCGACGTACCGGCCACTCGCCTCGCCCCGTCCGACGTCCCGGCCATCCGCCTCGCCACGTCCGACGTTCCGGCCACTCGCCTCGCCACGACCGACGCCCCGGCCATCCGCCTCGCCACGACCGACGTCCCGGCCACTCACTTCGCCCCGTCCGACGTCCCGACCACTCGCCTCACCTCAGCCGACGTACCGGCCACTCGCCTCGCCCCGTCTGACGTACCGGCCACCCGCATCACCTCAGCCGACGTACCGGCCATCCGCCTCGTCTCAGTCGACGTACCGGCCACTCGCCTCGCCTCGTCCGACGACGACTAAATCTGTATTCTAGTTAGGACCGTTTTTTGTTAACTAATAAAGAATTAAAGAAGACCGCGTGGCAGCTAAAGAACCGTTACAGACGTCATCAAAAAATCGATATCTTCAAAATGTGCCATGCTTGATACCATTAGATAGAGCTTCTCATGCTGAATTGAGGGGTGTTATTAAGAGCAGACAGAACTGTAATCTGGGCGAGTAAGAGCGAGGAGAACATCGACCGTTGTTGTGCTAAATTGTACGCGCAAGCGTGTTGAAAAAAAAATCAAAAGCTACCGAAATCGGCGGAATTTCTAAAAACGGATGTCGGATTCGTAATCAGCGCCCCCAAATAACCCCTAGATGATTTTGGACGAGGAAATTTGGCCAATTTCGAAAACATCGATTTTCGATGACGTCATGGTCTACGCAGGCTCGGTCCAGAGCGCGCCCGTCCTCGAAGAGAATTTGTTAAAAAACCGATTTTCCTGAAATTAGTCGAGATTGATATTGTTCGATAGAGCTTTTCGTGCTGAAGCTAATGGTGTTATTGCGAGTGTCGAAAACCCTAAAAAGGGCGAGTAAGATTGCAGGAAACTTCAACCGCTATGTCCGCCGCCCTAAAACGGCAGCTGGGGCTAATGCAGTTTAATCAGCTAGGGAGTTGTAAGCACGCCATCTTAAAGCACCTTAAGTGTTTTGCTCGCATGCGCATCTGTAGCTCTACGCGTCTTCCCGCCCGCGCATGCAATTTAGCACGACAACGGCCGATGTTCTCCTCGCTCTTACTCACCCAGATTACAGTTCTGTCTACTCTTAATAACACCGTTTAATTCAGCATGAAAAGCTCTATCGACTGGTATCAAGCGTGACCCAATTCGAGGATATCGATTTTCAACGACGTCAATATTCTTCTGCCGCGGCCTCAAGCGACCTTGTCCTCGATGCGAATCTCTCAAAAAATCGATGTTCCCGAACTCAGTCGAAATCGATACCGTTCGGTAGCGCATGGTGAACAGAACGGTACTATTGCGAGTGTCGAGAACCAAATTCTGGCCGAGTAAGAGCGCAAGAAACTCTAACTGCTCTCTTCTGCCGCTTCAAACTGGCAGCTGAAGCTAAGGCAGTTTAGGCAACTGAGGTGATCTGAGCATGCAATCGTAAAGCACGCTAAACGGCCTGTTCGCCCACGCGTTTTGAAGCTGTTAGCTTGTCTCGTCTTCCCGCAGTGGTCCACCGAACTCGGAAAAAAATACGTCACACAAGCCTCACCTTCATGTTCGCACCCCTGTAACATTGTTGTAGTTGTATGTGATGTGTAGATCTCGGGGAGACAAATCGAACGGTACCAACCGTTTCTCAAAAAACCTCAAATTGGAGGAATTGTGAGCATGCAACGGTTTTCGACGTCTTGCGGCCGACAACTCGTCCGCGGCCGGCCTTCTCAATGGAGCGCAAGTTTTCAATTTTTTAATTTTGGTCATTTTGACGGCTCCATAAGAAAAGTGTATACCAAACGATAGAGCTCAGGCTCCTGACTGTCGAATGCTCCCTGTTCCGTCCCCTTTTGACCTCCTCCTGTTTCGCCAACAAGGACATGCCTTGAGGGCATTTTGGAACGGCTCGTGGCAGCATAGTGGCCGTTCTTCCAACATTTGTAGCACTGCTGGTTTCTTCCCCCATGAGTTGACGTTTCGCCTCTACACCAGATACATCCTTTTTGAAACGATTTGGTTTTTTCTAGAATTCGTATTTCCTAGGCTTCAATACGCGGGTCTTTTCCAGGCGAAGAGCAACACCTTTAACCATTCCGTAGGCCTTGTCACCATGCGCGTCTAGTGCCGCTAACGGTACATGTCGCGTAGGTGAGCAGCATTGGTAGGTGGGAGCGCGCTAGCCAACTGTAACCAAACAGAGCACAGGCCAACACATGCCAGCCCATCAGCGTACCAACTGTATATGCCCTCTTTGGATGGCATGCCTATTCCATGCGGTCTGATTGGGTTAGGCATTCGCATCTACCAAGGCTGCTCACCTACGCGACATATACCCCGCTAGCATGTGGTACGAATCCTTCCAATGTTCTAGGGTAGTGTACAACTTTGAAGTGAGATGGAAATCCCAACTACCGCTCGGGTGTATTTGTCTGGGAATTTCCTCCATGCGAGAGGAAAATAGCTTACCGATTGGCCGGTACCATTGTGAGATTGTCCCAATCCCTCATAATTTGCAACTTTTCGCAAGGTTTCCTACGCGCTTTTTAAGCGCGAGAACAACCCCGTTGAACAACCTCGGTATCCGCCGCGCTCTGTGCTTTTAACACTTCCTTAAAAACACTGAGCATCCAATTGACAGAATGGGAAACGGCGCTAGCACGAGAGCTCCCTTCACTACTGCATGCGCTTTGCATAGTGAACTCAGCTACTGTCAACCCGCTGGAGGAGCTCCGAGGCAATTCTGGCAACCTCTCACTGGAGATTGACCTCTGATGCCTCTCCCTCCTAACGTTCGTTGCGTGGAACGCAACCTGAGTGCTCTGAACTGGCCCCCTCTTGACTTTCTTCAGCGTTGATAGGTGTTTCCCGAGAGCTGCCCAGTCAACTAGGCGTTTTTCAGCACCACGAGAACAGTTTGGCGGCGATCCACGCGGCCGCTGTTCTCCAAGTGGTTTTCCGCTGTTCCTATTCGTGAGCTCACATACTCGGTCTTGCAATTCGCTGTTTAGTGCCCTTAGACTCTCCAAGGTTGATCCCTGTTCTTGCAGTTGCAACCTAATCGCGTCTGCATCCAGACGTAGTGCTCTCACAACCATAGCTGCCTGCGACGTCTCACAGCCAAGTTCTGCCGCTAACGTTTCCATTAGTGCGCTATTATGAGTCGCAGTTGGCAACTTTGTGCACAATTCCACCGATGTCATATTAATTTCCGCAAAATGCTTCATCCAGCTTGGTTTTGGACTATTCTAGCCCTTTCCCTGGCAATGTCATCGGTTCCTTGGACAGCATCCAGAATGTTCTGCTTCTTCTGAGCAGTAATGTTCCGGATTTGGTCGTCAACCGTCTCATCTAACCGTAAGACAATATGGTCAAACGCGACCTCTAACCGGGCATCGCCTTGACTCATATCGACTTTTGTCGTGGCATCCGTGGACTTATCCACTGCCATTTGTCCCGGACTAGGTGCTCCTTCCGCAGCAATGTTGTCCCTCCTTCTGCTCATGGCAGAAGGCGCCCGCAGACTAAAATTACCTCGGCTAGTCGATCCGACTTCGGTAGGATTGGCCTCCATATGGCTGATCAATCTTTCCATTGATGCCCAATTAGCTACTGGTATTCCCATGTCTCTTCGAAATGGAGACTGGCCGATGACTATTCCGCTGTACGAGGAACATAATTTAGACAGCAGGTTTACGACGAACACAAATCAATGGTGAGGCAAACAGTGGAGCTGCTGGAGTTGTGTGTGAGATCCTAGACGCTCGAATCTGCTCCTTATATGTATATCCGTTCACCAAGGCGTGGCTAAATTCAAATAGAGGAGTGGAAGAGGGTGGAGCAGGCGATGACCTCTCCCGGCGATGGTGCATGCACCGGTCATGCTACCGTTTGCACCGTTAACGGATTACTGTAGGGAAGTGAGCACAACCCAACAGCCAGACTTCTCTGGGAGGGACAAAACTGACTTTTTCATCCGCTGCCACAGCAAATTCTTTGTATGGCCTAATATACATTCACATTGCTTCCAAGACATCTCGTAGAAATAGATTGCGTCTCTTCACAACCACATCGATGCGTAAAACAATCAGGTTGGCGAGCTCTTCGTCGACTTTTTCACTTATGAAGAACTGCTGTTTAATTTAATCGTCAACAGCAAGAAGATCTCCAAGAAAGCAGGAAGTGTTCCGACCGCAAATTGGATAGATCAGGGATCACGAGCATCTTCCAGACACGAATTTGCACCAGAAGTGGTTGTAGTCATTTCATTTCGGCGGTGACTTGCCATATCCTCTAGTTCTGTGAAGCAACCGATGCAGCAGAGAGCTTCCAGGAGCTCTAAAAGATGTAGCTGCAGATTTCGCGAACAGACGGACAGGAGAACCTTGAAATCCCCCTGAAGCAAGACGGGCAGGACACAAACTCTTCTGTCTTGAGCAAACTTCGGAGACTGCTCCACTACTACTTGTCCCCATGTTTCTCATGAAATTATACTCGGGACGGAGTTGAAATTCGCAGCCCTTTTTATTTGTCTGTTGTTTGAAGCATGTATTATATAACGGTTTCTATCCGCGTGTAGAAGTTTCATGACTGGCTGAGTGACCAGTGAAACCAACACAATTTATTTTGATGCAAATCCGACAGTAAATCAATGGTCTCACACTGTACTTATGAGCCTGATTACAACGAGTGACACAACACTCTATCAAGTGAGACAGCAGCATTCCCTCCGCCTCGAAGCTGCCGCTACAAGGAGAACAGGAATCTGAGGATATTTATACGCTGAAAGTGCGAAGGTATGCGTGATGTGGGTTGGCAACTGTAAAACGATCCCGATGGTGCACGACTATTTACTTTCAGCACCAGCGAGCGGGCAAGATTGCTGTGAAAGAGCGCAGAAAACCTAGTCCACGGCTGAGCCTTATGAGCAACTGATACAAGAAGCAAGCTAACTGTGAGGCAGGTTACTGCCTGGAGGCGTAGGGTGCGCGCGAACAGGAGACGAACAAGCTGACGGTAGTGACCGTCTGTGAGGTGCAACGGGAGATAAAACTATGGACGTCGGGAGCGACGTACGGCGAGATGCAGGAGAACAACAACTAAAAAAATTTTGGGCCAGGACCCACCTGCCTCCATGGAAGGGCGCTAAACAACAGGAAACGCTATTGGCGCTGGTGCGCGAGATTGATGATGGTGCATCGATGACTGACTAGGCCGCGCGAATTTGTGACGACACCCACTACATTTTTACGTCACCATGTGTTATATGTATATGGGCGCGTGGAGCGCCCATATACATATAACACATGGTGACGTAAATAGCGGAGGAGGCGCCGCCTCTCGCCTGCACCCGATACCAGGTTCCTGGTTCGGATTTCTTGCTCAGGCCAACCAAGCCTTCCATCCTTCCGCGGTCGGTGAATTGCTACCAGACTTGTCTGGGAAGGATAAAGCACTGATTTGTTAATTGGCTGGCCACCGCAAGTCATTGTATGGCCAAATACGCATTCAACTCGCCTCCACGACATCCCGTAGAAGTAGAATGCGTGGCGCATCCCCAAACGGATTGAACAACGCCGTCCTTTATCCTTTATATGTAAATGTTTGGATAACATACCACTAGGTGGATCGCATACGTGAAAAGTACTGCTTTCGCAAAAATGCAAAACAAACGCAGTGAACGAGATCCAAACAGGCAAGGTCTCGCTCACGAATTGGGGCTGGTCCGTACTATCGCTCAAAGGTCGCTGCGACGGCTCGCGAAGGAAGCATTCATCTCGCATGCGCTCGTCACCTACGAAGAGCGTGAATCAATAGGCTGCCAACGGTCCAACTTCCATCGTCGTTAACTCTGCGCAACAATACTTTTTCGGGCGGACGCATCAAATTGGCACAGTCAAGTTAGGTGTCGGTAGTGCAATCACAGACATGCCCTTATTTGACGTCTTATCACTAGTAGACGTGCTTAAAGGGTTATTCGGTCCTGAGGACAGGTTTGCTGCAATGAGATGGTGCGAAACAGATAGACTACTGGCTCCAGAACTTAAAAGAAGGGCTCCTAACTTAAAATAATTCAGAATTCTTCCTGGATTATGGATTGCACTTTATATAAAGTCGCCGTCCTAAGGTTCCGGGCCTTCGGAAGGCTCTTAGTTTCCCCAGGTTCGACCTCCAATGAATGTTCGCATGACATACCTGATTACCGTTTGGTCTTATTGACCAATACATCAAGAGAGTCACTTTTAGGCTGACTGTTGGGTGTTTTGACTGGTTTGCCGACTCGATTTCGGTAGTGTTGCGAATATCTCCCACTTCTCCAGGCTTCGAAGAAGGCGAAGACGCAGAAAAGTAAGAGCAAAAAAAGCCGTTAAAAGTGTAGTAAAAACATGCACACACTGAACACACCATTGTATAATAGCAACAGTAGCACATAGTGCTGTAGAAAAAAGCAAGCCCTTTTGTACTTTGAACAATAGATTGGGTGGCCAGCAGATGAGCAAATCAGCGCTTCATCCTTTGGAGAGATGTCTGGTACACGGCGTCCACTTTTTGAGGGTTAGCCTGCGTGCATCCTTCTGCGACCCGAAAAGTTTTTAAGCCCCTCTACAAGTCATGAAGCTGCAAGAAGATTCCGCAGCCGAAGCTCTTGAACACTGCTCGCCTTGTGAGGAAATGAGCGCAACGCTCATTTCTAACGCTATTCCATCAGGATACTCTACGATGGGGTAAGAGCTAACTGAACAACAATTTTTGATAAAGGGATGCCAAAGTGCTGTACAAACCAGAAGATCATCAGGTCACTCAGTCATTTCGCTTAATCGTAAGGTTGCGAAAAATAAAAATAAAAATAAACGCTCCGCTAGGAAATTTCCCTAATATTTCGTTATCCTTCCAAGGAAGTTCGAAGGGGTACAAATATTTTAATGGTCACGGAAGTGCTGGATAATGATTGCATGATCTTTCTCCAGCACCTTACCAGCATTCGTCCTACCTTTTCGTTTCCTTTTCCACCCTTCTGTGCTTTTTGAACTAACGACTTGAGAACCCTGTTGAGCATTTTGAGGCTGATTCAATATATTTCCAGCAACATAGTGCGCCATTTTTAGCTGGATAGAAGCGATTAATGGAGTCTTGGCGATCTACAATCAATGCCTGAAAACCGCTATCCACCTAACACTCTTGCCTTAATATTTCTTCTAGATTCGTTTGAAGAGACTTGGATGACTGAATTCAATCCACTTAGAAAACCCGAAGCGTACTGCTTGGGTTTCTTTTGGGAAGTGTAAAGAATGCCCTCTTAGAAAAATCCAGTGGTGGCGTAAATAAAATCGGCCTGAATTTCGTCCGGAAAGGAATCTTTGGAGGGATCTTTCACCATTTTCCTTAGGACAGCGACTTTGTATGAAGTTCAATCCATAATCCAGGAAGAAGTCTCCAATAATTCAAGTTAGGAGCCCTTCTCTTAAGTGCTGGGGCCAGTAGTTTATCTGTTTCACCTCATTGCAGCAAACGTGCCCTCAGGTCCGAATAATTCTTCTAAGTACGTCTACTAGTGATAAGACGTCAAATAAGGGTGTGTCCGTGATTGCACTACCAACACTTAATTTGACGGTGCCAATTTGATGCGTCCGCCCGAAAAAGTCGCAAGGTCGTATTGCTGTCGTATTGCTTCATGGAGCATCTAGGAATTGCACAACTGTATTAACTCCTTATGAGAAAGGGGTTTCTAGATCCGTACAGTCTAAATGTTTTTTTTTGCGAAAGTGTAGAACCATCATGAATAATCAGTCATCAACATATCCGTCCTTGATCCCAGAAAAGAATCTGGGCACCAGTTTTGGGCAATGGAAGATTTTCTAAAGTTTGGTAGGGGGATGTCTGATGAGCCACAACGTGATCCATACCACTACCACAACATCTAAAGCATTCGGATGTTCTATTTACGTAGAGGAAAGAACGAGTTAGACCTTGGTTAGGTCAGACTTTTTTTAGTTTCCTGCTAAATGAGATTCGACACAACCCGGTGCTTTGTGTTTAGATCCATTATTCAGATTCTTCTCTCCCTTTCTAATGAGAAGTGATTTAGACGCTGCAGTACCTCATCTTCCCTACAGTTTATTCGGCTATTGTGTACTTGATGGCGGGTAAGGACCAAGTTTCTTGAGTTGTCGATGTTTGCAACTTTAATATCTATGTAGACCAGACAATCGATTGCGTGCATTTCTGTGTTGGAAACCGCATAGGTGAACTCAGAAATAGACTTTCTATTTCAAGGATTCACTGGTTGGAGCGTATTTCTATCACAAAGGCTGACTATGTCATCTCAAACATGATACCGTTCAGGCAGTATCTATTTCCATGCCCTTTAGCCTTTATCAGTCTCAACAGTTATAAGTATTAATTAATGGTTTTAAGGCAGCACTTTATACTAGTGCGGTGTTGCTGAAGGCTTTATGGTGTTGTAATAGATAGCTCCTAACAAATTGGATTTAAAGGGTTTCGTAAATCTTACCTTCTACTGACATTCGTCAGCTCACATTTATTTTCAGAGTGCTTGAAAACACCAAGACGTTGCTACTTCTCCCGTAGTAAGCACGAAAGCAAAACTCCGGTCTATCCTAGTCGGCGTGTGGGGGAGGTTGGGTGAGGTGGCTAGAGTGGCATCATATGTATGACTGGTCCTATTTTCAACAGAGTAGGGAAAGTAGCAGCAAATGAGCGGTAACGGAAGTAAACTAAGGGACCTTCAGGGCATAGAGTGATGGCGCAGATAGCAGCAGATTAAGTTTGGGCATTCAATCCAGTGATGTGTACGCGACGCCCCACCTCCAACTGCATAATCAGTTAGGCCGGACACAGTCTTGCGACACCGTACCACGACTTCCCCTCTACAGTGATGGAACCCCCTCCCCCCACTCTGGCGGGAGCTCTGCCGAGGAGGAGTCGCCGCGATGCTGCATACCGCGAGTGCAGCCTAGGTTCTCGTCGGCATTCTTCCGGCACGCCTCTGCTTAGGAACGTGGTCCGCTTCAAACGTGCGGGGTAGGAGGAGGACATCCTATTTTTAAACTTAGAACATGGAGCAATTGTGCACATCGATGGCGGCTCGTAGTAGAGCTGGGTGAAGGAAAATATTACAATTCGAATAATATTGCAAACAAAATCACCACGAGGATACCGCAGTGTGCCGTTCTAATTTATCAGCATAGGAGAAGTCGCAGCACAAAAGTGCTATACGAGTTGGGGAGACCACTAGCTCATAGAGGTGGACTTCTCCGATCCCAGCGCTAGTTTTTTTTTGAAGTGTGATGCTACAGGGTGGCCAATAAGTATTGCAACAAAATAAGGCTGTCGTATTTAGAGAACTCTTTAATTGCAAAGAACAACTTAATGACTGGTATGTAGCATATCCTTAATGCCATAGTTCTTTCAATTCTCATAGTTGTAGCTACTCTCATTAGAAAGTAGTGTGCTCTCGTGTAAAACTACCACCTATCCTTCTACCAGACGTTCAGCGGCCTACTGGCCGCCAAACGTCTAGTTGGGGGCCTCGTTTCCAAAACCCGGAGAATATCTCACCCCGACCGTCTTCTTGTCCTCTTTAGGCCTTCTCTCATTCATTAGAGTAAAAAAACTGGTTTTGCTATATAGAATAATATAGCGAGGAACGGTAGGACAGAATCTTCCAAACCTCTCCTACAGGGCCCGCCACACTCTATCGCACGTACGCGATTCATTCTCTGAAGTACTCGTTCCATACATGGCGAGGGACAGATAGAGAGCCTTAATCCGAAATGCTTATTCTGCGAAAACACAAATGAATTGGTATTGGTAGACCGCTCGATACCGTTCACAGTCCGACGGGAATACATCACTCCGATTCCTTTACTCATTCTCCCTACCCCCCCCCCCACCCACTACTCCCTCACCCATGTGCCGACAGAAAACGGAAGTGAGAGTCAAGTAGTCAAGTACGCGCACACTCGCTGTTGCACGAAGCCTTTAAAAAGTCATTTGAAAATCTCGCGGATACTGCGCAAGGTCTTATCTGTGGCACGCCTTCTGGATCCGGATGCACATTGGATAACGTCTGTGACACATTTGCTGAGTCCGGACGCATATCTCACGACGTCTACGACAGGTTATTTGCACCCCGACACACGTAGCACGACGTCTGTAGCACGTCTTCTGACGCCACGTTGGACGGCACTGAGAGAAAATACTGATTCCCATATTGGTCCCTTTCACTGATCCCCTCGACTGGTTCCCTTTACTGGTCCCCCTTTAATGGTTTCATTACTCGACTCTTTATTGAATCCTCTTAAATGGTTCTGTTTATTGGCTCGCTTACTGGTCCCTTCTTGACTGGTAATCCACTGGTACCCCATTTATTGGCCTCCCTTCACTGGACCTCTTCCCTTCAACAATATGTACAGCTTAATATAGTAACTGAGCCGACGACTTAGCTACGAGGAGAAGAGAGTAAAAAGGAAATGCCTTAGCGTAGCCAGAGCGCGTCGATCGAGCTGTGTAGTCAGCCACCGCTTATTTGATTAAAAACACTTTTTAATGCTGAGGCTGTGAAAAAAGCTGCACTTAATATGACCTTTAAAAAACCTGGTGGTATGAAAACACAGGTATGGCAATTGTTCGCCCTCTAGGATTTTTTAGACATCTATCTCCCCACATCCTAGGCCAGGGTCAAGCTTGAGGTTCGGGAATCGAAGGGGGGGGGTCGTACTGTAGCCTCGAATGGAGGGGGGGGGGGGTCGTACTCTCTCGGTTTTGGCAGAAGACTCTCTCCAAATTCAGGTTTTTAGATGATGTTTGCATCTATTAATAAGTTGTTTTTTCCAGGTGTGACTACGACAATGCGGAGATTTACAAGCACTTGCGTTTCCTGGAGTTAAAAAATAGGATTGAATATCAAAAAAATGTTTAAAGCCGATTACTGTGCAGTGAAAAATAAAGATTTCCTGCCTGCAGATTTATAGTCAAAGAGAGATTTTCATTTTTTCAGATTTTCCCAGGATCTCATGGACACGGTAGTTTTCTGCCTGATGAGCGACATATACTTCCAGAATTGCACTCTATAAAATTTCAAGTGTTAATTACTGATGACGACCTAAGTGCTTTCCCTACAAGATCTTTGAAGCGCTCTTCGCTCTTCGACGGAATGCAACCGAAGGACGGACTTGCTTGAAAAGTAATTTTTCTCCTGCAGGAAACAGCAAGATGAAATCGCACCCTATAAAATTTTAAGCCCGTTTGACACACAGTGATAAAACTATGTTTCTCTGAAACGATATTCTATATGATCAGACGTCTCGATTTACCGAAAAGATATCGACACACTAATCACATGGAACACGTTACTTTTAGAAACTGCATTTTAAAGCATAGAAAACACATCTACTAAAGCTTTATGAATTCTCCAGGAGCCCCAAAAAATCTCCGTGTTACGGCAGTTTACATGCGGCTACTGCGTTCTCTGGCGTGATCAATCGCAATTGAAATATGGATGGACTCCTCGCTGGAAAATTTTTTCTGCCTTCTGAAGGACAGGACGACAGAGAGTGAAATTGTATCATATAAAATTTTAAGCAGTGCTTAACATACAATAAAAACTATGCTTCTCCGCTGCGATGAATGACGAGGATGGATCGCATACAAAATTCTCGTTTTTCATGAAAAAAAAATTTTAGCCGAAGCAGACCACCCATACGAATAAAATTTTGCCACAAAAACTTCCAAGTCATGATCAATGCACAGTAAAAAAAATCATGATTTTCTGGATAGAACAGGATGAATCGACCTCTGGTCGACTTTGCACCAACGTCATCGGAGCATAAAATTGAACGTTCACAAAAAGGTTCATAACTCGGTAAGTTTTTCGAATTTTGAAGACTCTTGTAGCTTTTCATAAAGTAGATAAAACGCCCTTTCTCAATGTGTAAAAATCGTTTTCCAGGAAAGGAGTCGTCACGCGTGGCTGCTGGTTCGAATTTTGTGCGAAAAAATTGAAGTGGCTTCACAAAAATATTCACAACTTGACCAATTCTTCGAAGTTTCAAAATCCCGCTAGCATTTCAAAAACTAAAAGAAGAGCCCTTTCTTGATATATAAGAAATAATGTCCAAAAGTTTGGTCTTCGTGCGCGGCAGGGGAGGTTTAATTTCGATTCCATGTCGCGAAAATACGTACCGAAAATCGAACCCCCCGCCCCGCATGAAGACCCCTTTCTTGGAAAACGGTTCTTATATGGTTAGAAAGCACATTTACTCTACTTTTTGATGAGCAAGCGGAATTT